>OX387187.1:38242752-38902335 GCA_947561395.2 Buxus sempervirens
GGGCGGAAGACAATATGTCCTTAACTGAGAAGTCACTGCATGGAAAATTTTGATTATGTATGAAATACATTTACCCATTAACCCTCAGAAGGCCTAAATCACCATGTCTAATAAACCCCACTATCATTATTGGTACAGAAATGGGTAAAATTTATTATAAATATAGACCGTAGAAATACATTTCTCATGGGACCCTTGTACTTTTGCTCATTAAATTAAATCATTTAATATATTCTCCTGTTAACCACTTGTGGCCAAATCTAGTTGGGCCCTAGAACCCAAAACTGAGGCATCTGCGGCGAAGGGAGCATCATCAAAACCATCCCTTATCACTGGAATAAAACCCATATTCTTGGGGCTCAGCACTTGACACCCTCTTTAGATAATGATATAGGGAGTTTGTTGATTCTACTTTTCTTGGTTCTTTAATTGTTTAAAAGAAAATGAAAACAAAGTGCTTGGCTATGCAATTTAATTCATTGTGCCAAGTACACTATGTGATACCTCCTTAATTAGCTTTATTTCATGTACTTCATTTTGACACTATTCAAGTCTCCAAATCTTATTTTTTGGGACATGCTGAATCCAACATCTCATGTCCATGCCGGATACTGATACTTGCACCCACACCCATGTGACATAGTTTATAGTTACTGTATGATTTTAGATTGCTTTCCTATTTGTCTGCTTATAATAATAATCCTCTTCTGGGCTGAGGTAGTGTTTGTTTCCAGTTCTAGTCTAGGCTTTAGCACCTAAGAGGACTTTGGTTTGACCCACTTTGAATAGGGTGGGAAGTTTTACTGTTGATGTATGTTGTGGATTAATTTATATCTCCATCATGGTTGTTGATTACTGTTCTTGGATCGTATCCCAGTCACATTATGTTTTTATGTTGGCCAAGTAAACAATGTTCTTTCTATTTTCATTGACAGCAGGTTGATAAAGTTCTGCAGTATATGAAACTCCAGATACTTGCTCGTTTTTCTAACAATCTTCTTCAATTTGCTGCAGCTATTCCCTGATTGTGCCCCACATTCTGTGGCCTACATTCTTGAGTTGTTGGCGTTGCACCATTGTGCAGGTTGTCAGTTTTATCGTGCAGAAAGCAGGGGAAACTGTTGGGATTCAGAAGGAAACCACATTAAAGATGTAAGAAAATCATGTATTCCAATTTCTGAAATAAACCTGCCTTATATCAATATAACTTCCTACTAAAACATAGCTTGAATGGTCTTGAATATAAAGGAGAGTGGATCCTCTGTCATGCTCATTACTGTTAATTCCCATCATGCACAAAGAAAGATAACAACATGCCACATAATCCTTCCGGCATCTTGAGGCCTTCTAATAATACGAGGACTTACAATCATAATGACGGCCCTCAAGGGGTTATGTGGCACGGTTGCTGCCCTTCTTTTGTGCAGCACAAGGTGCATGTTTCACCAAAGTTGGCCCAGTAGCTTATGTGCATATTTGATTGATATTTGACTTTCTCAGTTGATAGTACAGATGCTCTACTGAGGCCAGCAGTAGTTCTTTGTTTTGTAATTGGATTCTCTGTCACGCTTATCTGGGAAGAAATTGAATTCACATGCACATATGTACAACTCACAAACACTATGCATATTCAAGTCACAACATGTTTTAGAGTATCGCCGTCATGCCTGAGATATTTCCTTGTCAGAGCCTCTGGCAGCACAATAATCCCCCTCCATAGTATGATATGTCAAGAGTCATGAAGAGATAGATAACAGCATGGAGTGGAATATACCTGCAATATATTGGCAGCATGCCGAATTTAAGGAAAATTCCAGCATGAAAATTTTCCTTTGTGCTGGCGATATATCGGCTGTATGCCTGAAATATATTGCTAGGCACTAGCAGTGGCATGCTCCTTGGCAGAAATATCACAAACTTTGTTCACAAAACACACAATGAAGATGGGAATTGATACCTGGTCTTTGGGTACACCTCCTAGAGACTTGCTATGATCCCAAGTGGCACCTTCAACACTCTATGATCTGAAATATGGGTGGAAATGACACCAAGTCGCTATCATCACCATTATATGTAGTCCTATTTATTTTCAAAATGTATCGATACAGAGCTTCCATTATGAATTACAAGCCATGATATGGAGGACACTCTTTATCTTCTTATGGATTACATTCTGTGCTCAAGTTTTATTTTAAACATTTTTTGTGTGACACAACCTTATTTGATGAACCAATTTAGGCTCCTCTTGGCCCTCCATTTGCACTGATTCAAGGAACACTTGAAGCCCAAGGAACCACATTCAAGAAAATTCCAACAGAAGTCTGCCCAACCATAAGGCGAGGATCAGTTGCGTGGGTTGGTTCGGGTCCAGATTTTTTTATAAGCCTGGCCAATCGCAATGAATGGAGAAACATGTACACAGTGTTTGGTTCTGTTCTCCCCGAAGACATGGAAATTGTGGAGAAAATTTCACAGCTCCCAACCAAGGGGGATGTTTGGAATAACATTAAAGTGACTGTCTTGGAGGAGCCCATCCCCTTGCAGTTTGGTAGAATGAAGACAAGCCATGAAGATCTGAACCTCAACACCAATTAGGACTCAGATTCGGACGGCTCTTAGTTGCTGTCATTTCTCTGATTTTCTATGCATAGGCACTAGCAGGTTCGTTTCGAGTTTCCTTATGTCTTACACAGGTTTTGATGTATTTATTCTTTCATGCCTTCCACACATATGATATATATTCCAGAGTTCTCTCAGAATCTAATGGAAAGATCACATAGTTATGAAATGTGTTGATTAGAATGGTGAAATCTGAAAAGGGACTCTGAATTAACCTTTGTAAGGAACACCAGCTAAAAGAAGCTGTAGTTGTCTGATCTTCAGAGTCCAACATTGCATGAGTTCTGAGATGACAAAGGAGTTACTTCAAAGTACCAAAGAACTGCTCTTGACGTTTCAGAGGAACATGATCCAAAACATGATCTGGGATTCTACAGACGTTTGCCGTGCGAGATAGATTCAACCCAAGTTAAGAATCCTGAGTCTAGGCTTCAAGATGAACTTCATCATTTTGTTCAAATTTTGCTTGATAACTTCTTAATTGGGTTTGGACTTTCTGGGTTCTCTTTTTTTTTTTTTTTTTTTGGGTGTTTTTGGGGCGGAAGGGGAATAATGACGTGATCATGTATAATAGTTACTGAAATATTTGGTTTTTGCACAAATTTTGTTGCCACTACTTTACACCTAACTCCGTTTTTGCTTATATCATCTTTAATTATTCATTTGAATATTTATTTATTTTTTATTTCCTTCAGATTGGAAGGTCCATTCCGCCGAAACGTGTCTCGTATCCATCTCTTATCGTTTCTTTAACAGTTTTACATAATAATCCCTCACGGTTGGAATTTTATCTTGTTTTGTGCCGTCATTGACTCTCCCATCTTTGTTTGATTTAGTATTTGATTTAGTATTTTGATTTTATATAGAATAGTAATGATCTTCCTTCTTCTTCTTCATCTAATTAAAAGTCATAATTTTATAATTGTATATATATTGGCAACAATTGATCCGTCCTTGTTTAAAATCTCAAAGGAGAATCCAGGTTATGAATGTTAAAATAGGACGAATCGCCCCATGATGTATGCTTTGGTAAAAGAAAAAACAATTAGAAATAAGCCTGGTCAAGTGATATATTTTCAATAAAGAGAAGGATCTATGTATTTTATTTAGGCTCCATCTGGCATTTATTTTGGGAATGCATTCCAATGCTTGGAATGCATTTTAGGGCTTCAAAATAAATTTTGTGAGGAAAACAATGGATTTGGTTAGCATATTAGGAGTAGGTTTTCGTGAAATGGGTCTTGTAAAATACATTGAAATCAAAAATCGAATGGAGACCCATTTTTGCGCGGAAGCTAATTAATAAGCATACTTGAAACCTTTTATAAAACACTTTTATTGAGTCAACCACAAATTTGTCATAAAAATTCCTGAACCAAATGTTTAACCCACCCACTCCCAACTCATTCTCACAATGAGATCACATTTCTCATTCCTCATAAGTCATAACTAGTGGTGGCACGTACATAGTGCATGTCCTGAACTTGTCGCATAGAAGTAGAGATGGGGTTTAAATTTTAAAGTTGAAAGAGCGGTGGATATGATGGTTATATTTTGGGATTCTTTTGGTTATGGAGGACAATCTTTGGTAAAAAAACTAAAAAAAGAGTGGCCAGAATTTAGGAAATATTCCCCCTTGTTGGCTTTAATAATAGTAGAAATAAGTTCCTAACCTAAAATGAATGCCAAACAGCGCCCTAATTATTTTGTTAAATGGAAAAAATAGCAACAACCATTTCATTGCAAATACAGGAGATATTTTTAACCAATCATCTTATCATATTACAATACCATCCATCTTATCTATTTTATAACCCATCACAAGTAACTGCAGAACAAATTACAAGCTCACAAACACTAACACTCTACCAGCATTAAAAAAAAAAAAACAAAGATAATGAAATTGGAAAACTTAAAATCAATTCCTCAATTTCTATATTAATTGTTCCTGCTTCTCCAACGTGCTAAAAATTCTTTAACCCAGTTGGGATGCCGTCTGAAACACTCGATTATCACTGCCGAGATTGTAGGAAGTGCAACTGTGATTGCGATGATCAAAGGCCTCAATGGCCCCTCGGGTGTGATATTAATCATCCAACTATTATATGTTGAAAGCATTGCAAAAATGGAGATCTGTAGCTCCAGTTGCAGTGGGAGTCCGGTAGCAAGGAGATTGATCATGTAAAGCGATATATAGAATCCTACACAGTTGAAGAACATAAACAATGCAAACCCAACCGGATTTGAAGAACCCATTATCACCTGTCCAGCAAAGTGTGCCCTGGTGGTGGTGGTGGTGTTGGTGGTGCTATCGTCCTGCCAAACACCGCCGGGAGGGCTCAGTCCGGCTTGGTAGCTCGCCGTCGCGATCAGCACTGCTATAACCAGTAGGTCACTACGAGCTTGACTTGGGGAGTCTCTACCTTTCTTGAATTTGAAGTACCCCACAGAATATTGGCCATTTGCAGGAGCTTGAGTGTTGGAAGGTGGCAATGTTGTGGGAGAGAGAACATCTCGAGCTTTCATTGCCCCTGCATTCTGAAGGATCTCCTCAATTTCTCGATCATCGACTTCACTTGGGAGGACTTGCAGTACATCAAGAGCAGTGAGACCACTTCCATTTGTGGCATTTACTTCCACCAGTACTCCATTGCTAGCACTGCCATTGCTGAGCAACAACTCTATCACCTGCTTTGTAATATTTATTTAGTTTTTCCCTTCACTTGTATGAGCAATGAAGGGTAGAAGGAACAAAATTTAAGGAAACAGGTGACCGTTGTACCTAATAGTCATAAGAAATGGCTAAATGGGTGAGAATACCCATAATAGAACAATAAAAAGAAAAAACAGAGACAAGTGAAAAGCACAGATTTACGTGGTTCGGCCTTAAATGCCTACATCCATGGGTGTAACGACCCAGTTCGGCGAGGTATTTTCTGCTTTGGACCTAAGCTCACACCGTTTTGTCTCCAAAAGCCTTCTCATTAAGTTAAGTGTTTTTCCTGACTCTTATATTTTACTGGGCTTTCATCCATTTCCGATGTGGGATCGAGATGTCACAACGGGCATACGAGATGAAATAATTCCATTGGTGAACAAGGTGAATACAAAATGCTATACACATAGAAAATGACCTAATTTTCCCCTTATATAACAACCCCAGGTAATGGTAAAATTCAAGACATCTACATTAAGCTAAGAAACCAAGAACATGTAAAGGGTACTTGCCTCAACTCTCAAGTTGTCTCCTGGAGGTTGCTAAGTGCAAGACTGTGTTCCCTTGATTGTCTTTCCTGTTTAATAGGTCCTCTCTGTGGATGTCTTTGAGCCATTCCATCAAGACCCAGAAGGCTTCAAACTGTTTATTCTTCACAGCAAGGTGAAGAACAGTCTCTCCTCGAGCCGTCACGTGGTCGACGCAGTTTGAGCAAGAAGAGAGTAATTCACTTATAACATCAACCCTCCCTTTAATGACTGCAAAGTGAAGAGACACTCTTCTGTCTCCACCCTTTAGACAGCAAAGCTGATGGTCAACCCTCAAGAGCTCTCTCACTATCTCTACATGTCCATTTGCAGATGCAAAGTGCAAGGGACTGAACCCATCTTGATTCAGCTCCTTGGTGAAACTTGGCTTCAGTCTTATTATTTCTTTCACAAAATTAAGATGCCCTGCCATGGAACCTATGTGCAGAGGAGTTTCAGCAGATGCTAGTGCAA
Organism: Buxus sempervirens; assembly: GCA_947561395.2. Lineage (NCBI taxonomy): Eukaryota > Viridiplantae > Streptophyta > Magnoliopsida > Buxales > Buxaceae > Buxus > Buxus sempervirens. The sequence goes on from OX387187.1 coordinate 38,249,089, forward strand.
CATGGTCGAGCATGAGAGGATTTTCTTTGATAAGACTAAACAATTCACTAATGCTTCCTGTTCGAGCAGCCTCAAACAACCTCCAATCCATTCTTGTGAACTAGCTTGGGGTTTCAAACTGTCTTGCAAACTCAGGCCTTCTCTTTTCATTTCTTATATGGATGAATATTTCCCCGTGAACTTTTGACTTTTTTTTTTAATGAAAATAAAAGTTTATCCTTCTGAGGTTGGCTTCCTTGCCAATTTCCATTATAGTTTTATTTATCCTTCAATTGCAGGGCTCATGCCACGTGGTTCACAAAGTACATCACAAGGAAGGTAGTTTAGTCAATTCATTTGAGCAGTACATTGGAACCCTTCTAATACATTGAGTTGATGATTCAAATCTAAACAATTGTATGGGTAAGTAAACATTGAGGAGTACTTAGACTCAAGAATGGCTTTCTTAGGTGCTCTCTTTAGATAAAAGGAGAAACACAAGAGACAACATCTCATCTAATGAAAGTAAAGACACACAAAACTAGAGATTGCAACGGTTCAGTTAAAAAGGAAAACCCTAACCTAACCGAACCTAACAGAACCAAATGTATCAAGGTTGGTTTTGGATATTCTAAATCAGTTTCGGTTCGGTTTCATTTTATGCTATATAAAACTGATGCGGTTTTAAGGTCAAACCGAACCAAACTTAAATGAGTACATATAGACACAAGTTTAGGTCAGACCACCAATGAGGAATGGTTCAATTTATCGGTTGAAACCAAAAACAAACCAAACCTATTAAGTCAGTTTTAGTTTGTAGTATATATAATCGTTTTGGTTTTGGTTTTGGTTTTTCCTCAAAAGCGAACTGTTGCCATCCCAACAGAAAACCCTTATATTTATTTCAATCACTCTGATGTTAGTAGATATTAGCGGGGTGCATGTGTAGTACTACAAGTAGAGGGAAAGAACAATTTTGTAACGGTTCAAATTTTAAATGTTTGGTTTTTGCACAAATTTTGTTGCCATTACTTTGCTCTAATTGTTTAAATCTTTATTGTTGTTTGTGACCCTGGGATTCATTAAATATTACGCCTAACTCTGTTTTTGCTTATATCATCTTTTATTATTCATATGAATCTTTATTTATTTTTGTTTTCTTTAGGTTGAAAGGTTCATTCCACCAAAACGTGTCTCAATCTATAAAACACCGTTCCTACTAAAAGCTCAAGCTAATAGTAGGAGGTAAACTTTATATATTTAATTATATTCCTAACACAATCCATTTCTTAATCATTTATTTTACATAATCTCTCCCAGTTGGAATTTTATCTCGTTTTGTGCCGTCATTGACGCTCCCATCTTTGTTTGATTTAGTATCTTTGATAATTTTATATAAAAGAGTATCGATCTTCCTCATTCTTCATCTAATTAAAAGTCAGAAGTTTATAATTGTATATATATTGTCAACGATTGATCCGTCCTTGTTTAAAAGATCAAAAGAGAATCCAGTACCTCTTCGTCATGAATGTTAAAATAGGATGAATTACGCCTATGATGTCTATGCTCTGGAAAAAAGAAAAAACAATTAGAATTAGACCCGGTCAAGTGATATATTTTCAATAAAGAGAAGGATCTTATCTATTTTATTTAGGCCCCATCTAGCTTTCATTTTCAAAATGCATTCCCATGCTTGGAATGAATTTTAGGGCTTCAAAATGAATTCTGTGAAGAAAACAGTGGATTTGGTTAATGGGTCTTGGAAAATATATTGAAATCCAAAATCGAATGGAAACTCATTTTTGGATTCTCATTTCTTATTTTGCAAACCCTAACAATCATACTTGAAACCTTTTATAAGACATTCTTAATGAGACAACCACATACTTGTCTTTTTACAAGCTCACAAACAATAACTCTCTACCAGCATAATTTAAAAAAAAAAACCACCAAAGATGCTGAAATTTGAAAACTCATAATCTATGCCTCAATTTCTGTATTGACTCTCCTGCGAATCCAACGTGCTGAAAATTCTTTAACCCAGTTGGGATGCCGTCTGAAACACTCGATTATCACTGCCAAGATTGTAGGAAATGCAACAGTGATTGCGATCATCAAAGGGTTCAATGGCCCATCGGGTATGATATTAAGCATGGTAGTGTTATAAGAAAAAATCATTGCAAAAATGGAGATCCGCAGCTCTAGCTGCAGTGGGAGTCCGGTAGCAAGGACATTGATCATCTGAAGAGATGTGTGGAATCCTAGAGAGTTGAAGCACATAAACAATCCAAACGCAACGATATTTGAAGAACCCATTATCACCTGTCCAGCAAAGTGTGGCTTGGTGGTGGTGGTGGTGGTGTTGGTGGTGCTATCATCCTGCCAAACACCGCCGGGAGGGCTCAGTCCGGCTTGGTAGCTCGCCGTCGCGATCAACACTGCTATAACCAGTAGGTCACTTCGAGCTTCACCTGGGGAGTCTCTACCTCTCTTGAATTTGAAATACCCCATGGAATATTGGCAATTTGCAGGAGCTTGAGTGTTGGAAGGTGGCAGTGTTGTGGGAGAGAGAACATCTCGAGCTTTCATTGCCCCGGCATTCTGAAGGATCTCCTCAATTTCTCGGTCACTGACTTCACTTGGGAGGACTTGCAGTACATCAAGAGCTGTGAGACCGCTTCCATTTGTGGCATTCACTTCCACCAGTACTCCATTGCTAGCACTGCCATTGCTGAGCAACAACTCTATCACCTGCTGTGTAATATTTGTTTAGTTTTTTCCTTCATTTGTATGAGCAGTGAAGGGTAAAAGGAACAAAATTGTTAGGAAACAGGTGACCATTGGACCTAATAGTCATAAGAAATGGCTAAATGGGTGAGAATACCCATAATAGAACAATAAAAAGAAAAAGTAGAGAACACTTGAAAAGCATAGATTTGCGTGGTTCGGCCTTAAATTCCAACATCTAGAGGTGTAACAATCAGCGAGGTATTATCTGCTTTGGGCCTAAGCTCACACCGTTTTGTCTCCAAAAGCCTTCTCACTAAGTTAAGTATTTTTCCTGACTCTTATGTCTTACTGGGCTTTCATCCATTTCTGATATGAGATTGGAATGTCACAATGGGCATACGAGATGAAATGATTCCAATAGAGAAAAAGGTGAATACAAAACGCTATGCACATAGAAAATGTCCTAATTTCCCCCTTATATATTACCCTCAAGTAAGGGTGAAATTCAAGACATTACATTAAGCTAAGAAACCAAGAAAATGCAAAGGGTACTTGCCTCAAGTTGTTTCCTAGAGGTTGCTAGGTGCAAGACTGTGTTCCCTTGATTGTCTTTCCTGTTTAACAGGTCCTCCCTGTGGATGTCTTTGAGCCATTCTACCATGACCCAGAAGGCTTCGAACTGGTTATTCTTCACAGCAAGGTGAAGAGTAGTCTCTCCTCGAGTCGTCACATGGTTGATGCAGTTTGAGCAAGAAGAGAGTAACTCACTTATAACATCAACTCTCCCTTTAATGGTTGCAAAGTGAAGAGGCACTCTTCTATCTTTACCCTTTAGACAGCAAAGCTGATGGTCAATCCTCAAGAGCTCCCTCACAATCTCTACATGTCCATTTGCAGATGCCAAGTGCAAGGGACTAAACCCATCTTGATTCAGTTCCTTGGTGAAAATTGGCTTCAGTCTTATCATTTCTTTTACAAAATTAAGATGCCCTGCCATGGAAGCTATGTGCAGAGGAGTTTCTACAGATGCTAGTGCAACATGGTCGAGCATGAGAGGATTTTCTTTAATCAGACTAAACAATTCACTAATGCTTCCTGTTCGAGCAGCCTCGAACAACCTCCAATCCATTCTTGTTACCTAGCTTGGGGTTTCAAACTGTCTTGCAAACTCAGGCCTTCTCTTTTCATTTCTTATATGGATGAATTTTTCCCTGTGAACTTTTGACTTTTTTTTTTTAATGAAAATAAAAGTTTATCCTTCTAAGGTTGGCTTCCTTCAATTGCATGGCTCATGCCAGGTGGTTCACACAATACATGCTCCTGAACCTTTTTTTTTATTATATGTTTTTAATTAAAAAGTATTTGTTGCCCCCTCTGAAATCTCTGTTTTACCCCTCCTGACTCAAATGGTCAAAAAACCCCACAACAAATCCCCATTTCTCATTACATATTCTTGTAATTTATTTAAATTAAAAGACCCCACAACAAGCATGACAGGGTTTTCTCTGAGCAGACTAAACAATTCACTGATGCTTCCCATTCGAGCAGCCTCAAACAACCTCCAATCCATTCTTGTGAACTAGCTTGGGGCCTCAAAACTGTCTTGCAAACGCAGGCCTTCTCTTCTCATTTTTTTATAAGGATAAATTTTTCCATGTGAACTTTGACTTTTTTTTTTAATGAAAATAAAAGCTTATCCTTATGAGGTTGGCTTCCTTGCTAATTTCCATTACAATTTTATTTATCCTTCAGTTGCAGGGCACCTGCTAGGTGGTTGATATAATATACACATTACAAGGAAGGTAGTTAGTCAACTCATTTTGAGCGGTACCTTGGAACACAAATATTTGAATACTCTTCTAATAAGTTGAGTTGATGATTCAAATCTAAATCTAAACAATTATATGGGTAAGTATAAATCTATACTTTACTATATATAACGAGAATAGGTCCCTTGGGAAGCATGCCAAAAACTATGCACTACTTCTCCAAAAAGCCCTTATCATTCTTTGAAAAGGCATTATTAAAATAGGGTTAAAATAGTTAAAACTCCGCTTATTCATTTAAAATCTAAATAGTTGCAAAACTGATCCCCTCCCTCTATGTGCAGTACTGCACATGCACCCCACTAGTTGAAGAGTACCTACCTAGACTCAAAAATGGTTTTCTTAGGTGCTCTTAGATAAAGAAAGCAACCCAAGAGAGAACACCTAATCTGACGTAAGTAAAGACACAAAACTAGAGATGGCAACGGTTCAGTTAAAATGAAAAAACCAAATCGAACCAAACCAAGCCTATTATGGTTGTTTTTGTATTGTCTTAATCAATTTTGCAAAACCTATTTGGTTTTAAGTTCAAACCAAACCAAACTTAATTAAACAACTACTTAAATACACAAGTTTAGGTCAAACCACCAATGAGGGATGGTTCAATTTAACGGTTGAAACCAACCAAACCTATTAAGTCGGTTTTGGTTTTGTATTAATCGGCTTTAGTTCAGTTTTGGTTTTACACTAAAAACCGAGTCGGTTTTGGTTGGTTTCGGTTTGTAGTATATCGAATTGGTTTGGTTTCCATTTTTTTTCTCACAACAAAGCAAACCATTGCCATCCATACACAAAACCCTCATATTTATTCATAATAACTTTGACATTAGTAGATTACTAATATGGGCCTAAAGCCCAAAGGCTTTAGGCCTTTTCCATAATTTTCCCAACTCTTAGTCTTTATCAAGAGTGGGAGCGTGAATTAACGGGCCATAAGGAGCGTGGGTCTCCTCGTCGCCTTGTCCAAAAAGCCTCCCCCATTAACATACGACTTCAACGCCTTCTTGCCCTTCCCGCCATCTTCTTCTTCTTCCCCGCCCTCGCAGATGGTCCAGTTCCACGAACACATAATCTCAGACATTCTTGAAGACTCCAATGGAGGTCTCGTCGTCCTCTCCTCCGGTCTCGCTCTATCCAAGCTCATCTCTTCTCTTCTCCTGCTTCACTCCTCTTCTCAGGGCACTCTCCTCATCCTCTCCTCCTCTTCTTCCCAAAAATCCTCCATCACTCTTTCCCTCCAAAACCTTAACGCTAACCCTAATTCCATTCCCTCCGAGATCACCTCCGATCTCTCCGCCTCTCACCGCCACTCCCTCTATTTATCCGGCAACGTCTTCTTCATCACCTCCCGAATCCTTATCGTCGACCTCCTCACCGGCAAGCTCCCCACCTCCTCCATCACTGGGCTCCTCCTTCTCAACGCTCACTCCCTCTCCGACACCTCCACCGAGGCCTTCATCGTCCGCATTTTCCGGTCCCTCAATCGCTCCGCCTATGTGCGGGCCTTCTCCGACAAGCCCAACGCCATGGTTTCCGGCTTCGCCAAAGCCGAGCGCATCATGAAGAGCCTTTACATTCGGCGGTTGCACTTGTGGCCCAGCTTCCAGGTCTACGTGTCTCAAGAGTTAGAGAGGGATCCTCCTGTAGTTGTTGACATTAGGGTTCCGCAATCCGGGCTTATGAAAGGGATTCAGAAGGTGGTGATTGAGGTGATGGATGCTTGCTTGAAGGAAATGAGGAAGACAAATAAGGTTGATGTCGAGGATTTGACGGTGGAGAATGGGTTGTTTAAGTCGTTCAATGAGATTGTGAGGCGGCAATTGGATCCCATTTGGCATACTTTGGGAAGAAGACGAAGCAAATTGTTTCGGATTTGAAAACTCTCAGGAAGCTGCTGGATTATCTTGTAAGGCAAGTGGGGAAATTACTTGTTTTAATATTTGAAGTTATGATCAAATGGGTATTTGTTGTTTTGATATGAAAATGAATGTTGAATCATCAATTTGTTATTTGAATAGGTATGATGCTGTTACTTTTTTGAAGTACTTGGATACGTTGAGAGTGTCGGAAGGTGTTTGGTCTGTTTGGATTTTTGCAGAGTCGAGTTATAAGATTTTTGAATTTGCAAAGAAGCGGGTTTACCATTTGGTGCGATCTGATGGTGGGAAAGGAGGTGGGGAGAGTAAGAGTGCAGTGGCCAAGAAGAGGATAGTAAAGGAAAGTAACAATGAGGACAAACAAGGTCTGTTGACAATTCCTGCTTATTATTATCCTTTTTTTTTTCAATCTATATTAGTTAATTATCTGTTTGTTTGGTCTTGGATTGGATTTGAACAGGGTTTGGATGGGTATCTTGTGAATTATTTGATCAAATGACAGAAAAATTGATTAACAGCATATTTTTCTTCATTTCTGTTTCATAATTGTACAGCCAGAAGCACGAGCAGTGGGATAGTTCTGGAGGAAGTTTTAGAGGAACCACCCTAGTGGAAAGTGTTACGTGTGAGTGAGTGAGTTCTATTGCTTTTTATGTGAAATTTGTGGAGTATTTTTAAATTACAGTTCTTGAGTTTCGGTTCAACATTAAATTCATGTCAAGTTGTCATATTCAATAAGAATCTGATGTTGAATCCCATTAAAAAAATGTTCATACTTTTTGCATGCACGTCAATTAGGACATTGTCTGAAAGCTGATAAATATTATGGAAATCAAATGGGCAGGTGTTCCATTTAATCTTATTTTGAAAACTTTTCTGCAAGATGTTCTTGAAGAGATAGAACAGGAAAGGCAAAAAAAAGCTATTTTAAGAGAAGGAGAACTCTTGGTTGAAAATGCAGAGGATGATAGTGGTGTTGTTTTGGTAGCTTGCAAAGATGAACGCACATGCATGCAGCTGGAAGATTTCGTCTTAAAGGGCCCAGATCAGGTCTCTCATGCTGTCTGATTTTCTATTTTTACGTCTTTCCTTATGGGATGATTGTTTTTCATATCATTTAAAGATATTCATTATTGCATCCTTTTCCTGAATTTAGTAACTATTAAAGTTTCTCAAAGAAAGAAAAGATCAAAGGCATATATTGCTCCTAATTAAAATTATCTGTATTTCTTTGCTTTGTTTGACCTTGTATGACAGTTTCTTTGCTATCTACTCGGTGTGGAGGAACTAGGAAAATACAAGTTTATTCGCAGTATGCATGCTACCACTTTGGTGGTTTTTGATGCCACAGTAAAACACTGGATTACTACAAAATTGTTCATTTGATAAATTCTTGGAAAGTTTTTTAAAATGATCTAGTGCATAAACCTATAAATGTGTCTTTTTTGCCATTTTAATAATTTGCCTACAATATGTATACCCAAACAGCATTATATGTTAAATATTTTAATTTAAGACACCTTTAAGCACTTTTTCTGCCCAGGGAAAATTATTAGAAAAATGAGAATGCAAACTCTTAGTCACTAAAACTTTTAATTTATATATGTATATATGTATATATGTATATGTTATGTATGTATGTATCTATGTATAAGGTTTCTGCTGTCATATAGCACTTAGACTTTCTAAAGTCAAGAATTCACCAACACTTGGGCCTTTTTTTTGGGTGGAAAAACATTGGTGCTTAATTCATCTTAAATAACACTAGTTTATTTGTAACATTTTAAATTTCTATTTCAAGGAACACTTCAGAACTTTAGAAAAGGAGAACTTTAGGGGGAAACATCAAGCAAAATCTTGCTTTTTTGCTATATTTTTAGTAAAAAATAAAATTTAAAAAATTTGCAACCTTGAGAAGAATCTACCAAGACTACCATCTTCTTAGAGATTCCAGGGAAATATAAGAAGTGGTTGTTGGAGAACTTGCTGCATAAGAAGAATCTACCATCTTCTTGATAGGACTTTGTATTCAAGTTTTGTTGCACTTAAGTGTGGCAATTATTATTTCTGGGAAATATACATATTCATTCAAACAATTTTTATTTCTTATCCGAATCTTTTTTTTTTCCTAAATCGGTAACTGAAGGTCATGCGAGAAGAGTGGGAGAAGTACTTGCGTAGCAGGGTGGAGCTGTGGAGAAAGGTGGAACTGCATGGTATACAACCATGTAACAAATGGAAAAAAAGAGAACCTAAAGGCTTTGGTGTACTGGATGGAGTTAAGCCAGCTACACTTGCGGAGAATGCAGAAGCTAGCAGCATAAGCAAGCTGGAGCATGATGCCCTGCTGGCAGCAGCATCGGCGATCAGTGATCCAACCGAAGATGTACTTTTTGCAGATCATTGTCAAGCCTGTGGTGGCAGTGGAGGACATGGAAAGAGAAGAGGAAAGGGAAGGACAAAAAATTCTCTTGTTGTTGAAATATCTGGAAGTAAAGATAATAATATGAAGACAGAAGAAAATGGTAAATCTGAGATGTCCGGATCAGAAAATGAAGGCCAACGAGATAAAACTGATCCAGTGGTTGCAGTTGGTGCCAGTGATAGTGTAGAAAATAGTGCATACCTAGGCAAAAGGGTTCCCCTGAAGCACAAGCTAGGTACTGATGGTACAGGGCCAAGGCATGATAAGCCAATCCCAGCAGTGCATTTTCATGCCCTAGAAAGTGATCAGCCTATACTTGATATTTTGAAGCCATCAGTAATTATTGTTTACCAGCCAGATGTGAGTTTTGTTAGGGAAATTGAAATTTTTAAAGCTGAAAACCCTGAAAGAAAGTTAAAAGTTTATTTTCTCTTCTATGAAGATTCTACCGAAGTTCAGAAGTTTGAGGCAAGTATACGTCGAGAAAATAGAGCATTTGAATCTCTGATTAGACAGAAGTCGCTGATGATGATTCCTGTTGATCAGGTTTTGTTCATCTACCCTTTTTTAGTTCGTCTTCAGTCTCTTGAATTATTCATATGGTCTATCATTGATATGCAACATGTCAAATGGACACGTAACATCATATGAATAAGTGACTATGAATCATTATTAAATATAGATTATTTTTCTATTGGTCTTTTGTTAGTTGTTGTTTTTGGGGTAGTTTGCACACGACAATGAATATAAAATACAATATGTTTGCTCCTAAAATATTAAAAAAACTCATTCATATTCATGATTAGTCAATGCCAGAAAGATTGCCACACCATCTTCCTGCTCACAATGCCAAAGGACTTTGACACTGATTCATCTTAAGCACTCCAGATAAGATTTGTATATAAAATATAATATGCTCTTTGCTACCTTTATATATAACTTAGGGTCTGCTGTCTACTGTAATATATCTTATTTTACCTTGGCTGAATCAGTATTATTTTTTCACAGATTTTAATTGTTTTCTGTCGACCGCAGAAAATGTAGAGCCACTGGTATGGTTAAGGAATGGGAATATGAGTGTACATGCACCTCAATCAACCATTCTTTTTGTCTAGATTTCCCATACCCTTTCATCCTAGATTTAAACCTTTTTTTTTATTTTTATTTCTGTACTTGTGGTTATGTGTGTTATTGTTTCCAGGATGGACGTTGTCTTGGATTGAGTACATCCACGGAACCACAAACCATAACATCACAAAACTCTATAACCAGAAAGGCTGGTGGAAGAAAGGAAGTGCAGAGAGAAATGCAGGTACCTCTTAGTTCGCCTTCTCCAAAGAGTGCAGTGCTGGTTGTTTTGTTTCTGTGACTTCCAAAATTTCTAAGCATTTTGCATTTTGTAATCCAGGTGGTGGTGGATATGAGAGAATTCATGAGTAGTCTTCCTAATGTTTTGCATCAGAAGGGCATGCGTATAATGCCTGTAAACTTGGAAGTCGGGGACTATGTCCTTTCACCACTGATTTGTGTGGAAAGAAAGAGTATTCTAGATCTATTCCAAAGTTTTACTTCAGGACGCCTGTATCACCAAGTGGAGACAATGGCACGTTATTATCGGATACCTGTGCTTCTGATTGAGTTCTCACAAGACGAGCTTTTCATTCCAGGTAATTTGATTTTGAATCCTATTATTTCAAAAAAGACAAATAGATCATATTTCAAACTTCACCAATTCAAATTTTTGGTCTGGCGGTAACCTTTTTCTCTAGTCTGCAAGTGATATAGGCGATGATGTTGCACAAAATAGCATAATATCCAAGCTTTCGTTGTTGGTTCTGCATTTCCCCCGGTTGCGCCTTATCTGGTCTCGCAGCTTGCATGCTACAGCAGAAATATTCGCCTCACTGAAGTCAAATCAGGACGAGCCTGATGAGGAAAAGGCAATGAGAGTAGGTGTTCCTACAGATGATGGCATTCTAGAAAATGATGTCAGGTAAGCTGCAGAATTTCAATTAGGTGTTTGCAACACAATTCAGGGTTCTGATTGATCCCCTCAAATCAGAAATTCATACTTCATGATATGACTAGCTTTTATTAGTTATAGAAAGTCCATAATTTCATTGTCAGATCAGTGTATTATACATGCATCAGGAGTTAGAATGCACTACTATCCTTAACTGTTGCATATTTGTATAAGTCATTTTATAAAAAATGCCCATCTTGATTGAAGTATGCCTTTGTTGCAGAGCCGAAAATTACAACACATCTGCTATTGAGCTCTTGAGACGGCTACCCGGTGTGACTGATTCCAACTACAGGGCGTTGATGGATGGGTGTAAGAGCTTAGCAGAACTTGCTCTTCTTCCTGTAGAGAGGCTGGCTGAACTTATGGGTGGTCAGAAAGCTGCTCGGACACTGAGAGACTTCCTTGACGCCAAGTATCCAACCTTAATATAGTCTTAGAATGGTCTTTATGGTTCATTTGTCAAGAATCATTTCCTTGGAATTTAATTTATTGGCTTGGTGTAACTTGTTAGATCATGGAGGACCCATGGATGCAATCACCCTTGGGTCATCAGACAAGTCTCATTTTTCTTGTAAAAATTATTATTTATTGTAATTACCAATCAACCCAAAAAAGTTATTGTTTGTAATTAATAATTCATTGAGAGGTAATCGAAATATAGTGTAATTTTTTATTTTATTTTGAGTTTCATGTTTATATTTTACTTTAATCTGTCAGTGATTCTATTACCAAAAGTGCTTTTGTTAAAGGGCTGTTTGCTATGGATTCTGAAACCCAAATTAATTTGATTCAGTTTTGGTTTGATGTCTTGATTAAAACAAATCAAATAGAACCAAAACGTGATTTAAAATTGTGTTTCACTAAACTAAACCAAACCAAACCAAACATGTATATACGAGGGGAATGTACACGATACACACTTAGCAAATTAGAAATCAAAAAATTTTGAAGTGGGGATGCTTTTGACGTTATCGTCAAATTAGAACTTAAAGAATTTTGAAGCGGGATGCTTTCACGTTTTTGGTTTTTTTTTTAACTATTTGTAAATGTTTTTATATGAAATCCATTTTAAAAAAAAGGAAAAAGAAAAACTTAATCATTCAATTAATTAATGATACTGATGTGACCTGAAAATTTGGGAAAATTTTGGGGTACGTGGGATGCAAAATGTCAGCAAAAATGCACACTTATAAATAAGGGTAAATTATACTTACCTCCCTTGAAATATGCTATAATTACACTTACCTCCCTTGAGGTTTCTGAAATAACACTATCCCCCTTGAGGTTTGTGTATGGGTCACAATAACACTCTTTCATTGAAGTTTCAGTCAAAACAGTAATGATAGTTAGTAAAAATAATTTTAACTGGACAAGATTACCCCCATTTAAGTTAAATGACAGTTATGCCTTAGGCCATTAAATTTTCTGTTCTCATCTTTATGAAGGGGTAATCTTGTCCAATTAAATTTTTTTCTAATAACTATTATTACTATTTTGACATAAACTTTAATGAATGGTTGTTATTATAACTCACATACAAACCTCAAGGGGGAAAATGTTATTTCAGAAACCTCAAGGGAGGTAAGTGTAATTTACCCTATAAATAATTGAAGCAAGGAAGAAAAAAAAAAAAAGGAGGGCGTTGGGTTTCTTCATTCAACGAAGCTGTCGCTTGAAGAAGGAAAAGGCTTTACCCCGCCTGCAACACGGTGAAGACGAACCTGCGTTTGCACACTTCCCCAAATGCCCCTTCTTTTTTTCCTTTATTTTATTATTTAAAAGGGTAATTTGGTCTTTTTTTATAAATTTGTTAACCGCGTTAGAAGGAAGCTAACAGGCAGGGGTGCTATGTGTATATTTCACAAAACTAAAGGGATGTTAGTGATCACTTTCAAACATACAGAGGTTTAAGTGTCCGCGCGATAAAATTTAGGGGGTGTAAATGTAATTTCTCCTATTTTATTTGATGGTACGAGAGATGGTACCTATTCTAGACTTTGCAAACAACTATAATATAATATAGATCCTTTGGAAGGCTCTTGTGGGGAGGTCCCCTGCCAAGTTGGATTGCCGATTTAGTAATATAAGATTGTAAAGAACAAGTAAATTAAATTTTTCCTACTAAAAAAAAAACGCACAATTGGCTTTATGTATGATACATAGACTTTATGTTTGGTTTGGTTTCTGGTTTGGAGTGATCGATTCTCATTTCTCAATCCGATTCGATTCGGTTATGGGTTGACAGTTACGTACCACGATTTGATTGATTTTGATAGAACTCGGGTAATAAACATGGACTCAAAGATGAATGTCTCAAACAGAATCATAAGAGATCCCTGGATTTACGTGTTTTTAAATCTTTCTCTCCCGGACAATATCTTTTCTTCTCTTCATAAGAAGAATCTATCCCAGTTCTCTCCGTAGTCTCCAAACCAAAACGTATCTTACAGGGATCTCAACATCTCCAAGCTCTACTTCCCTCAAAAAATGTCCTTCTCAGGAAACCTCGCTACCCCAACAATTTCACTACACCCCACCTCGAAGAACATCTCTTCCAAGGTCCCGATCGTCGCAGTACATGCAGCCTGTCGTTTCAAGGGTGGGGATTGGTCTCCCGAGAGCTGGAAATTGAAGAAGGCTCTTCAAATTCCGGATTACCCTAACAAGGAGGAGCTCGATTCGGTGTTGGGGACTCTCGAGAGCTTTCCGCCTTTTGTTTTCGCAGGAGAAGCTAGGAAATTGGAGGAGAAACTCGCTAATGCAGCCTTCGGGAAAGCTTTCTTGCTCCAGGGTGGTGATTGTGCGGAGAGTTTCAAGGAATTCAATGCCAACAATATAAGGGATACCTTTAGGGTTCTGTTGCAGATGGGGATCGTCTTGACCTTTGGAGCTCAGATGCCCGTTATAAAGGTTATAGTCCAATTTTTCTTAGGGCTTTTTGCATCTATATCTTTGTATTATGATATATTTGCATCTAATCCACTTTTTTTAAGTATTTATATTTATATCCTCCATTTAGCATAATTATTACAGATATACCCCTAATCTCAAATTCCTTTAACTTTTGTTGTTTATTTTTATTAAATAACTAAATTAACTTTCTATGAGATGAAATGTTTATTCCATAGGCAAATGAATATTGGTCTAGGTAGAATTCGTATGAAAAATTATTAATTAAACAAATTAATATCAATGATTTAAAGTATATATGCAATAAATATAATAATGTAAGTACATAAATGAATTTATAAGAATATAAGAGGATAAATGCAAAATATTTTTACTTTATCAAAGGTTACTTTGGTCATTTAATAAAAATAAATAATAAAAGTTAACGGAATTTAATGTCAGGGGTTTGATTGAAATGGTTATATAAAATAGAGGGATATAAATACAAATCTTGAAAACAAGAGGGCATACATGCAAATATAATAAAATGAAAGGACATGGATGCAAAAAGCCCTTTTTCTTCTTGTGCATATTTTCTGTTTTTATTTTCTGGGTTTGATAGTGATCTTGTTTGTGTTTGATAATTTCCCCTTTTGTTTTTTTTACATATCTCTTGATTTTTCTCACCATTTCATGTATCTTATTGCTTGTATTTTATGCTTTTTGGAAATTTTGTGCATTTGCTTGCTTGTGACTTTATAAGTTCAATATCTTCCCATTTCCTCTCTCTCTCTCTCTCTCCTAGGAAACAATTGAGGTGCTTGCTTTGGCTTTAGAAGTCATCTTTTCATAGCTCAAATTTACCAGTTTACTTTTATTCCCTATTTGGTGTAGCTTGCTAATGACAGAAGGGCTTTGAATGCCTCAAGCTCGATATTTTTTTTTTTTGGTGGGAAAAATGTATTCGAAAGGATATTCTTATCTATACTATGTATGAAGCAAACTATCATGATTCGAGCCTGACATTTGCAGTTGAAAATACCCTGATAATACTTCTATTTGCTATTTTTTTTTATTACTGCAGGAGGTAGTTTGATAACTGCCTACACAATACCCTTCTTTCTTTTTACAATGCGTCATGTGTGCATTCCCCTAGTACATAATTATATGACCAAAGGGTTTTTCTTTTCTTTTAAATTTTGAAGGATATGTATACTATCTGTAAAGTGAACTCGCATGATTTGAGCCTGACATTTGCAAACAAAAATACCCCAGCTAATACTTCCATTTACGTCTCTAATAACTATAGGAGGTAGTTTGATAATTGCCTACACAATACCCTTCTTTCTTTTTGCGAGGATATCAATACTATCTATAAAGCAAACTTGCTTGACATTTGCAGATGAAAATACCCCGGCTAATACTTCTATTTACGTCTCCAATAACTGTAAGAGGTAGTTTGATAACTGCCTACACAATACCCTTCTTTATTTTTGCGAGGATATCTATACTATCTATAAAGGGAATTCACTTGATTCAAGCCTGACATTTGCAGACGAAAATATCCTAGCTAATAACTACAGGAGGTAGTTTGATAATTGCCTACACAATACCTTTCTTTCTTTTTGCGAGGATATTTATACTATCTATAGAGCGAACTCACTTGATTCAAGCCTGACATTTGCATTGCACGTGCATTCCCCTAGTACATAATCATATGACCAAAGGGTTTTTCTTTTCTTTTAAAGTTTCAAGCCTGACATTTGCAGTTGAAAATACCCCGGCTACTACTTCTATTTACTTCTCTAATGATTGCTGGAGGTAGTTTGATAATTGCCTACACAATACCATTCTTTCTTTATGCAACGCGCATCGCTCGTCCGTCCCCTGGTATGATATAAATAAAATATTAATTTTGGTTTAAACTTATTCACTTCTTGCAACTGCTTCTTAGAAACTATTTATCCCACCTGAACAATTCAGTGAAATCAACTTTCTGGATTAATACTTTTGTTTGAAGCATTTTCCAGAGGTGTTATCAAACGCCCAAGCTTTCTGTGGAAAGGACTCCTAGGACAAGAAATATGTTTCCAACTTCTGATTTTTTTGTTCTGTGAGCCATGAAGTACCCAATCCTCTTGGCGTTTGATTGTTTTAAAAATTCTTATGCTTAACTGATTTTTCCAGTTTCATAACACATAACAAAGGTAGATATTTATTGTTTCCTATCTGTAATTCCATAATGATTTCTAAAGGCTCTTGCAGAAATATTTTGTGCAATCCAAGAAGGACAGAAACTCTACAGCTTCCCCATTCTTTGTCTTATGATGGAATATCTAAGTTCTTGTGTAACATGATATCTTTAAATGTCAAATGTAGCTAGGGAGTTTAATGATGTAAATCATCAGCAGATCTTAAGGATTTCCGGGAATGAATATAATATACAAACAATCAGTTAAGTACACGACCACTTGGTGTGCCTCAGTCTTCTAATGGGAGAAACATGGGTTTGAATAACAGCAAATATTTCTCCAACCGTGTGTGTGTATAGATATATTGCACTCTTTTAAAAGTATAAGAAAAGAAAAGAACGAAAACAAAGGAAGACTATAACTGCTCCCCTTAAAAGATCCGCCTATAGTACAATTGCTTGTGCATATATGAATTGTCATCATGAACTGGGATCTACATGTATTAGCAGTTTATCTGACACAGGCTTCTTTTAAGCATTCAAAAGGTAGGCAGGATGGCAGGTCAATTTGCTAAACCCAGATCAGATCCATTTGAGGTGAAGGATGGAGTGACGCTACCTAGTTATCGAGGAGACAATGTCAACGGCGATGCTTTTGATGAGAAATCTAGAACACCTGACCCCCAAAGGCTTGTCAGAGCATACACTCAGTCTGCTGCTACCTTGAATCTACTTAGAGCCTTTGCAACTGGTGGATATGCAGCTATGCAGAGAGTCACACAGTGGAACCTAGATTTTACACAACATAGCGAGCAAGGAGACAGGTATTCAACATAAAATATTACTGTTAAGGTCTTATGAAGAACTTCAGCATATTTTATTTTCTTATACTATTTATGTTTTTCCAAGATTCACCCCCTCTAATCCTGATTCAATTTGAATCCTCTGCTTCTCAATTCTCTGAACTGTTTGATTTTGAAAATATTGCCATATTTCAATGGTGTAATAATACATAGATGGCTGATGGCAGGTACATGGAACTTGCACAGAGAGTTGATGAAGCTTTGGGCTTCATGGCTGCCGCTGGGGTCACTGTTGGTGATACCAAAATGACCACAACTGAGTTCTGGACATCCCATGAATGCCTTCACCTGCCATATGAGCAAGCACTGACAAGGGAAGATTCAACCAGTGGCCTCTACTATGATTGTTCTGCTCACATGCTTTGGGTAGGTGAGCGGACTCGACAATTGGATGGAGCTCATGTTGAATTCCTTCGTGGTGTCGCCAATCCTCTTGGTGTCAAGGTATGTCCTCATCTCTATCATTTGAACCTTGACAGTGAAGTGAGTTGAAGTCCTACTTGATCCACACTCTGTTAAGTTGCTGCACACTCATTCTGTGGTCATAATTGTTGATTTTTGGATCCTCAGCAATTGAAATATGTATTTGTTATGCAGGTGAGTGATACGATGGACCCAAAGGAGCTTGTTGACTTGTGTGAGATTCTCAACCCTCATAACAAACCCGGAAGGCTTACAATTATCACCCGAATGGGAGCAGAGAACATGAGGGTGAAGCTCCCTCATCTTATCAGAGCTGTGCATCAAGCTAGGCTGCTTGTCACATGGGTGAGTGATCCTATGCACGGAAACACCATCAAGGCTCCATGCGGCCTCAAGACCCGATCATTCGATGCAATCAGGGTATATAAACTAACCACCTTAACTAATTTTTTGCAAGTTTTTCATCATCACTTTCCAATTTTTTGGCTTTATCATCTATTGGAGGAAGAGAGATTAAAGGGAAGTGTTTTTTCTTTTTCTTTTTTTAACCCGTTTCAGTCAGAGTTGAGGGCTTTTTTTGATGTTCATGAACAAGAAGGGAGTTATCCAGGAGGAGTTCATCTGGAGATGACCGGGCAGGACGTCACAGAATGCATTGGAGGTTCGAGGGCAGTGACTTATGATGACTTAAATTCGAGGTATCACACACACTGTGACCCCAGGCTCAATGCGTCGCAGTCTCTAGAGCTAGCATTTGCCATCTCAGCAAGGTTGAGGAGGGGGAGAATCAAATCAAATAATGGGGTTGAGAGGACTTGTAACAGGGCTTGAGATGACTTGTAACTGGGGTTGTGAGGACTTGTAACTGGACTTGTAATTGAGCTTGTGAGGACTTGTAACTGGGCTTGAAAGGACTTATATTAAACTTTTTTAAATATAACATATTGGAGGCACCCTGAACTCGCCCCACTAATGATCCTTTGGAGTTTAGGACCGGGTTTGGTATAGCTTAAATAATTATTCGGCTTTTTAAATAGATTTTAAAAATATCAGTAATTTTTAGTTACTTAAAAACTCTTCACTTTTTTCTTAATTATTTTAATAGAGTATCACATAAAACTAATAGCATTGTTGAGTTTGCAGTCCAAGCAAGACGACCAAAACTGCCTTAATTGACCTCTAAACAAGATTACAAGGATAGTAATTACAAGAAATAGTAAAAATTTATTTAAAAAAAAAACAGCTTTTATTTTCTTTGGCTTTTCCCCTGATACCCTTAAATAAATAAAGAGCATTAATTAGATTCCTCAATATAAATAAAAAAAAGAAAAAACCGAAGCCACACACATGGGCTGAAGAGGGCTCCGATCGGTGAAGGCTGGCTCAAAAAACCGGAGCCAGCCAATTTCCTCTACGAGCTGAAGAGGGGCTGAAGAGGAGTGGGACCGGGTGCGACGCGTGTCGCCCGCAGGCGCTCCCAAGAGGAATCCAAAGAGGAAATCCTCGTAGAGGAAAATGTTTCTTCAACACTTTTGCTTTCACAAAAGTCTATTTCAACGGCAAGTTTAAGATCTTGGGTGAAAAAGATTTTCAAATAATGTGGGCAGCTAAGATTTTAAGAAATATATAAATCATACCATGGAAAGCACATACAAATGCGCATGTAGATAGAACTACGAGATGGTGAACATGGTTAGTTTTTTTAAATAATAATTGGACATGGGTAATCTGATGTATCCTAAAGGCACTGGATTTCACTAGTACAAGAGTCATGAAATATTTAAAGAGAGTGATGTAGTCCTTGCAGTATCCTTACCACTGCTTACAGTTGTGGTAATGTCTAGGCCAACCATTGGCTTAGGGGTATGTCGGTATGATATCCAACAGTTGATTCCAGCTGCCAAACTGAGTTGTTTACGTCAGCCACCATTACATGGATAAGAGCCATCGAGCTGATCCAGAAGCGAATCTTATATTATTATTAAATGCGTAAACAACAAAGGCTAGACTAGTCGTTCTACTTGTGTTTAATTGGCTGGCTCAAAAACCGGAGCCAGCCAATTTCCTCTGAGCTGAAGACGGCTGATGAGGAGTGGGACCGGGTGGGACACGTGTCGTCACCCGGCGCTCCCAAGAGGAATCGAAGGAGGATTTCCTCGTAGAGGAAAACGACTGAATATGTAGAACACCATTCCTACTAAAAGCTCAAGCTAATAATAGGGGGTAAACTTCATATATTTAATTATATTCCTAACACAATCCATCTCTTAATCGTTTATTTTACATAATCTCTCCCAGTTAGAATTTTATCTCGTTTTGTGTCGTCATTGACGCTCCCATCTTTGTTTGATTCAGTATCTTGATTTTATATAAAAGAGTGTCCATCTTCCTCATTCTTCATCTAATTAAAAAGTCATAAGCTTATAATTGTATATATATTGTCAACGATTGATCTGTCCTTGTTTAAAAGATCAAAAGAGAATCCAGTACCTCTTCGTTATGAATGTTAACATCAGATGAATCACGCCCATGATGTATGATGTATGTGCTATGGAAAAAAGAAAAAACTATTAGAATTAGACCCGGTCAAGTGATATATTTTCGATAAAGAGAAGGATCTTATCTATTTTTTTAGGCCTCATCTTGTGTTCATTTTCAAAATGCATTCCCATGCTTGGAATGAATTCTAGGGCTTCAAAATGAATTCTGTGAAGAAAACAATGGATTTGGTTAGCACATTAGGATTAGGTTTTGGTGAAATGGGTCTTGGAAAATATATCGAAATCCAAAATCGAATGGAAACTCATTTTTGGATTCTCATTTCTTATTTTGCAAACCCTAACAAGCATACTTGAAACCTTTTATACGACATTCTCAATGAGACAACCACATACTTGTCTTTTTACAAGCTCCCAAACAGTGACTCTCTACCAGCATAATTTAAAAATTATGCTGGTAGAGAGTGATTGCGATCAATCACTCTCCCCCAAAGATACTGAAATTTGAAAACCCATAATCTATGCCTCAATTTTGATATTGATTCTATGCCTCAATTTTGATATTGATTCTCCTGCGACTCCAATGTGCTAAAAATTCTTTAACCCAGTTGGGATGCCGTCTGAAACACTCGATTATCACTGCCGAGATTGTAGGAAATGCAACAGTGATTGCGATCATCAAAGGCTTCAATGGCCCATCAGGTGTGATATTAATCATGGCAGTAGTATGCGAAGAAATGATTGCAAAAATGGAGATCTCCAGCTGCAGTGGGAGTCCGGTAGCAAGCACATTGATCATGAAAAGAGATGCATAGAATCCTAGAGAGTTGAAGCACATAAACAATCCAAACGCAACCGTATCTGAAGAACCCATTATCACCTGTCCAGCTAAGTGTGGCTTGGTGGTGGTGGTGGTGGTGTTGGTGGTGCTATCCTCCTGCCAAACACCGCCAGGAGGGCTCAGTCCGGCTTGGTAGCTCGCCGTCGCGATCAGCACTGCTATAACCAATAGGTCACTTCGAGCTTCACCTGGGGAGTCTCTGCCTCTCTTGAATTTGAAATACCCCATGGAATATTGGCCATTTGCAGGAGCTTGATTGTTGGAAGATGGCAGTGTTGTGGGAGAGAGAACGTCTCGAGCTTTCATTGCTCCGGCATTTTGAGGGATCTCCTCGATTTCTCGATCACCAGCTTCACTTGGGAAGACTTGCAGTACATCAAGAGCTGTGAGACCGCTTCCATTTGTGGCATTCACTTCCACCAGTACTCCGTTGCTAGCACTGCCATTGCCGAGCAACAACTCCATCACCTGCTGTGTAATATTTGTTTAGTTTTTCCCTTCATTTGTATGAGCAATGAAGGGTAAAAGGAACTAAACGTTAGGAAACAGGTGACTGCTGGACATAATAGTCTTAAGAAGTGGCTAAATGGGTGAGGATACCCATAATA
This sequence comes from Buxus sempervirens, assembly GCA_947561395.2. Classification (NCBI taxonomy): domain Eukaryota; kingdom Viridiplantae; phylum Streptophyta; class Magnoliopsida; order Buxales; family Buxaceae; genus Buxus; species Buxus sempervirens. The sequence goes on from OX387187.1 coordinate 38,270,265, forward strand.
GAACAACAAAAATAAAAAATAGAGAACAAGTGAAAAGCACAGATTTACTTACGTGGTTCGGCATTAAATGCCTCCATACACGGGGAACGAATTAGTCCAACGGGGTATTATCCGCTTTGGGCTTAAACTTACATCGTTTTGTCTCCGAAAGCCGTCTCATTTATAAGTCTATGTTTTTTCTGACTCTTATACCTTACTGGGCTTTCATCCATTTCCAATATGAGATCGGGACGTCCCAACGGGCATATGAGATTAAATGATTCTAATAGAGAAAAATATGGCCCCTTATATAATACCCCCAAGTAAGGGGGAAATTCAAGACAGTACATTAAGCTAAGAAACCAAGAAAATGCAACGGGTACTTGCCTCAAGTTGTTTCCTAGAAGTTGCTAGGTGCAAGACTGTGTTCCCTCGATTGTCTTTCCTGTTTAACAGGTCCTCCCTGTGGATGTTTTTGAGCCATTCTACCATGACCCAGAAGGCTTCCAACTGATTATTATTCACAGCAAGGTGAAGAGCAGTCTCTCCTCGAGCTGTCACATGGTCGACGCAGTTTGAGCAAGAAGAGAGTAACTCACTTATAACATCAACTCTCCCTTTAATGGCTTCAAAGTGAAGAGGTACTCTTCTGTCTCTACCCTTTAGACAGCAAAGCTGATGGTCAACCCTCAAGAGCTCCCTCACAGTCTCTACATGTCCATTTGCAGATGCCAAGTGCAAGGGACTAAACCCATCTTGATTCAGTTCCTTGGTGAAACTTGGCTTCAGTCTTATCATTTCTTTCACAAATTTAAGCTCCCCTGCCATGGAAGCTATGTGCAGAGGAGTTTCTGCAGATACTAGTGCAACATTGTTGAGCATGAGAGGATTTTCTCTAAGCAAACTAAACAATTCACTAATGCTTCCTGTTTGAGCAGCCTCAAACAACCTCCAATCCATTCTTGTGAACTAGCTTGGGGTGTCAAACTATCTTGCAAACTCAGGCCTTCTCCTTTCATTTCTTATATGGATGAATTTTTACCTTTGAACTTTGATTTCTTTTTTTTAACGAAAATAAAAGTTTATCCTTACGAGGTTGGCTTCCTTGCCAATTTCCATTACAGTTTTATTTATCCTTCAATTGCAGGGCTCATGCCACGTGGTTCACAGAGTACATAACAAGGAGAGTAGTTTGGTCAACTCATTTGAGCAATACATTGGAACCCTTCTAATATTTTGAGTAGATGATTCAAATCTAAACAATTTTATGTGTAAGTAAACATTGAAGAGTACTTCATCATTTTGTTCAAATTTTGCTTGGTAACTTCTTAATTGGGTTTGGACTTTCTGGGTTTTTTCTTGGGAATGACGTGATCATCCTTATGTATAATAGTTACTCAAATATTTGGGTTTTGCACAAATTTTGTTGCCATTGCTTCACACCTAACTCCGTTTTTGCTGATATCATCTTTAATTATTCATTTGAATATTTATTTATTTTTTATTTCTGTAAGATTTAATATTTTAGTTTGGCTTAATTCAGTGTCAAAAAGATAGTGTTTAAGTGTGTTTAGAATGTTTAGGTTGAGTCCAAGAAGACATGGTTCAAACGGCGTCAAAATCGGAGTCAAATTGAAGAAGTTATGCCCAACGTTTGATCAACGTTCTCTGTCCGTTCGAACGTTCAATTTCTGGAGAGCAACGTTTGCTGAACGTTTGCTGAGCGTTCGAACGTTCATGTTCTGCAGACAAACCCGAGACTAGCGTTCGACCAACGTTCTCTGTCCGTTCGAACGTTCAAGTTTTAAAGGCCAACGTTTGCTGAACGTTTGCTGAGCGTTCGAACGTTCAAACAGCAAAATTTCCGAAAAGTTACGAAAAATTACATAACTTACTCGTTTCAACTCGGATTGACTTCAAACTTTTTGAGGAACCTTTAAATAGGATTAGGGACCTTCTAAACCTAAGAGAGCCACGTTTTAGAAGCCCTAAATATCCTTTTCTCTTCTGAAAACCCTTCTTCTAGGTTTTCATCTTTTGAGCCATAAAACCTTTATTTTCTTCTTCCTTCCTCTACCTTGGAGTTCCGGGTTTGAGAGATTGATCGTGGGAGTTCCTACGGATACCAGGCGAGTTCGTTTGGGTGATCGTGTGAGAAGATCTTCAGAGTTCTGAAGTGTTGCTGTGGAGCAAATCTGAGGAGTTCCTCAGATACTTTCAAGTCTGTGAGTTGCAGAGTCTAGCATAGGGATGTTGAGTCGTCTGAACTACAGGTTGTAAGTTTTCTTTTCATATTGGATCTTTTAGGTGGCTCCTGCATAGCCCGGAGGGTTTTTCTCTAGTGAGAGTTCTCATAGAGTTTTCCCTTCGTCACCAAATTGCTTGTTTTGTCTTACTTTACATGCTTTAATTATTTGCTTGCAATTTGGGTGGCTTGTTAATTGCTTTTGATTAGTTATTTGATTTTCTGGAATTACCTTGAGGATTTGTTCATGCCTATTAATTAAGGACTTGTCTTTAATTGATAGAAAAATTTTATTCCGCTGTGCTACACCTATTCACCCCCCTCTAGGTGTTGTTAGAGTCAAAACCCTGTTTTTCAATTGGTATCAGAGTGGGTAACCAGATCCTTGACTCTATTTAGTCATGGACAAGTCTTCCTCTGCCCCACCCTTCTTTGATGGTGGTAATTATGCTTATTGGAAAGTTCGTATGAGAGCCTATCTTAAGGCTATTGATGAAAGGGTTTGGGGAAGTGTTGAGAGACGATGGTCTCCACCCACTATTACCATAGATGGTGAGATTAAACCCAAAGACCCAAGCCAATACACTAGGGAAGAGTTAATTGAAATCAACCACAATAGTAAAGGTGTCAATGCACTCTTTAGTGCAATTTCTGTTGATGAGTTCAAACGGGTGTCCACTTGTCAAACCGGTAAAGAAATTTGGGAAATTCTGGAAACCACTCATGAGGGAACTGTCCTCGTGAAGAATTCTAAGTTACAGATGCTCATCACTAGGTTTGAAGAATTGAAGATGGGAGAGGATGAACCCTTTGATGAGTTTTATGCCAAACTCAGTGACATAGTGAATTCTAGTTTTAACCTTGGTGATAAAATTCCTCCAAACAGAGTTGTGAGAAAAATCCTTAGGTCTCTCCCTGAGAGGTTTATACCCAAGGTAACAGCCATAGAGGAAAGCAAAGACATTGACAAAATTAGGGTTGAAGACCTAATAGGATCAATTCAAACCTATGAGCTTACCTTACCTCAATCCAAAAAGAGCAAATCCATTGCTCTTAGAGTCATGAAAGGAAAGACTTTTAATGAGTCTGATGATGAGGTGGATGATGAGGAAATTGTCGAATTTGCAAAGAGTTTTAGAAAGATGTTTAAGATTAGGAAAAACAAAAAGGGCAATGAATGGTCTAGGGGGACTTCTAGCAAGGAGATGAAAGTTTGGAAAGAACCTAGGGAAACCAAAGACATTCATGAAAACACAACTCAGCAGGTAAAGTGTCATGGTTGCCAAGGGCTTGGCCATATAAGATCTGAATGTCCAACCTATAGAAAATTGAAAAGTAAAAGAAGTGGGAAAGCAATCAATGCTACCCTGTCTGATAGTGAGACTGAATCTGAACATGAGAAGGACTTTGTATCTAAAGAGGGTTCAAACTACATGGCATTCACTTCTATTGTGGGAAGTGATGAGGGAAATACTCTTCAAGACTCAACACAACTTGAGAATAATATTGGTTCTCAAAGTGAGTCTGAAGATGAGGAAAGCCTTGAAGAGGCTTATGAAAAGCTTTTTAATGAAAGTCTGAAAATAAAGAAACAAAATAAGGTCTTTCTCAAAAAGCTAAATGAAGTAGAACTTGTAAAGGAAGGACTTCAAGTTAAATTGGATGAGTCTACTTCACATGTTGGTGAGTTGAAGTTGAAGATTGAAACCCTTGAGTCTCAAAACATGTCTCTAAAATCTGAGTTAGAAGATTCCAAATTTCTGTTGCAAAACTTCTCTTCTGGTTCTCAAAAGCTTGATCACATGCTTGGTATGAATCAAACAGTAACTGATAAGAGAGGTTTAGGATTTCAGGATGCTCCTTCATCTTCAAAGACCAAAAAGGCAAAAAGGCCTAACCAAAAGTTCAAAAAGTCTAAACCTAAGGCATCTTTTAATAGGGAATCTCAATCTCAGAAATTCATTCCCACTTGTCATCACTGTGGTGTTCTAGGTCACATAAGACCTAATTGCTGGAGATTAGGAGAAGAGCTTACTCAATCTTGGAATTCTCCTTCTAGACAATCCAATGTGGATTTGTCTAAACAAGTCAAGGTTTTAGCTAAACAAACTAGGCTTCTTTCTGAACAACTAGTGTCCTTGACCAAGAAATCCTCTTCTAACCAACAAGTTTGGGTGAAGAAGAGTGATTTGACTACTCTTACTTGAGTAGGTTTTGTGTTGCATGCATTGGCCCTGTTTATATTGCTTATCTTATCTTTTGCATGCATGTTTTCTTTTGTTTTTATTTTTCTGGTTTTTGATTTTAGTTTAATTGTTTTTTTTGAGTTAAAATTTTTCAGAAAAAAATACAAAAAGATTTTCTATTCTTTTTATTTTTGGTGATTTGTGTCATGAGCATGTGTTTGTGAAAACAATACATTTTTATATTGAGAGAATTAATTGCTTAAAAGAATTGTTTTGCAAAATCTATTTCAATGATCTCATATAAATGCACAAAGGTTGATTGATCTCTTAGTGTGTTGTGCACTTCACTTACACACCCCAAATACATTTAAGCAAGCTTAATTTTTCTTTTTCGGTGAGTGTGTGGATAGGCAATCCTTGATTTACTCTTGTCTATCTTAAGTTAAAAAGATCCTAGCATATGACCTTGTGTTAAAAAGAAATTTCTCCCTTTTGTTTAAAAGAAAAAAAGTTGTATGAAAAGAACTCTGGGATGAAATGTAAACCCCACAAATATTGAGTTCAAAAAGAAAAGAGAATCACAAGGAGTATAACCATGGAATAAGCTGTAAACTCAGATATTTTAAGGAACACTACTCTTTGTGCAAAAAGAATTGTAAGAAACAGGGGGAGAAAATTTCAATAAAATAATGCTTAGGTCTTTAAAATATTCATGAAAGGAGTTCTTTTTAACTCATAGAGAGACTTGAGTAATATTGTGATTTCTTGATAAATGGCCAAATCCTCCTTACCAAGTTCCTATTTAGGCAAACTTGTTGTATTTGGTTTTGCACTTACACGCAAGCACACTTGGTGATTTAATTACATTATTGTGTAGTTATTTCGGATTATTGTTTTTAATTTTGTAAAAACTTGAATTTTGGGTGACAAAGTTCTCAAAAATATAAAAATTTTGAGTTTTTATGAAATTGTGCTTGGGACATGATTCATCATGTTTTTAGAGTGTTTTTTACATGTGGTTGAGTTGGTTTCATTGGAAGCTTGATGTTTTTAAGTGAAATCTGGAATTTTTTTAAGTATGTCTTCCTTAAAGTCTTCCACTTTGTTATCTATTCTAGCCATTTGAGTTAATGCTTGTACTTCTTCTAAACTTGTCAAGTTTTGAGGGGGAGTTTGTGTTTCTGGCCTCTCTATTTCCTTTGGGGAGTAGGTATTTCTGGCTTCTCTGTTTCCTTTTGTCTATTTCTGTGACAAAAAGGGGGAGTAGGTATTTCTAAGGGGGAGCTTTGATGATTGATGATTGAATTGAATGTGAATTGCGTATTGTTATTTTTTTTATTCCTCATGCGTTTCACGAGGTATTTGTTTTCTTTGAGTTGTTACAGGTTACAGGATTCAAATTCAAGCTTGGTCTATCTAGGTTAGTGTAGATAGGTTGTGTCTGAGTTTGTTTAATCCAAGACATTGCTTGGTGGTTCACAATGTCATGGATTCTCTGTTTTTTATATTGTGTATAGGTTTTGTCACTGAATAGCCAAAGGGGGAGTTTGTAAGGTTTAATATTTTAGTTTGGCTTAATTCAGTGTCAAAAAGATAGTGTTTAAGTGTGTTTAGAATGTTTAGGTTGAGTCCAAGAAGACATGGTTCAAACGGCGTCAAAATCGGAGTCAAATTGAAGAAGTTATGCCCAACGTTTGATCAACGTTTTCTGTCCGTTCGAACGTTCAATTTCTGGAGAGCAACGTTTGCTGAGCGTTCGAACGTTCATGTTCTGTAGACAAACCCGAGACTAGCGTTCGACCAACGTTCTCTGTCCGTTCGAACGTTCAAGTTTTAAAGGCCAACGTTTGCTGAACGTTTGCTGAGCGTTCGAACGTTCAAATAGCAAAATTTCCGAAAAGTTACGAAAAATTACATAACTTACTCGTTTCAACTCGGATTGACTTCAAACTTTTTGAGGAACCTTTAAATAGGATTAGGGACCTTCTAAACCTAAGAGAGCCACGTTTTAGAAGCCCTAAATATCCTTTTCTCTTCTGAAAACCCTTCTTCTAGGTTTTCATCTTTTGAGCCATAAAACCTTTATTTTCTTCTTCCTTCCTCTACCTTGGAGTTCCGGGTTTGAGAGATTGATCGTGGGAGTTCCTACGGATACCAGGCGAGTTCGTTTGGGTGATCGTGTGAGAAGATCTTCAGAGTTCTGAAGTGTTGCTGTGGAGCAAATCTGAGGAGTTCCTCAGATACTTTCAAGTCTGTGAGTTGCAGAGTCTAGCATAGGGATGTTGAGTCGTCTGAACTACAGGTTGTAAGTTTTCTTTTCATATTGGATCTTTTAGGTGGCTCCTGCATAGCCCGGAGGGTTTTTCTCTAGTGAGAGTTCTCATAGAGTTTTCCCTTCGTCACCAAATTGCTTGTTTTGTCTTACTTTACATGCTTTAATTATTTGCTTGCAATTTGGGTGGCTTGTTAATTGCTTTTGATTAGTTATTTGATTTTCTGGAATTACCTTGAGGATTTGTTCATGCCTATTAATTAAGGACTTGTCTTTAATTGATAGAAAAATTTTATTCCGCTGTGCTACACCTATTCACCCCCCTCTAGGTGTTGTTAGAGTCAAAACCCTGTTTTTCAATTTCCTTCAGGTTGAAAGGTCCACTCCGCCAAAACGTGTCTCGTATCCATCTCTTAATCGTTTCTTTTACATAATCTCTCACACTTGGAGTTTGATCTTGTTTTGTTCCGTCATTGACTCTCCCATCTTTGCTCGATTTAGTGTTTTGATTTTATACAGAAGAGTCATGATCTCCCTCATTCTTCATCTAATTAAAAGTCAGAATTTTATAATTGTATATATATTGGCAACGATTGATCCGTCCTTGCTAAAAATATCAAAGGGAAATTTACACCTACACTCCCTGAGGTTTAGGAAAGTGGCACGGACACCCTTGTAATTCAAAACCGATCACTTATTATCCCTGTAGTTTTAAAAACCGTCACCGACCACCCCTGCCGTTAGATCCCACCCCAACACCGTTAAGCCACTTTTCTAAATGGCCGAAATACCCCTCCTTTAAAATGTCTTCTTCGTTCTTCTTCTCCAAGGTTCAGATCATTCACCTCAAAAAATAGCCCTAATCTCTTATCTCTCCCCTCTTTCTCAACGCATCCTCTTTACCAAATGCTGGTAACGACCCAGATTGTCCACAAGACAACTGCGGCAGTTTTGTGCTTGACCACTGTCAAGAATGAGGATAAGCTTGAATTCAGTAAAATATTAGAGGCCATTAAGGTGCGTGTAAATTTGAAGTTTTTTTTCCCTTTGTTTTGGTGTTCTAGTGTGTCATGTTTACTTCATTTGATGATTTTGGTCTGTTTTCCAGGCAAATTTCAATGAAAAGTATGATGAATACCAGAAGAAGTGGGGCGGTGGTATCATGGGATCCAAATCCCAGGCCAAAACTAAAGCATAGGAGAGGCTTCTTGCCAAGGAAGCTGCACAGAGAATGACCTAGTAGAGTGTACTGTGCTGTCACCTTTCCTTGGTATTTCCCATTGAAGAGGGTTCTTTATTGTAGGTTTTTGCTCGCCAAAAAGTTTCTTTTGTAGTCTCTCACAGCAACTCTATAACTTAATTTACATTTTCGTGATTTACTGCTACTCCAAAGCACGTTGTTGCCTATGGGATTCTTAGGTATTTTAGGGTTTTGTTTTTTTTTCAAGCAGGATTGAGGAAGATTCTTTCTTTTTGTCATTTTTTCTCAATGCTAGGATGAACTAAATCTTCCTTACCAAGCGACATTGTCTGGTGTCATGACCGGATGTGTGTTCCATGACCTGATGGTGCAACTAACTAGAGTCGCATTTAGAAATAAACTTTTACAGAGATGTGTTATGGGATCAATTTAATTCATGTTACATTCTTGAATTTTGGTCTTATTCCGAGACTTGCATCTAGTCGGTTTATTCATTTCTTGAAGTCTAGATAAATCTATCCTTCTATTATTTCCTTTAAATGTCGAGGAATATTTTGGAAATTAAACAACAAAAAGATCAAGTTGTCCTTATAAGAGTGTTCAAACAAGAGTAGAGCGAGTGCCACATGTGGTATTATACAGGCAAAAAGGGGACATCGGTAATCGTTCAAGACAATATAATGTTTTATAAAGAAGAGGGAGGATTAGGGCTTTTTTTGGGGTGAATGATCTTAACCTTGGAGAAGAAGAACGAAGAAAACATTTTAAAGGAGGGGTATTTTGGCCATTTAGAAAAGTGTCTTAATGGTGTTGGGGTGGGATCTAACGACAGGAGTGGTCGGTGACAGTTTTTAAAACTACAGGGGTAGTAAGTGATCGGTTTTCAACTACAGGGGGTGTCTGTGCCACTTTCCCAAACCTCAGGGGGTGTAGGTATAAATTTCCCAATATCAAAAGAGAATCCGGGTTATGAATGTTAAAATAGGATGAATCGCCCCATGATGTCTGCTTTGGAAAAAGAAAAAACAATTAGAATTAAGCCTGGTCAAGTGATATATTTTCGATAAAGAAAAGGATCTATGTATTTTATTTAGGCCCCATCTAGCATTTATTTTGGGAATCCAATGCTTGGAATGCATTTTAGGGCTTCAAAATGAATTTTGTGAGGAAATTAAACAATGGATTTGATTAGCACATTAGGAGTAGGTTTTCGTGAAATGGGTCTTGGAAAATACATTGAAATCCAAAATCGAATGGAGACCCATTTTTGGATTATCATTTATTATTGTGTAGAAGCTCATAAGCATACTTAATTGAAACCTTTTATAAAACATTCTTATTGAGTCAACCACAAAGTTGTCATAAAAATTCCTGAACCAAATGTTTAACCCACCCACTCCCAACTCATTCTCACAATTAGTTCATAGATCTCATTTCTCATAACTAGTGGTGGCATGTGCATACTGCATGTCCTGAACTTATAGCATAGAAGTAGGGCTTTGCAATGGACTTGTACTCAGCCTTAGTGCTGGAGCAAGCTATAGTTGGCCGTTTCTTGGAGCTCTAGGAAATAAGATTCGGACCAAGGAAGATGCAAAATCCACTGGTTGATCTTCGATCATCTGGGTAACCTGCCCAATCAACATCCGAGTATGCTGTGATTGTGGTGGATGGAGACCTCTGAAAAAAGAGTCCAAACTCAAGAGTATGACGAAGATAACGCAATATGCGTTTTACAACCTGCCAATGTACATCTCTTGGAGAATGCATGTACTGACATACACGGTGTAAGCACCTTATTTTTGCACCCCTGGAAGTGCAAAAAATGAAAACCCTGGCAGAAAGTCAAACCCCGAGGGGACAAAAAGTTGACTTTTTGATCAGGTAATAGTTGACCACCTTGCTTTATTTCATTAGATGGAGAATCCCGACATGGTTCCAATGCAACTGAGTTTGCAGGAATCGGAGTCCGGATAAAGGTTCTGCGGGAGGTCAAACTTGAGGGGGAGCCGAAAGTTGACTTTTTGCTAAATCCCGATCCGGGTGCTTACCCCTATGCCATTGGATAGAGGGCTCCAATACGATTCTAACGCAACTAAGTTTGCCCAGATCGGAGCCCGGATGAAGAAAATATGAGCTGACAAAATTCCCGAGCAGCAAAACCGGCAAACTGCGCACGTGGCAAAAAGCTGCACACGTGGCGAGTTGCGCAGGAAAATATCTTGGGGATCAAATCCGTAAATATCCAAACATTCAAAAGATCCCAGGGACCAATCTGAAAATATCTAAATAAAATAATATTAAATCCAAATATCCAAGGGACTATATCTTAATTTTCGGATTTTTTAAACAAATGAGCGGCCGCATTAATTGATTTTTAATCATTTGGTTGCTCGCGCGAACGTGGCAAGCAGTATGCGCTCAGCGCAAGCTGAGCGGATACCCCTTTCTTTCTTTTCTATAAAAGCCGCGGCAGCCTTCATTGCAAGGGGTTCGGATTTTCAGGGTTCGGATTTTTAAGGTTGGGGGATTTTTGGGGTTCGGCATTTGTTTTGGTTAGCTTTTCTTTCTGGGTTGGCACGACTCTGCCAGCTTTGATCTCCTTCTTCCCCACTCTACCTAGTTGGAGACCCCGTTCCCTCTCTTCCTCTGCTTCCTCGTCAAACCCAAACCCGAAGGAGATCTTGCTGTGGGCGTGGGGAGGTGCTGCTCCGACAGTCGCTCGAGCTCCAAGGTCCAACACATCCTGCCGGGGGTGTTGAAACACCCAGGTAATGTTCCCGATAGCCTTAACCTCTTGTCCAACGTAGATAAGCCAATTACGATATTCTTTTGTTTCGGTAATTTAATATGTTCTGGTGTTTCGTTCAATAATACTGTTTGTATGATTCGAAGGGGGAGCATGTTCCCTTTGATCTTTGCATCTCTTATATCCCGATAAAACCCCCCTGTTCCCTTCTTCATGTTCTGTTAGTGTTTTGTTTTCGGATTTGTAGGCTTGCAAAGAGATTTGAGCCATGAGGACAAGTTAGGTTAGATTGATTTTGAAGTGCGTTCAGGTGTCTTCTGGGAGTCTAAGGATCCCCAGAGAGTGATTACAGAGCTTAAAAACCAGTTAAAAATGGAGTTCGGGCAAAAAAACAGAGAGTCGCGTTTCGGCAAGGGTATGTGTTGAACTCGCGCCCACTTGTTTTGGGTGCGCTGAGCTCGCGCCTACTTCTTTTTTTGGGTGCGCTCACCTCACGCTGAGCTCGCGCCCACTTCCTTTTGGGTGCGCTGAGCTCGCGCGTACTTCTTTTTTGGGTGCGCTGAGCTCGCGCCCACCTTGCCCGCGGATGCTTTTTCCGCTGTTTTTGGTCCGCCCACTTCACGCTGACCTCGCGCCTAGCGCCCGGAGGTCGGCACATACCCCTTTTTAGGCCGAATTGCTCATATTTTTAAATTCCGAAAATACCCCTATACCATACCGCAGGGGGCTTTGCCCCCCCCCCCCCCCCCCCCCCCGCCGCACCCCCCAACCCCTTTGTTCGCTGAGCATCTAACTCGTTCCTTGGACCCAGTGTATGTGATTTTCGTATATTTGGTGTATTTCATGATTTCTGCATATTCTGTAATCTTTGCTGACTGTGGGTAACATTCTCAAACTGAACCAAGTGTTCCAACAAGGTTTCCAAGTCACCCGGAAACCCAACATGGGACCCAGACCACCCAATCTGACTTGATTTCCAGTGGGCCTTCCAACGAGGCCCACCCCGCCCGAATTATTCAATTGTGCCTAAATAAGATAATTAAAAAGGATTGTGTGGGCCGGACCACTTGAGGCCCACCCAAGCCCTAGGTGGGGCATGCATGCTTAAATTAGGTTGTGGTTTGGCCGAGACCACGGATAGGGCCTGTCGGCCCCACCAAGCCCATTGAACCAGACCAGGATAGGGCTTTAAAACCCTAACCAAGGAAGTCTTGAGCTTTCAAACCCAAGCCCAGGTAAAGGGCCCCAAGCCCAAGGCCTGGCCCATTTTGGAAACCAATCAAGATAAACCCAATAAATCACTTGGCTACCATGTGTGGCCCACTCACGGGCCCGCAAAGCAATCCGGCCCACCTTGCATGGAAATAGCTTAATAACCCAACTTGAACTCCAAAATAAAATCAAGTCAAATTGAACCAAAGTCCAAAGGGCCACACTTGGCCCACCAAGGAACATGTGGGCCAAGTGTGGCCCACCAAGGGATACCGTGGGCCTTCCAACGGGGCTCACCCCACCAAACCCAGATCATTCTAACTAAAGAAGATAAAACCAAGGGACCCACACCACTTTGGCGGTCCCGCCAGACTTAATCAAATTGCATGCTGGAATAGGAATCAGGTGAGTGAGAGACCAAAGTTGACTCAAACCAGGGAATCCTATGGGACCCGTCACTCGACGGGGAGGACTGGGGTGTCTACGGACTTCCCCGGACCGTAACCGAGAACTTACTTAGAATCTCTAAGCCGCAGACCAGTCTAATAGAAAATCTAGGCACCCAGGTGTCCGGTTGCACCCCATCAGGCGGTGGCGACTCCAAACAAATCCCGAGGCACATATAATTTTGCGTGCGCCTCGTCGTGCAACCGAAATCGGGTGCGCACACACGGTTGACAGCAAAAGATATGTCTGCAATGGAAGTTTAGATATTGGAGACTGCCGACTACACTTCGGTAGAGGTTTGGATCATGAAAGGAATGTCCATCTGTTGCAGTTAGCTTTGTGGTAGTTGCCATTGGAGAGGAGACAGGTTTAGCATTGGCCATATTGGTCTTATGCAGCAGATCAGCAATATATTTTCTTTGGGAGAGAAGAACACCAGTAGAGGTTTTCAGAACCTCAATGCCAAGGAAATAGTGTAGGTCTCATAAATTTTTGACAGGAAACGTAGACCCCAATAAGGAAATCAGCTTAGAAACTGCACTTGGATTTGAGCCAATGACGATAATATCATCCACATACACGAGCACAAAAAGATTGAGAACATCTGTTTTCAGGATGAACAGAGATGAATCAGATTGTGAAGAATCAAATCCAAGTTCTTTGAGTTTGGAGCTGAGCCGAGAGAACCAGGCCCGAGTTGCCTGTTTGAGTCCATAAAGAGCACGATGTAGTTTGCAAACATAATGAGGATGTTCTGGGTCAATAAAACTTGGAGGCTGAGTCATGTAGAAATCTTATTGCAAGTCTCCATGAAGAAAGGCATTGTTAATGTCAATTTGTTGCAAAGACCAGTTGTTGGAGATAGCCAAAGAGAGGACTAGCCGAATAGTAACAGGTTTAACAACCGGTGAGAACGTCTTTGTATAATCAAGTCCTTCAATTTGATGAAATCCTTTTGCAACCAGGCGGGCTTTGTACCTTTCAATGGTGCCATCTGAGCGATACTTGGTGCGGAATTCTGCGGTGAGGATGGAGGTACCAGAGACCAATTCTTATTAGATATAAGAGCTTGAAGTTCGGTATCCATAGCTTGACGCCATTCATCATGTTTGAGAGCCACTAAGACAGATGATGGTTCAGTAGGAGATGGGGCGGTAACAGGAGCAGGAACTACAGTGGAGATATGAGTATGTGTTGGTGGCCAGAGAGGTGTGCCATCGTGATGGAGTTTGGGGGTGGTAATATTGGTTTTGGATCTGATGATCATAGGATAAGAAGGTGGGACATGATGTGGGGAGGTGGTAACTGGAGTTATAGAAGTGGGAAAGGTGGCGGGTGAGGAAGATGGGGGGGAAGGGGTCACATTTGATGTGGGTGGAGACCCCAACAAGGAGGTGGGTGAATAAGATCCAAGTCTTGTGTAACGCCCCGGATCCGAGTTACGTGAAATGACCGTAACTTGTATCCGAAGGATTACTAAATTTCACAGGATCCTAGCAGAGTATAAGAAACATGATATAAATGAACAATAAAATTCAGTTTTAGATATAAAGGTTCGCTAAAAGTTCCCAATCACCATCCAACCATGAAGTACAATAATCATAAGCAGCTCACAATATCCAAAATAAACCAGACAACTACAAGTCTCTACTTAGCAAAATAGTCCTCCTCACGATACTCCGGATAGTCCACCGGAATATCAACACCCCCGGTATCATCCTCACCGAGATCTAGAAACAAAACAAAACAGTGAGATATGAATATCTCAGCAAGCAGCAATGCATGCACAAAATACAGTTATAACAGTTCTAAACCATGCATAAGTTGTAATCAATTAAGTTTACGGTTAGCCTCGATTAACCCAACTAATCTCGACAATCATACTCGATAACAAAATTAGATCCGAGATAAAATATATATATATTGGGACTCGTGAAGTTTGTCTATTTTGTGTGGCTAAGCACTAGTGTTCCAAACAATCCAGTCAAAATACTGCAACAGCTCAAACAAACCAATTTATCGCCCTCATGGCGGAAAACATCAAGTGACCTCACCCTCATGGTGGAAAGGGCGTTGCTACAGCACTTCCCTCATGGAAGGCCTCTTCATCATGGAGGAAATGCACTAAGGAACCCTAAACTTAATCCAAACAAAATGTACAAAATTCACTTACAGCTCGACTGTGGATCCACACTAAGTCTCACCCTTATTACTTTGGCAAACTTATCAAATTATTTACTAATTTAGCATAAAGTTATGCTCAATGAAAACCAAGTCATTTATATATGGTAATACCAAATTCAGTTCCAAAGAAACACTAAAACCATCCAATGATAAAAGTTTACAGCAATGGTACATATAGTGAAAATATTTTTCACTTAAAACCAAAAATGATAACCAGCGAATATTCTAAGAAACACCATCAATTTCTATTCAGGTCATAATAGAAACCAACTAATTTCATTGGTATTAAAATCTGTCCCAGAAATTTCTGATACTCAACTCTTTATTAGCTTCAACAAAATTTCAGATTTTTTTTTTGTACTCTCTTTTCTAATTTGTTCTAATATTAATTACTTCCTATATTTTTACTGTTAAGAGAATTCCCAAAAGTTACTAACAAAAGTTACTAACAACTCTTGAACCTCATTTGATCCTTGATTAACTCAAATGAAATAATAAATCATGCTTGACACCATGATAACTAAGAAAAGATCACATGCTGCAGAAAACCAGCTCATACACTTGCTTCCATGCTTCATAACAAACCTCTCAATCCCTTTTATTTATTTATCCAAAATAAATTACTAATAACACTTGAGAATCTAATGACCCTAGCTTGAAAATGATGAGAGAACTTAAAACTCAACTAATTAATCCGCTACACCTAGTATGAAACAAGTGCCAAACCTCTAATCATAGGAATTCAGATTTGTTAACTTCCTCTAGATGATCCCAATACCATTTACTCCATAAACTTTGTTGTCAAAACTAATTACCATGGGTTTCTAATAGTTCTAAAATACTTCTCGAATTCATTAAGTGCAATAACCAAAAAGACTTGACCCAAAAATTAAGTTTAGAACATCCACCATGGATGCTGCAGAATTTTTATCTTGTATTTCCAACTTGCATCACCTCCAATTTCTCTAGGACTAAACCGATACCAACCCTCTAGACCACTTTTAGCACAACACATAGAATATAAATAGCTCAAATCAACACCTCCGAAATTAATCTAAACAGGTTTTATCACTCTCCTAGCTTACACGCCCAACATGGTTTCCCACAAACCTGTAACTTGCTGCAGATGAAAAATGCTTTAGGACTAAGCTAACTCCATGTAACCAACCCTCTTCTAGTACCATGGAAAGCATCCATATAACACAATCAAATTTATTGAGATTAAACGAATATGCCCAGATATGAGTTCAAATTTAACATAAATCTGAACTTATCTGAGTTTAAGTTACAGCTCATAGCTGAACTTATATAACCTGAACTAATTCTGAACTTGGAAAATTTGTACCCATGACAATCTGAATTTAATGAAATCTGCAACACAACTTTACACCCATTTCTGAGAACTCCAATAAATCTGAACTTAGTAAATTTTGCAACTTCTTAATATCTGAACCAATCTTCTCCATTGCAACCATTTCTAACCACTTGAACATTATTCAAATAATACAATCATACTAACTTGAATTAAATCTAAACATGCTAAATCTGAATCTGGAAACATATCTCAGAACAATTTCTGGTTTCCTTAAACCTGAATCCATAATACACATTCCATGCAAGCAAAGGTATTTGGTAAAACTACTTGAAACAATTCAGAATTCTTAATGTCTGAAACTAAATTTAACCCATCCAATCACTTCTAACTTGCTGAGAATCAATCTAATAATATAACTATACTATTTCTGATTTGATCTAATTAAGCAAAGAATAAATCACAGATCTAACATAATCATACAAACAGAGTTATGAAATTTTCTGGGTTCTTCAAATCTAAAATCTGTAGAGGCACAAATCATGCTATCATTGAATAGAACTGAGCTAATTTAATCCACCCACCCAAAACACTTTTAACATTATGAGAAACATACTAAGAACCCCACTAAAACAGTTTGGATTTAATCGAACTAAGCCAACATTGCATCATAAAATAAATGCCCAAAACATGCACAAATTCTATCAATTTCGTTCGATTCAAATCTAAGTTTCAGGATGTCCACAAAACACACGAAAATCATGACATTTGAAAGGGCTACTTGCCTTATATTTGCTGGCATCCAAACTTCAAATAACCCGCAACGAAACTCAGATATTCTCCACATCCATAACCACTTCACAATCTGGAAATGATTGCAGAAAAATTTCAGATCTAAGATCCGATCGTCCAGTTCATAATTTCTCATGAGTCTTGTTATATCCTAACCAAAAATAAGTTCTTACCTGATCTGGACGTCTGGAACACTCTACCACTTGAACTTGTTGCAGAAAATTTTTCCAGAACTCCAAAAGAATCTCTGGTTCTCCACCTTTTGCTACTCTCTCTCTCTCTCTCTCTCTCTCTCTCTCTCTCTCTCTCTCCAGCAACAATGAAGCTCAAAAAGGCCCTTCCTTCTGCTGCTCCTCTTTTTCTCCAGCAACAAGAACTCCAAGTGTCCTTTCTCCAGCAACCCTTGGAAGCTCAAGAGTCTATTCTCCAGCAGCTCTCATTGTGAACCCCTTGCATGTGCTCAACCCTTCAGCTCCCCCTTAATGATCTACTGTAGTGCTCCTCCGCCCAACTTCCTACACTATGACACATTAACCCTTAGCTCCCTAATTAGCCATTAAACAAATACAACCTCCACTATGCAATTATATTTAATAGGGTTCCCAAATTAATATTTCTTGACCATTGAAATTAAAATGTAACTCCACTTACCCTAGCTTATACCATTTCAAATTTTTCTAAAATTCCCCAAATGCCCTTGCGAAACATCCACCTGAAATTCCACCAAAAATAATTATTAAAATTTCTAAATATTTTCCTCCAATTAAAATCCTAAAATCTAGGTTTTACATCTTGGACCCAAAAGAGACGGTTCAAACGATGATATGGGCTGAACAAAGAAGGAGGATAATGGGACTTTAAGAGGTAAACAGAGTGGGAGAGTTGTATATGAGTTGGGTGGAGACGAATGGAGGTTATTGGGCTTGGGTTGAGCAAAAGGAAAGAAGGTTTCATTGAAGATGACATCTCTGGATATATGAGTACGGCCCGATGGAACATGATAGCAATTATCCCGCTTGTGATTTACACTGTAGCCCATGAATACACATAAAACAGATCTAGGCTCAAGTTTGCGCTTGTTATAGGGTCTGAGATGAGGCCAGTAAACAGATCCAAAGGTTTTGAGAAACTTGTAATCAGGATGCTTATGGAATAAAAGAAAATATGGAGAGTTATTATTAAGAGATGGAGATGGTAATCTGTTGATGAGATATACATAAGTATGAAATGCTTCAACCCAGAATTTATTAGGAATGGAAGCATGGGATAGAAGTGCAAGACCTGTCTCAATAATGTGACGGTGTTTGAGTTCGACCGTGCCATTTTGAGAGTGGGCATATGGATAGATAATACGATGTTGAATTCCAAAATCAATGAGAATTTATTTAAAGATCGAAATTCTCCACCCCAATCAAATTGAAGAAATTTAATTCGGGTCTCAAATTGATTTTCAACAATTTGTTTAAATTGCAAGAAGATAGGAAGAACTTCTGCTTTGCTCTTTAATGGATAAAACCATGTAAACGACTGTAGTTGTCAGCAAAACTGACGTAGTATTTAAAGCCAGAACAGAAAACACAGGGGAGGGACCCCATACATCACTAAAAACAAGTTCAAGAGGTTTTGTAAACCGTGACGGAGAGGGAGGATACAGTAATGTATGACTCATTGAAGCACAACAATCAGAACAAACTGAAGAAGCTGGAGAGTATGCAACAGGGAGATGATGATTGGAGAGAACTTTTTGAACTGTCTTGAAAGTAGGGTGACCCAATCGAAGATGCCCTTGCTGAAGAGATACACGCTCACCAACATGTGCTTGAGGGTTGAAGGAAGATGGTGATCTGGGAAAAACATAGAGACCGTCTCTAGTGGGTCCTCAGAGCAGGATCATCCCTGTGTTTGAGTCCTTCACAAGGAAAGAATTAGAGTGAAATTCTAGAAAGACAGAATTATCACGACAAAGTTGCTAAACAAAAACTAAATTTTTAGTAATAAGAGGAACATGAAGGAGATTGTGAAGAAAGAGTTTTCCAGAGTCACTGACGATGGTTGAGGATCCAATGTGATGTATTGGCAAGGCAGAACCATCCCCCACGCGTACATGATCATCACCAGTATAGCCTGCTGCACCAATGTTGAGAGCTGAAAAATCAAAGGTCATATGATTCGTTGCTGCTGTATCTGGATACCAGTTGTTATATGAACTTGGAATAGCAGAGTAGTGGGCACTCAATGAGGATGGTGCTGGTGCCTGGTAAGCTTGATCAAATATGTGGTAGCAGTTGAAAGATGTATGTCCAGGTTTGTGACAAACTTGACAAACAGATCGACCAGAGGTGAAGTGAGATGGAGTATGTCGACCACCATGACTGCTACCACGGCTGGTACGTCCAATATAAGTTCCACGATTGCGATAGGTTGAAGAATAATTGCCACGACCACGATCAGTAGACCTTGAGGATCTGGTAACAGTGTTAGCTGAAATGGGTGAGGTGGAAGAAGGAAGATGAGCTAGGCGAGATTCAAAGGTGAGAAGACAGCTGAGTGCTTCCTCAGGAGTTGTAAGTTCAATACGAGCAGTCAGGGAAGCAACTATAGGATCATATTCTGAATTTAAACCAGAGAAAAAATATGTAAGGAAATCCAAATCTGAAAGGGGCTTCCCAGATGCAGCTAGGGTGTCTGCAAGAGTAGTGGCTTTTCGATAATAATCTGCAATGGAATCTGAACCTTTTTGAAGAGAAGAAAGTTGAGATTGAAGATAAATGAACCGAGCATGAGATTTGGTTGTAAAAAAGTTCTCAAGAGCACTCCACATTGAACGAGAGGTTTTGTTCTTCAATACCTGAGCAATTAGATTCTTTGAAAGTGAAGAGATGAGAGCATTGAGGATTAGTTGATCTTGTTCAACCAATGAGCATATGCTGGATTTGGAGATGAATCAGGGAGTGTTGGATCTGGACATGGAACAGAGCCATTGACATATCCAAAGAGTCCCTGACCATGAAGGTAGGGTTGCATCTGAGCTCTCCAAAGTAAATAGTTATTATGGGTTAGTTTCACAGTGACGAGATGAGGAAGAGAAGATAGAATGGAAGAAACAGAGGCAGCACGAGGAGAGGTTTCGGATGATTCTGCAACAGGGGTGGAAACAGTGGCGGTGGCAGAAGATTGATCAACCATGGAGGAGAGAGATGAAGGTCACAAAGGCTCTGATACCATGACAAAATCAGTGATAATTGAATATGAAGTTCATCTTCACCTCATTCTTTCTCATTCTAACATTGGTGGTTTTATACAAGTGTTGAGAAGATTCCAGAAGCAATTTGTTACATAGATATCATTTGACGAAGAGGTGCTGTAACAACCATAACAGAGTTAGTTATGCAGGGACCAATGGTGCTTCATCACACGTGGATGCTGAGTTGGACGGTGAGTTTGTTGATGCCTTAACACTGAGCAAGAACTCTATCACCTGCTTTGTAATATTTATTTAGTTTTTCCCTTCATTTGTATGAGCAATGAAGGGTAAAATGAACTAAATGTTAGGAAAAAGGTGACCATTGGACCTAACAGTCATAAGAAATGGCTAAATGGGTGAGAATACCCGTAATATAGAACAATAAAAAGAAAAAATATAGAACAAGTGAAAACCACAGATTTACATGGTTCGGCCTTAAATGCCTACATCCGGGGGTGTAACAACCCAGTCCAATGAGGTATTATTCGTATTGGGCCAAAGCTCATACTGTTGTGTCTCCAAAAGTCGTCTCACTAAGTTTAAGTGTTTTTCTCGACTCTTATATCTTACTGGGCTTTCCTCCATTTCTAGTATGAGATCGGGATGTCATAACGGGTATACGAGATGAAATGATTCCAATAGAGAACAAGGTGAATACAAAATTCTATACACAGAAAATGACCTAATTTCCCCCTTATATAATACCCCCAAGTAAGGGTGAAATTCAAGACATTACATTAAGCTAAGAAACCAAGAAAATGCAAAGGGTACTTGCCTCAAGTTGTTTCCTAGAGGCTACTAGGTGCAAGGCTGTGTTCCCTTGATTGTCTTTCCTGTTTAACAAGTCCTCCCTGTGGATGTCTTTGAGCCATTCTACCATGACCCAGAAGGCTTCAAACTGGTTATTCTTCACAGAAAGGTGAAGAGCAGTCTCTCCTCCAACCGTCACATGGTCAACACAGTCTAAGCAAGAAGAGAGTAACTCACTTATAACATCAACTCTCCCTTTAATGGCTGCAAAGTGAAGAGGCTGCAAAGTGAAGAGGTACTCTTCTGTCTCTGCCCTTTAGACAGCAAAGCTGATGGTCAACCCTCAAGAGCTCCTTCACAATCTCTACATGTCAATTTGTAGAGGCAAAGTTCAAGGGACTAAACCCATCTTGATTCAGTTCCTTGGTGAAACTTGGCTTCAGTCTTATCATTTCTTTCACAAAATTAAGATGCCTTGCCATGGAAGCTATGTGCAGAGGAGTTTCTGCAGATGCTAGTGCAACATGGTTGAGAATGAGAGGATTTTCTTTGAGCAGACTAAACAATTCACTAATGCTTCCTGTTCGAGCAGCCTCAAACAACCTCCAATCCATTCTTGTGAACTAGCTTGGGGCTTCAAACTATATTGCAAACTCAAGCCTTCTCTTCTCGTTTCTTATATGGATGAATTCTTCCCTGTGAACTTTTGACCTTGGCTTCCTTGCCAATTTCCATTAAAGTTTTATTTATCCTTC
The DNA here is from genome assembly GCA_947561395.2 of Buxus sempervirens. Classification (NCBI taxonomy): domain Eukaryota; kingdom Viridiplantae; phylum Streptophyta; class Magnoliopsida; order Buxales; family Buxaceae; genus Buxus; species Buxus sempervirens. Next base: position 38,291,593 of record OX387187.1, read on the forward strand.
GGTTGCAGGGCACCTGCCAGGTGGTTGATATAATATACACATTACAAGGAAGGTAGTTGGTCAACTCATTTGAGCAGTATGTTGGAACCCAAATATTTGAATACTTTGATGATTCAAATCTAAACAATTATATGAGTAAGTATAAATCTATACTATATATAATGAGAATAGACCCCTTAGGAAGCATGCCAACAACGGGCTGAAATCGTCTACCGCTGGGTCTATGCTGCAAACCCAGCAGCCTCCGTGAAAATATGATGGCCGTGAGATGCTGCACGTGGCAGCATCTCACGGCGGCTGCTGGGTCTACAGCACAGACCTAGCGGTAGACGATTTCATCCCACCAACAACTATGTACTACTTTCCCAAAAAGTCCTTATCATTCCTTGAAAAGGCATCTTTAAAATAGGGTTAAAATAGTTACATTCATTTAAAATCTAAACAGTTGCAAAATTGTTCCCCTCCCGCTATGTGTAGTACTATTGCACATGCACCCTGCTAGTTGAAGAGTACCTAGACTCAAAAATGGCTTTCTTAGGTGCTCTTAGATAAAAGGAGCAACCCAAGAGAGAGCATCTAATCTAACGTAAGTAAAGACACAAAACTAGAGATGGCAACAGTTCAATTAAAATGAAAAAACCGAATTGAATCAAACCAAACCTATTATGGTTGTTCTTGTATTGTCTTAATCAGTTTGGGTTCGGTTTCGGTTTATACCATATAAAACTGATTCGGTTTTAAGTTCAAACCAAACCAAGCTTAAACAACTGCATATATACACAAGTTTAGGTCAGACCACCAATGAGGGATGGTTCAATTTATTAGTTGAAACCAATAAACCTAACCAAACCCAACCTATTAAGTCGGTTTTGGTTTCGTATTAATCGGCTTTAGTTCAGTTCCGGTTTTACACTAAAAACCGAGTCGGTTTTGGTTGGTTTCGGTTTGTAGTATATCCAATCGGTTTGGTTTCCTTTTTTTCTCAAAAGCAAACCATTGCCATCCCTGCACAAAACCCTCATATTTATTCATAGTCACTTTGACATTAGTAGATATGGGCCTAAAAGCCCAAAGGCTCTGGGCCTATTCCATAATTTTCCCAACTCTTTAGTCTTCGTCAAGAGCGGGAGCGTGAATTAACGCGCCATAAGGAGCGTGGGTCTCCCGTCAGCTTGTCCAAAAAGCCTCCCCAATTAACATACGACTTCAACGCCTTCCTGCCTTTCCCGCCATCTTCTTCTTCTTCCCCACCCTGGCAGATGGTCCGGTTCCACGAACACATAATCTCCGACCTTCTTGAAGACTCCAATGGAGGTCTCGTCGTCCTCTCCTCGGGTCTCGCTCTATCCAAGATCATCTCTTCTCTTCTCCTACTTCACTCCTCTTCTCAGGGCACTCTTCTCATCCTCTCATCCTCTTCTTCCCAAAAATCCTCCATCACTCTTTCCCTCCAAAACCTTAACGCTAACCCTAATTCCATTCCCTCCGAGATCACTTCCGATCTATCCGCCGCTCACCGCCACTCCCTCTATTTATCCGGCAACGTCTTCTTCATCACCTCCCGAATCCTTATCGTCGACCTCCTCACCGGCAAGCTCCCCACCTCCTCCATCACTGGGCTCCTCCTTCTCAACGCTCACTCCCTCTCCGACACCTCCACCGAGGCCTTCATCGTCCGCATTTTCCGGTCCCTCAATCGCTCCGCCTATGTGCGGGCCTTCTCCGACAAGCCCAACGCCATGGTTTCCGGCTTCGCCAAAGCCGAGCGCATCATGAAGTGCCTTTACATTCGGCGGTTGCACTTGTGGCCGAGGTTCCAGGTCTACATTTCTCAGGAGTTAGAGAGTGATCCTCCTGTAGTTGTTGACATTAGGGTTCCGCAATCGGCGCTTATGAAAGGGATTCAGAAGGCGGTGATTGAGGTGATGGATGCTTGCTTGAAGGAGATGAGGAAGACGAATAAGGTTGATGTTGAGGATTTGACGGTGGAGAATGGGTTGTTTAAGTCGTTCGATGAGATTGTGAGGCGGCAATTGGATCCCATTTGGCATACTTTGGGGAAGAAGACGAAGCAACTTGTTTCGGATTTGAAAACTCTGAGGAAGCTGCTGGATTATCTTGTAAGGCAAGTGGGGAAATTAATTATTTTAATATTTGAAGTTATGATCAAATGGGTATTTGTTGTTTTGATATGAAAATGAATGTTGAATCATCAATTTGTTATTTGAATAGGTATGATGCTGTTACTTTTTTGAAGTACTTGGATACATTGAGAGTGTCGGAAGGTGTTTGGTCTGTTTGGATTTTTGCAGAGTCGAGTTATAAGATTTTTGAATTTGCAAAGAAGCGGGTTTACCATTTGGTGCGATCTGATGGTGGGAAAGGTGGTGGGGAGAGTAAGAGTGCAGTGGCCAAGAAGAGGAGAGTAAAGGAGAGTAACAATGAGGACAAACAATGTCTGTTGACAATTCATGCTTATTATTATCCTTTTTTTTTTCAATGTATATTAGTTAATTATCTGTTTGTTTGGTCTTGGATTGGATTTGAACAGGGTTTGGATGGGTATCTTGTGAATTATTTGATCAAATGACAGAAAAATCGATTAACAGAATATTTTTCTTCATTTCTGTTTCATAATTGTACAGCCGGAAGCACGAGCAGTGGGATAGTTCTGGAGGAAGTTTTAGAGGAACCACCCAAGTGGAAAGTTTTACGTGTGAGTGAGTGAGTTCTATTGCTTTTTATGTGAAATTTGTGGAGTATTTTTAAACTACAGTTCTTGAGTTTCGGTTCAACATTAAATTCATGTCAAGTTGTCATATTCAATAAGAATCTGATGTTGAATCCCATTAAAAAAGTGTTCATACTTGTTGCATGCACGTCAATTAGGACATTGTCTGAAAGCTGATAAATATTATGGAAGTCAAATGGGCAAATGTTCCATTTAATCTTATTTTGAAAACTTTTCTGCAGGATGTTCTTGAAGAGATAGAACAAGAAAGGCAAAAGAAAGCTATTTTAAGAGAAGGAGAACTCTTGGTTGAAAATGCAGAGGATGATAGTGGTGTTGTTTTGGTAGCTTGCAAAGATGAGCGCACATGCATGCAGCTGGAAGATTTCATCTTAAAGGGCCCAGATCAGGTCTCTCATGCTGTCTGATTTTCTATTTTTATGTCTTTCCTTATGGGATGATTGTTTTTCATATCATTTAAAGATAGTCATTATTGCATACTTTTCCTGAATTTAGTAACTATTAAAGTTTCTCAAAGAAAGAAAAGATCAAAGGCATATATTGCTCCTAATTAAAATTATCTCGTATTGCTTTGCTTTGTTCGACCTTGTATGACAGTTTCTTTGCTATCTGCTCAGTGTGGAGGAACTAGGAAAATACGAGTTTATTCGCAGTATGCATGCTACCTCTATGGTGGTTTTTGATGCCACAGTAAAACACTGAATTACTGCAAAATTGTTCATTTGATAAATTCTTGGAAAAATTTTTTAAATGATCTAGTGTATAAACCTATAAATGTGTCTTTTTGCCATTTTAATAATTTGCTTACAATATGTATACCCAAACAGCATTATATGTTAAATATTTTAATTTAAGACACCTTTAAGTGCTTTTTCTGCCCAGGGAAAATTATTAGAAAAATGAGAATGCAAACTCTTCGTCACTAAAACTTTTAATTTATATCTATATATATATATATATATATGTTATGTGACACCCCGGAACCGGACATGTTCATTAAAGCTATATGCCGGCTCGTAGACATCAGGTAAGGTTCCAGTAGCACTTCCTAAACCTAATTGACCAGTTAACATCAGAGTGCACTAAAATTTAAAACAAAATAAAATAAGTAAAGCGTGGGTGTAAGTGTTGACAAAATCTAAATCTGTATATATATATATATATATATCCAAAATAAAAGTCTGCAGATACAGTTCCACTAAGTTTCACACACACACTCTCTCTCTCTCTCTCTATAAACAATATTTACATAATCCAAAAAGACAGAAAAACTATAAAAGAAGAATCTCTAGTCCTAGCCATGAAAATAGTAATCCTCTGGACGATAGACATCTGAACCATTATCTTTGTCTACCCCAGCACGTACTCGCTCTACAGAATTTTCGAAAAACAAAAAGCATGAGAATTTCTTCCCCGTAAGTAGCAAATGCATGCTAAATACAATTTATACAGATTATAATACAATGTAGCAATTAAATCTTTATTCAAACAATCTCCGAAAGTTCAGTAATTTCAGTGGTATTTAAGAGTCATAATATAATGAGAAGATAAAATCAAAATCAATCCAAACCACGGTATCAATAAACCACAATCAATTACAAAGATGTGTCAATGTAGAACTCATGGAGTATAATACATTGGGTGATTTAACACTAGTTTCCAATTCGCCACCTCACGGCTTACAGGGAAAGACCTAGCTAGGGCCGCTCTTCCAAAGCGGAGTACTCACGCATGAGTTAGCAAGTACAACCCAGTCAACTAGTTAGTAGGAGTTAGTGATTATAGCATATTTGAATATACTAAACCATCGAGTTGACCTCACGGGTTGCTGTAGCTCACCCGCACAAAGGGTGGCCTTAATTCTGTGGTGGATGCAAGTTTACTACCCTCGGCTCCTCACGAATTAGGGTGAACGGCCGTCCACTACCCACAAATTAGTGAAACGCATGCTGGACAAGAGTATTAATTCCACACAAGTCACTCCAACACACTATCTGGTTTAAACAGGGATCCAACTCTACAACCAAGCCCACTAGACCATAAAAACAAACCACTGTTTCCATATACTAAATTATAAACAATCTCACAATTTTGAGCTTCTGGGGTGAATTTAGGTTCACTACCCACAATGTCTTAAAGCATGTGGTGAACTTGAGTTCACTACCCCTAGAATCTATATTTGTGGTGGATGCAAGTTCACTACCCTCAATTAAGGTGAACAACAGTCCACTACCCCCAACTAAGGTAAACAGCAATCCACTACCCACAAATATCCACATCTGTGGTGGATGCGAGTTCACTACCCCCAACTCTCACAGCAAAGGTGAACGGCAGTCCACTACCCACAGATCAGTATGGCATAATTTAGGGTTATTACTGATAATTAATTGCTAACTCATTTTGTGACTAAAATTAAATTTTTTTTATTAAATATGAACTCACTTTTGATTACAATATACATTAAGCACTCAAACTAAATTTTATTATCCAATTGACTAAACCTTAAAACTTTATTATGATGTAAACTAAATTATAATTATAATATCTTTTCTTTGTTTGTATAGGGTGCTTGACCCATTGCCTAGGCGATCGGTTCCTTTATAAAGATTTTTAACATGGGCACTTGACCCATCGCCTAGGTGATCGGGTTGAGCGAGCCCCCCAAAATTAATGTTTCATGGGCGCTTGTCCCATCGCCTAGGCGATCGGGTTGAAGTGCCCCTTATTATTTTGATCACTTGGCGCAATTGTTAAGCGACCGGAAAAACCTAATTTTATGGAACCTCTGTTTTCTAATTTTTAAACTACAAAATTGATTTTCTTCACTCTAAATCACTTAACAAACATTAACGAGCATGCAGGAATCAAAACCTAACAACCTACAACTTGATTTACACAGTATAATTTGTTCGATCCAAATCAAAATGTATGAACTACCGAAATCTCGTTGGAAACAAAACGAACACTATTTTTCTGTTGAAACCAAAACTTCTATACAATCTAAAATTAAAAGATGCTACTTACAAATCCAAAAGATCCAGCTTCCTTTCTTCTCCCCCTTCTTCTTCTTCTACTCTCCTTTTCTCGGTTCTGCTCTTTATTTCACCGCCTTTCCTCGAGCAACAGAACCTTCGGGTTTCCTTGAGTAACTTATAACCCTACTACTTAAACCAGTTTAAATCGGTCCATTCAAAATAAACCAACCCAAACCAAACCAATTGTTTCTTTTAAGTTTGATTTAATTAATCAAATTAAATCATTTAACCTCTATTTATTCTTAAGTAAAAATACTTAAAATTTACAGGATCTTACATGTTATGTATGTATGTATCTATGTATAAGGTTTCTGCTGTCATATAGCACTTAGACTTTCTAAAGTTAAGAATTCACCAACACTTGGGCCTTTTTTTTGGGTGGAAAAACATTGGTGCTTAATTCATCTTAAATAACACTAGTTTATTTGTAACATTTTAAATTTTATTTCAAGGAACACTTCAGAACTTTAGAAAAGGAGAACTTTAGGGGGAAACATCAACCAAAATCTTGCTTTTTTGCAATATTTCTTGTAAAAAATAAAAGTTGAAAATTTTGCAACCTTTAGAAGAATCTACCATCTTCTTAGAGATTCCAGGGAAATATAAGAAGTGGTTGTTGGAGAACTTGCTGCATAAGAAGAATCTACCATCTTCTTGATAGGACTTTGTATTCAAGTTTTGTTGCACTTAAGTGTGGCAATTATTATTTATGGGAAATATACGTATTCATTCAAACAATTTTTATTTCTTATCTGAATCTTTATTTTTTCCTAAATCGGTAACTGAAGGTCATGCGACAAGAGTGGGAGAAGTACTTGCGTAGCAGGGTGGAGCTGCGGAGAAAGGTGGAACTGCATGGTATACAACCACGTAAAAAATGGAAAAAAAGGGAACCTAAAGGCTTTGGTGTACTGAATGGAGTTAAGCCAGCTACACCTGTGGAGAATGCAGAAGCTAGCAGCATAAGCAAGCTGGAGCATGATGCCCTGCTGGTAGCAGCATCGGCGATCAGTAATCCAACTGAAGATGTACTTTTTGCAGATCATCCTCAAGCCTGTGGTGGCAATCGAGGACATGGAAAGAGAAGAGGAAAAGGAAGGAGAAAAAATTCTCCTGTTGTTGAAATATCTGGAAGTAAAGATAATAATATGAAGACAGAAGAAAATGGTAAATCTGAAATGTCCAGATCAGAAAATGAAGGCCAAAGAGATAAAACTGATCCAGTGGTTGCAGTTGGTACCAGTGACAGTGTAGAAAATAGTGCATACCTCGGCAAAAGGGTTCCCCTGAAGCACAAGCTAGGTACTGATGGTACAGGGCTAAGACATGATAAGCCAATCCCAGCAGTGCATTTTCATGCCTTAGAAAGTGATCAGCCTATACTTGATATTTTGAAGCCATCAGTAATTATTGTTTACCAGCCAGATGTGAGTTTTGTTAGGGAAATTGAAATTTTTAAAGCTGAAAACCCCGAAAGAAAGTTAAAAGTTTATTTTCTCTTCTATGAAGATTCTACCGAAGTTCAGAAGTTTGAGGCAAGTATACGTCGAGAAAATGGAGCATTTGAATCTCTGATTAGACAGAAGTCACTGATGATGATTCCTGTTGATCAGGTTTTGTTCGTCTACCCTTTTTTATTTTGTCTGCAGTCTCTTGAATAATTCATATGGTCTATCATTTATATGCAACATGTCAAATGGACACGTAACATCATATGAATAAGTGACTATGAATCATTACTAAATATACATTATTTTTCTATTGGCCTTTTGTTAGTTGTTTTTTTTTTTTTGGGTAGTTTGCACATGACAATGAATATAAAATACAATATGTTTGCTCCTAAAATATTTAAAAAAATCATTCATATTCATGATTAGTCAATGCCAGAAAGATTGCAGGGACTTGATATACTGCCCGCACCATCTTCCTGCTCACAATGCCAAAGGACTTTGACACTGATTCATCTTAAGCACTCCAGATAAGAGTTGTATATAAAATATAATATGCTCTTTGCTACCTTTATATATAACTTAGGGTCTGCTGTCTACTGTAATATATCTTATTTTACCTTGGCTGAATCAGTATCATTTTTTCACAGATTTTAATTGTTTTCTGTCGACCACAGAAAATGTAGAACCACTGGTATAGTTAAGGAATGGGAATATGACTGTACATGGACCTCAATCAACCATTCTTTTTGTCTAGATTTCCCATACCCTTTCATCCTAGATTTAAACCTTTTTTTTATTTCTGTACTTGTGGTTATGTGTGTTATTGTTTCCAGGATGGACGTTGTCTAGGATTGAGTACATCCACAGAACCACAAACCATAACATCACAAAACTCTATAACCAGAAAGGCTGGTGGAAGAAAGGAAGTGGAGAGAGAAATGCAGGTACCTCTTAGTTCGCCTTCTCCAAAGAGTGCAGTGCTGGTTGTTTTGTTTCTGTGACTTCCAAATTTTCTAAGCAGTTTGCATTTTGTAATCCAGGTGGTGGTGGATATGAGAGAATTCATGAGTAGTCTTCCTAATGTTTTGCATCAGAAGGGCATGCGTATAATACCAGTAACCTTGGAAGTCGGGGACTATGTCCTTTCACCACTGATTTGTGTGGAAAGAAAGAGTATTCTAGATCTATTCCAAAGTTTTACATCAGGACGCCTGTATCACCAAGTGGAGACAATGGCACGTTATTATCGGATACCTGTGCTTCTGATTGAGTTCTCACAAGACAAGAGCTTTTCATTCCAGGTAATTTGGTCTTGAATCCTTATTTCGAAAAGGCAAATAGATCATATTTCAAGCTTCACCAATTTCAATCTTTGGTCCGGCAGTAACCTTTTTCTCTAGTCTGCAAGTGATATAGGTGATGATGTTACACCAAATAACATAATATCGAAGCTTTCGTTATTGGTTCTGCATTTTCCCCGGCTGCGCCTTGTCTGGTCTCGCAGCTTGCATGCTACAGCAGAAATATTCGCCTCACTTAAGTCAAATCAGGACGAGCCTGATGAGGAAAAGGCAATGAGAGTAGGTGTTCCTACAGATGATGGCATTCTAGAGAATGATGTCAGGTAAGCTGCAAAATTTCAATTAGGTGTTTGCAACACAATTCAGGGTTCTGATTGATCCCTCAAATCAGAAATCAAAAGTTCATAGTTCATGATATGGCTGTCTTTTATTAGTTATAGGAAGTCCATAATTTTATTGTCAGATCAGTGTATTATACATGCATCAGGAGTTAGAATGCACTACTATCCTTAACTGTTGCATATTTGTACAAGTCATTTTATAAAAATGCCCATCTTGATTGAAGTATGCCTTCGTTGCAGAGCCGAAAATTACAACACATCTGCTATTGAGTTCTTGAGACGGCTACCCGGTGTGACTGATTCTAACTACAGGGCGTTGATGGATGGGTGTAAGAGCTTAGCAGAACTTGCTCTTCTTCCTGTAGAGAGGCTGGCTGAACTTATGGGTGGTCAGAAAGCTGCTCGGACACTGAGAGACTTCCTTGACGCCAAGTATCCAACCTTAATATAGTCTTAGAATGGTCTTTACAGTTGATTTGTCAGGAATCATTTCCTAGGAATTTAATTTATTGGCATGGTGTAACTTGTTAGATAATGGAGGACCCATGGATGCAATCACCCTTGGGTCATCGGACAAGTCTCATTTTTCTCGTAAAAGTTATTATTTATTGTAATTCCCAATCAACCCAAAAAATTTATTGTTTGTAATTAATAATTCATTCAGAGGTAATCGTAATATAGTGTAATATCTTATTTTATTTTGAGTTTCTTGTTTTTATTTTACTTTAATCTGGCAGTGATTCTGTTACCAAAAATGCTTGTGTTAAAGGGCTGTTTGCTATGGATTCTGAAACCCAAATTAATTGATTCAGTTTTGGTTTGATGTCTGGATTAAAACAAATCAAATAGAACCAAAAAGTGATTTAAAATTGTGTTTCACTAAACTAAATCAATCCGAACATATATATACTAGGAGAATGCGCATGCTACACACTTTGCAAATTAGAACTCAAAGAATTTTTAAGTGGGATGCTTTCACGTCATTGGTTTTTTTTTTACTATTTGTAAATGTTTTATATGGGATCCGCTTAAAAAGGAGAATCTAATCATTTATTTAGTTAATGATAATGTGACTTATAAATTTGGGAAAATTTTGAAGTACTTTGGATGCAAAATGTCAGTAAGAAAATGCAAAATTGGATAAATTTGGAGGTAAGTAATGATATTGATGTGACCTATAAATTTGGGAAAATTATAAGGTACTTTGGATGCAAAATATTAGCCAGAAAACACACAATTGGCGTTTTTGGAAATAGAAGGTGATACATTGCAGGTTATTATTAATAGTGTGCCTAAAAGGAGCACGTACTAGTGGCAATTGTGTTCGTTGATCCGGTAAGTGGAGCAGCTTATAAGCAAGTTCCAGATGGTCAAAATCCAACATATCAGGCGGGAAGCAAACAGAGTAACAGATGCACCGGCGAAAATTGGTTTATCAATTCATGATAGGCCCTTATGGAGAGATCCCCTACCAAGTAGGATTGCCCATTTAGTAATAGAAGATTGTAATGAACAAGGAAATTAAATATTTTCTACGAAAGTAAACGCACAATTGGCTTTATGTATGGTATGGTAGATTGAATATATGTTTGGTTTGGTTTCTGGGTTGAGTGATCGGTTCTCAATCTGATTCGATTCGGTTTTGATTTGACAGAAATCGGATAATATCTCAAACAGAACCGTTTGGGGATTATTGCCAATTCTGTTGTCAGACCAAAGATCCTTGGATTTATGTGTTTTTTAATCTTTCTCTTCCTCAAAATATCTTCTCTTCTCTTCGTAAGAAGAGTTTATCCCAGTTCTCTCTCTAGTCTTCAAACCAAAACGTATACAAAGCAAAAGCTTACAGGGATCTCAACATCTCCAAGCTCTACTTCCCTCAAAAAATGTCCTTCGCAGGAAACCTCGCTACCCCAACAATTTCACTACACCCCACCTCGAAGAACATCTCTTCCAAGGTCCCGATCGTCGCAGTACACGCAGCCGGACCTGGAAAGAATCCCGCACCGACTCGTGCTTATGAAGTCAAGGTTGGGGATTGGTCTCCCGAGAGCTGGAAATTGAAGAAGGCTCTTCAAATTCCAGATTACCCTAACAAGGAGGAGCTCGATTCGGTGTTGGGGACTCTCGAGAGCTTTCCGCCTATTGTTTTCGCGGGAGAAGCCAGGAAATTGGAGGAGAAACTCGCTAACGCAGCCATCGGGAAAGCTTTCTTGCTCCAGGGTGGTGATTGTGCGGAGAGTTTCAAGGAATTCAATGCCAACAATATAAGGGATACGTTTAGAGTTCTGTTGCAGATGGGGATCGTCTTGACCTTTGGAGCTCAGATGCCCGTTATAAAGGTTATAGTCCAATTTTTCTTATTGTGCATATTTTTCTTTTTAATTTTCCGGGTCTGATAGTGATCTTGTTTGTGTTTGATAACCTTTTTTTTACTTATCTGTTGATTTTTCTCACCATTTCATGTATCTTATTGCTTGTATTTTATGCTTTCTGGAGATTTTGTGCTTTTGCTTGCCTGTGAATTTATAAGTTCAATATCTTCTTCCCATTTCCTCTGTCTCTCTCTCTCCTGGGAAACAATTGAGGTGCTTCCTTTGGCTTTAGAGGTCAGGTTTTCTTTTCATAGCTCAAATTTGCCAGTTTACATTTATTCCCTATTTGGTGTAGCTTGCTAATGACAGAAGGGCTTTGAATCAAAGCCTCAAGCTCGAAATTTTTTTTTGGTGGGAAAAATTTATTCAAAGGGATATTCTTATCCATACTATCTATAAAGCGAACTGGCATGATTCGAGCCTGACATTTTGCAGTCGAAAATATCCCAGCTAATACTTCTATTTACTACGTTTTTAATAACTGTAGGAGGTTGTTTGATAACTGCCTACACAAAGCAATGCATCGCATGTGCATTCCCCTAGTACATAATTATACCATCAAAGGGTTTTTCTTTTCTTTTAAATTTTAAAGGATATCTATACTATATATAAAGCGAACTGGCCTGATTCGAGCTTGACATTTGCAGCGAAAATACCTCGGCCAATACTTCTATTCACGTCTCTAATAACTGTAGGAGGTAGTTTGATAATTGCCTACACAATACCCTTCTTTCTTTTTGTGAGGATATCTATACTATCTATAAAGCGAACTCTCTTGACTCGAGCCTGACATTTGCAAACGAAAATACCCCAGCTAATGCTTTTATTTACGTCTCTAATAACTGTAGGAGGTAGTTTGATAATTGCCTACACAATACCCTTCTTTCTTTTTGCGAGGATGTCTATGCTATCTATAAAGCGAACTCTCTTGACTCGAGCCTGACATTTGCAGACGAAAATACCTCGACTAATACTTCTATTTACGTCTATAATAACTTCAAGAGGTAGTTTGATAACTGCCTACACAATACCCTACTTTCTTTTTGCAAGGATATCTATACTATCTATAAAGCGAACTCGCTTGATTCGAGCTTGACATTTGCAAACGAAAATACCCCAGCTAATGCTTCTATTTACGTCTCTAATAACTGCAGGAGGTAGTTTGATAACTACCTACACAATACCCTTCTTTATTTTTGTGAGGATATCTATACTATCTATAAAGCGAACTCGCTTGATTCGAGCCTGACATTTGCATCGCCCGTGCATTCCCCTAGTACATAATTATATGACCAAAGGGTTTTTCTTTTCTTTTAAATTTTCAAGGATATCTATGCTATCTATAAAGCGAACTCGCCTGACATTTGAAGTCGAAAATACCCCGGCTAATACTTCTATTTATGTCTCTAATAATTGCCGAAGGTAGTTTCATAAACTGCCTACACAATACCGTTCTTTCTTTTTGCAGCACGCATCGCACATGCGTTCCCTTGGTATGACATAAATAAAATAGTAATTTTGGTTTAAATTTATTCACTTCTTGCAACTGTTTCTTAGAAACTATTTATCCCACCTGAACACTTCAATGAAATCAACTTTCTGGATCAATACTTTTGTTTGAAGCATTTTCCAAAGGTGTTATCGAACACCCAAGCTTTCTGTGGAAAGGACTCCTAGGACAAGAAATATGTTTCCAACTTCTTATTTTTTTTGTTCTGTGAGCCATGAAGTACCCAATCCCCTTGGTGTTTGATTGTTTTAAAATTTTCTTATTCTGAACTGATTTTTCCATTTTCATAGCACATAACAAAGGTAGATATTTATTATCCAAAAAAAACAAAGGTAGATATTTATTGTTTCCTATCTGTAATTCCATAATGATTTCTAAAGGCTCTTGTGGAAATATTTTGAGCAATCCAAAAAGGACAGAAACTCTACAGCTTCCCCTTTCTTTGGCTTATAATGGAATATCTAAGTTCTTGTGTAATATGATATCTTTAAATGCCAAATGTAGCTAGGGAGTTTAATGATGTAAATCATCAGCAGATCTTAAGGATTTCAGGGAATGAATATAATATGCAAACAATCAGTTAAGTACACGACCACTTGGTGTGCCTCAGTCTTCTAATGGGAGAAACATGGGTTTCAATAACAGCAAATATTTCTCCAACTGTGTGTGTGTATAGATATATTGCACTCCTTTAAGAAAAGAAAAGAACGAAAACAAAGGAAGACTATAACTGCTCCCCTTAAAAGATCAGCCTATAGTATAATTTCTTGTGCATATATGAATCGTCATCATGAACTGGGATCTACATGTATTAGCAGTTTATCTGACACAGGCTTCTTTTAAGCACTCAAAAGGTAGGCAGGATGGCAGGTCAATTTGCTAAACCCAGATCAGATCCATTTGAGGTGAAGGATGGAGTGACACTACCCAGTTATCGAGGAGACAATGTCAACGGCGATGCTTTTGATGAGAAATCTAGAACACCTGACCCCGAAAGGCTTCTCAGAGCATACACTCAGTCTGCTGCTACCTTGAATCTACTTAGAGCATTTTCAACTGGTGGATATGCAGCTATGCAAAGAGTCACACAGTGGAACCTAGATTTTACACAACATAGCGAGCAAGGAGACAGGTATTCAACATAAAATATTACTGTTAAGGTCTTATGAAGAACTTCAGCATATTTTATTTTCTTATACTATTTATGTTTTTCCAAGATTCACCCTTCTAATCCTGATTCAATTTGAATCCTCTGCTTATCAATTCTCTGAACTGTTTGATTTTGAAAATATTGCCATATTTCAATGGTGTAATAATACATAGATGGCTGATGGCAGGTACATGGAACTTGCACAGAGAGTTGATGAAGCTTTGGGCTTCATGGCTGCCGCTGGGCTTACTGTTGATCATCCCATGATGACCACAACTGAGTTCTGGACATCCCATGAGTGCCTTCACCTGCTATATGAGCAAGCACTGACAAGGGAAGATTCAACCAGTGGCCTCTACTATGATTGTTCTGCTCACATGCTTTGGGTAGGTGAGCGGACTCGACAATTGGATGGAGCTCATGTTGAATTCCTTCGTGGTGTAGCCAATCCTCTTGGTATCAAGGTAGGTCTTCATCTCTATCATTTGAACCTTGACAGTGAGTTGAAGTCCTACTTGATCCACACTACTGTTAAGTTGCTACATACTCATTCTGTGGTCATAATTGTTGCTTTTTGGATCCTCAGCAATTGAATATGTACTTGTTATGCAGGTGAGTGATAAGATGGACCCAAAGGAGCTTGTTGACTTGTGTGAAATTCTCAACCCTCATAACAAGCCTGGAAGGCTTACAATTATCACCCGAATGGGAGCAGAGAACATGAGGGTGAAGCTCCCTCATCTTATCAGAGCTGTGCGTCAAGCTGGGCTGCTTGTCACATGGGTGAGTGATCCTATGCACGGAAACACCATCAAGGCTCCATGCGGTCTCAAGACCCGATCATTCGATGCAATCAGGGTATATAAACTAACCACCTTAACTAATTTTTTAAGTTTTTCATCATCACTTCTCAATTTTTTTGCTTTATCATCTATTTGAGGAAGAGAGATTAAAGGGAAGTGTTTTTTTTTTTAACCCATTTCAGTCGGAGTTGAGGGCTTTTTTTGATGTTCATGAACAAGAAGGGAGTTATCCAGGAGGAGTTCATCTGGAGATGACAGGGCAGAACGTCACAGAATGCATTGGAGGTTCGAGGGCAGTGACTTTTGATGACTTAAATTCGAGGTATCACACACACTGTGACCCCAGGCTCAATGCGTCGCAGTCTCTAGAGCTGGCATTTGCCATCTCAGCAAGGTTGAGGAGGAGGAGAATCAAATCAAATAATGAGCTCTTCAAGGGCAATTAGGAATGTGGTTATGAAGGATTTTAGGTGTTTTGTCTTTGCAGAGCTTATGATTTTCCTTCCAAAGTTCTTTTTGAGTCTTTTTCAATCAGCAAATGGAAGTTTACTGGTAAAGTGTTGTATTTGTGAACTTATTTATTTATCTACATACTATACTATTTTAAGCAAAGCAGAATCTTAATGTAGGTTGAATTTGACCCCTACTTGGAGATAATTATCCATGATAACCCAATAAAGGTGCATCACCTAAGATTCACCGAAAGTAACAGATGCTTTCAAACCTTTTACAGCATGTCACAGCCCCACTTGCCTCTGATAAATAAATAATTGTAGGTGTATCATATTAGTTCTATTGAAGAGGTGTGAACAGAGAAAGAAGGGACACCAGCCATTACGCAAATAAGAAGACAGAGGAAGGACATAATCAAGTTTTTGATTCGGATGCTAGTGGGAATGGTAAATAACTCAAAAGACTTACTGGAACTTGCATTTATAAAAGAACGAGGAAACAAATAGAGGGATTTGAAATTATTTAACAAATAGAGGGATTTGAAATTATTTAGCAAATGGGGATCACAAGTTTTAGCTGCAGCAGTCCCCCCTCCCTGAGAAGTAGAGCCATCTCTGCCTTCTTATGGCCGTGGGATCCCTCCTGATAACCCGCTCTAGGGTTATGTTGGTATAAATATCTTTCTTTGACATCTGATCGTCGGCCGTCTTGTCCTACTCTCCCTTGCATTCAGTAATCGAAAATGGCATTGGCGTTCGCGTTCTCACTCCTGGGCTAAAGCAAATAGCCTAATAGGCAGCCCCGTAGATTCATTCTTACGTCTCAGCTTGAAAATCGTGCCTTCGAAGAAGAATCAACTGATCGTAGTACATCCAGCCGGGTCTGGACTTGGAAAGAAACCCAAATCTACTGGTGGTGTCGTCTTGGTCTCCCGACAGCTGGAAATCAACGAACCATTCTCAATTTCCCAATTTCCAGTTTACCCTTACAGTAACGAGAAGGTGCTTCATTTGGTTTTGAGGTCGATTGAGAGCTTCAGGCTTATGGTTGTACCAGAGGAGATAAGGACATTGCAGAAGAGAATAGCTGATGCGGGAAGGCATTCTTGCTCCACATTGGATACATTTGAGGGATTCTGTCCCCTAACGGATATTTTGGATCCTTTTAAAGATAGACAAACAGGATTAGAGGTGTAATTAAGACGGATTGGGCCGGGTTATAAGAGTTCGGGCTCAACTCAATTTACGATTTACTAGTCCAAACTCACCCGCCCTAACCCAAACTCACTAAACCCAAACCCAACCCAAACATTATTGTTTGAGTTCGGGTTGGCCCAAACAAAATGTAAGATTTTGAATTTTTTTTAATTTTTGTTATAATTACAAAATGTTGGAATATCATTCATTAAATTGTCTATCAATAATACTAGCTCACTATATTTGTGGTTTTACACAATCTTTCTTGTAGAGTATGTGCTCCCACACACATACACACATACACACACACGCACGCACACGCATATTTATATGTATGTGAGTATAAAATTATTTATTTGACAAATATTCAAAAACTTATTATTACATGTTAATAAACTTATGTTAATATAATATTAATATAAAAGAAAAAGAAAACAATGATACATATACATACAAATAAATAAATAAATATATATATATATATATATATATATATATATATAGATATATTTTGTGTTGTTTTAAACATATATCTATATGAAAGGGTATACATAAAATCAACATTAACTTCAAGTTGTATAGCTTGAACCCAAATCCAACCCAAACTCAACTCCAAGCTAGAAATGAAACCCAACCCAAATCCAAACCCAAACTCAATGCTCACTTCGGGCTCTTATTCAGGCTGGGCTGTGCGGGCTTTGGGCTATTCAAGCTAGAGTTATAACTCTAAAAATAACTGCTTGTCTAAGAAAATCAATATATTGGTATATTCTAATTGCACTACCCTACTGGTTGCTTCTTGGAAACTTTTCTCTCTTTTCTACATATATGAATTATCATCATGGATTGGGGTCCACATATATAATTAGCCATTGACGATCCATTTGAGGTGAAGGATGGAATAACGCTGCCTAGTTATCAAGCAGACAATATCGATAGCAATGTTTTTGATAAGAAATATAGAACATCCAATCCCCAAATGCTTTCTAGTGCCTACTTCCAGAATGCTTCTACTTCGAATTCCCTTAGAGGACTTACTACTGATGGATATGCATATATACATAGAATCAAAGAAAGGAACCTAGATTTCACAAAACATAGTGAACAAGGACATAGGTATGTCAAGGTCCATACATAAGATCACTTACCCATGTGACAATCAGCTCAGCTTGGCGCATTGCTCCAATAAGATCATGGAGCTTCATCAGAATGATCTCTGCTCCCATTTGGATGAGAATTGTCAGCCTTCCACACTTGTCTTCCACACTTGTTGAAAGGGTTAAAAATCTCACACAATTTAACAAGTTCCTTTGAGTGTATCTTGTCACTCACCTGCATGACAAGTACATAATATTCAATGTTGTGGACCCCAAAATCAACAGTCGTAACCATATCAATCAACATTCACTAATATCTAGTGTGGGTCAATGATTTTGTTGGATCCATGCACAAAATGTGTAAAGATAGCATAGTAAGGCACAGATCATGTCGCTGAACAATTTTAGGTCACTGAAAAATTAAGTCTTTCCGCAACTACTATCACTAATTCTTCCATATTCATTTGCTACCACGCCTACATTGTTAAGAAATTAGCTTTGCCCAATAAAACTACACTAATGGAGATCTGAAGCGCAGTAAGTAAAAGGTCTCATGCCCTTAGCATGGTAATCTTCTTACCACATGAAAAATGAACAAATAAGTCTTCAGAGTTCAGATCACCGTGAAGCTTCAAATGATAGAGACCAAGATGTACCTTGATGCCAAGAGGATTGGCTACACCACGGAGGAATTCGACATGAGCTCCATCCAACTGCTGAGTCCTCTCACCTAACCAAAGCATGTGAGCATAACAATCATAATAGAGGCCACTCATTGAATCTTCCCCGGTCAATGCTTGCTCGTATGGCAGATAAAGGCATTCGTGGGACATCCAGAACTCAGTCCCAGTCGTTATGGTATCAAAAGTGAGTCCAGCAGCCTCCATGAAGCCCACAGCTTTTTCTATCCCCTAAGAAATTTTCATGTACCTGCCATCAGTCATATATGGAGTATACGATTAAAATAAGGCAATATTTTCAAAATCAAACAATTTGGAAAATTGTAAAGAGTAGGATTCAAATTGAGTTGGGATTAAACTTTAAGAAACAAGATATACTTGATAATGCGAGAAAATAATTCAGAATTAAGCTCATAAACTCAAAGTTCCAACATGAAAAGCCCCTCTATGTACTATCTTTGTGGGTGCCATGCTTGGAGTAAAATGTAACCATTGATTATATTGCCGTGTCATCTGTTTACAAAATAAAATGCACGGGTTCAAGCCTTAAATCTTTACCATAGAACCACTTTTATTGGCTACAAAACACTTATGACCAACAATAAATTTGGGTCATGCAGTTGAAAAAAATAATCACTTACCAGCCTATTGCTATTAGGCCACCCCCATTTACACTAAAGATTAAAGATAAAAAACGAAAATCCAAACAAAATACAAAGACGGAAACAAGTTTGTTCTAGGTGGACATCTTTCTGGCCCTACCGTTTTCCTATACCCTTTGTACCGTAACACAAAAGAATTCACATCAAGAAAAAGGGAAAATCTTTGCACTGGGACTAATAAATATGAGAAATGCCAAAAAATCCAGGAAGTCATACCTGTGTCCTTCCTCACTATGTTTTGTGAAATCTAGATTCCATTCTTTGGGTTCCACAACATTGAATATTATGTACTTGTCATGCAGGCGAGTGACAAGATACACCCAAAGGAGCTTGTCAAATTGTGTGAGATTCTTAACCCTTCCAACAAGCGTAGAAGACAAGCGTGGAAGGCTGACAATTCTTATCCAAATGGGAGGAGAGACCACTCCGATGAAGCTCCATGATCTTATTGGAGCAATGCGCCAAGCTGAGCTGATTGTCACATGGGTAAGTGATCCTATGTATGGACCTAGACATACCTGTATCCTTGCTCACTATGTTTTGTGAAATCTAGGTTCCTTTCTTTGACTCTATGTATATCTGCATATCCATCAGTAGCAAGTCCTCTAAGGGAATTCGAAGTAGAAGCATTCTGGAAGTAGGCACTAGAAAGCATTTGGGGATCCTATGCTCTATATTTCTCATCAAAAACATCGTTGTCGATATTGTCTGCTTGATAACTGGGCAGCTTCACTCCATCCTTCACCTCAAATGGATCTGATCTGGGTTGAGCGATTTAGCTTACCATCCTACCTACCTTTTGCCTGCTTAAAAGAAGCTTATGTCAGAATGGCTGATTATATATGTGGACCCAGATTCATGATGATAATTCATATATGCAGAAAAGAGAGAAAAGTTTTCAGGAAGCAACCAGCAGGGTAGTGCAATTAAAACATACCAATAGACTGATTTTTTTAGACAAGCAGTTATTTTTCTCTTTCTTTATTTCAGTTCCTGTTCTTCTATCTTTAAAAGGATCCAACATATACTTTTTTTTTCCCTTATGATTATCATGTATATGATATTTATATAAGAAGAGAATAGTACAAGGCCCAAAGGAGGAGGAAACAAAGCAGAAAATAACAACCCATAAAACTGGTGTACATATCCCCATAAACCCCCGCAACTTTCCATGGCTAAACTCAGTGACTCACTACCCCTCCATGACTGATTTAGGCATATAGGAATGAGATATTCAGCTACATGCCAAGATCGAAGCCGGAGGAAGTATGAACAAATAACATCCATTTGTCAACAACCTAACGATGTAGTATTCCATCGGGTCTCCTCCTTCATAGGCCAACGCAGCAAAGCAAAATGTGTGAGATGGTGCAACCAGTAAAATCAGGAAGAGTGATCGCCCATGTAGCACAACACAACAGAATGGAGTCCCCAACATCCTCCCATGATGCCTTA
Source organism: Buxus sempervirens (assembly GCA_947561395.2). NCBI lineage: Eukaryota > Viridiplantae > Streptophyta > Magnoliopsida > Buxales > Buxaceae > Buxus > Buxus sempervirens. The sequence goes on from OX387187.1 coordinate 38,311,854, forward strand.
CTTTCCTCAAATATTCTTTTGTTCCTTTCTTTCCAAACATCCCATAGGATAGCATAAGGTATCATCCTGTACAGTGCATTTCCTTTCCTTCAAATCCTTCTAAGCATTGGAAATCCCCCATTTAGAGCACATCTGCCCAAATTCTTAGACGTTTTAATGGATATATCAATAAATGGAATGACATACTGGAAGTGTGAAGGGTAAGGTCATCACGGTTATGGTCATTCACTTCATGGTGCATATGCATGCTCACTTATTCCTACCTTAAAGACATGGTGCATAGTTATAAGCCCTCAACACCATCATATCAACCTAATCATTACCATCCACCAGCTCAAACTCTAGGACCATAGACCTGATGGCTACCAACTCACATATCCATTAAATGATTTTATGAGCCCAAAGTAGATCTGATTTCTATCATAAACCTGAGATTAAATCAACAGTTCCAATGGCCTTATGATCAAATTTAATGATTTTAATGGCCTAAGATTAAATTAAAGGGCTTTGATGGCCCAAAATCAAGTCTCAAAATTAAATCAATGGTCATGACCTTGTAGTCAAAGCCGATGGTTTTGATGTCCTAAGATTAAATTACTGGACTTAGTTGTCATATAATTAAATAAACGGTCCTAGTAATGCAAAAATTAAATTTATGATTGTAATGACCCAATGATTAAATATCAAAGTCTATATCTATTAAAGATTAATTTCAACAAATCTTCATGTTTATTTCTTTCATTAAATAAAATTTTTTTCACCCTAATAATCTACCTTAACCCAAATCTTGTACTTTGAACTATGACATAACTTGATCTCATAAATGGGCGCGTAAGCAGCTTGATGAATTAAAATCAAGTTCAGCCACAATATAAATCTCACATGTTGTTTTATCTATTTGGTATCTAAACATATACTTATTGAAGAGTTTGAGGTTTGAATCAAAAGGTTTTCCTATGATTTATGATGTAATTAAGGATAAAGGATCTTGACTGGGTTCACACTACATGAAATAAAAGCTTACAACTATGAGTAAAATTGTGTTTGATAATGTCCATTTAAGTAGGACTCTTTGGATTAGTCAGTTACAAAATGTTTTAACCTATATAAGCCCCAATAATGCATATGTATATATAGTGTCTAGACTCAAACTCAAACCCATGTTTTCACATTGGCAGCCAAGACTTTTACCCTTAGACCAAGTGGTGGCATACCCAGCCAAACTTTGGTCCCCTATATCCCCATCCATGAAATCTTTAAGATGTGCTGATATTTTACATCGGCAAGCTACACAGCTAAAGATGGCATTTAAAGGATATCTTGTGACTTCTAGACTGCTTCTGATGTAGCATGTTGAGATGGTATATGAGCTGGAGCTGATGTGGAGCTACTTGTGCAGTTGTGCTAAACGAGGAATGAAATCTTCTGCACCGAAACTCATTCCAACAGTTTCCAGGCCATGGAATGATTTCCAAAAATGAATGCAAATGATTTCCAAAAATGAATTAATAAAGTTTAATTCGAACCTTGATCACGGACATCAGAGCACCATAGTTTAAGACAGCCCCCATCTGCAACTAAACCCTAAACGTATCCGTTAGGGCAGAGAATCCCTCAAATGTCTCCGCGAAGTCACCAACGTGGAGCAAGAACGCCTTCCCAACACTCGCATCATCGATTATCTTCTGCAGTGTCCTTATCTCCTCTGGTATAACCATAGGCGGGTAGATCTCGATCCACCTCAAAACATAATGAAGCTCCTCCTCGTTACTGTAAAGGTAAACCGGAAATTTAGAATGGTTCGCTGATTTCCAGCTGCCCGGAGACCAAGACGACACGAACTTGATGTGGGCACCAGTCGATTTGGATTTCTTTCGATGTACTGCGATCAATTGATTCCTCTTGACGATTTTCAAGCTGACACGTAAGAATGAATCTGCGGGGCGGAGTATTCTGGGTGAGAACGCAGAACGCCATTTTCGATTACCGAATTCAGAGGAGAGGAGAGCAGGACAGGACAGAACGACCACGGATCAAATGTAAGCGAAAGATATTTATACACACCCGAGAGCGCGGGAGTTTCTTTTTTGGGATCTCGGAGCGCGGGAGTTGGTGTCGGGGACGGAAGGGATCTTGAAATTGACATTATAATGCCCACGTGACTAATTCGGTTTCCAACTTTCCATTGCACGTTGGATCAGGATGTCACGAGTCTCGATTTGCTGTGATTCTCCCGTTGGTCTATGGGAACGAAATCTTCTGCACCGAAACTCATTCCAACAGAATCCAGGCCATTGAATGATTTCCAAACGAGGCCTTAGTGTAGATTCAAGCTTGACACCTTTTAGTTTCTATCAAGCGCTTACAGTTATGACGGCATTTCAATGCCCAAAAACCAGACTTCCTAACTGGCATGATGCAGGGGGAGAAAGATTACCAATTTTCTAATACAGTTTTTGTACATGTGTCTTGTTAGCTCTGATAAATGAATGGTATGGTATTTTGTATGTTTCAGGTTCAGGGCTTTTGCAAGACCAGCTTGAAGGGTTGTTCTTCTTTTTTCTTTTTTCTTTTTTGTAGTATGCACTGGAGTTTTACTTCTTGTATGTTGTATGTTGATCTCCATGATTGGTTGAACTAAGGATTAGTACCATTACATTTCCAACAAAACAAACTGTATGTTAAGAACAGTGACAGGTAGATAAGAAATTCAGTTAAGGTTCTTGGAACAAACAGTTACAGTTGTAACAGAAATTCAAGAAAGAATAAAACAGTTGAAACAAGTTGTAAAAGTAGTTAGAGACTCTGTATATAAACAGAGATGTGTAATTGAAACAATGTGATGAAATGATACTTCATTCTCTCTTCTTCTCAATTCATTCCACTCATATCTTCTGCAACATTCTTCTTCTTCTTCAACCTTTGTGCATTTTCTACACTGTAGAGGAGATTTTCTGTGGTTTGGTTGATTGGTTGCTCACATTGAAATGACAGATATTCATGAAACACTGCTTCGTGTACAACAACACATCGCACCCTCTCTTGCCTCCAGTAATTCAAAAATAGGTGTATCAAGTATTAGTTTGCATTGTAGATAAAGTGCCGTTAAAAAGAAAAGAGGGAAGACTTGCCATTTCACAATTGAAGTAAGTTTTTCGTACAGGTACCAGTCTGAATTATAAAGAACCCAAAAACACTTACTGGAATTTACATGTAATGATAGAGCAAACTGACGAAGTTAAGGACGATAAGATTCAAAGAACTGAGGGAGGAAGGAAATCTAAGGGAAAGTAATAACAAAGAACGAATAGGAATAGAGGGATTTGAAATTAATTAGCAAGTGGGCTTCCGATTTTTCAGCTGCAGCAGCCTCCTCCTTGAGAAGTAGAGCCATCTCTGCCACCTGATGGCCCTGGGATTCCTCCATACCCAACTTTTATCCCGTAAGACTACAGAATAAAAAGACCAGGAGCAGAATATCAGTTACATGTTCTTGCTGTCGCATGAAAATAAATAAACATAAAATAAAAATAAAAATAAAAATTAACATGTTATGTGCCTCGTAGCCCATAAGTCCAACCACTTGATTTCCAATTAAGACAGTTATTTAAATTGTTGTGTAAAAGGAATTTATTTTGCATAGTAAAATGGTAAGTTTGAAAATTAAAACCAATCATCTCCTTTTTCATGAATTCAAACTTCAAAATATTCTGCCTATATACATAAATCTTTAACTCACCTAATAAGATCCCTGAAAAGATGTTAGGCTAACCAAATGCAAAGATAAAACTAAGAAAACGAAAGAAAAAAAAATTTGCTAACCTCATTTGATACATCAAAAACTCCATCTTGAATCTTCGTGTAAATTGTTGCAGCGGTGCTAATGAATGCCTGACCAACCAAAAAATATGCCAGAAAAGGGAAAGAAAAGTGGAAATCAAGCTTCAGTTTTACATATGGTTAGTGAAATCAGTCTTCTGTTACAGACACATTCTATAGCATCGTTAGTTTCATCACCTCCTCAACATTCTGAGCAGTTTTTGCAGAGGCCTCCATAAATATCAACCCATTCTCCTTGGCAAACAGCTCACCTTCCTCTGTGCTCACAGCTCTCCTGTGTGCAAGATCACACTTGTTGCCAATGAGCATAATTGTCATGTTCGCATTTGCATGCTGCCTTGCATCTTCCAGCCAGCTAGCCAAGTGATTGAAAGTCTCCCTCCTGAAACACAATACAAAATAAAATTCACCAACATCATCATTAGCAATTCGTCCAACAAATTATTTGGGGTCAACGATATGAATCATGTCATGCCATTCCAACCAGTACAGCACCATATCTTTTGAGAGAATGTTTTGTTACAAAACATATCCCATTACCCCCAAACAAACAAAATCTCACCCACAAAACAATTTAATATGCTCACAGGCTCATAGCCCACAAAGTATTGAATCTTATTTTAACTTCTTATAACACATATTACCTTTTCAAAATGCATTAATAAATATTATGATATTCAAGAGTGAAATTATGGAGCAGAAGCATTTTAGCCATGCATTTTCTTTTTCTTTTGTCATTGATTGTTGCTATGGTGAAACTTCCCCCTAATATTATATGGTAATCAATTTACCTGCAATTCTTCATTCCAGATTGGCCCTCATTTTAGTTTTCCTTCCATTTCATGTTTCCTAATTGTCTAAATGATCCTGCAACCTTAATCCACACAGTCATCTATAAATCATTGGCGCTGATTCTTTTTATGATTTCAAAATCTAAGTTATTTTGTTCGGGTAAATCCTAATTCTCAATGTCAACTGGTGCGATCTAATAACATGTCAGAAGATTATTAACTAGCTTGAAAAAAGCAATCCTCACAAACAACATTTTATATGCCTACTCACAAAGAATTTGTACTTTACAACCATGACAACTAATTTTAGCTATACACTAACACCAAATCAATCTCAATTTATATGATAAAATATTACTAAAGAGTCCTCAACTAATATACTTTCTTCAGGAAATTATATTGAGATCACTGATGATGCTATCTTCAGGAAACCGGAGGGCTGGTTGCCAACAAATCTACTGGATCTTCAACATCTCATTAAGGTTAAATTCAGGGGACTTCCTCAACCAAGAGGTAACTCAATTGCCATTCCTAGTAATACAATGGAGCTAAACCTAATGGTCACTCTTCTGACAACCTGCTTAAATCAGGGATTTGAGGCTTTGTCATTATTTCATAAAGCCCTTAAAGAAGAGAAAACTCCACCAGGTTCGAAGCATTCGGACTCTGTTTAACACTCACAAAATAGAAATATTTATATTCTACTGCAGATATTCTTCTAGCGTAAACTAATGAGCAGGAAGGATGTGAGATGTGCATGGGACTGTACCTGACATCAAAGAGGTTTATAAGAAGTGCATTAATGAATGTTATAAAAGGTGTACTAGCTCATGCCTTGAAGGTTAAGTGTGAGATGTATAGCTAAGAAGCTTACTCATTACACTTAAATCTTCAAGGCTTAGATGAGGCTTAAACATGATGTCTTGGGTTCATTTTATGCCTCAGGCTTGCCGCTTGCACCTCAAGCTAAAGGTTATCTTTATAGCAATTGAGATAAAATTCATTTTATTTTATTTTTTGACTAATACTTCTTATGTCTTGGGATCATCTTATGTCTGATGCTTGCACCCCAAGTTAAAGGCTGTGTACATCAGACCTCAGGCAGTGGTGGGAGCCTCGTGCACTGGTTTAGCCCTTTACATCTTAAGTAACTTGAATTGTTTTGCAGTTCTTAAAGTATATCGAGGCTTTAATTTGCAATAACATTCTCATATTCCTTTGCCGATTCTAATCTTGAGAAAAGGAGAAGGTTTGCGTCAAGTCGATAGCTGATACAATACTTTGCTAAATCTCTTATGTCATGAAACCTTGCATAACATGAGTTAGGGTATGGCATTGTGTTGCTGTGAACTATTTCAAAGCTTCATTTTAAAATAAGTGGCTCCTCGAGGATACTGAAAGGACTTGTCTAGTTTTCATATCTTTTATTGCATTAAGTGGCTCCACTGTCCTCTCTTATATTCTTCTTTCTTATTATATTTATATGCAGTGTATTTTATGTCATTGTTTGAATCTAAATGCATACATTTATGGCTCATGCATCAGTCATGCCTCAGCATCTGAAAAAATGGCCTCAGCATCTGAAAAAATGGAACTCCTACAATTCAGTCTACGAACCCCGAAGTGAACTGTTCTGCCAAAAGTGGTCTATTAATTGGAATTACACAGTAGAAAAATATTCCAAAATAATCTTCTTCAGTATATTGATATAACTGAATATTTTGTGTTTTATTCAATATGGGAGCTGATTCCTACTAGTATTTCAAATTCTTCTCTTAATAAAATCCAATCATTTATAAAAAAATAAAAAAGAAAAAAAAAACTAATGTCATTTCCCTGCTAGGTGAAAATTATTTTCCCATGAATGATTAGCTCTTAAATATTATAATTCTGGAATATGTTACAAACCACTCTCTTACTTCTTATTGTAACTGCATTTACTTGGATCCCTCTCTCTCTCTCTCTCTCTCTCTCTCTCTCTCTCTCTCTCTCTCTCTCTCTCTCTCTCTCTCTCTCTCTCTCTCTCGCTTCCTTTTGTTACTATATTACTTACATCTCCCTCCTACAGTCTCTCCCTCTTCTTCTTTTCTTCTCATTGGATTTGCTTATATTTCTCGCACTCTTCCTTCTTCTTCTTATTCTCATTGCATTAACTTAAAAATCTTTCTCATCCTTTGTCTTCTCACTGTATTTACTTGGATATCCCTCCCCGAACTCTCCTCCCAAAAACCATCCATAGAATCAACCCCCTCTGAAATTAATTGTCCCCCGTCTTTCTACCATCATGTATAGGATCACAACCTTCAACCTCTCCCATAACCTATTTAGAGGTTTTTAGCCACTGTTCTGTTTTGTTCTTTGACTAAGTATCAATTCCATTTAAGCATTAGATTTCTCTCTCATAAATTCTTTCAACTCTAGAGACTTCTTAAAAATTTCTTAAATTTCAGGGTTCATTTTTTTTGCTTTCATCATCTTACATTAGCATCAGTTTATTTATAAAAAACCATCTGGGTTGCACTAATCTAGCCTGTTCACTTCATAAATATGAGTCTTGCATATATTGAGGCAGAATGTAATCCAACCCAATGTGAGATCCAGTCCCTGAGTTTGCTTATCTGGTCTGGGTTTCAAAAAATTGATTTTTGAAATAAAAAATCCCCTTAGGAAAAGATAATGAAAAATTAAATGGTTCTAAGAGAAAATTGATCTTTTATGAAGGGATAAACTGGAATAAAATATTGCAGTCAGTGAAAATGCCATAATTTAAACTATTTGAATATGGTTTCTCTTTGACCTGAATTATAAGAGGCCAACATAATCCTTAAATTCAGGAATGAAGTACACACCAGTATACAGGATAGAATGCGCTCATTCTGTCTGAAAATGCATAGAAAAAAGGTAAAAGATATGTTTCTAAAGCTTTGAGATAGATTTGTTTACATAGCTCTACATAACTCCTAAAGAGTACCTGGTGATATCATACACTAACAGCGCACCAGCAGCCCCTCTGTAGTAGGACCTTGTAATAGATCTGAAGGACTCTTGACCCGCCTGGCAAATGCAAGAAAATTTCAGCATATAAATTCTTAAATCCAATAAATAAGAAAAAAATAGAGATTTATAGCATGCCAAAGCATTTTAAGAAACAAATAAGGCAAAGTTCTTCGTCAGTTAGTTCAGTAAACTATGATTTTCATCAACACAAAATTCCAAAGCAAAATCATCAACACCAAAACAGCTTCAGGAATTTAAGATTTTGAAGCATTTTCCATTAGTTATGATCATAATAAATTTTTGGGTTGTAAACTAAGCAAAATCATCAATATCAACTAGCTTCGGGAGCTTCAGATTTTTAAGCAATTTCCATTAATTATGGTTAGAATAAATTTTTGGGTCGTCAACTAAGAAAATCAGTTTCGCTCACTTATTTAGACTACTATTTTTATCTACTCTTATGTCAGTAGTACTACTCCTGTAGAAGTTTCTTCCCACTAGTTTAATTAAGTGAATACAGTCCTTTGCAAAAGAGACAATAAATGATTAATTAGTAGGAATGATTCTGAATTGGAAGAACACATTCGTTTTAATAAAAAAATGGAGGACCCTTTTCTTCCATGTGCCAACATCATATCAGCCATATAAATTGACTGGTGTCAGTTGTGCAAGATGACATACTTTTGTTCCTTTTCTTTTTCGTTAATAACAAAAATCTCCGTACAAGATGACATATATTCATGCAACAGCCAACTGTTACACTGATCATATGGAAATGAAAAATACAAGTGATATTGATATTTGAAAGACTAATCCAGCTTACAAAACCCGCTGCCAAATCTATTAGGTTGGTAAAAGTGTGGGTCAAGTAGACTCAACTGTACTATAAAATGTTATAACGTTAGTGTTTTTAAATAAAATGTATGGAACTATGAATTAATTAACATATTTATTTACAAAACATGTATTTTTATATGAATAATATGTGAAAAACATATATTTAATGGATTATGTTTGGGTTAGGGGCGGGTTGGACTAAACCCTTCCAAATTTATAAATTTCAAAACCCTTACCATTAGGGGCTGGTTTACCAATTAATCCACCCAATGCCATCCCTAATTGTGTGATAAATCCAATAATTGCATATCAAATTACCATCTATCTAACTTACAACATCAAAACTAACAGATGGCAAGAACTATAGATATTTTCGTTTTGTTGCTATCTTGAAAAGTAAGACCGAAGGGGCAGGTAGCAACAAGAACAGGATGGTAGTGCAGGAGCAGAAATCAAGAAGAAGGGTGCTCAAAAGACCTAGCAAACAGAGACAGAAAGGCTACAAGGAAAATAAAACCTATTAATTTAGGGTTCATAAAGATTCAGGACAAAGAAAGATTAAGATGGTACAGAAAATATGGGACTTTGTCAGGTGACTGATTAAATTTTCTATGTTGTCATGGGTGAGTTTTTAGAAACAGCTGTTGCAAGAATTTGCAATCTTTTTAATAGGCCACTTGTGATTCTCTACTGGTAATGAGTATGTAATGAAATTTTAGGACAGCATTCTGTGGGGGAAGGAATCATTGTTGAACCAAAATTTATACATACACGCAAGGGCATGGAATAATGGGGAAAATTGCACATGTAATGCACAAGGATGAGAGTGGCTTCTGAGTGGGGCTTCTCATGAAGCATCCCTACAAGAAATCATCTTATTTTTATTGAAAATTGTAATCAGTGAGATCCTTCTACTAACCTCTTTCGGAGTTTGTGAAGGTTGAAAATATGAGAGATGCATGGAAGGGATTTAGAAGAAGAATAAACGGCTTTAGGTTCACTTTCCTTCCTCTTTTTAACCCAGGTTGATGATACTTTTGGCCCTTACAATTGGGCTTTGAAAGCCTCAAACCCACTTAAGATGGCTTTCTTTGTGTGGAAAAAATGCTCACGATATAGAATTTGGCACATGGGAGTTTGCAATCACAACAGATGTGTGATGTCTATGTAGGTTGGGGAACAATTGGTCATCCGCTTAAAAACTGCATGGTGGTATCAAGAGCCTTGACTTCTTCCCTTTTTTTTTTTTTGTAAGTCCAACATTTCTTGGGTACATCCTAGTATCTTGGTTAACTTTCTCTCAGCATGGAGCTGGAAAAAGAAACAGGATATGAAGTGGTAGCTTCGGATTATAAGCCCATTCATTGTTATTGCTCCATCACAATGCGGCCAAAGGAACTCCGGTATTTTTCAAGGAAATATGAACTCGACACTCTCTTGAGGAGTACTCACTTTTATGAAAAACTGACTTTCTATATTCCCTGATTTAGTAATGTATCCTTCTCTGCTATTTTAGATGCGAGTAGACTGGTTTAGGGTTAGCAAGTAGCTGGTAATAGACTAGTATGGTGTTTTATTCTTGCTCAATTATATACTTTCCATGTATATAAGGCATGGCCCTCATATTTCTTGTTCAAATCTTCTTATCATAATTCAATCCATACGTAAGACTGGTTTGTTGCTTGATTAGTTTGGAGATTGGGCTCCTGTTTTGTGCCTATCATTGTTTTTGTTTTTTTGGTTTTCTGGTCCTGTGAGTCGCATACATGGTTTCCATCCCTCATGGACCTGTACGCTTTTGTACTTTCCTTGTTTCCTTTTAATGCAATTTCCTATCATTCATTAAAAAAATTTTACTTACAGTTAATATAAGATTAAGATAGTGAATAAGGAACTCTTTAACCATATTCATTCTTGAGAAACTTGAAAGAAAAGAGCACATACATAAGATTCAAATAACTCAAGTAATTATCAACTCTTAAGACAGATCAAGCATAGCGTGATATCAGAACATATACCAATCCTATTAGCTATGGGAGACAAGAAATAGTGATAGTAACCCATTGATTACATCCATTAACATCACATTTATAAAGATGGAATTGACAAATTTTAAATACAGCATGACAGCTATATGCACCTGAAGCATCATGGAGCAATAATGCATGGCATCACAATTTCATCATCGTAGCTTCTAATTTTTTTTTTCTTTTCTACCATTAAGTGTTCCATTAGAAAGTTTAAACTTACAAGTCAGCCAGCCAATGAGATCACATTTGCAGTTTTAACAAAGATTTTAACAATCTAGAATTTGGTACTAGAATTTGGTAGCCTACGTTAATTTGTTAGCAAAAAATTCTGCGAAGTTATAAGAACAGATGTCTACAGACAACATCATATTTTCAAGGAAAAAAAAAGGCAAGAGAGACAGAGAAAAGGGGAAGCTGACGGACACTCAAAACATATGAGGGCTTTCATGTAAAATTTGAATATAGACAAATTCAAATCCTATGTCCTTGAACCAAACTTAGAGTTAGTTACAGTTTGTAGAACTATTGAATTAGAAACTACAAAGAAGATTATCTAGAAAGATGCTTCTAGACTATTTGTATTCCACTCAAACTAAAAGAAAAATTATAAAGAATGTCAATTAAGGCTGCGTTTGGCATTGCTTTTTTCTTTTGTTGTTTTGCATATTTAAGCAAAATCAAGCTTTTTGTAGCAATAAGCATGTTTGTTTAGGTGGTGCTTGGGTGTAGGTGGTGGTGGTGGGTGGTGCGGTAGTGGTGGTGGGCAATGGAAGTGAATGGCAGTGGTCGTGTGGGTTGGTTGTTGGTATATAATTAGAAACAACCACCAACATGGGCACCACTATTAACACCATCCATCCACCAACCACTACACCCTATCTACCATCACTAGTACCACTTATCACCCACCACCATTATCACCACCACCACCACCCATCACCCCCTAGCACTACAACCACCAATAACACTCTCAGCACCACCACAACCCCACCCACCACCGCCATCCACCTATACCACCACCCCCAAGGCCCCACTACAACTATAACCACACACCCACCATCCCTAACACCATAACCGCCACCCACCATGACACCACCATCACCACTCACCCACCACTACCACCATCGCCACAATTACTAATACCAACCACCATCCACCACCACCAACAACAACAACCCCACTCACCACCACCCACGCCTACCATAATAGTGCATTTTTGTCATAATATTAGCCAAGAAACAATTTTATGCTTTTGATATTACCAAACATGATTTTTGCCTTTTATTCAACAAAATCAAATGTGAACTAAACAATTTTGCTTCATAAAAAGATCTTAGAAGCAAAAGCAATTCAATTGTTTTTCTTGCTTTTTGAAACAATTTTTGAGAAGCAATACCAAACATAGCCTAAGCCTACTATAATCTATAGATCAAAATGTTGGACAACAAAAAGGCATATACATAGCATAAACTTTACTGGTATGAGGACACTGAGATAAATGTGTAGGAGGACTATAGAAACTTGGGTACTGAATGAACATATATAAGAATATCTAGCTGTTGTTCAAATATGAGATAAGATCTTGAAAAAAAAAGGGGCAAAAATGGTTTAGCTATCTAGAAAAGACAAAAGGAAACATTTGGGAGAAGCTATGAGAAATTAATCATTATAGGATCTAATGGGGCAAAAAGAAGCCAAAAATAATCTAGATGCACCAGTTAGAAAGGATTAGGATACTCATAATCTGAAAAAAGATATGGTTTTTAATGGACTGGGATAGAGGAACAAGATTTGTGTTATGAACATAGTTGAAATAAAGCATTGTATTATATTTTGTATTTCTATATAAGTATACTTGTGTGTTAAGTGTCAAATAATAGTGAACAAACCGTATCCCAAATTTGAAGCTTTATTGGTTTGTTGTCAATTGTGATCATCCTTGCACCAAATTCAACCCCAATAGTCAAGTCATGCACAGGCTGGAACCGCTTGTCAGTGAACTGCAGAAGAAGACATGATTTTCCTACCCCTACAAAAAGAAAATCAAGCCCCATAAGTTATACAGTTCTCTCCTATATTCATGACCTCAACATATACAGCAACCACATGATGCGAAATGAAAAGAAGTTACTTTAACTGCAAAGGAAAGCCACCATATTACTCACATCCTCTTTACAGATGACTGCCTCCTCAATGAAATACAATACCTTTTTTTTATGGTTAAATGAATTACAATACTTATATAATATGAATAGGACAAATCTCAAATGTACAACATCAAGGACCAAAAAAAGTATTAAACAGAATAGAACCAGAATTGCTTGAGGTCAGCATAGAAGTTCAAAATATGCTTTGGTAAAGTGAACTACCAAAACAAAAAGGAAAGAGAAGTATATTCATGGGGTTAAACAGAACACAAAAGAATGGAATTCATAATAAGTGCAGGCCCTGAAAATTGACTGACTATACACAAGATGTCAAAGCCTTTTATCAGACCCTCCCCAACAATCTACAATCAAATATCGACTGGCCGCGTCCAGTACACAGTCAAAAGATATTAAGTATTTTACCAAACCCATACTGGATATCATTCACGACAGACATTATTAAGTCTCCACTAAGGTTTTCTGCCTATATAATTTGAGAGATATATACGAGTAAGCCTGATCATGTGAAAGTACTATCCACTTCCGTTAACTCTACGTTAATAATATATGTATTCCCATGGATGCAGTGAATATACCGGTTTGCCGAAAGGTACAATTTGCAATATTTCCAAGTCCTCTAATCATAATCTTCAAAGAAGAAGCATCAATTCCATTTGACAAAAGAGGAGAAAAGATTCTAAATTCCGAAACCAAATAATTTTACTTTTCAGAAAATATAACTAGTTTTCCGTAAGACATACGACTCTACGTCCAATGAATCTATATTAGAATCAAAAAACCTCAACATCTGACAATTATACCAAATCAAGCACACATTACATAGATCCTTCAGACGAAAATTAAACCCAGAAAAAAAAAATTTTGTAAAATTAAAACCCCGCCCAGAATATTTAAACACAAGTTCTGAATATACAGAGGAATAGAATTTATCAGAAAACAAAGAAATTCTTCTTCAAATTAAACATGGGGCAAAACCCATAAAAACTTTCTGGGGAAAAAAAGAACCAGATTCGAAAACATGGATCCCATGCCCAAATCAAAGAGACTCATCGACTAAACGGAAGAAATTAAACGATCACGTCTCGAATAAAATTACCGGTATCTCCGATGATTATGTACTTGAAAAGGTATGCGTACGACATCGTTACTCCGATGTATGATGGATCAACAAACAGAATGAAGAGTTCGAGAATCAGATCTTGAAGAAAGAAAAGAATAGAGCGAAGGAGTCCAAAACAAAAGAATAAATCAAAGGAAGTCCGAGCGGTTTCACAAAGGCGTTCTTAAGGAAAGTCGAAACACGTCCTCGCTGTCGTAGTTGCAAGTTGCAACAGCTAAGAAACCCAAAATATCGCAAAATATCGCGCCAAGGATCTAATGTACGCCTCTGTGCGTGTTAGATTGGGTAAATTATTTTTTAATGCAAATTTTTTAAAATAACTCATATTCAGCGGCCAATTCTTGAAATAATTGAGAATCAATATTTTTTTGAAAATTACTGTTTATAAAAAACTTTCTTCCAACCACGCCCTCAAAAGATTTTGAAAACCTTTTCACTTATTTAAATATAAATGAGGTTTCCAAGTCTTTTAGAAGGTATTTGTAAAAAAATTTCTTTACAAATAGTAAAATGACGCTGATTTTTAATTATTTTAAAAAATATCACTAATTTTTAATTTTTAAGAATTAGTCAATTGAATCTAAATTATTTTAAAAATATCACTAAAAACAAATTTTCACTTACCGGGGAATGTGGACGAAGTTGACAATCCCATCACGGAATTTTGTGAGAGATGGTGTCAAGACTAACTTGCACCCATGCCAAAATCTTAAGACCCTTTTACTCAAATAAGGGTAAAACCATAAAATAAACATTCAAATTTTAATAACATCACTTTAGTTAAGACGGCAAAGGAGCGGGTTATTTAGAGTAGCGTAATCATTTTGGTATTGCTTAAATCGGGCCAGGGCAAATTAGCATTTTAGCTCACCCTGCCACGAATTGAACCTTAATTTATTAAAATAGTAGTTTTCGTATATGTTACATATAAAAATAAATATATTATTAATTTATAACTAAATATAAATGTTTTTAAATTGAATATGCAAATTAATAATATATTTATTCATAAATATTTATTTTTATGTGTAACATATATCAAAAACTACTATTTTAATAAATTAAGGTTCAATTCGTGGCGGGGTGAGCTAAAATGCTAATCCGCCCCTGGCCCGATTTAAACAATACCAAAATGATTACGCTACTCTGAATAACCCGCTCCATTGCCATCCTAACTAAAGTGATGTTATTAAATTTTGAATGTTTATTTTATGGTTTTACCCTTATTTGAGTAAAAGGGTCTTAAGATTTTAAGATTTCTTATAATGAAAAAAAAAATAAGGTTTAAAAGCAGGGGATTATATTGTCTACCGCCACTTACTACTGCTATTCGTGTAGCAACCGTGAGATGTTGTCATATATAGCATCTCATGGTTGAACTTTTTCATCAAAAAAAAAATTTTAACATTTTTAAAAGAGGAAAAACTGCAATCATTGAATATTACATGTGTTAACATCTCAATGAAGCAACAATGACAGCTGCAATTAATGGTGGCAGACGATTTCAAGCATAAAAGCAGCAATAATCAATTTAAAAACGATGGATGATTCAATCAATTTTTTTTTTCATCAAGCGTAAAAGCAGCAATAATCAATTTAATGAAGGATTAAAAAGTCAAATTGACATATTCCTACTTTTTTCTACACATATGCAATTCATACAAATGAGAAGGAACTAGGATGGTAACGTAATTTTCTTTCTTTCTTTTTTTTATTATAAGATTTTTCCTTTCTTTAACAAATTGCAAAAGTTTCTTCTCTCTGGCTTTCAAAAACTGAAGATAAACCTTCTACTTGCCAACAACACCGACTCTCTTAAACCCTTTACTTTTTTTATTTTTGTTTATAAAAATTTACTGCCTGCAATTAATTCAAGTAATGTTTTAACCAAAATTGTCGAATATCACTAACTAAAACAAATTTTACTTTCATAAAGTTAACCAAAGAATTTTTTAAATATCCAATTTATGAATAAGCGTAAACAGATTTCATTTTCAAACAGATAACGTCTTATAAACTAAGAACAGTTCAGTTTCAAACAGATTTCATTTGTATTCAGATGGATTGATAGGTTTACACAATAAAAAATTTCCATTAAAAAGATGTGATTATGGTTCAATTCCTAAAACCTACCTACATATAACTCTTTTTAACTTAAAAAAAGACTCCCATATCCCAATAGATAACTCTTTTTTCTAATTTAAAAGACTCTTATCATCATCATCATGATAAGCTAGTTCTCACCAAAGTGGGGATCGGCGACACAAATCTCATCTATCCATCCCGCTCTGTCAAAAATCCTATTTTCGTTTTTGTAAATCTTGTTTTATAGACTATCCAAAACCACGAAAAATGCTCGGACGTCCACAAAAGCATAAATGAAGAGAAAGCATTGGTGTGAAATATATTCCTTTACCCTTTTATATTTTCCCCCAATAGACCATCCAGGTATTTAAAAAAAGTAAATCCATGGCATATTACTTACGGAGTATTATTTTCTTCTTTACAACAATGCAGTTGAACCTCAATGCACAAATGATAATACAAACTCTCAGGGTAATACGTACCCCTCGGTCCACATCGCAATATACATTTGTGGCTTGGGCAACCCGACCAGAGGGCATCAATTGTATGGCCTGTACTGCACGGACCGCCTGTACCTAGAAACCTTGCTGCAAAGTAAGGGTAGAGAGAATTTGTAACATAGCGAAATTCAGAACAGGAAAAATAAATGTTCAATTTGATGTCCCAAATATAACAAACAATATATGCTACATGCTCAGACCATTCAACATGACATTCTATTATCTTGACCATCTTAAATGTCCCTACATGTTAATGGTGTCAAGACTTGGGCAGATTATCCAATCAACAATCCGATTATTCAGGTCTGCGACTCTCTTCAAACATGCTGATAATGACTGATCTCAAAACTCATCATACATGTTTCCTCAAGGACGACTCTCTTAAAACATGCTGATAATGACTGATCTCAAAACTCATCATAGATGTTTCCTCAAGGATAAAACCATACAAAAGACATCATAGAGCCACTAATAAGTACATGGTCACACAGGAAAACTATAGCACTAATAATTATACTGTCATACACATTTCCTTAGGTGATATTTCTTCTTACTCTTTCCGAAAAAACACTCAAAATAAAAATAAAGTAGAAAATTCCTGTTAAGCATACTGTTTCTCCAAGAGAGATTTATGCAGATAATTGATAGCAAGTTCAGTAAAGTCACATAACATCGGTACACTAAGCAGTGATTATGTATAATTATATGTCAAAAAATACAGAGTAGGTTAAGATGGTTTGGTCATGTAAAGAGGAGACCTGGAGATGCACTTGTAAGAAAGTCTAAGAGTAAGCATATTAAATGGCCTAAACAAGTAAGAGAACGACCTAAAAAAGATATGGATGGAGTGTATAAAACAAGACTTACAAAAACGTAGAATATCTGAAGATATGGTTTTTGATAGAGCAGAATGGATAGACAATATTCGTGTCACGGACCCCACTTTGGTGTGAACTGGCATATAACGATGATGGTGATGATATGTCAAAAAAGAAATAAATTAAGACAGCATCTGCAGAGGGCATCTTTTCTAATTCTTGTACCCAGTACAATAAACACAACTCAATATGTGGCTCCTGAATATTAGTATCATAGATCAACCAACCATATTCACAAGTTGATTAACAAATGATTTTGGCTAGATGCTTGGAAAAAATGTAATTAGTATAGCATGTTATTCTAATCAAACAAGTAACACAGTGATAACAAAAGGAATGGAAACTGCTTCAAAGTTCAACAAACAAGTGAGAAAGGCCTATAAATTTTATTACTACATCATGTTCTATAAATCTGCAGCATGTATACTCTTTGAAAGTGAACCCAATTTTACCTCAGATTTTATTCAAGCACATTGTTTCCTAATATGGATAACACTTTCACTTCCACGTCACTATGTTTCCTTTTATCTATTAAAACCAATCACCATTTTTCAAAATGGGGTCATGGTTGTCACTCTATTCCCAAACCAGATCAAAGCAAAATCAAACACTCCCATAAGGGTGGAAAAACAAAGAGGAAAGCCTGTATCAAATACACCAAACACTGAATCTCCATGCTTACCCATATCCATCAGTAGAACTGACTAGGGGGCCAGGCATGAAAGGACTTTGACCTTGAAAACCATATGGACTAAATCTCCTTCCTCGATACTGCTTCATTCCAGGAACATTGGTTCGCTTTGCAGATACCTGCAGTAACAACCAAACCAATCAGTATATACAAATAAAAATTTACAGAATAAACTAAGTTCAGCGAATTCAAAATGCAAGGACCTTCAGCTGACGACCATGCAACTCAGATTCATTTAGTAAAAGAGCACCCTGGACAGCATCAATTTTGGCAAACTCAACATAAGCAAATCCTTTTGGCTGACCAAACTTGTCAGTCAGAATTGTCACTCTGTTCACACTCCCACAAGATTGAAAATGCTGCTCAACTTCCTCACGAGTACATGAATAGTCCACCTGGAATAAGAAACAAAATTGTCAGATAATTATTCTATTATCCAACATTTTATAGAGTGGCAGAGCGGTAATGCAATAAACCAGTTCTAGAACTAAACAGCAAGGAGAAAAGGAGAAAGATCCCAAAATTTTCATGGCTGCTCTTAAGAAAGTTCAGGGTACCGGAGATAGATCTATTTAGCGATCACTAGTGCCACTCTTCATGCCTATTTATCTATCAAGGTCCATTTGAAACAAGGCTAGATCCCCTGACTTCAGTCACTTTGAATGGGGGATTCTCCTACAATTATTTAATAGATGTTGACATCAACTATATGCTCCTGGTAGTTAGCTTACTTGGTACGGCAAAGTCATTGAAAAGTGTGTTGAACATATTATATCATGTGCCTACATAAGCCAATGACTTGGTACTTGGCAGATAGGACACCCAAGAGGGAGTGCATAGAAATTTGCTGTTCTCAGGGATACCCGCCAAAAATATCTATCAGGAGGACTCAGTATACATATCATTTTCTGTTTTGCTTTATTTCCCTTTACTTTTGATTATAGATTTACTAATCTTCTTGTTGACCTGTGGGTCCTTGTGAGTGGAACAAGCATACATTCTATTTCTATTCTCTCTTCGATAGATCATAATTATTAAACAAAAAAAAAGTACTGCTGGTTGTAGGATCAAACAATATGAGAGCACTATATCATTGTCATTTCAGTCTTTTCCATAAAAACAAGGCTGGAAAGATGTCATTTAGTTTAATTAGCAAGAGAGTCAAGAAATTGATGTGCACACAGTATTTCTAAGGATTAAAAAAAAAATTTATATTGACAGAAGATCCAGGTAGGTTGAACAATATTGCTAAATCTGGATGGTGGTGAGCCATTATTACTTGAGCCTATTAAGTTAATTTAAGCCTCACTTAATAGGCCAAACACTATATAAATCTGATGACGTTACTAATATACACCGAGAATTTATTGCAGAGTACAAACCGACCCTTTTTCATTCACCTTCAACATTGCTCAAATAGTTTTTGCTTCTTGCAAATTTTCATTTGAACATTGCCTTGGATCATTATAACATCCTCATGTTTTTATTGGTCTGAGTCCCTTGATAATGTCTTCAATTTCTTGCCACTGAAAGGTGACATTGTGACAACTTCAATGTACATTTGTTAAAAAGTCAGTTACTTAGCTATACACATGCACATGCGCGCGCGCGCACACACACATATCTTATGTGTGTGCGCACACACATGCATGCGTGCGCACACACACATATCTTATGTGTGTGCGCATGTGCGCCCGCGTGTATATAAATAAAATAAAATTAATTTATGAGTCATATGACTAAAATTATAGAAATCAATTAGCATCAAGATTGCACAATCAGGAATCTCTGTTCAACTAACAAATCTTTTAGGTATCATTTGTAAGCTATATTGTTACACCATATGAACTGGGAAAACAAAAAATGAAGAGGAATATCATACATAAACAGTAGAAAAATGTGAGCAGGTGTAGACATTTATGCAAGTTTATATCAAAATAGTTGTAGTTAGTGCAATATCATATCCTTGTAATAAAAATAATCACCAGGATATCTTTAGAACAAGCAGAAAAAACATTTTTATGGCATCAGTATTCAACAATTGAGAGATCTATTATACTTCAATGTGAAGACAATTAGAGCCCAAAAAGGATCACAACCATCATATGGGAGATACAAACAAATCATTACCCTAAGTAACATTAACAGCATCCCATTATCACAAGCCCATGCACAAACTGAGTTGCACTAATGAAATTGTGAATCTTACAGACACTTGAATGAATAAAGTAGTAAGAGCATTCAGAAAGAGACAAGGTTCAAATATACCACTCTGAAAATCTGACTTTGATTCCAGGCTGTTGATAAGGAAAATGAATTTATGGATTCATAAGCGTGCATTTTCTTTTTTTTCTGACTTTCACAAGTCTTTCAAGGCCATATTGCAAGAAATAGTGGAGTAATGTCAAAGAAGAGATGAACCAAAAGGTAATAACACCTATTTCAGTTGAAAATGGCGAAAAGGAAGGAAACACATGCACAAACAAAAGGTTTCATTTAGGCAGACCTTCTTTTCCTATCTTGTAGAATTGCAAGACAAAAAATATCAGTATCCCAATTTTCTTGTTTCTGTGTTGATCCAAACCATCACCTCTTGTAAAGATTAACTCCTTGACTCTTTGTTTCTTTTTTCTTCTTTAGGTCAGATCTTTTCACAACATTTGGATAGAAGATTTGAGTTCTTGGAAGTAAGATCAGTGCATCTTATGCATGCATGTAATTAAACAAGAGAAATATTTATCTGGAAAATTTCTAAGAATGCAAGATATCAAGTAACCCTAAATACCTTCATTGTACAGCTATTGGACAAGCATTTTATATCTAAAATCATAAAGAGCCATTAAATATTTTATTGTGTCATACTGAATCTTTTGAACAGGTGAAGTACCTGGGTCAACAAATGAATATTTCTAACATTCCAACTTTAATCTGATTACTTCTAGTCTTCCTTTGATTTCTTTCCTACTTTTTTTATATACATTATCATTTTAAAATTTTTACCATGTAAAATGCTTTCATCACTTGAAATTGAGCAATCACCTTGTTGCAATATACAGTGCACAATCTTTAATCGGAATATAACAAAATAGTAATCCAAGAGAGAAAATGGAATTTAATTGAATTTTTTCCCTCCTTATTACGGAAAGAGAAATATTAAAGACCAAATGTTTCCCTTTTAAGGTATGATTAATTGGTTTTTGCTACTTCCAGTGAAACACAATATATTATGTTTTGTAGTGGGACAAACTGCTAAAAATCTTTCTTCAATTATGAGTTAAGGAATTATTCCTTTGACCCCAGATTATGACATACAAATCTCATAGCAGAAAATTTTAAGTGCCATTTCATAAATCCCATCCTATCTAATGAAATCATCCTGAAGAAAAATACATCGAAGCCAACCTCCGAACTTCTACTGCAACTTAGTTTTCGCTTTTAAGAACTCCTAAACACAGCCTTCTTAGATCCTTCATTAAGCCATTATAATCTGAAACTTCTAAGTGGAAGTTGACATCAATGTAATGTGCTCTTAGCCTCTTACTTACAGATGAATAATATGTCATAACCATATCCTGCACATTATCCATTATAATCCTTATTCTTTTCTGATGAAAAAATAAATTTGCTTTATCAATTAAAATGCTTTAATGATCCACTCTATTAATTATGACATGCATATCTTCAACAAAAGAACAAATGGGAGCATGTAAAGATTAAAAGTGATAGCACTATATGACATAATGAAAACCCATCAAAATTTAGAGAGACCAAAGGATCGCAAAACCTCACATTACCAACATATATCGAGCGTGAATCCACCTCCTCCTTTTCAGCTTGGATCAAAGCAGCAATAGCTGAATCTAATACATGATCCACACACACAACCAAAAAAAATAAGGGTAAAAAGTTAAACATAACTACCACATACAGCACCAAATCTCATAAAAAGGAAACAACCAAGTCAAAGGAATAAGAAGCTAAGAAAATATTTTGAAATACAATTGAGAAAGATGAATTAAAAAAGAAAGGAAACTCGTGGAAATTGAAAAATAAAAAAGACAGAAAAGAAACTCATGGAGATTGAAAAGTAAAAAAGACATAAATTTATCACAAGTGCGAGAAGCCAAGAACATGAAAAACGATAAGATCACGCATTAATTAGCTTATGCCATTCAAGTGAAAGATGAAAATAACAGAACCAGATCCACACAAAAAAAGACCCGAATAGACTATGTCTATTTCTTATGCTCCTCAAAATGAATCATTCAAACACATCGTACCGATTATATGAGATAAAATGCAGATGGAGAACACAATCTGTGACACAAGAAACTCAAATAATGAACAAAACAAGAATACGATTCAGATAAATTATTGTCCTAAGATACTATAAAAATAGCAATATGTGCAAAAACATGCAAACTACATCAAAACAGTTACATAACGAAATGCTCCAACTGTTCCATGTGGAATTAATCTCATGCACCACATAAGAATATGAAAAAAACATTTTTACGCCCAGATGTCGTATTTCTTATTTTGTTACGTACCCCGAAAAAATCCAGGAAAGTACATGCCGTTGACGTGAATAACTTATTGGTTGGGCCCACAACTGAGGAAACAGCAAGTCATCATGCCATCAGATTTTATAGTAGCAAGAATCAGAAGTTTCAGATAACCACCCTTTTTTTAACCTGTTTTCTTGATTAGGAATCAAGAAACCTTCTACCAACAGGATAAAAAGGTGAATTATTCCTTACACGAAATTAGGGAAATTTATTTAAAAAAAATTTCTATGTTCCCTTCTTAGGCATAATATTCCCAAGGATACGCAAGTAAAGGCATGATGCCATGATGGTTTGAAATTTTCCAAATCTTGGGAAGCTTCTCCATCTCTAAAGAAACCGAAATTTCTCTATACTGATATTACTTCTATTATGAAATTTTCTTTACAATATTGTAAAGATGAATACAATGGAGGTGAAAAATCTTCCCATTCAAAAAAGCAGCATTTTCCCTGAAACCTTGGTTATGTACACATGCAGGAGAACACACAAAAAATTCATTTTCCATGCTTAAACTAGAGTTGAGAATGCCTACATTATCATGCATCTTCGGAAAAGTTCCGAAATCCAATAAAAAGTAACAATCAACAAACAACAAGGATAGAAGCAATATACACAAGATCGATAACCAACAAAACCAATTGCAATGATCCTGCGAATGAAACACCAATCAGTCACCAATAATACCTTTACACTACAAATCAAAATGTAACAGTGATTGATTCGCTCAACATAAGCTCATGATTATCAAAGCACACTCGATAATCAACTGAATTCTCCATGCAACAGAGACAGTCCATACATTACAAGTTCAAAACACATCCAAACGTTAGAATCAGCTTTTATCATGCCTAAACCACCGGAAACTCTCAAAGAAATTCTAATTTTGCTTGAGGTATCAACAGGAAGACCAACCGACAGAAAAATGAAACAAAAATCTGAAACAGAACACATTTCCAACACTAAAAACCACCACACTTCAGGAAAAACAAAAGATCTAGAAGGTGATAAGCATACAAAAGAGAAATAAACAACAGACATACCTTGATCGGCTTCCACTTTGTCCTGCATGTCCGCCGCATTCTGCAAACATGAACCAGTAAGTTAAAAAAAAGTGAGGATTTCGTTTGTCCATCATTGATGAACACACTCGCATTACATGCACACACACCCAAATACTATTAACGTAAGTAAGTGATTGCATTTAGGGTTTTCACAGAGAGAAAGCGAGAGAGATACATCGTTTGGAGTAGGAGGATCATGATCGTGAGCCCTAGAAGTGCCCATGTCGGGAACAATCTCTCCTTCGTCTAGAGTCGGAGCTTCAGATACTTGTTCGTGGTCATGGTGGTGCTCCATTGCTGCTGCTGCGTCGCTGTGACTCTGTTCACCGCTTCGAACACTTCGGTAGTGGAAAGATACGAGACTGGAGAATGTCCGTTACAACACAAAAAGGTAAGAGAGGGAGGATGTTATTGTACATTCCGCGCGTACCACTATAGCTTGGACCCTAGATTACGTGTCACGAAAAATTGGCACGTGTACCAAAGTGTGGATATATAAAAGGGAAATAGGAATTGAACCCGAC
This sequence comes from Buxus sempervirens, assembly GCA_947561395.2. NCBI lineage: Eukaryota > Viridiplantae > Streptophyta > Magnoliopsida > Buxales > Buxaceae > Buxus > Buxus sempervirens. The sequence continues at coordinate 38,335,944 of OX387187.1, forward strand.
GTGAATCGAACACGCAACCTTCTGATCTGGAGTCAGACGCGCTACCATTGCGCCACGGATCCGATTGTATGAGGATTACGGCCTTAGATTATTAAAATAACAACAGCTAAGCAGTTTAACATACCCTAGTTCATGGGTAATGGTCACCTTTGTGAAGTGGGAATTTGGTGCTAAAAGATTCACCCAAATATGTTGAAATTCAAGAAATACTAGTGAGTGCATAATATGCAACAGAGAGAAATTAGCATAAAGTAATTCAAGGAATATAATAATCTTTTTAATTTTTTTTGGGATACCATTCTATCAAAATTAATATAAATAAGCATAGTGGCTGATGTTAAAGTATTATAAAGTTTCAAAGGGACTATAGCACCAACGTTTAGTTATATTTTTTAAATTAAGTAAGATTCTATCAACGTTTTGAGTTTTAACTTTTAATAAACCTTTATTAACATAATTAATTTTTAATAACATTTTACTATTACAAATCAACTATTCCAAGAATGCCTTTGCATTATTCACTCAAATGTCTTCTACAAGTTAGTACAAGTCACTCACTCAAGGTACATGTCATTTTATTGACTTGTATAAGTTATTTTATTATTTGTACAAGTCACAGGAGTGGTAGAAGGACATTTTCAGAAGAATCTGTTGGTAACATCCACTAAAAATTAATTATTTTGATAAATGTTTATTAAAAGTTAAAATTCAAACCGTATCACTAAAAGTTAATTTTCCATTCTCTCAACAGGCCGGCTAAGTTGAAGAAATGTGGTCGCTGAGTTTGTCGCTACGCCGGCTTTAACTATGTCCTTTTAAACTGCAATTCCCTGGGATGGTAATAAGACTGGTGTGTGTGCCGGCCGGATGCACAAGAAAAGAGAAAAACTAATATTAAGGACAGCCAGTTCTAAGTTGCTCATTGTCACTTTCTTTTGTTTTAAAAGTTTTACACATAAACTTAAGCCTCAAATAGCTTATGATATTTTTAAAAGTTCTATACTTCCATACTATATACAAAGAGAATAGGTCCCTTGAGAAGCGTGCCAACAACTACGCACGACTTCCCAAAAAGCCTTTGTCTTTTATTGTTAAGGCATCATTAATATAGGGTTAAAATATCTATTCATTTAAAATCTGGATAGTTGCAAAACTATTACCTCGATCACTCTATATTGCAAGTGCAATCCGTTAGTGTATATATATGGTTCTAATATATAAGGGCATGTTTAGATTTTTGGGGTTCAGCTTTAGGCATTTATATTATTCCCTAAAGTAAAGCCGTAGATTCTCGACTAACATATGTTGCTCAAAGAGCTCATTCTTTTTGTTTATATCGACTTTTATCTGTTTATCAAAAAAAAATGGCTTCTATGTTCTAATTAGTTCCTCATCATGGAGTAACCATAACTACCTATGGAATCAAGTTGTGCAACTAACTCATGTAAACCCGCCACTTACTACTTAAGGTGGATGGTCGTTTACGGTTTATTAGACCACCTATAAAGCTAAATCCTAAATTCAAAACTCTAAATTTTTAAACCACATTAACTGAATCCTGCAACTTAAAATACCTAACCACTTCAGATTTGAAGCATCAAACCAGAAAAGAAAACGAAGATGAAAACAAACTATCCCTCAAAAGTAATTGAATATTTTAGGCATTTTTGCATAGAGAACTCGTCAACATTTTTGTCTTCTATTAAGAACGTAGAATAACATAGAATGAACTGATATGACATGCACTTTATCTATACTAATTTATGAAGTATATATAAAGGGTTTGAGGAGAGATTCTGTAGGGCATTTGATTTCCCGAGATTGCACCTCAAAAACTACATATTATTATATCTCTTGAACAGATGTCCAAAACTAATTTTCACGCATGTAAAGTGTCCATGTGCACTGATTAGTTGTACATTAATTACCTTAGAACTTTTTTTTATCATAATAACTATTAGAATTGCAGGACGACATTGTTTGCTTCGTCATCCCGCAGCAGATGATGACTCTGCCGTGAAATGCTGCCACGTACAATATCTCACGATTGGTGTCTTTTTCACATTAAAAAGTTTTTCATATTGAAAAGTTTGAAAAAAAACTTGTACATGAGACATGCAGCATCTCACTTAGGTAGCAGGGTTTATCGTAGGATGAAGCGACAAACAATTTCAACCGTAAAATTACATCACAACAACCAATAAGAAGATATGATTAGAAATATAACATATTCAATACACAATCTCTCTTTGCTGATTTAGCAACCAACTTTACATGTTTTTGTTAATAAACCTTCTTTAATTTTCTAAGAAAGAGGATCTGAATCAAGAATCTCCTTTTTTTGTGCCTCCTCCCCCCCTCTCCTTCTCTTTCCTCCCGCCCTTCTATCACCTTCCTTCTCCAAATTTGTGAAAGAAATGGATGTTAGAAAAGATTCCATTTTTTGCATAAACACAAAGCATCATGCTTGTGCCAAATATGAACTTACAATTTAAAAAAAAAAAAAAAAAACTAACCTACCAGCCTGTCTTCATGGAACAGTGAGCTTTAAAAGGTGAGATTTCGCTTTCATGGCATCATCCACTCATCGCCCATTCTTAGATTCTAAAACCATTATCATGAACCTTCACACACACCGAACACCCACTACCACCACCAACGCCAATACAAGGAGGCAGGCCTTCAACCCGACAAAGTCAGTACGCACAACACCCGAGCGATGGTTGAGAGAGAAAGGAGAGAGAGAGAGGGTGGTTGGGTGGTGGGCGAGTGGGTAATGTGGTTGTGGTGGGGTGCGTAGCTTAACACCGCGTACGCTCGCGTCATCCACCCCCTAAGCGGTGGCCGATCTTTAGATCTTGAAATCAGCCGCACGTCCCTCCCCCACCCACCCACCCCACCCACCTCCCCTTTAACATCCTCATCCTCCTCATCATCAATATGTCAACACCCACCACCTCCACCACCATCACCACCACCCCCTTCTCCCCTCCCTCCTCATTTCCCACTATCTTACGCCTCTCCCTTATCTTCCCCTTCCAACTCAAGCATCATGGCCGCTTCTTCCTCCTCAACCCCGGATCCTTCTTGCCTTCCCATTATTGCTCTGCAACAACAGCAACATCCACATCAACATCAGCAGCATCAGCAACAGCAACAACATCCTTCTCCTTCTTCTTCCAGGAGGCTCCCTCCCCCATGTTGGACCCACGACGAAACCGTAGCCCTAATCGACTCCTACCGTGAGAAATGGTATTCCCTTCGCCGGGGAAATCTCCGGGCGTCTCACTGGCAAGAGGTTGCCGACGAGGTGGCCCGCCTTTGCCCCCTCATCACCCCCTCCAAGACTTCCGTTCAGTGCCGCCACAAGATCGAGAAGCTCCGCAAACGGTACCGCACGGAGAAGCAGCGGGCTCTCACTGTCTCGATTACCCCGAATAGTCGAAATCGATACTCGTCTTCGTGGGTTTTCTTCAAGAAGATGGATTCCATGGAGAAAGGCCCGTCTTCTTCTCTCAAGTCCGATTCCTCCGAGAACGAGGACGACAACGATGATGACGACGATAACGATGAACAGGATAACCCTAATACGCGTAGTGTGCACCGTCCGATGGGTAATGGCGTCAGCAACGAGAGGAACAGAGGAGGGTTTCGTCTGAGGATTCCCGGTAAAGGGGCGAGTTCAGTTCCGCCGATTACGAGTTTTGGGTCGAAGAGTTATGGTAGGGTTGATGAGAACCCTAGTCCTGGATTTGATTATTCTGGGTTTTTTAATGGTTGTTCTTCGTCAAAATCGGGGCTTGGGAGTGTTGGAGGTGGAAGTGGGGGTGGGAGTAAGAGAGAGATAGATCCAGTAGCCGAAATGGTTTCGTCGATTAAGCTATTTGGAGATGGGTTGGTGAAGATGGAGCAGATGAAGATACAGATGGCAAGGGAGATAGAGAAGATGCGAATGGAGATGGAATTGAAACGGACTGAGATGATTCTGGAGACTCAACAGCGAATTGTTGATGCTTTTACAAGGGGGTTATGTGAAAAGAAGAAGAAGTTCAAGAGGATGCCTTCACCGGATTCTTAGACGGGGTAATGGAGTTGTGATTTTGGGGTTTTTTTTTTTTTCCTTGGGTTCTGGACTTAATTCTCTGTATTTTTCTGGACCTCGAATTTGGGTAGAAAAGCTGATGGAGCTTCAACTTTATTCTCTCTCACTTATTTTTATCTCTTACCATACTTGGTAAGTTTATGCTTTTCCTCCCTTTCTCTCCCTCTCTTAATTTGTTTCTGTAGAATTTTCCCTTTTCCGGTTATGACTCAGAAAAAATTTCAATCTTGATTGGTTTGTTTCTTGCTGGTGCATAGATGTAGCTTTATTTTAATTTTCTTCTAGAGCAATTAAAGGGCTTTTTACTCCCTTGAAAGCATGATTTTAATCTTTTGTTTTGGCTCTAATTGTTTGGGTTTTTATGTTTACATGTTTGAGTTCTAACTTCTAACCTTTTCCATGCTTAACATAATGGGTGATGGAGGAGTAGCTGAATCAGGATTCCAATATTTTTTGTAAGGTTTATCCAAATAAACTTGTTATACTGTTTTCATGCCATCTTGAGAGGGATGTTCATTCCTTTTTTCCATTTCTTTAGAGTTGATTCTTGCAGCTAAAATGATTGAACGTTTGATCTCTTTGATAATATGAAGGAGATTAGCTGATGCCTTGCAAACTATCCATTTTGGACCATGAAGGGATCCAAGGATACCATTTCCTGGGTCAGCTTGGTGTTCACTCAGTTGTCTCCACATAATTCAATTAGTTTCTCTTGAAGAGTTTATAATTTTTTGTCCATGCTGCAACGTCTTTTTGATTTTTCATTGATGTGTTTGCAAAATCTGGTACCAGACAACTTTTTATCTTGCATGCCTGCTGACATATTTGTTCTCCAAGTTCAGAGCTTTTTTCAAGTAGTATGGAGGGGATAATTTGCCAATTATTTAGAAATGCTCTTATGTACTTACCCCATTACTGCTTGTCCAGTATGAGTCATTTTGTTCTACCTAAGTTGCATACTTGTATTGCAAAGGCAGGTTAGAGCTAATTTCATTTGGGTCATGATTCAGCCATGGATGCCACAAAATGAATTATGAATTTAAGAGGCATTTTGTGTTGCAAGTATGCCACCCTGATAGCATGTGGTGATGGCCATTGATTTGGTTGCTAGAATAGATCCATTCAGTAGCATCAGTATCCATATCAATTACTACAGATGTGCAGAATTTTGGGTTTTGTGTCTATGACCTACCTAAGTTCGTATATTTGAATTTTTTCCTCTTCTTATGCAAGATAGCAAAAGGCTTGATATATAATTCTCTGATGTTTGACACTTGATTTTTTCATGTGTCATAGCCATCTTGTACAGTACTTGATACATCTAATTCAATTTGGAGAAACTCAGAAGTTCAAGCGGCCAGCTGCCCAGTTTTATCCTCCTGCTTGTCTTTTGTTTACTTAATATGTCAATCTCTAGTTGAGCTTGCTTACAGGTTCCTTCAGATAGAGAGGAATTTTTCTTTGTTTGGTTGAAAATGAAAATAGAAGTGAAGAAAATATGAGGAAAAGGCCTCTTAGTTTTTACTTTTTAGTCTTATCTTATCCCTTTTAAAATTGAGAAAATTTTGAGGGAGAAAATCTTTTAGCAACTAACGGCCATTATTAATTACAACTACCTGCACCAACTCACACTGTCATGCATGCCTTCCACCATCATGCATCACCACCATCACTAGCCCCACCACCAGGTCCACCACTGACCACCACCTACTACCAACAACCTCCACATTGCTTCACTACCTTTCATGTGCCACCATTACATTACCTTTCATGTGCCATTACGTCACCAAACAGTGCATAATTCATATCACCATGACCATCAACTACTGCCACATCCTTAACTTTACAACTTCACCAACTCTCCACTTAGCATCAACAAGAACCCATTACATGAGAAGCGAAAAAAACAAGACCCCTTACATGAAATTATCATTAACCATGTAAATCTTCTCTCTTCCAAACCTAGATCCTCTCAAGGATACACTGTTAGTTATTTTGAAACCAATTGGAATACATAACATATCTAATATGAATTAAAATTCCACATTATTTGTAAGTTGGTGAATTAGATTTTATTTGCATAGATAAATTGGCCCGCGTCTAACAATGAAGTGGAATCAGTAAACAATGAGATTTTTAAGCTAGCTAATGATCCTCCTTAAGGGGTTTGGATCAACTCCATGAACAAGACAAAGGCGTTTGAAAACGTTTAAAAGGAAGCCTTAGAACAACCATTGAGTCAGGTGGTTGAATGGCTTGGTTCATTGGTTCGTTGTTACTTGAATTTCGTAAGCAAACATTGCCAAGACTTCAGCTTCGCAAATTAAGAACTGAAAAATGCTTGAGCCAAGAGACAGAGACAACCAAAGCACAAGCAATGAATTTGTTATGGTTGATCATCAAGACTAGAATCCTATCAAAATGTGCAGGGAACAGATGATAAATAAAATACCCAAGAGGAAGAAGAATGAATGAATTTATTTAGACAAAAATTGAAACAATAACCAAGCTAAAACATTAAAATAAAAATATTGCACATGGCAGTTCAGCCAACTGGTTGGAAGGAAAAAAAAGCAAAATTTGGGTCCTTATCATCATTTTGTATAATTGCACAGGGCAATGGCCAGTGGGTTAGCCTTAAGACATCTCTCTCTACTAAAAACATGGTATCAAAAATTATGTAAGAACTATTATATAGAGCTCTGCCTACAGGGGCTCTAGAGTGGAAAAAATTATTAGTTTTCGGAATCAATGTTAAAGTATTTCATCTTCTCAGGATCTCCTACCTTGGAAAATACTTGTCATTCAAGAACATCCAAGCATTGCAGCTCCCAATAGTAGTTCACATGCAAGAGAGTAACATTTTTTTTAATAAATTAATTAATAGTTAATATTAGAACAATTTCAGGTTTAGGCAGCTTGTTAAAATCTAGCTAAAAGGGAAAGCCACCTCTAGAGCTGTTCAAAAGTAGCACAAAATAGCTGCATTGATTTGGCACTAGCATCTGTATATGCAATGCTTAGACCCTTTCTTCATCTTCTTCAGGCTGATTCACCCTTATAATGTATACCTGAGAAAAAATACGTGATTACGTTAGGTAAAAATTTCTTTACTCATAACTTAAAATAAATCAATGATAATGAAAAAAGAAAAGTAATGTAAATACAATAACTTCCTAGGAAAGAAAATGACAAGGGCATGCAGAAATGTAAATCTTCTTGTACTTGGAGGTCAGTGAGTATCTTTAACTACTTGTATAATTAAAGAAGTTTTTTTTTTCTTTTTTTAAAAGAAGATACAAGTGGTGGAGGGCCTCATAAGCCTTGACCCTAAAGATACAAAGATTATTTGACCATACGAACATGAGCAAGACCAGATTTGTCAAAACGAAATAGACCCAAAACTTCTTTGGGGAAATATGATGAAGAGTGAAAGATCTGTGAAACACCTGTCGCACCAAGTTTTGCTAAGCAATCTGCAACTGAGTTTATCTTCCTAAAAACATGGCGAAAATGGAAATGAAACGAGTTCAGAAGAGCCTTGATTGTCCAATTCCAATGTCTAAGATGCCAGGGAGGTGAAGACAATCCTTGAATCCAATGAAGAAGGTTCAAAGAATCTGTTTCAATAAGGATGTCCTTAAAGGAATAAGAAAAACATAGCTCCAGACAGTGATAAAATGCTCTTGCCTCAGCTTTCATTATTGGTACAAATACCAAAGAAGTTAGAGAGTATCTTCCCTTTCTCAATGTTTGATATATAAGACCATTGAGGTAAGATGGATCACTGGTTTTTTAGCTCTTCATTCTTATTACAACAGGATTAACTAGCTCTTCATGGGGTGTTGGCAAATCCTCAAATTAAGTAAACTTGTTCATGAAAAAATCTCAGGTATAAGCGGCAGTATTAGTTTTACTACCTAACTCAGCATACTGATTTTTATGCTTGTCAACTAATGGTTAGTGTCTTGACCTTTACATACACTAATCATTTGTGAAATTCTAGGACTTGGAACCTTTGTTTTAGATCTTGAACCCCATAGCCTAATGACTCATTGCTGAAGTAAGAAAGGGAATCTTCAAGAAAATGAAATAAAACTCTAAAGAAACAAAATGTAAGTGAATTATTGAAAATGAAAGTTGTTTTGTTGATCAAATGGAATGAGAAATTTGAAGATCTATTAGGACTGCAAGATGTGTATAATTTCAAATAAAGTTGAATGTGTATCCAATGTTATGGTTTTTCTTCTTGTAAATTGTTATCATTTAACTTAAAATTATCAAATGCAAAGTACATGTATGCTGATTTTATTTAGCAAATGAATAGAGAAACTCAAGATTTATTGAGATTTTATTACAAGCAAAGTTTTACTTCTAAGAAAAATATCTCAAGAAACTCAAGGTCATGTAACAATAGTTTAGATCCATCAAGAATTTTTGCTCAAGAAAAATATCTCAAGAAATGCACATTCAGTGTATGGGTAAAAGACTAACTTCAGGCACAAATTATTACCTTAAATACGGTAGGCTTAACCAGTTGGAAGACCAATGCATCTCCATCAACTAATTCATGTGCAAGGGCAAACCCTCTCCATCCACCACTCAATCCTGTTCTTTGAGCAAGGTAAAGTGTTTGGAATTCTTCTCCTGATTCATCTACTAAAGTGATTGTTTCATCACGCTTGGGAAGGTACTTCTTGCTAAAGTGGCATGGAAGGCCCTGTTGATGAAGTTGTAAAACATAGATCATTAGTCTCCAATGTAAAGTCATTTTGATGCTCAATATGCAAAATCAAGATTTCCAAACCTATGATTCAGCAGAAATAAGAAAAAAAAAGGCACCAAATTTTCTCCAAATCCAAAATATATATATATATATATATATATCAGGGTTCTTGAACTCAAGAGTATATACATCCTTTTACATTCACAAATACCCTTTGATTCAGTTCAGAATGATATTCATAGCCTTCCAAAAATTTCATAAGATTTAGCAGTGGGACTTACCAACCAAAACCCACCAGTCACATGGGATTGGAGCATCGGCTTCACAAAGTTCGGGAAATTTGGTTCAAGACCTGACTGTAGGTCCTCTGCTCTTTCAGTTGCATAAGCTCTGGCTTCATCTGAGGCATAAACTCTATTTGACAAATCTCTCCGCTTAGAGAATCTGGTAAATGCAAAGGAGAGAATAAGACTGCAATCTACAAAACACTAAAAACAGAAATGCCAAATACATAGACTGACCTTCTAGGCCTGTCTAAGTGCTTAATAACAACCTGCAAGAATCATGGATTTGTAAATCAAAGTTATGATAGAAGCCCCATCAAAATGCTATTTAAAGGATCCATAGCTTTCACAAAGCTACTACCTCCCAACAAAATATTCATTTGTAATGATACAAAGTACAAACAACAATGCGCTTCATCAACCCCTTTTGTGCAAATTACATGGCAAGGTTCTATGCTACTGTTAATCATGAAAAGCTTCAATACCCACAAAATCATGTTTCTGTTTGTCTCCAAAATATAATCAAACTCAGATCATTTCACATTAAGCATTCAAGTCGAATGAAAAGGGGGGAAAAAGGTAAAAAAAATTTGAGAAAATGGTCACTCACTTCTTTATAGATAGGGACAGGCTTGTTAGCAACACGACTAGACCTTCTTACCGGCGTGGTTGAATCCACCGGTTGGCGAACTATCCTTGATTTTACCTGCTTTGCCTGTGGATTGAACAAAATGATGAGATTATGAAATTTAAACGGTTGACAAGATTAGAAGATATGATGATCTTTTTCTGGTCATCCTTATTTCCTCTTTGAAGACTTGTGTCCTACCATTCTGTTTGGACTTTCGTTACAGATGCTGTATACATCTCTGGTAAAACCAGAGAAAAGGATCTTCAAAGCTTTGGAAATACAAACTATAGTTAAAAATAAATGATTAAGTAAAGAGAGATTGAGGGAGGGGAGGAGGAACCGGAGAAGGCTTGGGACTGGCTTTTCGAAAAGCTAGAGAAAGCTGGGAGAGATTCAGGACTTCCATTCGTTTCTTATTCTCTTCCAATCTCTGGCGTCGGATTTCCTCGTATTTGACCTTAGAAACCACCATGGCGAATGGATGAAGCTTTTCTTCTGAGACTTGTTTTGTGGGTAGTGGGCAGAGTGTGAGAGACAAGTAGCTATTAAACCTGGAAAAGGTCAAACAAAAGAAACCCTAAAAAGAGCTTCTCTTTTATCTCTCTGAAAAATGAGGAAGAAGGTTTTGATGGTGCTTTCAAGGGTTGATTCTTCCCGCCTGGGGCTGAAATATGAACCAGAGCAAGCGTGAAGACGATGATGACTCTCTACAGTTTCTTCTATTTGCTTTTGGCTTTTTCACAAAACTCGTATCCCCAAACTTAAGTAATCAATCCTACGGTCCACAACTGGAGTTCAGTCATACCTTTTATTACGAACGAGCTTTTGTCAACGGCTACCCAAGTTTAAATTTCAAATGCCCCGCACTAAGGTTAAAATTCTGAACAAAATAAAAAAACAAAAACCCACCAAATTGAAAAAAAAAAAATTAGAGTAAAGGAGGAAGTAAGATGATTTAAATCCATTTACAACACTTTAAAAAAATACAAATAATGAGATGCTATTATGTGGAGTATATTATATAATCAATATAAGGGCTAAAAAACATTGAAAAATCAGATGCTTTCATGTGACGCATCTCACAGCCCTGGTTTTTCACCATTTTCAATGTAAAAAACATCCTTTTACATTGAAAAATCAGGGTCATGAGATGCCCCAAGTGGAAGCATCTCAGACCCACAGCATCGTTTGCCGCAGGCTCATGTGGCATATGGTTTCATCCCTCAATACAATGAAAAACTACAGGTGATTCCAACCCTCAAAAGTCTATTGTAGGGTGCTCTGTTGCAAGCTTTTGTAGCAAATAATGTTCATATTGTCAACTTCTTGATCATGGGGTATTGAAATTGTCTATAACCATTGTATGTACAATAATCTTCTTATTGATCCTCTAAATTTGAAGGAAAAAAAAACTATATCAATTTATTTTTTATTATTTTTAAAATACAATGAGCTAATCATAATCCTATTATATGTGAGGCTTCACAAACCCCATTGTGAAGAAAGCGTTTCACCTGAAGCCACTAAGTGGTGACAACATGAAACACACGAATGGATGTCCATGTCAGGAGGGGGCTCCACACATTCAAATTTCATCCCAGCTGGTGGTTTCATGGAACCACTGGATTTTGGCTCTAGAGGAAACGCTTTCCATTGTGAAGGATGTGTGCTATATTCATAGGGACACTAATTTATTATCCTTTAAAATGATTGGATATTTCATCTGGAGCTCTTCCTCTTTCCTCGTCTACTCCACTTGGTTAAACATGAACTCCTCTAGTCCAAGAATCCGATGATATCATGATACCACCAGCTGGGACGGACTGTGGGGCCAATCCCTATTGAAATAGGGCATCCATCTGTCCGACTCATGCTGCTACCACCGAGCGGTACTAGAGGAAACGATCTTGTTAATTAAAAGGATATACCAACATACTCCATGACTTTCATTTTTCAAAATCAAGGTTTGCAACATTTTTGTCGAAAGCATGTCGCTCCTTGTGCACCAACATGTCTCTGATATATTATTGGCTCCAAGGTAAAATTCTAAACAGGAATTTTCTCCAAATTCTAAATTCTACCAAAATATCGCTACTAATGTCAAGGTTGAAATCGTCTGCCGCCAAATGCTGCGGTAGACTATGCAGCCACCGTTGGATGATGCCACGTCATCCAACGATAGCTACGCAACTACTCTTTCACATTGGAAAAAGGTGAAATGTCACTTCAATGACATTTTAGCAACTGCCATTGGCTACAGGTGGCAGCATCCAACAATGGCTGCATAGTCTGCCACATCATCATGGTGGCATCATGTCATGTACAGATATTGTTCTTGCAGGTCCTTCACCTTCCTCAATTTATTTTTTTATTTTGGGTTACTGTTAGAATGCACACTATCTTCCTTAGCACACTATCTTCTTTACTAAGTGCATGCCAGTGCTGCTACATTTGAGTATAGTTTTGAAAAGCTATGAAATATAACTTTCGGCTATCTTACTCACATGCACACACTCTCACACACACACACACACAAAGGGTGGAAAGAAAAAACAACTGTAGCTGGCACAATAATCCAACAAAAACCCGTCGCTGAAGAACACATATCTGACGAAAGAGAGGACTTTTAACATGTTCAAAGTGAAAGCAAATCTTCTGCTACGCTCGATTTTGCTACGCAGTTTATTACGCTCGCCTGCATTCGACAAGTGGCAGATCTTTAAGAGGTTAACCATGGTTGGTTAAGAAAGTGAGTCGTCTACTACAATTACGGAGAAGGCTTGCCGGAAACGTCAAGACTTTGATGGAATCGGAACTTGCCAGAAATGGACCCATGCTTTACTCTCGGAATCAACACAGGGTTCGTGCAACATTAACAAGAAAACAGGGTTTAATCCATTCCCCCGAAATCACTGCAATCACCGAGAATCTCTTTTGCTTCTCTTGGTTCGTCGGCGTCAGAGAAGCCTGAGGTATTGCTAAATCCGGAGAAGGCCCACCGTTTCACCTCCTCTGTGCGCAGGATCTAGCCGGAAAGATCATCCAAATCAATCGATGAGAAATACGGAATTAACACTTACCGGGATGGAAATCCAGGACAGATTTCTGAGTGTAAGAAGGGGAGAAGTCGGTAGAGATGATGAAGGTGACGATGATGTTATGAAGGACGAGTCACTTTGCGAACTTGAGGAGTGGAATCACGTGACGATGCCTGGTCTGGATAGAAGGCTATAGTTTTCATTGTAGTTGCAGGCTTTGATTGTGAGGAGAAGAAAAGACATGATCCCTTTATCTATTTTTATACATGGGGCTTGATTCGTTGGCGTCACGATAAGATCTGCTTGTGGTTTTGTGTTATTTTTCCGATTGGAGGAGAAGAAGCTAGGAGAGATTTGTTCCTGCACCGGTTGTTGCTGTAGATCATCTTTCCAGAAAACTCCGCCGGAAAGATGCATCGTTATTTCTCGGCAACAATTAAACCATGGTAAGTAAGTCTACAGGGCGACAGTTTCACCGGTTTGGCACCGAGACCTGACCCGCCACGCGTCGACTTGCGGTGGACGTAGTAAAGGTCGTAGTAAAAGTCTACGTAGTAGAGGATTTGCTTCCGTTGAAAGTGGAGTCCAAGTGTCTTAGTTCCTTCAAAAAATTACTGCTGAGAATATCCATTTCCCCATAAATTACAATGTGAAGCACACGCATCCGACAAAAAGTTGCATACTTATGTAGAAAATGTCACCAAAGAAAATAATTTTCTTCTTTAAACTTCTCCTCATGCTTCTTGATCCGGATATCCAACCTTTTGAAATTTTCTTTTGAGTCCACAAGCTTAGCTTCAAGTGTTCGTATCTCCCCTTCTGCTTGACTTCTTTCAAGGCAAGCCTCTTCTGATTCGAAGGCAAGACTCATAAGCCTATGCAGTCGAGCACGTAAGAAGCCCACATTCATACCCAAGTGTTCAAAGGCTGCCAGACTCTTATCCCACTTTTCAAAATCATCCCTCGAGGTGGTGATCTTGCAAGCTCTCATGGCATCCACAATTTCGATTGTCTCCGAGATCACGCCAGCGACCAATTTACGGTTAAGACCTTTTTGAAGATTTTCATGAAGAAAAGCGTTTTGACTGAAGCACAGGCCATAGTACTTTGTTCTTACTTGTTTGGGAAGCTGAGAGTCTATGACCAAACCATCAACTGTAACAATGAAATCCTTAGACATTTTCGCATTTCTGAACTCAACCATGGTTCCTAATCATCTGATACCCTCCAAGATATCTGATCCAACCTCTTCACACAAAGGAACTGCAAAACCACTATTGGTTAAAAAACGAAAAGACAAATATTTTCAACATATTGGTTAAAAGATATAAAACAAAACAAACAAAATAGACGAGTTTTAATTTATCCCACATAATTGAGAGCTGTAAGAGAGCATTATAACAGAGATATAAAGAAGGCAGAGAAAAGAAGGAACAAGAGTGGAAATGGTGGAAATCACCTGTAAGAACAAGACAGATTTGCTTTCTTTTTTTTTAGAATTATTTCATATTTATATTGAAGGGTAGAAGCTGTTCGTAGTGCGTAGAAGTTTAAACGCACCCATTAAAGAGATGCAGCTCTCTAAATTCGAGAGACTTATTACAGGAGAAGAAGAGGCAATCCTCTAGTTCCCTGAGGAAGGCCAACAGTCTCCCTGAACTCTATGCATCTGTAAAATCCGTGTCATCGCCAGCGTTTGAAAAAATCAAAGCGCAACGTTTCGGTTTGGTTCGGTTTCGAGAAAACCAAACGAATCATGACCTCAAACTTAATAGGTTTGATTCAATCTGATATCAGTTTTAACCTCATCCTGATGTAAAAGACATAGATGCCTTTAGGGCTAATGGTTTTCGAATAAAAAGCTAATACTCGGTTTGGCACCTTAGATGGAGCGAGCACTTTGGAAACTCCAACCCCGCCATATTGCAACAATTACCTTCGTTACCATTGCACTATTGTCCTTCCTAGAAATCAATCCAGCGGAACCGAACACACATCCGAGGTCGACAATGACACTTACGAGAATGAGTGATGATATGAATTAGGTTAAATGGACTAGCATGCCCTGAATATGGTTGGGCGAAGGTAGGAGGGTTCCCATTTACTGCAATTAAAAGATTTCTTTCGACTTCTTGCAAAGATTGAGAGGATATTTAAATAGACGTTTGGGAGGTGATTTATAGTATGACAGATTGCCTACCAAAAAAAAATTGACAGATTATTCAAGTGGCCCTAGATTTCAAGAAAAAGTACCTGATTGTCCTGTGACTTCAATGGAATAGCATTTATACCATTCTATTTCTCTATAAGCTTTTTGGGGAGCAAAAGGCTATCCATAGAACTCCATGAACACGAAAAGTAATAAAGTTCTCAAGAATTTTGAAGTGAAGCTTGTAAGAGGAATCACTAAGAGAACTTTGACCTAATCTTTTAGGATTTATGAGATTATGAGAATTCTAAATCCTAGGTCCCTTTCTCTATGAATCTTGAGTAATAATCAATTAACAAAAATAGTAAAGCAACACAAGAATTATACGAGGAAACCCTAGACTTCCATCCAGGTAAAACCTCGGGTCTTTCTAGGAAGACCAAGGCTAAAAAACCAGATCACTATAAAAAGATGAATACAAGAATGTCAGATTTAACAAGAAATCACTTCAAACATAAATCTCACACTTAGTCGATTCCACAACACATCAATTCACATTTCTTGATTTCTCTAGCTATCTTGAAATCCTCCAAGACTCCTCTTCAACTTGGAATCCACCAAGTCCGGGAACACCCAAGCTTTGGAATCCACCAAAGTCTTCAACCTCTTTGGAATCCACCAAAGAAACTTTGAGATTTGAACCTCTCTTTGGAATCCACCAAGAGTTCTTCAAATCTTGCAAAACCCTCAAAGTGTCTCAAAAACCCAACAAGAGAAACTCACAAATTCTCTAGATCTTGTCTCTAAATTCCAATTTGATTGATTGTTGATGAATCAATCTTGATCCTCCTAGAGACCCTAACTCTCTCCTTCCTTCTTGCAGGTTTAGGCAGGCACAATTCTCAGCAAGAAGATCTCCCACGGATGCTTTGAAATCTGGTGTGAAATAGAGTATTTATAATCACTTTTCTGTTGCCTGTGCAGGTGCAGCAGGTTACAACTAAATCTATTTGCATCTTGCACTAGGATACAACACATTCAAATTTTTCTTTTTACAGTCAAGTCTTTTAATCTCACTTGTTTACTACAAAACACTTCATGAAAAATCATTAGTACCAAAAGTTTCTTGTCATTCAATTGTCACACAAGGAAGGTAATTTTCCCTACAATTTCCTCATCTGAACATTTTAGAAAGACATGACAAGCATTCCACATCTTGATAAAGCAACTGATCGATGAAACTTCTTTCCTCATCTCAAGGAACAGAAAAAATTGAATCTTGATACAATATCATAGCTGTAGCTGTTGAAGTGGCAATAAATCTTATAAATTTGATTAACACCCTAGAGCCCAGAAAAAGAAAAGAAAAAAAGAAAAAATAATAGTGCGTTTTTGAAGATTTTTTTACTTTTTTTTCCCTTCTTTTGTATGTTCTAGGTAAGCTTGATATATTTTCATGGTCTATCATTCGGTTGTTCTTTCAAGGTTTTGAATTATTTTATGCCTTCCAGAACAGAAAGGTCCATCATTTGCGGGAAGTTATTAGACCAATTAGTTGAAAGATATATGAGCACTGAGCTCAATGATGCATTTATCATACTCAACTTCACCTGGTCTTTGTGCTGTATACAAAAAAGGATACCTACATATTTTATTGCATTGAGTACTGCATAAAATTTTAACCCACATAAAAGAGATAGAGAGAGAGAGAGAGAGAGAGAGAGGTTATATAACTTCAGGTACTGCATTTGCAACCAACGATCTTTTCTACAACTTGCCAAGATATTTTTATCATCAAAATTCCATTTGTTTGAAGAATGATTTCCCACCAGGAATAATTTCAAACATATGATAATGTTTTATAGTCAGAAGCAACTGATTGGAGAATGCGCTTTGACTTATTTTCCTCTGTAAGTATAACAATACCATTATTTAAGTTTTCCTTTGACAAGATCCAATCGATCTTTTATCTGAGACTAATGGATTCTTGGTTCATCACACCATCACCATCACAAA
Source organism: Buxus sempervirens (assembly GCA_947561395.2). Classification (NCBI taxonomy): domain Eukaryota; kingdom Viridiplantae; phylum Streptophyta; class Magnoliopsida; order Buxales; family Buxaceae; genus Buxus; species Buxus sempervirens. Next base: position 38,352,890 of record OX387187.1, read on the forward strand.
TGCACTCCTAAGCCTTTTTGATATGTCATCAGCCTCCTTTCCTAAACTTCTAGGCCTCTCTTTCATTAAATATCTTCACTAAGTTTTTTGTGTATTTATGAAGTTTCATTAAAATTGTATTACGTTTTATTTAATGTTATATTTTTATGATTTCGTAAAATTATGATAAATTATTCTCATTTTATTAATTGTACGGATTTAAGAAATTTTGTACATTTCTATTAACATTCTAGGTTTACTCAACAATAAACACTTTTTTTTTTTTTATCTTGTTTACGCTGAAATTAACTCAACCTTTTTTTTTATTAACATTCTTTATTCTTAATTTTTTGTGTTGGAATTGATTAAACAATACAATTCTTAATCACTACTTCTCCTAATTCTTGTAAGAGAGAGAAACCTTCTTGTTGCTTTATGGCCGCAGTCATTTTACCATTTACAAAAACTTTCTTTTTGAAAGTCTTAAAAGAGTTAGAAACCTCATAAAATACCTGAAACAAAACCATGGTTACAAAGGGCTTATAAGGCCATTTTTAGAAGAAAACAAATGTCTGTCATGAGTAAAATGATACTTTTTTTCAATTATTTTAAAAATTATCACTAATTTTAATTTAAGAGGATTAAATGACTAAATCTCAATTTATTTTTTACGAAGCACCGCTTCTACTTGACCTCTTGCTAGTCCCGCTTCTACATGACCTCTTGTTAGTCCATATCTTCTGCTACAAAGATAATGCTTCTACTTTTTTAATTATTATAAAAATTTCACTAATTCTCAATTTAAGAGAATTAAATGACTGAATTTCAATTTTTTATCAACAGAACTCATTATTAATTATTTTTAAAAAGTATAACTATGGCTTAATGACTAAAAGTTGGGCTATTGAATTTGAATATACACGATAACACTGTAGACACGCCCATCTGGGGAACGAAGAAGAAGAAGGGATATTCCTTCTCACCATTCAGCGTATCCATGTGTAGAATTACTCTGAGACGCCTTAATTTTTTGAACAGGGCAACAATTGTAAGTGATGAACAAGCAGCAACTGTAAGCGAAACGGTTGCTCCAATGCTCAAAAGCCTCAAACACCTAATATTTAAATATTATTAGTGCCCATTTATTTCAATCACCATAATACTTCAACTTGAGAGCAATTTATTATTAAGTTTAGTTATCAATTTACATAAGAAACATGAAAGACAAATATACTATTGGTACTTTATTTTTTAGCAATTACTATGTGCAAAAGTATGTGCATATTGAATAAATGTGTAGAGTAATTCAAGGTTAGCTATTAATTAAGATGCATAATAATATTAATTATCGCTAATTTTTCATTTACCTTGTAAGTAAAAATATAATAAAATAAATTATTTACGTTGTGATTACTAAACATTTAGTTTACTCCAATATCTCAATTAAGTACTGCGTAAAAGTCAAATAAAATTAAATAAGAGTTAGACTAATTCATTAAAGAAAATCAAAATTAAACAAGAATTAAATTGAGAGCTATTGAATATTACTTTTCTGGAATTTTATTTACTTATTGATGATAATAGATTTACCTATTTCATTAATGAGATGCATATTATAGATCAGGAATAGAAATTGGCATATACGGAATGGTGGTAGTGAAGGTTGTAGAAATAACAATTATTTTAAGCAATATATTTATAAGTTTGAATCATGTAAATAATTTGTTAAGATCATTCATAATTTGTTAATATCATTCAATTAAAATATAAAATGTGTGACAGCTATATATACATATCAATCTCACCATGTTCTAGAATGAGAAAGCAAAAATCAACAATTTACAATAAAAATTGCATTGTGAAACTATGTGTCATTCGATGAAACCACATATTTTCAAGCTAATTTTTAAGAATATAATTATTAAGTTAATATTATTAATTATTAAATTTGTTGTTTTAAAATTATAAGAATACATTTAAGATAATTAAGAAAGAATTGGAATCCAATCAAATATACATCAAATATAAATTAATCTTATAAAAAAATTTCTAAATAAAACTGGCTTCCCTAAAAAATATTAAATATAATAATTGTTTTAAATTATTAAAAATATCAAAGCTCCGTTTTTCATGCATTTTATTGTATGGCCTTAACTCTCATATTAAATATATTGATTATTTTTATAATTAATATATTAAAATATATCAATATATTATATTAAAATATTATAATACTATATTATAAAATTTACTTTTATTATTATTTTAATTATAACAATATATTATTAAAAATGTTCATTATTTTTTTTTATAATTATTTGCAAAATATTTAATCTATTAATTATATTAATTTTTAAGTTAATATCATTATATTAATATTTTAATATTCAACTATTAATATATATTAATTATTTCAGTAACTAATATACATAATTATTAAGATAAGTATTTTTGATAATTATTAATATATATTAATAGTTGAATTATATTCTATTTGATTAATTTTATTATTATTTCAAGATCTCATATACTTTAAGATGATGTTGATGGCTATTTACATCCACGCAAGATTTTAAGTTTCAGTGCCGCCCAGGGCACCGAAACGCCGGAAAATTTTAAATGGGCAAAAAAAGGAAAAAATTAGGTTTTTTTAGATTTTGGCGAAATTTCGCCGACACGCCGGTTGTTTCGCTAAAAAAATTTTTAAAAAAATTAAAAAATTTGCATTTTTTTCTCTGTTTCGCCGAAAAAATCGTCGAAATTTCGTCAACGATGCAACTTGACGATTTCCCCCAACGAAACGCATCGCTGAGGGCACAAAAACCAAAATTTCTATAAACCTTGCATCCACGACAATCTACTACATAAGTTTGCATCCCGAGGAATAGCAATACTGACCATTTCAAATGATCCATACGTTGCAAGTGTCAACTAAATGACATAAGGAATATGGTACGAACCATGCTATATATTAGAGATTTTTCTTGAGTTATTATAGGTTGAAAATACATTATTATTGATCTTTTTTTTATTTTAATTTAGTAGGATTTTATTAGTGATTCAAATTATCAAAATTCTTTTATTTAGATAAGTATTAGAGAAGAGCCTAATCAAGTGGGATGTTATTACTAATTGCAATTAAAATTCTTTTCGTTAGATAAGTATTGGAGAAGAAATCTGAACGCCTAAAGATGGAAACTAAATTAGTCAGGCCAATAATAAAGAAAGTATACACTTCTATTAGTAAAATTTCAATTATTAGAATTCTTTCAATTAGATAAATATTGGAGAAGAAGTCTACATGCATGGCTAATAAAATGACTCCCAATAATAATAATAAAATGTACTTTTGAAATCAAATATTCTAGAAAAGGATATTTTGGTATGTCAAAATAAAGCACACTTTAGGTAGTTAATAGAAGTATAAATTAAAATTCTATAAGATACAAAACTCTTTTAACCTTTGAAAAATTAATTGTAATAAAATAATTGAATATAGTAATTTTAATTTGCTAATTAAAAAAATAAAATTATAAAATAAGAAATATAAATCCAATGAAATTTAAGAAAAATGAAATATCTTTTGGGAATCTCCGTTATAATTAGTAAAAGAATTTAGCATTTTTATTTAATAACCAGAGTCTGTTACTCAAAAATAAAAATAAAAATAAAAAAACCAATGAAATCAATCCTAATGTGTAACGTTCACAATTTCTAGTGTCACTAAAAGAGTAAGCGCTAATGGTTTTTGAACCAGGAGTCTTGCACCTAATCAGCATGCCATTGCCACATGTATGTTACTAAAAGAGTTATTACTAATTACTCTTCTCAATACAGACTAGTTATTTCTGTTATGAGCTCTCTGTGCCATGTTACGTTCATAACAAACACTTTGATGGACCCCCACAAGGTTTAACGCTAATGTTTAATGCCCGTTAATGCTAACGGCCATTTCTTTATTTGAATAAAAAAATCAAAGGGAAGAAACGAGATCCTTAATTTTGAAATAAAAAGCTAATACTCGGTTTGGCACCTAGAAGGAGCGCGGATTTTGGAGACTCCAACCCCGCCCTTGCAATAATCAACTTCATCCCACCGTTGCATTATTATCCTTTCTAGAAATCAATCCAGCGGAACCTAACACACATCCGAGGTCCATGATGATGACACTAATGTTGACTTAGGTTAATGGGCTAGCAGGCAATTGGAGCTAGCAGACAACTGGGGCTAGCAAGCCACTTCACCAGAACATGTAGCTCTTAAGAGGATAGATTATGAGATTCTAGAATCTTACATTTCTCAGGAAGGAGAAATTAAAGTCCATACTATAGGCTTGTGGCTCCCTCAAGCAACAAAGCTTTTTGGGGTAAAACCCATGAATAAAACCGTGAGGCCCAATGGGCCAAAATAGATAATATTGTTGCTAGTAAGATCGAGGTATTACATAAAGCTACCGGAGCTGAACCCCTGATCGGAAATTATAGGACCCTAACATTTCCAGGTATATGTGGGCAAGCTTGGGTTAATATGGACAAGCAAGCTACTACGGTTGGAAAGCTATTGCACGAGGAAATACAACCCTTAGGGGAGGGGGGATGAACAGATCCTAGAATCACCAACATTGTTCTAAAGCCTTTTGGGGTAAAACCCAGTGTAAGCACCCAAATTTTGATCAAACCAAAAAAAAAAAAAAAAAAGAAGAAGAAAACAAAAAATGTGCTAAAAGACAGCAGAAAAGTCAAACCCTGAGGGGACAAAAGTTGACTTTTTGATCAAGTGCAATTTGGCCACTATACTTCTTCCTAATGATTAGGAAATTCCGACACAATTCTAACGCAACTGAGTTTGCTCAGATCAGGGTTCGGATGAAGAAGATATAAGCCGGTCAAACTTGGGGGAGCCGAAAGTTGACTTTCTGCAAAACCCCGAATCAATTGCTCAACCCTATCCCAATGGATAAAGGACTCCGATACGGTTCCAACGCAACTGAGTTTGCCCAAATCGGAGTCCGGATAAAGAAGATATGAACAGTTGAAGTTTCCGGCAGTAAAAGCCGGAAACTGCACACGTGGCAAAGAGCTGCACACGTAGCGAGAAACACAGGAAAATATCTCGAGGGGCAATCCGTGAATATCCAAACATGCAAAATATCTCAGGGACTAAATCAAAAAGTCCCAGGGACCAAATCTGTGAATATCCAAGTGTATCGGAGTAACCTGCAAATATCCAGGGAGCAAATCTGTAAATATCGGATTTGTATCTGTAAATATTGGATTTGTATCCGATCATATATGTCGGATACACATATTTTTGTGTATATCCGACATTATTGGTCGGATACAAGAGATACGTCGTGCGATTCGCGCCGATTCACTGACTGATTTGCGCAAAAAAATTAAATTTTGAAATAATTGTGTTTGTATCCGACATTTTATGTCAGATACAAAGGAAGTGCAGTGTATCCGACATAAAATACCGGATACAAAGGAAGTGTAGTGTATCCAACATTAAATGCCGGATACAAAAATTTTTCTATAAAAAGGCCAGCAACCCCCCTGGCCGTGGGTTGGCTTCTCTGGGGTTCTTTCCACTTCTTCTTCCCCACTACTCCTGGTATGAAACCACCCACTCTCACCCCTCCTTGCCCCATGAACCCTTAGAGCAACACCTAAAGCCTACCCCACCTTTCTCTACCTTCTTCTTCTCCATCAAAACATTGAAAGAAAATAGAAGCTTGCTGTTGGTGAGGGAGAGGTGCTGCTCCAGCAGCCGTTGCTGTCCCAAGGAGGCTCAACACACACTCAACTGGGATTTTAAATCCCCTAAGTAAGTTCTCTAGTATCTCTTGTTTAACATACTTGAAAATGAGGGAATCATGAGCATTTTTGTTCCTGTTAAGCTATATGTCTGTTGTTTTGCATCCCGAGGCTTGTTTTCTACCTTCTTTCTTTCATGCCTTTCATTCCTACGTGTAAACCACCCCCCACGGTAAGGGGAGGGTCTCGGTTAGCCCGAAGAGAGGAGGAGAGCACATTTCGCGTAGGATAAAGTGTATTTCCAGCTACTGTTTCTTCTCTTTCTTTTATCCTTCATTGGTTTGCTTGATTAAGGGAGTGTGTTCCCCTTTATCTTTACTCTGATGTACCCCTGAAAGCAACCCCCCATCACCCTTCTTGATTTTTTCTTCTTCTCTCAGTTTTTTTATATAATTTTTCTAAGTGCACTTTCATTGGTTGTATTCCCTTCCTTTTGTGTGCCATGGTGAATGCATGCTTAGGTGTGCTGTGTGTCATTGGGGTATGGTAAGGCATGTGTGTGCTGTGACAAGGTTTCTTTTCCTTTATTTTTTGAGACGCATGTTTCCCTTGTGCCTCCTTCGGTCATGGATTCAGGAGCTGCTGTGGGAGACCGCGGCGGCACCCTCCTTGCTTTTTTTTTAGCTTGCTGTGATGTTTTAACATGCTCCCCCCAGCCCCTTTACCACCTGTTGTTGTAAGCCGTTTGAATGCCCCCAATCCCCAGCAGTAGCATCCTGTCCAGCATGCCTACTAACCACCAATCACCCCATATTTGGCTGCTGTAAAGCCCTGCGATGTGCCTTTGATTTGTGATCAACAAGCATGCTCCCCCCACCCCACTTTCCCACCATTTCCAGCCTTGGTAGCAATGTTTGAACCCCTTTTTTAGTTGCTGCCCTGGGTACCTGCAGCATGTATTTTTTTTATGTCTTAATGTACGTTATGTTGTTTTGGATATCTTTTGGATGCATGCATAGCTTCCCCACTCTAGGATCATGCTAGATCTCTTTAATGGTTTCACTATTGTCCTTTAACATGAGCTGGATGCGTATATTGCTGATGTACATGCATGGTTAATGGAAATATGCATGGTGAGTGTTTAGGCTTTAAGCACGCTACCAATCCTTGCCTGCTTTTATCTTTCGTCCATATGGAGCTTGCTGTCTTGTGTGAAATTAGAAGCTAAAACAGGGACTCTTTGGTCCCTGTTTAGTCATTGCATGAGTCACAAGTGGGAGAGAACCATCTCCCAGATCCCCCCTCCTTCTCAGTTGTAAAAGCTCCCAAAAGCCCGAGTATTGGGGATGTCCTTTACTACTTGAACCAACATGGGCCTTCACAAAGGCCCATAAAGTCCTAGCACCCTCTTGGGAGGTCTAAAAAGGCAGCCCACCCAAAAAATCCCAAAAAACCATGTTTCTAGGTTGATCCAACAACTCAGGTCGGATCAACATGGTTTTCTTTGTAGCCGATCATCATGGTTGGAAACAAGTAGCTTTGTTTGTAGCCGACATATGAGGTCAGCTACACTGTTGAAATGCCAATTTCCATATTTTGTGATATTGTGCTATTTTTGTGCTTTGTTTGATCAATCCTGATGAACCAACATTGTTTCTAAGTCAACCAGAAACCCAAAGGGGGTCATAGAGCAATCCGGTTCGATTTGATTTCAAGTGGGCCTTCCAACGGGGCCCACTAAGCCCGACAAGTTTACTTTTGCTAAACAAAGTTAACCAAATTGATTTAATGGGCCAAACCTATTGGAGGCCCACCAAAGCCCACCTTGGGGCAGGCATGTTTAGTTTAAGTTGAGGTTTGACAGAGACCAAGGGCTAGGCCTGCCGGGCCCACTATGCCCACTGAGCCCAACAAAGGTTAGGGTTTCCAAACCCTAACTTAGGAAGCTTTGGGCTTCCAAGCCCAAGTAAAGGGCCCAAAGCCCAAGGCCTAGCCCATTTTGGCACAGTTAACCAAGATAACTCAAAATCACTTGGCAACCAATGGTGTGGCCCGCTCAAGGGCCCACGAAGCAATCCCGGCCCACTTGACATGAAAATCATGTAAAATCCCAAATTGAACTTTAGAGTAAAAACAATTCATTGAACCAAACCCCAAAGGGCCTCTCAGGCTAGACTGAGGCCCACCAGGGGATATGTGGGCTTAACCAAGCCCATCAAGGAGTCCGTGGGCCTTCCAACAGGGCCCACCCCACCAAACCCAGATCACTTTAAATAAAGAAGATAAAATCAAGAAAAGGGACCCACACCACTTGGGCCGTCCCACAAGACTCAATCAAATGTGCATGCCAAAATAGGAATTGAGTGAGTAAACCAGAATTGACTCAAACCAGGGAAACCTATGGGACCCGTCGTCCGACAAGGTGGATTGGGGTGTCTACGAACTTCCTCATACCACAACCAAGAACATACTTAGAATCTCAAGCCGCAAACCAGTCCAACAGACAAACTTAGGCACCCAGGTGTCCGCCTGCATCCCATCAGGTGGTAGCAACTCCAACCTTCCCTTTTTACCCTCCCAAAGGCACGCACGAGAATCCGTGCGCCCCGCCGTGTGCAATTTTCACATGCGCACACCCAGGAATAAAACCAAGCGGACAATTAATATCATTCCTAGCAATATCAGGGCATTACACAAAATAATAAGAACTATCCTATAGTTTTGGGGTTGGATTTCATAATGCCATTTTTTATTTTTCTTATAGTTATAAAACAACTAAATCCCAACATAAATGATACTTAGCTTCTCCCTAGAGATAATCTTCCTCTTTGTGGATAAAATCAAACCTACCCATTTAATGTCAGCAAACGCAATTTAAAAAAACTGTTTAATAAGTGAAAAAAAATTAAGTACTAAATCAAGCATTGAAAACACAGTGAAGATTGATTATGCCCAGAAATGAAGGACCCCTGCATTGACCAATTTGAATTGAGTTCTCTTTTTTTTTTTTTGGTAGTAAGTTTGAATTAACTTACTATACGAACTACACCATGCAGGCCCCTATTTGTTTACTATGAGTTAATTTATTTGTATTTGGTCTTCTAGGGGTTTTTTTAGATTCTACATTAAATCCAAAGATTGAAGAATGAAGGATTGGAAGTTAGTTTTTTCAAATGAGAAAATTATTCATGATCATGTAGCACTATGGGCTATGGTGATCAATTTAATGCAGGGGGATCCGAGACTGATGATGCTGAACTGTCAGATTGCACATTGATGGCGTTGAAATACCATGAGTTGGCATATCATTGCAAAGGCAGGAAGTGATTGTGATATCTTTCTAATTGGGGTAGTTTTGAATGCGTTTTAGTATTTTGGCCATAACTTTGGCTACGGGTATCGGAATCACGCATATGACCCCAATTCAGAAAGCTAATTCCGACGCGCACGCCGTGGATACCCACTTAAGTCAATGTGCATCTTTTCCGACCTCAAATTCTGCTGTTGTCCCCTCCGAATAACTATTTTTAGTTATTTTTTACTATTTCTGGTAATATTTCGTTTGTCAATTAGGAAGTGATTTTAAACCTGATTTGGGCCAGCTTTTTCACAGGTTGCTTATTTTATTCTGTATTTCATTTAGACATGCTTTAGGGGATTTTGCCGTTTTTAGTAACTTTCCAATACAGACGATTTTTGGCTATAAAGTCCGGTTTGTGGACTGATTTTAGTATTAGTTGATTAAATAATATTCAGTTGAATCTCAGAGACGATTTTTCTATGTTTTTTTGGGCAAACTGTTTATGTTCTTCCCTGTGAATTATGTGTTCGAACTAGCCTGCAAAATAATCGCTATTCTGTCCGGCGTCACTATTCCACCAAGACCTTTAGTGCTCCAAAATTCTTCTTTCTACAACACAAATTACTTGCTTTTACAAAGTACAAACATCCTTCAAAGGATTTGTGCAAATTTGAGCTTATCCGGCATCACACATATGTTCGTTCTCTTTAGTTATAAGCAGTATCCTTTTTGTACAACCAAATTCCCTTCTATTAGGCTTCACACAATTGAACACAATTGATTCATTGAATGGTGTTTTTCCTTCTTGGGCAAATAGATTTCATTGGCTCTTCGAAAATGGTATTTGGTGAAGATGATTGGAGTCAGCTTGGCCCAGAGCAACTAATGATGGATATAAAGTGTCATCCATTTTCCCTTTATTTTTTTTGGGTTTGTCCATTTCTTTCTTTATCATTCATTGGCTCTTTCAAAAGGGTGTCTGCAAAGAGCCAATGAGTGACAAAGTAAGAAAATGGATAACACTTTCATATCCATCATTACCTAATATGGGCCAAGCTGCGCGCCCTCAATCATCTTCACCTATCCTCAAGGCACAAAGGAGTTTGTTGTTGACATCTTGTTGCACATATGATGGTGATATCACCATGAAAGAAATAAAAATGAAAGAGAGAGTGCAAGAAAACAAAATAAAAGATCAAAAGCTATCTATATATCTCTCTTTTGTTCACGCGCGCTATTCTTTGTTTTTTCGCTTTTTCTTTAATGCGATCTTCCATATTTTCTTCCATGAGAATTCCCTTTTGCTTAATAGGAATTTCATGAGATCTACATTGACTGAGACTGACAACCCCTCCAGAAAAAAGTAAGAGAAAGAAGGAAACATAACAAAGTTCAAACTTCTCCCGTGATCAAGGTACTTGGATTTCGTACTTAGTTTGTTGAGTTGATGGAGTTGGATTCTCCCCATTAACATTCATCCCCATCTCTTCTGCTTTGAATGTTGAGTGAACACCATATAGGACATAGAATAAGGTTACCAAACAAGCCCAGACCCCAAATCTTTGGAATGAGAGCTTCTTAAGTGTGGTCGTGAGGAACACATTTAGGAAGATTGAGGCTGCAGCTGGCCATGGCATGAATGGCACTGACCATTCAGTAGGTCGGCGAAGGCAAGGTACCTTGTAGTGAAAAAATGCTGTGATGGTGACCATGGCCCCACCAAATAATGCTAGACCCCACCATTGTTGCTTCAGCTTCCACGATATGGAGAAGCCAACTGAGTTCAATGAAAGGAGTAACAGGAAGAAGAGAGTAGGCCATGGGTTACTGGTGCCAGTTATCACATATCGGCGATAGATAAGCGCATTTGCCACCAGATAGAATACCAGGAGTGTTCCAATGGAGATCATTTCTATCACTATGTCGAGGTCTGTGAAGAGTGCAATGGAAGCTGTGCAGATCCCTACATCATGGAAGAGCAAAAAGATTCAAAGGGTCTCTCTCGCTCTCTCTCTCTCTTTCTTATTTATTTTGCAATTTTTGTATGTGCCAGCATTAGTATATCCAAAATTGTTTTAACAATGTCGAACTATAATTTTTCAAAAATTTTGAGGAAAATAGGTTGGGGATAGAACTGTGACTGTGATCATTAGATGGAGGAAATTTTGATTGTAAAATTGAAGTTTATATATGTTGAAAGCCCGAAAACACATAAGAGGAGGGGCCTCAACCTTAAAACCTAGGCATTAAAGTGAGGGAAGTCCATCTCTTATATGGTGGGTGAAACAATGGTGAATTCGTAATGTGGGACAAATTCCAACAATATATTGCATATTTAAGGAATTAACTACCTTCATCTTCAAAGACATATCAACCATTAGCTTCGGATATGTATGAGCAGTGTTTCCTTACAATATGCCTTTCTTCTTCATGAAAAAGTAAATTAAAAAAATTAATCAATTCTTAAAAGATCAAACCAAACAGCCATTTTCACATGATTTCTCATGGAAAGGAATAACCCATGCATTAACTCCATTATAGTCAATGGATCATAGCATGTCTGAATAGAGCAGAAATTAAAGTTAGATATAGTGCAGATTTCGAAACCATGATGAACATAAACATTTGTTATCTCCTTATAACACTATTGAAATATGGTTTAAAGGAAATTAAATGAATGAAAAACCTTTTATATGACTAGTACTGTATTTCATGTTAAAGAAGCTTGATCTTGACAAATATTTTATATGTAAGTGATTGTAGTAGAACATGAACAAGGTTGTGCCTCTATCTTTTGTATTGAAGGAAAAATGAGGGAAGACAAAAACTCAAGCAAATTAAAATTTACTGGAAAGGATAAGTCTATTTAAAGGTTATATTTCTTCTTATAAAAGAGAGATTGTTTTCATTCTCACCATTATTATAAATTTTCTTAAATATCCTTGATTTAATGTAGATGGTAATAAAATAGAGGGATTGGAGAAAATCAATTTAAGCAAATACTCACCCAGGAAGAGTGTGGCATTTATGGGAGTGCCTGTAGAAGGATGAACCTTGGCTAACCAGAATGGTACAAGCCGAGCCCTTCCAATAACACACAGGTATCTTGCTTGGCCTAGCATGGCAACCAGAAGAGAAGCCACAATCCCCAAGCTTGCACCAGCCCCCACAACATTTCCCATCCATTTCCAGCCCACTGTCTTTTGGAAAGCCAAAGCAAACGACGCTTTATCCGCTATCTACGAATCATGGGAGAGTGGCTTTTCTTGGAATGGCATATATATTAAAAATTCTATCTAGAAGATCATGAATCCTAGTATTACCATCTTAGATTATGCTTTTCTAAGCATCAAATTCTTTTATGGATCAGATACAATCTCTACTTTTACTATACTTGATTGATGAGATTGGAACACTGACCTCATTATATGGAACCATCATGCACAAAGATAAGGCCAACAGGCAATAAAGCGTGGAGACAATGAGAACTGACCCAATGATACCCAAAGGAAGGCTCTTTGAAGGGTTTTTGATCTCTTCTGCCATGGTTGATACAGAATCATAACCAATATAGCTGAAGTAAACAAATGCTGCTCCATTAAGAACACCTTTAACACCAAATGGAGCTAGTCCTCTAGGCTTAATTAGATTTGTTGCGCTCCCATTGTGGAAACCAGCAATTACGACAAAACCAAAGAAGACCACATGAAATACTGTCATAACAAGGTTCAATATGGAGCTCTCCTTTGTACTGCAATACCAAAGGAAATGTTAATAAGACCACAACCCATTAAAATAAGAGTCTAGTATTTTATATCCCAGTAACAACTATAATAAGGGCACCAACCTGTTACAAATCTATGATTCAATGACTGCAGTTACTATCAGGCCAATATCAATCAGTGAGTGCAGATGACTAAATGCAACCACTTACCATGTCCAAACAAAAACTTGGATACCATTAACTTACAAAAGAAAACAAGAAGTAAAACAGCGAAAGGAAAAAAGAAATTAAAAAATAAAGAAAGGTGGTAAAGAATCAAACCTATAACACAAACAAATAGTGAGAAGAAGAACAAGAGCAACAGCAGTCAGATCCAATTTATTGTAACCCTTTGCGATTGCAGCCACTTCAATTCTCCATGAGTCTGGATGATTCACTCCAAAGGCAGTGCAGAGATACTCAGTAAAACTTCTTGCCACTGCTGCGTTTGAGAGTACATACTCCATTAGTATGTTAGCCCCAGCAAAATAACCAACAAACTCACCTGCAGCACTAGTCCGAAAGAAAAGAGTTAAGGAGAGGAAATTTTAAGTGAAATGAAGCTAATATACCTGTTAACCATGTGCAACCCAATAAACCAAAAGAAAGAAAATTTTAAAAGAAGGATAGAAGATACGAAATGAGTACTGTTAATACCGAAAGTTACTCTCAAATAACTGAAGGCACCCCCGGCAACCGGAATAGCGACAGCGAATTCGGTGTAACACAAGGAAGAAAGAAGAGCTGACAGTCCAGCAATGATATATGAGATGAAGACAGCAGGCCCGGATGTCTTGAGGGCCACGGGACCAGTTGTCACAAAAACTCCAACACCTAGCATTCCTCCAACACCAAGAGCAACCAAGTCATACCACTGAAGTTTCCTCTTCATGTCTGCACCAGATCTAAGCCTTACGTGGTTGAGCTCTTGTTCTGGAGTCCATGTAGCTAGCATTCTTTTCCTAAGCCTGTGGGGTGTCTGAGAAAGGGATTTAAGACAGGTGGAGAAGAAAATATGGTTGGGCGAAGGTTGGAGGGTTCCCATTTCCTGCAATTCAAAGATTTTTTTGGAGTTCTTGCAAAGATTGTGGAGATTTAAATAGACGTTTGGGAGGTGGCTTATAGTATGATAGATTATTCAAGTGGCCCTAGATTTCAAGAAAAAGTACCTGATTGTCCTGGGATTTCAATGGAATAGCATTTATACCCTTCTATCTCTCTATAAGCTTTTTGGGGAGCAAAAGGCTATCCATAGAACTGCATGAACAAAAAAAAGTAATAAAGTTCTCAAGAATTTTGAAGTGAAGCTTGTAAGAGGAATCAGTAAGAGAACTTTGACCTAATCTTTTAGGATTTCCTCATCTGAACCTTTTAGAAAGACATGACAAGCATTCCACATCTTGATAAAGCAACTGATCGATGAAACTTCTTTCCTCGTCTCAAAGAACAGAAAAAATTGAATCTTGATACAATGTCATAACTGCAGCTGCTGGAGTGGCAATAAATCTTATAAATAGATTAACACCCTAGAGCCCAGAAAAAGAAAAGAAAGAAAAAATGGAAGGGTGCTTTTGAAGAATTTTTACTTTTTCTTTTTCCTTTTTTTCCCCCTTCTTTTGTATGTTCTGGGTAAGCTTGATATATTTTCACGGGCTACCTTTCGGTTGTTCTTTCAAAGTTTTGAATTATTTTATGCTTTCCAGAACAGAAAGGTCCATCATTTGGGGGAAGGTAGCAGACCGATTACTTGATAGATATATAAGCATTGAGCTCAATGATGCATTTATCATACTCGTAACTTCTTCTGGTCTTTGTGCTATATACTAAAAAGGATACCTACATCTTTTGTTGTATTGAGTACTGCATAAAATTTTAACCCACGGAAAAGAGACAGACAGACAAAGAGAGATCTATAGAGAGAGAGAGATTATAGAACTTCAAGTGTTGCATTTGCAACCAATGATCTCTTTTCAACAACTTGCCAAGATATTTTTATAATCAAAATTCCATTTGTATGAAGAATGACTTCCCACCAGGAATAATTTCAAACATATATATGATAATGTTTTACAGTCATAAGCAACTGATTGGAGAATGCGCTTTGACTTATTTTCTTCTGTAATTAAGTATAACAATACCATTATTTAAGTTTTCCTTTGACAAGATCCAATCGATTTTTTATCTGAGACTAATGGGTTCTTGGTTCATCACACCATCACCATCACAAATGCACTCCTAGGCCTTTTTATTACCTCATCCGCCTCTTTCTTTCCTGACCTTTAGGCCTTTCTTTCATTATTAATAGTACATTTCAGCAGTGTGGTATTTGTGTGCACCACTCTTTCCTGGGATCAAATGTGTATTAGCTGTTATTGCTACTGTTGTTTTTATTATTATATTAGTTGGAGCTACTAGCATTTCATTATGCAGTACTTTTCTAGTGTCCTAAAGAGAGAAAATGAAGATTATCGACATCTTTTAAGCATTTTAAATTCAAATAATTTCCGAAGGTCTTAGAATTATCCACTTTCTTAAATTAACCTGGGCTTGATCTACTTGAGCAAATATCCACTTAATGATCTGTTGAATATCCTAAAAATATTCCTTGAGCAAGTTGATGAAATTCTCCCAATGAAATCAACATGGTTTATGGATACGCCTTATTCAATAACAATGACTCAATCGGCCACTGTAGTCTCTGAGTGTAGAATCCACTGGGGATGATGAATGTTGGATCATCAAAACTCAAAACACTTTAATACCCATTAATGTGGATATTTTGGCTTTTTCACTAAGAATGAGGATATCACTGTACTTTTAACTAGCATAAAGGAGCATTTTGTGACTTGACTGTAGAGAGCAATGTTAGGAGGAATCAGTTGCAGCAGTTAACAGTTTGATCAGAAAATTAGCAGTATTTAAACACAATTGGATGGAGGTGCACATCACCACAGTGCGAGCTTATCTCAAACCATCTCTCCTTTCCCCCACCCCCCTTTTTTGGTTCCTTGTTTCTCTGTTGCCTTGGTATCAATGTTAAGTCAAAAGGGAGTCTCTCTCTTTGGTGCGAATCAAAATCCAAATATTATAGCAGCCATTGGAAAGGATACAAGGCCCACCTTAGATTGTGTAACTCTCCCAAATCATGGCTTCATCCTTAATTACCACCATGCTCGCATGTCATCCACAAATTGGACCCCATCCTTAGTCTTTTCAACCTATTGTTCAAAAATCATGGATGATCCAAAAGCATAAGGTTGAGATTGACTGTTTTTCCACTTGTACATGCACTGGGTCCTCCACTTGTCACCAAGGTATAATCCTTACAGGGACCAGGTTTCTAGCAATATCCACTTAGATTGCGTCGCTCGTACATATGGCAATTAAGTTCATGAGGCCCGGCCTTGAAAAGGATCTTGAGTACTATCAGATCATTTCAAAGTGAAATCATCATATTTCTGAAAGTTTAATGGACTAGTGGCAATTGAAATTTCAGGTTAATTAATCAATTGCATTTCATCAGTGACAATCTTTGGATCTAGAGGATTACTAGATTTATAACTACTACATGAACATTTTAATTAGAGGGAACCCACACCTAAAATATGAACAATTGTGATTAGAACAAAATCAAGAAACCTGTGACATTCTTGCAATTCAATTGAATTTGTCTTTATTTCATGATTAAATAGATTTAATTCCCACTTGGGCCACTTATATTCTACAAAGAAAGAAATAAGAAAAACAAAGAAGAAAGAAAGATTCATTTAAGATGTACCCCTTCATTTATATTTTCTTACAGTCACGAGCACAATGCCCGTTCGCTGATAAGGTCTAAACATTGCTTGCAACTTGCTATGGTGGAGGACAATTGCTTATCTCTAGCCGACCTTGACGACCAATCAGTTTTAATTCCATTTGTTTAAACATAGGGATATGATAATGTTAATCACTGTTGATAGTTTTGACAACATCTGAAATACAGTTTAAACCTTTTGCTTTGGACTAAAGCATTGAGAATGATTCATTTTCCAAGGTACAAATTAGGATGATGGTGATAAGAATGTCTGTTACCATTAAGATAGAATCAATAAAGCATTTGATGCAGCATTAAGCATATTCATATTATTAAATTAATAAAAGGAAATAGGAGTGGGAGTTTGATGCTTTTCAATATGATTGGTAGTTAAGTAGAAATCCATAAGAAACAGTGGGAAAGGCAGTTTTATTGATTATCTTAAGTGGGTCATCCAAATTCCATTGACCTCATTTCTCATCTCTCCACCCTAGTAAGTGTTTGCTACAGTTACATCATATGTTTTATTATGGGAAAGCATTTAGAAAGAAATATTAGCACCAGACACCATGGCCCAAGGGACCCCCCTGAGGTCATATGTTCAAGAGGGCTTTGCTTTATTTATCAAGAAAAACACTTTTTAGTGAAAAGATAAAGAGCTAGAAGAGAAAAAGAAGAATAAAATAGTCACCTTTGAAGGAACAGAGGGGCTCTCTTTGAAGGGAGGAACATGGAGAACACTAAACTACAAAGTATATTTCTAAACTGTTTCTATAAAGAGTGAAAGAAGAAAGTCCTTATAGGTATATGCGATTATGTCCTACAACTAGTTTAAATAATAATCATTATTTAGCTTCTGAAATAATTAATCATGGCGACCATTTTACCTGTCAATCAAAAATAACTATTCCTCATGTTCATGTACACAACACTTATCATGCATGTATATCTGTCTTAATGATGATATACTTGCCATATAACTTTCTGCTTTCTTGAAATATTCTATGTACAAGGGGAAAGAAGTCAAAACTCGCCCAAACTTAGCTCTTGCAGTGTGTGAGAGAGAGAGAGAGATTGTCTTTTTTCTATGGAGATTAGCATCAACTTTCACTGTATAAATTAATCGGGTAACATTAATTAGTGAACTGTATTTATGTGTATGAGAGTGTGTGTGTGGTGGAAAGGAGTGTGGTGGGAGATAGAGAGAGATTCTAGACTAAAAAAATTCTCAGACCATGACTGTGTGTTATGGGTAGAACCTGCACTGAGATTAACAATAAAATTTAGATCCAACCCCTTGATTGTAATCTGCATATTACGCAAGCAACCCATGCAAATCTCCCACTCATTAAGCGATTGGCATGGATGCATCATAGCAACTCAAGCTTGTCCTCATTTGCTTCCTCTATGCTAATAACATTTTGACAAAGGGCATAGCTTTCCCTTGGTCTAGTCCTCTCATTCATGAAAAAAGATCCCCATTTGCTCACTGACATGGCTATCTTTTCGGACCCCATATGCATTCAGCAAAAGGCATTATGACGTTCAAACCTTCAGTGCATGTGATAAGGATAATAAGACACCCTCAGATGACACTCATGGTAGAATATAAAAATGATGGAAAATGACTGCACTTGTTAGGGAATGATTATAACTTCATAAGCATTCATTCATTAATATAAGAAAAAGCCACATTTCATGGGAGGGATTAATGGTTGAAAGGTGTAAAGCCAAGGCCTCTCACAGTGATATCTTGAAATCCCTTTTCTTAAAGTTGAATCAATGATTTGAATGAGTACAAAGATCATGAGCTTGTACATCCTCACAACTAAAGTGCACACAACATAAAAGAAGGAAAAAAATGGCCAATTGGCACTCTCACAATGACCATTGGCTACAGTAGAAAGTTGAAAATGTTAACATATAAGATCAGAGAACAGCAACACAGAGAGTGGTTCCATGTTCCAGGGCAATTTCAAGCCAAATATCACACAAGACAAAAAAAGACCTCACCAAACTGGACAGAGTTTAATTAAATCTTTGTCCTTAGAAAATTTTGTTTTGTTTCATAACAAAACATACTTAAGAGATTAATTATAAGAAAGGGGGTCTGCCATTAATGAAAAAGAGATCTGTAATTGGTACTGAAAAAATGGAGAACCCACATTGATAAAGTAGCAACCTCGTGACTCATGCGCTACTAAATTTCAGGATCTCTTCCTTCCATGCGCACCATTGCCAATGGAAAATGATTATTTTGCGTTTCTGCATGACAAACCAATCCTTAACATAGAGCAGGAGATCAAAATTGATGCACAGTTGAAAATACCCTGCAATCATTCCCTTCAATGTGTCTTCACTTCCGACTGATAATTCGCTGGGAATGCACCTTACATGGAAAGAGAATGTCCACAGCTTCAACTGAAAGGTCACTCTACCTAATCTGTCTTAACACTTTTCTAGCCTAAAAGAATGGAAGTGTGACTATAACAAACAAAATCTTGAGTCACCACATGAGAATATCTTTGCAAGTTTCCTCCACAAGTAGAGATGATATACACCAACCCCACTGTAAATAAAATCTCAATCTTTCATGAGCATCAATTAGATTGCCACTTTAACCAACTCATAAAGCTACGGGATGAAACATTTCCTAAAGTTCTTACCTCATCTGTTTTGACGATTGCCAAAAATTTCAAATAAAGCACGATCGTAACGTCATTATCATTGATAAAATAAAATAAAAAACATCCTCTACAATCTGCAAACCACCTTTCATGGATGTCATTGTCTTGGGATGAATGGGACATTGTCATGAACAGCTTTTAGTCTTGGAATGAATGGTTTTGTTGAAGTCCATGCCTGATGAGTATGTCATGGAACTCTGCATGAAATAATGTACATTGAGAAATTCCAACAGCTTACAACAATCTAGCTGACTTAATTAAAGGCAAATACCCAATTCACCTCAGCCAGAATAGGGCCTATCTTATTGAACTGCAGTTGCTCCTGACAACAGAAGGAACAGATCTAGATGTTACCACAATCCCCATGAAAATATAGCTGGTGGGGTTGGTATCATTGTTTAGTGTTGGACCTGAAAATTTTCATGATTCACAATGTTGATTGATGGGGTCAGCCACAGCATGATATCAAATCTTTCACTTCTGGAGAAAATTATAGCTTCTGAATTTCAATAGTTCATTCAGAAAAAGATTAGTAGCGCTTGTTTTTCCTCTAATCAGCTCGACAAATTTGTGAAAACTTTTGCAGCAAAACCCTTTTTTTTTAAAGTAGGATTCCCACAAAATATGTGTCGGCTGGAAGGAAGAGATGAAAGTAGTGATAGTTAAAAGAAAAGCTATTCGTGTTGTAGACTCTCTGAGGATTGTATTTTGAAAGAGGTTAAAGAGGTGGGAAATGTGTATTGAATGAAGAGAAAATTAGACTGCCCATTAGTCATCACATTGTGTGCATGGATGTGCTGTGATTTCACAAAGAAAGTAATTGGTAAGCCATTGCAATGGGAATTTGATGGCTTTGAAGGTCATTCCATGAACATATAAATACAACTAATAATAAGAGCTTTATACAAAGCATATGGAGAACTTTGTACAAAGTATATGATCTTTAACATAATATTCCCATTCTGGAAAGGGGATATGGAGGCATCCCACCAAAGAGGGTATTGGGGGAAAGGAGTGGTGAAGAAGTGGGTCGGTGGTGGTGCTCTTCTAATCCCTTATGTGGGGCTTTTGCACTTGGTTCATTTCATAAGATCATAATCACATGCCATGTGGCAATACATGAACCACATGCTCTATCCCTCTAAGATATTGCTGGATTGCCAGGGTGTTAGACATATAAAGGAGCCACATACAATGGATGATTCTGTTAATATAAAAAGCCATAATTCTTGTAAAAGATATTCCAATTTCCACCTGCATACCATCTTTCAGAGAAAAGGGTAACAAGATGTAGAAGTCAAATGCAGACAATAGTATCTCAAGCTTCTATAAAGTTAGCTCCCCTCTGCTAAATGAGGAAAACCCAACCCCAGATTTCATTTGAAAGACACATTCCAGCTAATAACTTCATAGTCCTTTGATAAATAGCCAGATCTGTGTTCCAGGAATCATCCCAATTAACTGGCTTTAAATAATGTTATGATAATGGGATTCTAAGACGAGCCAAGCACAAAGGGGTTCAAGGGCTATTACAAAAATTCTTCTGTGAAACTTAGATGGAGTGTTCATGTTTTATGGGAAACCACCTTCTGAAGCAGGAAAAGTTCACTGACTAAACTTATAATTTCTATTGATTGCAGCTTATCATGAAAGAAAAGCCGGCGCGAAACTGAAATCCGCATTTCTGTAAGAGTTTCAGACCTTATTGATGTGGCGGGATTTTCAATTGGCAATGGCATTTCAATTTAATGAAACCTGCTTCATAATGTGGAAAGAAGACTAAGAGTTCTTCACTTTCAGATGTTCGGTTTGCTTGGGTTGGATCTTGTTAACTTCATCACAATCATATACCGATAATTTTTTCTGAAATAACTACAGGAAGATGGCTACTGGCTTTGGTGGATGCGGTCTTCCCTGACCTCTGACCTTGAATTTTTTCACCTACTGGGACATATTTTCAAGTATACGCAGACATCTTTGTAACTTAATTTCTAACAGCAAATAAACAGGGGATCCAGTTTATTGTAATGCACCAGTCTGATTTGCTGAGGTAGATATTGTGTTGGTATGAACAGATTGAATCATAAAGTCACAGCTGAATGTAACTGATGTTCACAGTACGTATTTTTACTTCAGGGGATGAGATAAATCACTGAGCTCCACTCTCTGTCACAACCACTGCTTGCACTGAAAGCAACAGATTTAAGATTTTAATACACCAAAACTGGAATACAAAAACTAGATTTCCTCTCAAAACCGTATTGGAGACCAATCCTTCAGAAGCATATTAATATCAGTACAATCATCTATTGTTCGATGGCAAGAGAAATTCTTTGGACCTCATTAAGATTGTACCTGGTTTTTTTAGTCTTAAACACTAACTTTCTACGCAGAATCATATACCTTAGAACCATGGGTGCTCTGTTCTTTGACATGTATTACAGTGGATTCCTGTTCACATCTTTGTATAGCAAATACCGTGACCGAGTTTTTCCAAGTGCAGCATACCTAACCAGTTAGGAAATGTGTTACTCTTTGCTGCATGGAGTTATTTCTCATAAGGGAAAGATTCAAAAATAGATATAAATAAAAATATAACCACCTACCATTGAGGCACAAATGGTGCCATCCAAATCGTGTCACCTGCTTGAATTGGGTACCTGTTTCAAGAAGAGGAAAAGGAGAAAAAAAAAAGGAAGGAATGTTGAGAAAAGAATTTTTTTTAAAAAATTCACATTAACAAGATGGGGTAAAAAACTCTTTCTTCTTTTTTTCTCCGGTAAAAATAAAGATGAAGGTGTCAAAAGATGAATTTTGAAATATTGCTTTGCCCTGATCCTCTCGATTACAAGCTCTTTCAGCATGTCAGACATATTGGGTTGGTCACATGAAGAAATAAATACCAGACATGGAGCCAATAGAAAAGCATGCTTACTAAATACAATGGAAGAAGAAGAATCAGAAATGGGTGAAGGGGAGACATCCAGACAGATATGCACACAAAATTTTACATTCAATTTTTTTATAAACTAATTGTTAAATTCAAATGCCATTATCAGTCACAGGGATTTATCCATGTATAGGTTTTCAAAAAGTCAAACCTTAACAGCTTATGCAAATTATACACAAGCCTGTCCCCAATGCAGGTTTTTAATTATCACTTCTGTCATCTTCAAAACGTAGATTGTCCCAAGTGCACAGCATATAACCAACTACCAGATAAAACATTCATAGGTGGTTCAAATTATTCCAGAAGCAATAATCAAAATAAACCAATGGACTGATTACAAAATGCAACTTATAGTAGACATATGTTAAGAGTAACAAAATAGACCACAACATGCCAACAGGTGGACTAAGTTAACATGAATAACACTCACTTCATCCACTACTGCATGCAAAGCGCACAAAAAGAAAAAAGGGGAAGAAAAAAAGAAGAAGAAAAAAAAGGAAACCTTCTAGGAGAGGCCAGCTTTGGATCAATGATTAATTGACATTGAGTATATCATGGGATGATCGTGGAGAAAGATAAAAATGAACACTTGCTTTGTGCTTTGCTGAGCCAGTTATATGAAGAGATGCATGGAAATGTACCCTATAATTTCACAGAATTCATTGAAACCAAAGCTTCTCCACAAAGAATAACAATTGATTTGTATAACAGATTCATGATATTTTGAGATTTCTTGCTAAATTTAAATTGATGCGAGCTGAAGTTTCTAACACACAAAACCAGTCTTTGAAACCAAAGCTTTACTACAAAGATAACAACTATTAATTTATATACCAGATTCATGATACTTTGAGACTTTTTGCTAAACCTAAATTGATGCAAGCAGAAGTTTCTTAGCCACACAAAATCAGTACACATCAGATATACCAAACATTAAGGTACTGCTTGGATCTTCTTCTGCTCATGAGAAAGAAAAGCTCATGCAATTCCTCTACCAACCTAATAAAAAGATGTTTATCTGATAACAACCGAAAGGTAAATAATGAACTTCAACAAGTGTTCCACTGACATCAGGATATTCATTGTAGGAAGAGCAGTAGGAACATGCAAGATCTTATAAATTTCAAATCTCGGATGAAATTCTTACCAGCTCTGACCCAAGCGATAAATACCCTGTCCCTCTAGAAGCAACAGGCCATGCTGATTATAATGAACCTCCTAAAAAACAACAATAATGTGCATTTACTTTCAGCCACGAAGTTCTTTGTGCACGGAGTACTCAAACAAATTGAAAACCACAATAGGGATAAGTGATTAGTCAAATCTTGGTACCAATTCCAAACCCTCTCACCATAAGTGGCAGCAAAACATTACAAAACTTAAATAGATTCACCAAGCAAGAAATAAAAGCATACCTTCACATTAAGAAACTCGCCTGGTTGAAAATCCATGATCTGCAACAATGGGAGGCATAAGTTTGATTTTGTGAAAAAAGAGAGAAGCACTACAAAATCATATTCAAAGTGCATTTTTTTTTCTCTTATAAGTCATACTCCGAGACCTTTCAGTCATAGAGCTCCAACAAAGACTCTCAATGAATACCAACATTTTACATGAAACTATTTTAGCAAAAAGCAGCTTGCAAGATCCTTGAATTGGAGAATTTCCTACAAGCAGTGAATTAAGAATATGTTGATTCAATTTCTACATTTATTTGTTGTAAATTTTTCTATAAAAATAGAGTTGGGTCTCCTCGGAATCATTAAAAAATTCAACAGAATGATTCTCCACAATGGTATCAATGCAGGTCAATACACACAAATCAGTTCATATTTTACGATCGATTTGTTAACCCTTTCATACTGTTGCCCCACCCATGAGGACCTAAATCCTTATATTACTTATCGCTTTCCAAGTATTTTGACGAGATTTTTATTTTTCTTTCTTATAACTCAAAGCCTCAAAACTGTCCATCTGTCACCTAACCCCGCTTTGTTTTACATCCCTTAGAGAGACAAAACTTCACTACCATTAGTCGTAGCTATCTCGTCAATCTCCCATCCCAAGCTTTCTCTACACAACTCCACATTAAATAAAGCATGTATTTGCGAAATTAACAAAGACAGACATTGTATTGAATTGATCAACTCTGTTATCATCACCAAATGGAATTTCCAAAAAGTTGTTACTCTCGTTCTGAATAAGCCCAGCAAATCAAGCTGCATCTGCCAATATTTGTATGCTCTTTTCACCGTGGGTCAAATCCTAATCTATGGACTTCCTTGCATGCCCAATTTCATCTAGAGCAAGATGGAAATCAATCTGCAATGTCAACATATTCTCATTCACTTTTGCAAGCTCGTCTTCCTCCTATTATGTTGTAATAGGGAGGCAATGAAGATATGAATTCAATATCAGCCTAAGTTAATGGGTTCATTAACTCTTAACACAATCTTGGGTTATGCATAGCATCATTCCACAAGATAATAAATTTGCTTCTTTCAAACATGTCCTGAAACTTATGGCATAACTGCATGAATTTGCCATTGCCTCCAAAAGGTTAAAAAGAAAAAATAGGAGGAGGGGGGTGGGTGTTTGCAAGGAAATTTTCAAAGACAAATTCATGTTGCAGAAGAATAATACCAATTAAATAAAACAAGAAAGAGAGAGAGGATTTTTACAGTTCAAGAAGAGTTCACCTTTGGCCCCATAGATCCACATTTTTGACCCCTGATCCCTTTGGCGAGACATGAGTCAAGATTACCGAGAGCCACAATCAAGCCAAAAAAGACCACTGACAAGTTCATGAAGCCCATGATCTCTTTGCCGCAACCATTGAAAAGTTCATGAAGCCATTGGACAAAATGGCCTGTTGCATTGCCAGAAATGTTACTTAAGGTTCTCACCCATGGATGTTTATTCCCATTTTTATCCATAGAGAACTAGCTCATTGAGGCCCATATTTTTCTCTCTAATCTCTTAAAAATGCAATGGAACGGTGAATCACCATCTGGTCAATGTCATTGCATGATTTAATTTATCAAATTCAAACTCATGAAAAAAAAAATTTCTGTATTTTTCTGTTGGAAGAAATGAGGCCTCTTTGTAATCATTCAATAAATTTCAATTCTCCAAAAAAGGAATCCTTGTTGTCTCTCTAATCCAAAAATATCCATCTGTTCCTTTCCTTCAAATAGAACCAAGTCACATCTAGAATTCCACAGTTATTTTTTTTTTTAACAAAGTAACAGTTCCTTAACCATCTGCGCAATACATCACTCCAATATTGATCTCCCACTATTTGTCACCTACACATTTAACACAAGGAACAATGCATAACGAGGTGATCAACAGATTCTACTAAATTACAGGATATACTCAGAATAGCCCATCTGCTTGCAACTAAAAGTCTTCAGTTAGCAGCTTATCCAATACAGCCACCCAAACAAAAAAAGCCGCTTTTGAAGGAAAATGACAAGATCAACGCTAGGAATGAGCCCTAAACTATCTTCCAACCTGGATTAACCATAAAATAATAACAATAAAATGATAGTAACAGCCTTTTACTATCAGCAAAATCTATTCCCACCTCCAAACTCAATAGGCAGATTGGACTCCTAATCCTTTTTCTTTTTACAATCCATCAATAAAATGCATACATCAGCAGTATCAGCAAAAGATAATTATCGTTTTCAATCTAAAATGATTCTTATGAAAAATAATTTTTTATTTGTCAACCCGTAAGCACCATCTTTTCTACTAGTAGATGTTGCCATCCAAGTTCTTTCACAAAGTAATAATTTACTAGCTTTCACACTTGACAACATTGAAAAGGAAAGAAGAGTCCTATTCAAATTTTAAGTTCCATGTTCCTCAATCTGATATTTATTTAAATATCTTACTAAGAATATTATGTTGTGTAAAATTATGGTACTATTTTCCATGTTACTGTTTTTTTTTCTTATGAATAATGAAGATGTATATATATGTATGTGTAAAGAAGATAAGTAAGTGCTGTACAATCAAAAGCTTTGCCATAGACGGCATGCCACTGTATAACCAAAAAAATCCCACCCAAACACCCTACGAACCTTCACAAACTCAAAAATACAAACACTCCCCCTTCCATGTTACTGTTGCTCAAAAATACAAATATACAATCAAAAGCTTTCCATGTTACTGTTGCTCACTTGGAATGGCAATAATGATCCTTGGTAAAAAATTTGGGAAAAAAAAAAGGGGAAAGGACTCACGTGGATATTGAAGTCGTAAGGAGGTGACGTAGGAAGAAGCTTTCTCAACTGAAAAACCTGAATGGGTAAATAAAATGAAGTATCCAATGTTATTGAAGAATTCCAAAACTCTAAATGAAACAATTAAACATATCAAACATAATGGAAAGAAATTAATAAACGGGAAAAAGAGAGAAGAAAAAAAAAACAGAGTGACATCTGAAAGCACATTGCATCATTGATAGCAGGAGATGTTCTATATTTCACGAAAAGTATTGCTCAATTATTAAGTTATGAAAAAAATATATATAAAATCATGTTAAAACGTTCCCCTTAAAATCAGCAACCCAATTTTACTTTCCATGGATGAACACA
Source organism: Buxus sempervirens (assembly GCA_947561395.2). Classification (NCBI taxonomy): domain Eukaryota; kingdom Viridiplantae; phylum Streptophyta; class Magnoliopsida; order Buxales; family Buxaceae; genus Buxus; species Buxus sempervirens. Next base: position 38,379,732 of record OX387187.1, read on the forward strand.
GAGACTTACTGAGCATGCAGCTATGCTCTCGAGACTAAAGGGCATATACCAGGATTCAGATATACTTTTCAGCAACAACATCAATTAAGGTAGAAATCAAGGTGAAATTCCCAACACAAAAATTTCTTAGAAATATTGTTCAAACATTAAGAACTTTGTGTAAACCCATACTTCACCAATTCTACCACTCCTCTACACTAGATTCCAGTTCTAGTACCAAAATGGCTACTCCATGTGTAAAACATAAGATACCCCCAGACCCTATCCCTTTTTAATATGGTGAATGCAGGCCTCCCCGCTTAAGGCCTGCATTCACCATATTGCCTATTTTTTTCTATAATACTAAAACATTTATTGGCAATACGGTGAATTCAGGCCTTAGTATAGCATAGGTGGCTAATCCAGAGTCCCCCATTAGATGGATGGCCTGGCTTGGGTACATCCACCTTCCATGGGGGACAAAACAAGCATCTACGGTAGGAAATTAGGCCATAGTTTAAAATTTCGTTCAATTCCGAGTTGGATCATTCAGTCCCCTCTGAGAAATGAGACATCCACTTGGTTAAAATCAAACACATTTGGATCATCCATAACAATTCAGGATTGACCAGGAATGATCCTTGTCTGCTTCGCAAGTTTAAATACCATGAAATGATCCCCCACATGGTGTTATCCATATCATGGATCAGATGATAGACTACTTCACCAAACAGTCCACTATTTTTTCCTAAAAATGCTCCGTGACTCACCTCGCCTGGAGTTTCAAGAAGTGGCTGCAGATCTGTGGAACCAACAATCTGCTCAGGTATATGATTTCCCAGACTTGTGTACCTATGAAAGAGGAAAAAAAGACATTTATGTTTCCCATACACCTTTTCTAGCCATATCATAAAAATGAAACAAAATTCAAAATGAAACCAAATGAACTGGAATAATGAGGTATGGGAAACACTGCCTTCGTTCAAATATTACAATGGTGGCTGATGCATCACATGTCAGATTATGTTCCAGATTAGGAGGTAGATAAGCGTATGAATCCACCTGCATCCAAAAAGGAGATCAAAATCTTTTGTTATCTTTTTTTGGAAAAAAGAAAAAGAAATTTAATACAGCAAAATTTGAAGAATTTAAGCATGGTCAATGACTTTAATACCCATGCAAGCACCAAGATAAACTGACTAATAAGAAAATTTAAGATAATCCACATCGCAATAATTACAAATGAAATAAAAAAATTACCATCAGAGATAAAGTTGATTTTAAAAAATATATAAAATACTATTTATTTCTTTTTGAATCCTAATATAACCGCAGCTTTATGAATTTGGAGAAAGTTTATTATTAAGAATTCAAGATTTCAAGCTTGGCTTCAGCATAAACTCAATTCTAGATAAAATTTAAATCAAATTCCAGAAATTCCAAAGTTTCTTCAAAATTTTGCAAACCATTGGAATTTTACATGAGGCCCTGTAAATTTTCAAACGTACTGAAATTGTCACAGAATCCTAAAATTTTGGGATCATTGAAACTTAAAAGCTTGGATACGTGATACAGGAGCCATATTTAGTAGAATCCCTAGGCTGGCAGGATATCAAGTTCTGATGCAATCCTGCTTTGGTATGACGTAGAAGTAGGATCTATACTACAAATTGTAAAGCACTTAATTTCCAACAAAAACAGTTGACTTGTACAACATAAATATGAATATATTAGATACACCTCATTGTATGTAGCACTGATGATAATAATATCTGATCAGGACCTATATTAGGACTTACTTATTATGGTACCCGTCAAAGAACTAAATTGATACGTGTGGCTCTTGTGGTTCCTATCTGTCATGGCCCCGATATGCTTTTGTACCTTTTCCTCTCTAATTTTATATATATAATTCTCATATTCAACAAGAAAATTAAATTGATATGTCATAAGCACACAGCATACTGAAATTTCAAGTCGCTAATAATGCCAAAAGGAACAAATTATCCCTATATGACTCAGTTTTACCACAAATAAATGCTTCAAGACTAAAATACACACATAGAAACATGTGTCATATAGGTCAAAGAAGCAGGTAAGAGATTTTACCAGCAGTCTCTGACTGCTACCAGACACATTGACCAGTTGAATGGTACCCTGAACAACAAATAAAAATCTGAAGGCATATCATGACATGAATAAAGACAAATATTGTTAAAAGTGGACTTAATGATATGAAATTGAATGCAAGATAGAAGTATAAACAGTCATTGAGGTCTTCAGTGGGAAAGATTTAATAGAATATGAGAGAAATTTCCTTACCTCTCAACATCTTCTGGGGGTGGTGCTGATTTTGAATTTTCTGCATGGGAAAAAGAATGTCTTAGTTCATAGAATAAGAAAGACAAAAACAAAAGTCCATTTGTGTCTTAACAGCCATTAACCAAGTGCAGGTACTAAGGCCACATGTATGAACATAGTCAGCAACTCCTTACACAACATAGATATCATCTACCAATGCCTACAGGACAAGTCAGTGCTACCAAGCACACATCAAATTTAGACAAAAGCCCCACATTCTTGAACCAAATATTAAAAAGTAAAATAAAAATAATTATAAAAAAGAAAATGAAAATAAAAATAAAAAGATGCTACGTGTACCCACCAAACTGTACCATGGACATCCAAGAGCAAAATCAGCCAAATCAAAATGACTGAACAGACAGAGGTAAATATTAAATCGAACAATGAATATCTGTATCTTGTGAAAGCTTTTAGCACAGGGGATATCATATTTCAAAATTATTGACGATTAGACTCGTCCTCTTTTCTTGACATTATGCCATTATAGTATACACTCTAAACATCTCTGGTCACATGTCATCCCATAGTGAATAGTAGAAGAAAAGGTGAAAATCTACCCAATCAAAATCACATATAACCAAAGAAATAAAATGGTAAAATAATAAATAAGATAGAAGAAGATGCTATCTGGGCAACAATATATGGACCGAACCAATGCTTGCCTAACTGGGTGTTGATAAGTGATAAAATAAATCAGAAAATAAGAGACACTGTGTGAATCAAATTCTGCTCAAATGCAAAAGCGAGAAGTCAATCACAAGTCTACAATTATAAATCACAAATATAACATCAGATACATATTACAAAAAATTAAAAATTAATATCTGTGGAGTGCAACTCTGTTCCAGCAGAACATGAAAATAACATCAGTTTGGATTTGAAATACACGCCACTACCAGTCCACATCAATAAAATACGATTATCTGACAAACATAATTACACCAAACCTTGCATCTTTGCCAAATACATTACAAAGTGTGAGCCCATTGTCGGAGTGATTAAATATGCTCCCAGTGTATTTATCCTGGCAGATAAATTTCAAACAATTACAACAGCCACAAACAACAGAAACAACCTTTATAATAGTATGTTTAGCATTGCTTCTTAGGTCTTGGAATTGATTCTGGAGCCCATAAGTGCTTTGGTCACAAAAAATAACATTTGGCAAACACTTCTGTGAAGAAATTTCAAAGGAAGTGCTTGACCAAAACAGCGATTCAATTGAAGCATCAATTCCCAGCTTGAATTCACATGAATAAGTTTGATCAATTAAATAACATTTCTGTTGAGACTATTTTATCCCTATGTTCATCAAAATACCCTTTTGTTAGTCCTTATATCCTTGGGCTACAAACCATTCTTAAATAAGATTTAACCAAATTCTATCCTTTTCTCTGAATCAGTTTCAACAAATAACTTCAGAGGACACTCTTAAGCAGCAAGACCAACCAGTCCGGTAAGGGACTTGAAAGGAATTAAAATAAGGGCAAAAAACAAGTCTAAACATCCAATGATTTGATTGTTACCAGTCAGGTAAAGGACTAAATACATGACTTTCAGGTGTAATCAAAGCATGATCCCTCTTATAAACGCTGCGAGTGAATCCCGGGAGATCTGCCAATCATTTGACACAAAATGTCAATCTTCTTGAACCCTACTCAGTAATGTGAGAATCAAACCAAATTAAAATAATTGCCTTTTTTTCCGATCATAAGAATGCAGAACCGTGCTTCTGTGAAAAATAGTTTACTTACCTTGGAGATTAATAGGTGAAAGAGTGGGATTCGTAACTTTCCAGTAAAGGGGTTGGGAATTCGGATCAATGGCGTGCCCAGAAGGTGCAGAACAGAAACCTTCTTCGCCGAAGGCATATTTTAGCAAACCTGAACGAACATACAGAGAAGAAACTTCAGCACCGTTCCGGTTCAAGCAAAGAAATAACGAGCAAACGATAGATGTAGGGGGAGAAACAGACGAGGAAGTGCGATTGTACCCAATATGATGAGGATGGAATAAGTCGAAAATGCTGAGGCTTTCTGCATTTTTCTAGATGTTCCGAGCCTACGCCGGGGGAACTCAACACCTTATATCTTGAACCTTCTTCTTGTCTCTTTTGGGGAGATAAAGCTGTTACGGTAAACAACGGATGATGGCAGAAACTACAGCCCCAGATGCCTCGATGGAAGGCGTTAGCGACGAAGAAAGAAGGCACTCCGAAAAGAAAGAAGGGCTTTTGCTTTTGCCACTGAAAAACGCCGGCGTTTTTAGATTAAAAGTCAAATCAAAAATAATAAACAGACCAAATGTGTTTGCACGTAGGAATGTTATTTAGATTAAAAGTCAAAAATAATAAACAGACCAAATGAAAAATAATGATAATCCCTAATATTCATTATATGGGTAATTATATAAAATATTATTTTTAATAAAGTCGTAATTACTTCTTTGAAAAATAATATTTCATTTTTGTATTTATTTATTATATACCTAGGTTAGAGATTAAACTATAATTATCTATAACATTGTTTTAATAAAATATTGATACAATATTAAATATTAATTTCAAAAATATGATTCCATCCAATTCTCTACGTATCCTATTATATACTAAAATATAGTTGTTGACTTGTTGATATATTAATAAAATATAGATATAGATATTTCGTTTTTTTAAAATATATTTATCTATTACTGAAAAAAAGTTTAAATTAAAAGTATTTTAATTCGAAAGAATTTTTAATTATTTTTATATATTTACTAATTTGGAAATTACCTTTTCTATATTTTCTAGCCGTGAATGTATGAAAACCCTATTGAAATAGATAAGCCATAATTATATTTACCCACTCTTCTATGATATAGAATTTCAAAATTATCTATACCTGTCCAAATGAATTTTATTGAAAAATTAAAACGAAAGATAATGACTAAGAAAATTAATCAATTAATTATATTAAATTTTTTATTTTATTATTATAATGACATCTTTTAATTAACTGAAACATGTTTTTGGTAATAGGGATATTCGTTCCTATTGATTATAGTGTCAATTGATTTTGGGTTAGTATATATATATCTATATTTTATTAAAATAAAAATAACTATATTTCAATTTGGTAATAAGTGTATTAAATATTAAAATATTGAAATCTGTTTTAGTAGGATTTATCAGTAAAAAAATAAAGTATTTTTGAAATTAGAGATTCTTCAAAAGAATATAATATACGTGTATTTATATGTTTTAACACCACAGATTTTTTTAATAATTTTAAAGGATTTTATTATTTATAACTTTAACAATCATAAGCTTCATTCATATTTATCAATAGAGATGCAACAATTGGCTTTAGTATAGTCTTATCCAAATATATAATTTTGGAACCAATACGCTTTATTGAAAATAACTTTATATTTATTAGTGATTATTGTGATTAAAAAAAATTGCCTTTTGATTTTTTTTATCTTTATCTTGGTGGATAAAATTAATATCCTTTGAGAATTTACGTATTTTAGCATTATGGTTAAAAGATTTTCTTATAATACCTTTAAAAGATATTATCAGTTTTTAGTATTAATAAACTTTAAATATCATATTTTTCAAGATAAAATCTTCGTCTTCTATACAATTCTACTGAATTCCATGAGATTTTAACATAACAAAGAGATTAAGATGAGATTTTAATCCTATTGGAATAAAGAGGAGTGAAAGAGTGATGGGATAAGAGAAATGGCTGATGTAATATGGAGAGATTTTAGGGATTTGAATCTCTATTTTTTTTATTTTTTTTAAATATGAGATGGCATCTTTCTACTTTAAAAAATAAATAAATCCAAATAAAGGTAATGTATATACCAAATTCATGCACAATTACAGTCCGGAAAAAAACTAAGTTTCATGAAATCTTAATCACACTATAGATGACGTCGGAGTTTAAACGATTGATAATTATTAGGCACCATAAAAAAGAAAATAACCGATAAATAAGTGAGATAAAGAATAATTATAATAGAATAAAAGAAACTAACCAATGGCTCTTCACTTCTGTTGGAGATCTGAGTCAGATAGATTCTCTTAGAGGGTTTGATGAGAAATAAAAAGCACAAATTGAAGTTTCTTATATTTTATTTGTACATATTAATTGTTGGGACATGACGTTTTGGATGAAAGAGACATTGTTTGGAACATGGCTTTTGATTGACGAGGCTTTGGACATTTGGATGAAAAGAGACATTGTTGGGACATGATTTGGAACATGGCTTTTGTTTGGAATGTGGCTTTGGACGTTTTTGATGAAAAGAGACATTGTTCAGACATACCGTTTTGGATGAAAATAGACATTGTTTGAAAAGAGAACGAGAGAGAGAATAAATATAGTCTTTATGGGAGGACATTTTTTGAATGTAAAAGTGGAGAAACAAGAAAGGGCTTCGTGACTGTTCCCAACAGTGGTGAATAAAAGGTAACAAAGATTTCACTTTCTTTTGATCGAACGGTTTCAATTTTTTATCATGACTATTTCCAAGTGGTGAATAAAAGGGGCATGTTCGTTGAGATTTGTTTTTAGTACGAGGGTGTTTTAGGAAGTTAAAAGTGGACAAACATTAAGGGCTTTCGTACTTTTTATAGTAGTAAAGATAAAAACTAGTAAAGATGCCCGGGCGAAGGGGCATGTGCTTTAAAAACTCAAAGAAACATTTATTTGTTACAAATGGAGTTGTCACGTAGGCTTTTATATTATAAATTGTAGTACATTTTTATTGCTTTACGTGAATACCAGGGTGATTAAGTTATAAATGAGACAACATAACTATGAACAAACATGCAAGCATCACACGAACTTACATATTTAGTTATTTAATAATGAACACGGGTTGCAACTTAGTAGATGAAATGGTTGCTTTTTTTTTTGCCACGTATACACTGTAGACACAAAAGCTACATTCATTTTAATATGAATTTTAGAATTTATGTATATCTAGAGAAATTTGATTAAAATGTTAATAATTGAAAAACATTCATTTTATTCTGTAGTTTTTTTAATTGCCATTTTAGATTTAAAAGAATTTGATATCCTCATATGCAAAGTAACATATATATCATTTTAAACAATAAAATACAAAACTTATCATTGAGGTTTATAGTCATGAACACATCGAACCCAGACTTTTGGAGAAGAGTTGGTGTTCTGTTTTCATTTGTTGTCATTTACGAAACCTTACAACGTTGGACATACCAATACTGAAGCGGCCTTTTGATCTTTGGACGTTATAACGTTGATTGCTATCTTTGCTGTAGCCTTTCCAACTTCTTTCTTGGTTTTTCTCTAGTCCCCAACATAGTATATCCCTCTTATGTTAATAGTTGCTTGAAAAAAATAGATTGTGAGATATGCAGATGTTCTAAACTACGTACTCGTAAATAGGGAAAGCAAATTTTTTTTTGACAAATTTCTTATAGACAACATATTAGGGTAGATAAATGAATTAATTTTTTGAAATTATTCTTACAAAAAACATTCAAATATTAAATTGTATATCAACACATAACAATAAAATTACATTGATTAGTGTTTCAATATTAATTATTTACTTGGAAACACTGAACACTATTTTAAGCTAGCATATGAAAGTGGTTTTTCTTTAAATCTTTTTAAGTAATTCAGATACAATCATCCAATTCTCATAATTGAAAATAACTGATATATTTTTCAAATACTTGAAAATGATGTTATTTTAAAAATAACACTTTTTACTGATATATTTTTCAAAGAATTGAAAATAAGTATTATTTTATGGTTTTGAAAAGTTGCTTCCCAAAAAAGTTTCCTCGTAATTCTTTTATAATCATGGTTTGTTGCAAGTATTTTAAGAGTTTTATAAGTCTTTTTAATAATATTTTTGAAAAAACTATTGGTGTACAGTTAAATTATACTTGTTGTCAATTATGTTAAAAGATATACTTGATTTTTAATTATAGAAAAATAAATGACTAAATCTAAAAAGGAAGAGTTGGCAAGTTTTGTCGTTTTATAAAAAGGTATATTTGATTTTTAATTATAAAAGTTAAATGATTGAATCTAAATTATTTTTAAAGCCACAAGCAATTTTTTCAAAACCGGTTGTCGTTTTGTAAAAAGGTATACCTGATTTTGAATTATAAAAAATTAAATGACTTAATCGAAATTATGTTTAAATCCAACATCCAAATATTGGGGAGGGATGGAAGAGTTGCGGCGGCTATTGTTGGGTTATAAAAGGAAGCAAGCTGTTGATGCAGTTGAAGCAGGTCGATAGAAGTTTTGCTTGGAGGAAGCAAACTTTCTTTTTATATAGGTATAGGATAAACTTACTCCCAAAGGGTTAGCTTGGTGGTCAAGGCTTGTGATATATTTCTTCCAATACCTCCAATTCAAAACCTTTTAAGTGCTATCTATTCTTTGGAGCCACCTTAGGCCTTTTGTTGGCACAAACCCGATGAATTTGCCAAGGTGCATGCAAGCTAGCTTGTACACCCCGAGTTATAAAAAAACTTTTTTAAGATATTTGAAACAAATGTTGTTTTATTGTTCATAGACAACGTGTCCTTGTTGTGCATGTATAATTATAAGTATCATATTTGATTTACAAGCCTAATAACATGCGTTACAAGTTTGCGAACTGCATTTACATGTATACAAAGTTGATTTAGAAGTCTTGTAACATGGTTTACAAGTTAGTAAAGCAGTTGTTAAAAGTATTTGAAGTTGATTTATGAGTTTGTTAACGACGTTTACATGTCTTTAAAATTAGATTTACAAGTTTTTTAGGTTGTTCTCAAGAAATCAAATATCGAGCTAGAATCTCTCATCTTTCTTATACATAGTAGTATAGATGCATAAAATATATGTAGAATATTGTTTTCATCATTATCAATATAAGATAGTTCTCATAAAAGTGGAGTCAGTGGCACAAGTATTCTATCTCAACCAAATCCAGTAAAAACCATATATTTCATTAATTTACGTTAATGAAAGTCTTGTTCTATTCAAGCCATAGGTGTCATTTTGGTCTTCCACTTGGTCTTTTAGGCCTTTTAATATGCATTCACTCGCACTTTCTCACAAGAGCATCTCTGGATTCTGTTTTATATGTTCAAATCACCTTAGCCATAATTTTATCTGTAATTCCATGCTTAATCACTTTCAAATATCTTAATTTCTTTTATTGCCCTTTTTTTTTTGGATAAATTACATAGGACATCTTAATAATTCATTAATAAAATTTTTAATTAAAAATATTTTTATTATATGTAAAAAAATTGTAAAATTGTTAATATTTCATAATTACACATTTGTCTCGAGTGCGACCCATCTAATGACGGATCCGGATTCATCATCTCCTCTCTCCAGGGTTTAGGTACCAACGGCACTTTAAACCGACCCAGCGGCCTTTCGAGTTTAGAGACTTTAGTTCGAAGCTTGCAACAGCTGTTCGTCAGAGTTCGTCCCCAAGCTCTGTTTGAACACTGCCGTCGACTTCTGGCAGAATACTTCTTAAGATGTCTGCGATGGAGGAGGACTCCATCGCCGGTCATGTTTCCTCTCTGAGGAAGAGCTTTGGCTTAGTTCCTCCGGCGGCTGTTCCGGCAATTCTTGATTGCATTTTAGATACAACAGGCATGTCTCCGTCATTGCTCTTCTCTTCACTTCTCGACGATTTGCCAAACCTAATAAAGGTATTATTACATGGTCAGAAGAGTTTGCACGATTGAACGTCAAATATTAGTTTGTTTGCTCTTTGATTGCTCAACTTTGGTGATGAATCGGAAATGAATTTATTTGCTATTCAGTTTTCTATGTAAACAAGTTAATATGATTTCTGAGGTCAGAAATGGAGTAACGAAAACCGATTTGTTGTCTTTGATAGGATAATGTCAGTGACGAGAATGGGATATTGGGTCCTGACGAGTGTAACTCTATTGCATCCTTCATGCGTGCTCTATGTCATATTCTAAAGAAGTATGGTGAGTTATACAAGCCTTCATTGTGAGGTTTTATTTCTTTATTCATTTTCATTTGATAATCTTCAAAATAATCGGGACTTTATTTCTGTGATGTGAATTCTTTTTTTGATCAGTAAGTATATGGTGTTATATATTTAAAGATAAATATAACATGCTGAAGTTACAGGTACACACACTGTGTACCAGAGTAAAAAACTATTGGCTACATTTCCCTTTTAAACCCCCCATGACCACTATATATTCCTCTCAGGTGCCAAACAAAACCCCACCTAGATAAAAGAATCTATTACAGTTTAGGAAATCTTCTAGGGGAACTCTAGCTCCTTCCGGGCAGCAAGCGAACCAACTGTAGAGCATTTTCAAGAAATTCTTTTCCATGGAACTTAAGGTCCTTTCCTCACTCCTAAAGGTTCTTCTATTTCTTTCACCCCATATTGTCCAAGCAATGGCTGCTGGGACTAAATTCCATATGATATCAACAGGGGCTCTACCTTTCCTCCAACCCCATGCCTCTAGAGATTGCCTGAAATCCTTTGGATGTGCCCAAGATACATCAAACCTTCGTATTAATACATTCCACAGACTTGCTGCACCTTTACAATGGACCAACAGATGTGCTACACCTTCTTCCTCTTCCTTACATATACAACACCTGTTTGGAAGTTGCCATCCCCGGTTCTTCAAGTGATCTACTGTGAGAATCTTGTTCAAACTCGCTGTCCACACAAAAAAGGCCACCTTGCTAGGAATCCGATGGTTCCAGATGCTTTTAAATACTGATAGCTCCAAACCTGATGATATTTGCATAGCTACAAATGCTGATTTAACTGAGAAATCTCCAGATTTCTTAAATGACCAGATTCTAATATCTTCCTCCAGCCCCACCTCCTTACTATGCAATACCTTCAGTAGACTTTCATTGCTGCTGATCTCCCAATCTGATAAATTCCTACTGAGATTGATATTCCATTCAATTCCAGCTTTCGATATTGTTACATAATCACACACCAATGCTTGTTTGCTCTTGCACACACTCTGAATCAATGGATAAGATTCCTTTAACTTAGAATCCCCGCACCAAACATCGTCCCAGAACCTTATTCTTCTCCCATTACCCACTTTAAATTGGCACACTTTCTCCACAGACATGGACAAATTCGCTATAGGTCTCCAAAGACTACATCCAAATGAATGTTTTGAGGCGTTAGGAAACCAACCATTGGTGGAAGCACCATATTTCTGAAAGATTAGTTTTCTCCATAAATTGTCCCTCTCACATACATATCTCCAGACCCACTTTTGGAGAAGGACTTTATTAAACAATACAAGCAGTCTCAACCCGAATCCCCCTTACTCTTTAGGCTTGCAAATCTGCTTCCATGCCACTAAATGGTATTTTGGATCTCCTCCTACTCCTTCCCACAGAAAATTCCTCTGAATTTGCTCTAATTTACTTGCTACCGCCTTAGGAATCTTTAAAATGGACATGAGAAATGTCGGAAGGCTTGATAGAATACTTTTAACCAATGCCAATTTGCCCCCTTTGGATAAAATACAACCTTTCCAACCAGCTAGTTTCTTCTCCATCCTTTCGATAACTGGGTTCCAAATGGAAGTCTTCTTATAGGCAGCCCCCAAAGGGATCCCAAGGTAAGTGGTAGGCAGCTTCCCTACCTTGCATCCCAACTCCCTACTTAGATGAGATATGTTCCTTCCTTCCCCAATTTCGATCATCTCACTTTTAATAAGATTTATTCTAAGCCCTGAGCATGCTTCAAAACATAACAAGATCCCTTGTAACCACAAATCTGATGTTGAGATGGCTTACAAAACACCATATGTCATCTGCAAATAAGAGGTGATTGATATTCATACCATTCCCAAACGACGCTCCTCTCAAAATGCCTCCTTCCATAGCCCTCACCATCATCCTGCTGAACACCTCCATAATAATGGTGAAAAGGAGAGGAGACAAGGGGTCCCCCTGACGCAAACCTCTTGAGCTCTTGAAGAACCCGGCCACAGCACCATTTACAATAACCGAACTACACGAAGTTGATATGCATGTTAAAATCCATCTCCTCCACTTTGCTCCAAAACCCATATGTTGTAGCATATATATCAAGAATTCCCAATTGACGTGGTCATATGCTTTTTGGAGGTCAAGCTTGCACAAGATCATTTCTTGCTTGCTTTTAATACATTAATCGATGCATTCGCTTGCCACCAACACGCCATCTTGTAGCTGCCTCCCCCCTACAAAGGCCCCTTGAGTCTTAGAGATTAAGCGAGCCAACACTGATCTTAGCCTATTAGCTAATAGCTTAGCTATAATCTTGTAAACACTGCTAACTAGACTGATTGGCCGAAATTCCTTCAAATTATATGTGCCTTGCTTCTTAGGGATCAATGTTATAAATGACGTGTTCATACACCTTACAAAACTGCCATTTTTGTGGAAATCAGCAATAGTTACCATTAAGTTACCTTTGGCGATATTCCAACAAGACTTAAAAAATGCTAAGGTATAACCATCTGGCCCCGGGGCCTTATCTCCATCAAGCTGCCACACTACGCCTTTGACTTCCTCTTCCAAGAATGGGCCTTCCAAGCTCGTGTTCTCCTCCTCCAATATCTTCTTGAAATCCAAACCTTCCACTTCGGGCCTGAAGGTGTCTTCTTCCTCATATAACTTTGAGAAAAATTCAGATACCTTCTTTCTTATAACTTCCTCCTCTATGTATATTGAACCATCTATCTCTATTTTAGAAATAGCATTGCAACGTAGACGGGCATTTGCCAATCTATGAAAAAATCTCGTGTTCTTGTCTCCTTCTTTCAACCATATAGCCCTAGACTTCTGACACCGACAAATTTCGTGCTTTCTAGCCCAAGATTTGTACTCCACTTTGAGGCTTTCTCTTTGAACCCATTCCTTGGAATCTAGGGACGCATCTTCTTCCTCATCATCAAGCTCCTTGATTTGCTTTAGAAGATCCGTCAAGTGGCTGTCCACCTTCCCAAATTCTTCTTTATTCCACGTCTTAATCCTCTCTTTCAACAGTTTGAGTTTCCTACACAATACATAGCTCGGGGTACCTTCTATCTTAAATTCAGCCCACCATTCTTCTACCTTCTTAGAGAAGCTTTTGTCCACCAACCACATGTTCTCAAAACGGAAGGGGGCTGCCCGTCTAATCTCATTTTCACACCTTAAAATCAATGGAACATGATCTGATGTCGGCCTTGGCATTGCTTCCACCAAAAAATCTGAAAATAAGCTTTCCCATTCAAGCGAAATCAGAAATATATCTAACTTAGAGAACGACGGATGAGACTGATTATTTGACCATGTGAATCTAGCTCCTTTCATTGGTATATCAATCAGTGCCGAATTATATATGAAGTCAGAGAACCCTTTCATTGCTGTGGAGATGTTCTTACAACCTTTCCTTTCCGTAGTAAAACGGATCACATTGAAGTTGCCTCCTATGCACCATGGAAGCCTACAGCCTTGTCTAACTTCTCCCAGTTCCTCCCATAATTTTGGTAAATCAGCTTCTGAATTAGGACCATACACATTACTTATGAGGACAGAAGAGGCTACTTTGGAAATGTGAATAGTGGCAGAAAGTGAAAACTCCCTAATCCATGATTGTTCTAATTGAATTCCGTCGCTTCTCCAAGCCATAATAATCCCCCCAGCACTTCCTCTTGATGGAACACATACCCATTGGATCCTATCAATGTCCCATATGCTTCTAATAACCTTGCTGTCAACAACTTCCAGTTTTGATTCCTGCAGGAAAATAATGTCTGGCTTCCAGATCCTTAACATAGATCTCACTGCATCTCTTTTCTCCACTGCGTTCAATCCTCTCACGTTCCAGGATAAAAGATTAAGCTTCATTACAACTGAGTGGTCCCTTCTTACTCTTCTTCCTACCGATATTATGCTTGCCACCTGATATGGGCACATCTTTCACTGACCATTCCAGTTTTTGAAGTTCTCTAGCTGCCTTTCTTCTCATCTGCCTTGCTTTATTGTTTTGGGCTTCTATTGCAGAGAAAAGGGCCATGGCTTCCTCTTCAAAACCTTCAAATGACACCCCCAAAACACTGCTCATCAACATTATTTTGCCCAGCAAGTCTGCCGGCTCTCCTTCCTCAATGTCAAGCTCAACTTCAATCTCAGAAAACACATTGACCGATTGCTGATTTTTAGAAGGGGTCACCCCAATATTATTTAGCTCATCCTCCACTGGAAGCATCACCTGTAGAGGACTGATGTTCTCGTGACCAGTAACCAACTGAAGGTCCACTCTCTCCTGACTCAGCTCTGATTTTTCTTTGATTAGATCAGGATGTCCATCACTGTTTACAGTTCCACCAGACTGCCTCCCGACCTCGTTCCATCCATGTCCCTGATCACCTCTGCTCATTTCCTTATTGACCACCGGCGGTTCCACCTGTGCAACTTCTGAATTCTTCACTTCAGCTGCCATCTCCTCCTCATCTACAGAAAGAGGGCTTGTGGTTAACGAGATTTCTGACCTATTACGAACTGAACTTATCTCCTCCATAGAGCAAACGGAATCAGGGAAGGATCCTTCTCCAACAAGATCGGCTGACTCCATGTGGACTCTATTTGGAAAATCCCCATCTTCACAAGCTTCTCCTTGAGACACAGTACGACTTATCTCCGATACTTCACACCCCTCTACCTCATTGGGTTTATCATGATTACATAATGACCCCTGAAAATCTCTGAAGAGGAAGATCCTACTGGGCTTATATGATCTTTTGGCGTCCAGATCCTCGCTGACTCCAATTAGCATCCCATTAGTACCCGAACTCCTTTCATCACCATCATTTTCAACCGTTTCATCCTCAATGCCAATATAAGCCTCCTGACCCAATAAGACTTCAGCCCCTGTACTACTCAGAGGCCCAAATCTACCCCTCACGATTTCAGACCTTTCAAGAGGGCCCGATCTCCTGATGGGCTGCACAGCATTAACAAAATGATGTCCACCCTCCATCCCATAAGCCCTGTGATGTGAATTCTTTGCTTCAGTTTGTTGATTTTTTGGTAATTTTTTTTTGTTTATATCATGGTCTAATTTAGTGAATCTCAGAGTCTTGCTTAATTTTTGGTTGCGCAGCCGTTCTGTGTCTTTTTGTGTTTGAAGTATTTCATACCGTATTTTTGATCCAAATACACTCATTACTGATAAAAAAGTCGCTCATTGTAGTTATTGTTTTGTGCGCTAATAGGCTTTCACAGTAATAAAGTATTCCCATAAAAAGTAAGAAATTAGCTGCATTTGCGCAAAACTGCCAATTGCTGCTGCTGTTGTTATTGTTGATTTTTAATTTAGTTGAGAGCTGTGGAAAGGTTTGATTTAACTGATTATCTATTTTTGAGTCTGATTATACTTTAGCCCATCTAAATACATTCCAGAGAGCAGTATCATAATTTTTGTTTTTCATACTAAATCTGGACAGTAAGTTTCTCCTCTGTCTTCCAGTGAGTTCACGAAGCAATTTGTTGATCTCATTAATACACCAAAGCCCCTGTTTATTTATTCTTCGTTTTTATTATTCATTTATATCAATTATGCTTTTTTTGAAGCATTAATCCGATCTATTGTTATTATATGAACGAGGTTCATTGAATTGCTATTTCATGAACTTATTTCTGCAGGGAGTAACGATGATGCTGTAAAATTAACTATATGCAGAGGTTTTATTCCATTAACAAAGATATTGAATGCAAGTAACTGTGAATTACTTAATCAGGTAAAGTCGTGGTATTTTTTTTATTTTTTCAAGTATTATGAAAATTTTTAACTTCTAATAGGTAATTTATTCTCTTGCTTATTCTTTTTTGTTTGATTACATTGTTATAATTTCAGATTGTGGAACTAATCATCGAAGTTGTGATTAAATCTAACACCTGGGGGGCCATTGAAGAAACTTTGATTCCTTATTCTTTAAGATCAGTTGGCCTTTCTTTGGGCATGCTTGAAAATGATGAATCATCCTTTTACAGATGGAGCAGAGGAACATTTGTTCAAGTACCAAGAAGCAAGCTATGTGAACCAATTTTAGATGAAGGATCTATTTTTTCACTATCTGGGTTTTTGCCGTTGCCCATCTCATGCCATATTTTAACCTCCGTAGTAGCTGCTGCTCTAAGATTTTATCAAGCATCTCAGAGCACATTAGAATTGACATTAGAAAATGGTTGTCATGTAGGAAAATTCATTGGAAATGTGCTTTGGGATTTATGTGAGTTGATATTTCGAATGCTTTTGCAATGTGCGGAACATCGATCCTGTGCAACTTGTATTCTGGTTCCTTTCATCTTCTGGGCATTTTCTTCGCATGATTCTTTTGGAGTATCACCACACAAGCAGCCATTTGTATTTTCCAGGTAGAAATTTGCGACTTGATATAATACATGGCCACTTGCTTCTTATGTGCGTTATATTTCATTCATATCCTGTACTTAGCCTCTCTTGTTTCACCATCCAGGAATTATTTCTGTAGAAAAATTTGGATGTGTTGTACAACACTATTTTCCCTTGGACCTTCAGAGAGAAAAGATGCCTACGGTGTAATGTCTCTGTACTTGTCATTTTTCTCTACAACAAAAGGTAGTACAGATGGTGTAAGTAATGGGTCAGAAGAATTTGATGTAAGGGCTGAAAAGGAGCTTTGGGATGAAATAAAGAAGGCCTTGGTACTCCAAAAATATTTCTGCATCTTAACATATGTGCTTTGATTTGAAAATAATTTTAGCACTTCCAGAATTCTTTACTTCTAACATTTCTTTGGTGCTTATCAGGTTGACAAAGATGGTGTAGTGAGGAAGCAGTCACTACATATGCTTAAAACGTTGCTGCAAACTGAAGAAGGAACCCCATGTGTCTCAAAGAAAAATTTGCAGGAGAAAATTTCAAACCCTCAAGGTATGACAAAGAGGGCGCAGTGGGCTGAAAAGGAGGCAAAGTCATTGGGTGTAGGAAGGATAATCCATTCACCTGGTTCCTGTTCAAATGCCCGGCAGAGGTGGGAGGCATTCTTACTTCTCTACGAAATGCTTGAAGAGTATGGCACTCATTTAGTTGAAGCAGCTTGGGCTCACCAGGTTAGCTTTACTTTATGCTTTCTTGATTGACTGGGTCAACTAATCTTACTTGATTATTTCACAACAGGAATTAAGCAGTTGATTAGTAGTCAGTATAGAAACCATATTATTTATTTAATCTTTTTCCTTCTCTTGGGGATTCTACAAATTGGATTGGGGATATTTCTTTCTTTTTAAATTTCTTTCTGACATAATAAGAGGAGGTGTTGACTGGTTTGTGAGATTTTTCGTGCACTAAAGTAGGGTATTAAACCAGCCGAGCCAAGCCAAGCTGAGCTTTTTCACTTGGGCTTGTAAACTTTGAGGAGCTCAAGTCCATTACATGTTACTGGGCTTAGGCTTGGCTCAGGCTGACAAACATTTCTCAGTCTTAGGCTTGGCTCTTAAATCTTCACTCAGTAAATTATTTTTGGACAACAAAGTTGGATTAATTGTAAATCGAAAAAAATACCTGAGTGGTATATATAAAGTTAAGAAAGAATAAAGAATAAAAAATTATAGTATGTTATATGTAGAATTCAATAATATGATTGTAGTTAACATAAAAGTATAGAAATACTGCATAATAAATTAACTGAGTTGAGCCCCAAAAACTTGGCTTAGCCTATTTAACTAAATGAGCATTTTCTAAATCTTAGGATTAGTTTATGATCCTATTTTTAAGCTCAAGCTCCCTGCTCATGCAAGCCAAGCAAGAGCTTGAGCAGAGTTAGCTTGGCTCGTTGACATCCCTCTTCACAAGCCTTTATCGACTTCTATCATTTGAAATTACCAAAATTACAAGTGAAATTCAGTGCGACCAAATTTCGTTAGAGAAACGTCAAAAATGTTTTTCTCATTTGCTTTCAAATGAAATAAGCCTTCATTGAGCTTTGTTCTTGAAATCTCCAAAATACTAGTAAAATTCAGTGTGCTAAAATTTGACAATTCAATGCCAATAAGGTTTTTCTTATTTAACATCAATGCCAATAATGTATTCTGGGGTCCCATGATG
Organism: Buxus sempervirens; assembly: GCA_947561395.2. Taxonomy (NCBI): domain Eukaryota; kingdom Viridiplantae; phylum Streptophyta; class Magnoliopsida; order Buxales; family Buxaceae; genus Buxus; species Buxus sempervirens. Next base: position 38,398,227 of record OX387187.1, read on the forward strand.
CTTCTTTTGGTCATTTCCAACTCCCAGTGTGAGACGTTTCTCTGAGTTATCAATTGATGCAGCACTGTTTTTCTGATCTAAAAAGACTCTTTGAATGTAAGTTCTGTTTGGTGATGATCATTTGCAGCAGAATTGGTAGTCTTTTGTTTGAATGAGTCCCAGTCCGACAAGAAGGTGTCGTGTTACCCTTGTGATTGATTCAGATGTTGGATGGGGGTGGAAGAGTTTTTGTAGATGAAATTATGTTTAGGTTGCCTGTTGTATTTTTTTTTTTTTGGAGGCTCTCCTCTTTCTTTTGGTTCTTGCTTTCCATCCCATATATTTATTTGTCAAATCTTTTTGGAGTGTGTATATTTCATTTTTTTCTTGATCAAGATAGATAGTAATGGGCCATGGTTCTGTAGATAATTCACAGTCTGCTTCTAGTGTGCAGCATGTCTAATGTTAAACAGAACTAATCTCATTTTTTTTTGGATTTAAAATGGTTTTTTTGGTGATGCAAATAAGTAGGAAAGAAAAATTACAGGAAGAAAAATTTAAGGCAACAATGGAGAAAGATAGAACTGCTAGAGTGACTTTTAGGATGTTCTCATTAATCTTTTAACATGGATTAGGAATGGAATCTTATGGCTACCAGGAAAGAATTAAGTTTTAACTCGAAGAACCTACAAGTTGCAAAAATAAATTAATCCATATTTTTTTAGGAATATCATGATGCCTCTTATAAATGTTTTCTTTTAGGAATATCATCATGCCTCTTATAAATGTTTTCTTTTAGGAATATTATGATGCCTCTTATAAATGTTTTCTTTTTGGAATATCATGATGCCTCTTATAAATGTTTCTTTCCTGTCCAATATTAACTTAAATGGAAAACAACAAATTAAGTTTTCTTAGTAAAATGTTTCAACTATCTACTTGTTTTAATAAATAAAACTGGTGCACATCATAATATGTCTGATTCTTTATTGAAATCAGGGGACTATCCACATTTCTAGCCAAAAGATCCTACTCAGTTGGCTACATAATCCATATGTTTGAAGATTACCAGTTCACTTGGTTATTCATTGCTGTTGGATTAAACATATGGCAACTCCATCTTCCTCTCTGTTTGGTTTTAACAAGAACATGAAACCAAAATAGGGGAAAGAAGGAGAGTTGGAGAATGGCATTTTATTTTGCTCTTCATCCTCTTCATTTTATCTAGGAAATTTATTCCTTTTGAACTTTATATATCCATAATTGAGAATTTTCTATTACATGATACCTTTATATTTTTGACTAGCAGTCATTTTAAATTTCAGATAGCTTTCTTGCTTCAAGTTTCTTGTCTACATGGTTCTTCAATGAATTCTGTCAGCGGTGGAGTTTATCTAGTTCAGATGGAAACTACTGAGGGAATCTTTACCTGGTTAGCTATTTTATGGGAACGAGGCTTTTCTCATGAAAATCCTCAAGGTATATCCACTGCTTCTGGTAGCATTCAAGCATGATTATTGTGGATATTTGTATCCTACATTACTAATTTAGTTTAGTCTCATTTGCCTCTGGTCTCTCCAGTCACTATTGTGGTGTGTTTCTACTGCAGTTAGGTGCTTAATCATGCGGTCGTTTTTGAGCATTGATTGGAAGAATAGTGGAAACAATGCAAAACTAGTGCCTGAGAGTTTTATACTGAGTTCATTCATTCCAGGATTGAATGATCCCGTGCACCACAAAGATTTTGGTTTGTTCTCTCATTAACTTCTTCCTTTTGGCCTAGGTTGATTTCACTTTTAAATTTTATATATATATATATATATATCTGTGTGTGTGTGTGTATTTATTTATTTATTTTATTTATTACTATAATACTTTGGGCACTTTCAAGTGTCTTGTTTTATTCTTTCCAAATTTCCTGAAAACAAGATTTTCATGTATTTGTATGATTTTATCTTTTCCTTGCACTATTAACTCGATTGCCTAGTCAACATGTTTTAGTTGTCTTGGAGGACTAGCAACAAAAATATGTTAAGAACAGCCGTGAAACATCAGAGATAGAAAGGTCAAGAAAACTGCCTAGAAATGTCTATAAAAGAGAATGACAAAGGGCAGAAACTACCACACTATATGGCAGAAACTACAAGACATTCTACATGAAACAACACCAATGGCCACAAATCTATCTGGCAAGGCGGTATAGTTCTTCATAGCCTGTGATCAAGCCGTGTTTGAACTGAGTTTGCCGTGTTTGAACTGAATGCTGTGGACTCTGGTAATATTGTTTCCAATACTTGGTCTTTTGGATTGGTAAACATGCACAGGTGAGGTCTGCCGTGCCGTTACCACCTGGGTCCTGCTATGCCATTTTGTCTGCATGCTACTTGTGTTGCCGCAAGGTCCTTTCCATCATGTCAAGAAATTCCAAACATTTAAGAAATTATAGCAAAGCAAAAAACTTGTAAAAAATCAGAAAAAAGACTTAAGACTTTCACAAGCCTCTATGACCTTTTTGAGTTTTCAAAAATTTTATATTTCGTTTAATTTGCATGTTTTCAATGATAAATAAAAAATGTTTTTAATGATAAATTATTATTTTAATATTTGATTATCCAGAACACATTTGGACAAGAAAACTAACATTATAAGCTTCGATGGCTTTTCTATACTTTTTCTAGATTTTTCAAACTTTTTTGATTTATATTAGTTGTTCAATATGAACATATTATTTAAATGATTACACATCTAACTTCTTGTTCGATAGTAAATAGCACTTTGTAGATTTCCTCTACTTTTTCCTAATTTTTAGAGATTTTTAATTTTTTATAAATTGTTAATATAATAATAATAATTGAATGCATACTTATACCACATTTTTGGATGAAATAGCATATGTAAGTGTCTAATTATTTTTTAACTACATTTACAAATGTTTAAGAAATATTTTATATTTTATTATTTTTATAAATTTTTTATTTTCCCAAATTTACAAAACTTATTTTCTTGATAAAAAACAAAAACAGTGATAGTGATACGTAGATTATCCATTTTTGTACAATATATATTGTTGTCTAAGAGGTCAGGGCGACCTGTGCTACTAAAACAATGAGTTTTTAATGGCACTGGCAAAATGTCCATATTGTTAAAAAACTAATAGTAATAACGAAATGGTGGCATGACACCAGAACTGGCAGTTTACTAAAAACAAGTGGTTTCAGTGCCGTTTTCCTTTATCACGGGTGAAATTTTGTGGAAATTGCATTCCAGGTGCATCATAAATATTTATCATGCATGATTAATGTTTATGTGTTTACAGGAAGATTACAATATTGCATTACTGTTTTTCTTACATACAATTGTCCAAGTTTATGTGCTATTGGATTTCCATTTGGCCTTTATTGCTTGTGGTAGATTGAAAGGATCAGTTCCTTACGACTCACGAGTTGCCAAGACAGCACAATGACTCATGTTTCCTTGTGATTCTTGTTGCACATAAAGGAAACAAATTTATGCCATCTGAAAATCCTAGAGTGGAGTCAAAATTTTTCCTGGCAGAAATGATTATCTTACATCTAGTTAAAAGTGCTTCACAGCTTATTTATTTTCATAGTGATTATTAGACATCATTACATGTGGAACGAGTTGCATTACAATGATTCCTTACATTTTTATTATGTATTACTTTATAAAAATTTATAACTTTACTTGGTGTGTTGTTTACCATTATATTCATAGATCTCATTATTTGATCTTTGTGTAATTTTGTGGATGCTGTAATGTCATGCACTTGAATTTTGCTGATGTCAAGATAGTTCTTGATATATTTTTTCATAATATTTGTGAAAGGTGTCAAAGGAGTTTATACCTCAGAGACAATTGAAGGGGCAGTCAGTTTTTTATATCAATTCTCTGGTCACTTTCATTTGAGGTAAATTATAGTGATTTTAGTTTTTTGTTTTGGTTTCTATTTCCTACATGATATGTATCTTATTTGGATTAATAATACAAGAATAAGGTGGAGGGTTCCCTTTTTTTATTTTCTTTGCATCATTGAAAATTTATTACCTGGCTCTTTTAATCATGTCAAAGTATATGCATTAACAAACAAAACCTAATGTGTATATGTGTATGGGACTGGGGTTCATGTTGGATCTGTCAGAAGATTATGCCTTTCTAGGAAATGATCCTAATGGCTAGTATCCTAAGTGTAGGGGCATCAACCTAGTACATCTACCCCAGGTTTTAAAAATTGATATTGTAAGATATATTGTCACTTGGAAAAAAAAGGGGATGTATAGCTTAATGTAATGAAGGAAATATACAAGATTACAATAATGTATTTTTTTTTTGATCAGTAAATAGAAGCAGTGTATTAATAATAGAGAATCAAAATACAGATTTGAGTACACAGACAGTGTACCAAAGGAGTAAGCACAAAACGGCAAACCCAACCCAAGGAAAGACAAGAAGCCTTTCCACATCCCATGACTAGGCTAGGCTAGAAATGATTAATTTTCCAAAAAGTCCTCCTGGTTGATGTCGTCCATTGCATTACAATAATGTATTTATATCATCTCTTAGGAAAGGGGATATATCTCTAAATATATAGAAGGATATATAAGTATTTAAAACTATGAATCTACTACTATTCACGTGAAATTGTACATAAAATATCATTTTTTTTAAATTGAAAACTAAAGCAAACAAATTAAATTATACAAAGTTGCTATTATGTTTTACTTACGAGGCATCTCAAATGGGCCCAGCGTGTATCTAGAAATTATTAGTTGGTATAGAAATTGGAATTTAAATGTGGTTTTCTAGTAAATAATCATATGACTTACCATACCTCATTTCCAAAATGTGCTTGCATAGGTGGATCAGGGTCCAACTTTGTGTATATTTAGTGCATTGAAGTCCACAAGTCTGGATGTGACTCAAGATTATCCTTATAGTGTTACTTTGGATTACTATAGTATGTTTGTGTTAATAATTATAGGAAAAAATTAGTATTATTACATCAAATTTAATTACCATAAAAATAAAATCTTATTAGTACTGGCTTAATGTAGGGGGTGCACGAATGTCTTCAAGCATTTATCATCAGTGATCTTGTGTACCGATTTACATTCGTTAGTGCTGTAGCCTTAAATTGGGATTTCATCGGGATTTCATCACCCTCATACATTGTTATATAGATCCTACTGTTGAATAGGCATCTATATCCATTACCCTGGATACGCAAAATATGGGCTGCAATATTGCTATTAAATCATTAACCTTCTCCTAAAACGAGCTGGAGAGCACAATATACTTTATTCTTTTCCCAATATTAGTGTGACTTTAAGGGTAGCTCGTCCAATCCTTATTAGTAAAAAGTGATTTCAATCCCTGTTTGCGACTTAAAATGCTCGCTAGTGTGACTTCAATTGTTTTCTTGAAATGGGTTGAGATGCTACATTTATTGAAATATGATTAAATATGGAAGAAGTATTAATATAAACTTCCCCATCTTTTCTCTAGTTGACTGCTTGCTCAAAACCGCTTTCAATATCATTTATTTGGAATCCAACAATCTATACAACGCTGGCTCCATCCAGTAGTCTGGCATCTTCATGCCTTACGGACATCAAGCTTGGTTAGATCTGGACCCTCAGCCCTTAACCCACACCCTAATGTTCCAATATCTCCTCCTTCAGATGTGCCACTTCTCTTAAAAATCCATCTCTTAGCCTCCTGTCTGTACTCAGCTTTTAGAGATGTTCGAACAATGGCTCAGTATGAGGCTATCTCTACATCAGTCAATATACCATCGGGTGGATTATGTCATCATCAGAATCCTCTGCCTTGTCAGGTGGTCGTACATACTCTGATATCCTCCATTTAACATCCTCTTGATGCTGCATCCTTTTCTTTGTACCCGCAACTCCAACCTATAAATTCTTTGCATTTGTCTCTTAACCTTTGGAGGAACTTGTGGACAATCGACCATGTTCTTATTTTCATTTGTTAAATCCTCTTTCAATCTGAAATTCTACCACTTCTAATCACTTGGTGGCAATGGTGGCAAACGGTCTTCCTATCACCATTACATCTGGTCGCAAGGCTTTACCCAATATCAACCTTTCGACTTGGTCGATCACCCTCACTATCGCTGCCAGATGGCATGCTAGTCACAACTTACAAGAAGGATGCCTAAAAGACTTGCAAAACATGAAAGAGGGAAACATACAACAAGTTACTAGCATTAGCATCGATCAATTATTTTTTATCCTATACTTATAATTACTTGCCAATTTTGAGCAATATTTTAAATTTATAGCATGCAAAATAACTTATATACCTAATTTACTGAATATTGATCCTTGATAATTATTCCAAATCATTCATTTTTTTTGAATTTTTAAATGTATATTTTTATTTTTAAAAATATTAATTTACCTATATTATTTATATCAACAAAGTTAATTTTCTTTTTTTAAATTGATATTTTAAGGAACTAGATTAAAATTAAAATTAATTTATTTCAGAAAATTTAAGGTAGCGACATCAATATATTTTCTGAAAATTTATTTCAGAAGATTGGGTGTTGTTATGTCATACATACATACATACATACATTGAAATGAAGCATTCCAACTTGATTAGAGCCTTGAAAATCCCAAAAAAAAAAAAAAAACTATTTCAGCTCAAATGCACGTGCTCCTCGGTGATTTATAATTCCAAATCAGTTATTAGATGGTTTTAGAGTGTTTCACTATTGCAGATCTAAGTAAAACACGTAGGATTAGATTTGAGAAAATCTTGAAGCATGAGGAAGATAGGGGAAAAATGCGGTCAGGGGAAATTTTGGTTGTTTTGGGCTAAATGCCACTCTTTGTCCTTTTGTAGAGCAAGACAAGTTTTCCATGTGCGAATTGCACGTTTGAGACCCTTAAAATTGAAAAAAAGAAAAATTTGCTGCTGGGTGATATCTTGGTCGATTCATAATTGAGTGTTCCCCTGTCAGAAACGTCTTTGTTGGGGTGGGAGGTGCCACCGGAAATGTAAACACTGGCTGTAGTGAAACAGACAATCTTTTTTTGCCAAATGTAATTTTTGTTGTTGTCTCTTGACTCTCTTCATTTCTCGGGTATGGGGGGAACATTGTGATTTTTGGTTTCACCTTTCTTTAAATATATATATAACATATATATTTTTTTTCCTGTGAATTGGTGGAAGTGAACATGTGTTATGTAATGGCCAAAGAGCCCAAAATAGATCAAAGGGAGACATAATTGCCAATGGACACAGAATTACAAGAAAAACAGCTGTCAGTTGGAAAAACCAAGAAACTATCAATAATCAGTTGATTACATTATTTACAAGGACTCTAAAAGATTATAATATTGTCAGAAATCAGTGAAGTTTCTAACTTCCCTTTGAATGTCTTAGAATACAGTGGATTCTTTACTATTTTTGAGTCCTTATCACTGCTATTTTGGTGTCCTGATGCATGGTCTGATTTTTCCATTATGCTGTCTTGATTATATCTTCTTTTAGATTGTGAGATTTAAGAACTTTGGAGTGCCTCATTTAAAATGGTCTTATAATTCTATGAAATAGCTGATACTTGTGACATTTTGATGGTTGTAGGGCACGGCTTGTATTTTTGTGCAGTTTGGCATCTGTTTCTAAACAACATTCATTTGGTCGGGCTGGATTGATGGCTCTTGCTGCATGTATTTCTTCAGCTGGTTGTGGAGCTGAACTACATTATGATGGGGAAACAGAATGGTGCAAGGATATTTCCTGTGGCATTTGTCAGCAGGAGTCTGTTCAAGAAAGTGTTGTCAATGATAAAGGAAACTTATTGGATCTTCTAAGACTTATTATAGAGAGCAGCAAACAACATTTTAATTCTTGTTATCGTCTTCAAGGTAGTTCATTAGTTAGATCCATAGCTATTTGTGACATTTCTTTCAAAGTTTGATCATTCATACTCAGAGTGTTAGTAGCTCAGAAATGATTCACTTAAATATCTTTGTATTTTTCTTGTCATTCAGTTTGTCAGAAAGTCATTGAGGTTGCTGCATTAGTGATTTATTCCTCTGATCTCCCTCTCGAGATGCTCTTGCACTTTGTGTCAGCATTGCCACGTGAATTTACTGACTGTGGTGGTATGGTCGATTTATTTAATTTTTATATGTGTGTGTGTGTTATATCCACGTTCCCATTCTTTCATGTTTTATTTTTCTGTTATATTGCCATGTTATGATTTTGCTTGTCGTGGCTTTCCTTTATAAATAGATGCATGTAAGATTTAAAGTATCGGCTGAGACTGATACTACCTCACTAATAAAGGTAATGTCTGATGCTTGCCAAATCGCCTTTATTTTTTGGTGGTTTTTATTCAAAATAACTCGATGCGCATGCTTCCACATTTCTATAAGTTGTGCTTTCTTCCTTGATTCCATACCACATATTCTCATCATTATCTTGGACTGATAGAATACTTTGTTTCACAAGAGGCAAAACTGGTTCTTTAGGGTTAGCTGTGTTTATTGGGTGGATCCCTTCTTTGTACCTTGGATTACTTAAAGGTTTTCTCGTGCTTGATTTGTGAGCCAATCTTGGAAATGTTTAGAACAATCTTGCTAGTAATAGGAATTCTTTCTCCATGGGGGGAAGATGGACTCTTATTTTCTCTTGTTGGTATTTCTAGGTACTTTGTATCTTCCTTCAATTTGTTGATAAATGTAGTAGACTGTTTGGAGAAGCTTCTCTTGCATGGAGAGTGGAAGGGTGTAAATATCATCTTATGTGATGGGGGTTGGTTTGTTGGTCAAAAAATTTTGTGCCATCTAGTCTTGTTTTAGAATTGGTTGTGTAGATTTTTGAGCAATATGTCTATTATTTGGAGACATGTAATTTTAGGGAAGTATGATTGTAGGATCGGTAGTTGAGATGGTAGGGTGGCTTGTTTTTATGTTATGTGTTAGCAAATATTATTGAAACAAATGTGTTTGTATGTTAGTTTATCCTTTACCTAATTTTTTTTTTGATAAGTGATGAAATTTTATATATAGAAAAGGAAGAATACAAGTCTAAAAGCAATACAAGGGTGCCAAGAGAAAGGGCACCCCTCAAAGTAAAAACTAGTATTTGTTCATACAAACACCCATATCCCCAAATACTAGAGATTGACTCCTAGCCCCGGCCTTTGCTAGACTATTAGCTATATCATTAGCATCCCTCAATACTTGTTTGAATGAGACATTCAAACCACGCACTAAGGATCTAGCAACTCTAATTAGCTCCAAATATCTCCACGGATCTGCATCATCGCTATTCATCCATCTTATAATGTTAGCCGCATCCCCTTCAATGCCAAACTCCGTCCTTTACCTAATTTTTGAAACTTATCCTTTATCTAATTTAAAAAAAAAAAGGAATTTAGCCTTTATCTATTAAAAAAGATATGAATTTTATATCTTTAAAATCAGATATTGATAGAATATTTAGTGATAATTACTTCTAACCTATAATTCTACCATTTTTTGTGAACTATCTACTTTGGCCTTATTCTACTTTGGCCTTATTCCTTTGACCAAAGCCTTTTCCTTAATGAATTTTACTATAACCATCACTCTCATCTCCCACATGGCCATATAAGTTCCCTCCTATAAATATCCTTTTACTTTTAGCTATACCTTTATCAATCCATCCATTTCTTCGCAGAAAAGGTCTTTTAATGCTTTTATTTAAACCTACTTGAGGTGCATAAGCGCTGATAATGTTTACAACTTCTTGACCTATGACTAACTTAAGCGAGATTATTCTATCACTAATTCTCCCAACACTAACTACATTATACTTAAGCGATCTTTTATAAAATAGTCTCAAAGATCCTCTCTAAAAGACTTAGAAAGGTGTTTTTTTTTATTAGTAATGTAGATGTTTGTATATATATATATATATATATGTGAGTAAAGAAAGAGAACTGTACAACGCACACAAATCCGTGCGGATGTCAACATGACCAAAAACCTCCTATACACCAAACACAAAAAGCCTCCCAAGAAATGATTACCACCCTTTATCAATGCTCATATCCACCACGAAGCTTGGCTCATTATGAAACAAGTCGTTCAATAATGTGCCAAGGACGACCACCCTCCACCAAAACTACCCAACATCCCATGGTAAGTGTGAACCCATCCCTCTTACCGAACTCCCCTCCACAGTAGATGTGGAGTAGCACCATCTATGCCACTCCCTGACTATATCTGAAGGTGAAATATCCATAAACTCTGGAAGAACCGAAGCCCATGACGCCACTGCTATCTAAATACTCCCTATCACCTGGTCCACCGTTGACCGACTATCTCGGAAGATCCTTCCATTTCGCTCCAACCATATAGACCACACAACAGCGTGAAACGCTACTCTATACATGGTATGGCCTCTTCATATCAAAACGCATTTGTGGGGGGAAGGCAAATTCTAGATGCAGTGATGATTGAAAATGAGTGCTTGGACGCTATCCATAGAGACAGAGGTGTAGGGTGATGTGCAAGTTAGATATTGAGAAGGCGTATGACCATGTCAACTGGAAGTTTCTATGGTACCTTCTTAGAAGGATGGGTTTTGGGGCTAAGTGGTGCAGCTGGATGCATACTTGTGTAACTTCAGCATCTTTCTCTATTTTGGTCAATGGGGTGGCGGTTGGTTTCTTTCCGTCCACGAGAGGTCTATGGCAAGGTGATCCCCTCTCCCCGCTTTTGTTCATTATTGTTATGGAGGCTTTCAGTAGGTTAGTAACGAGGGCCAATGACCTGGGGGTTTTGGAAGGAGTAAGCTATGATGGTGGAAATATTCATATTTCGCACATCCTATTTGCAGATGACGCTATGATTTTCTGTAAGGCTCATGCCTCCCAAATTCTTATTGTTAGATCTATCTTGACTTGCTTTGGAGCCATATCGGGATTTGAGGGTGAACTTACAGACGAACGAATTGTTTGATGTGGGTGAAACTGTAGATTGGGTTCTTTTCCAACGTCTTATTTGGGAATCCATATTGGTGCGCCTTACAAGTCTAAGGTAATTTGGGAACCAATAGTAGCTTGGATGAAAAGGAAATTAGCTATGCGGAAATGAAATTTTCTGTCTAAAGGAGGCAAGATCACACTTATTAAATGTTCTCTTTCTAACATTCCTACATACATGCTCTCTACCTTGCTTGCTCCAGTTTCAGTGATTGAAGATCTTGAGAAGATACAAAGAGATTTCTTCTGGGCGGGCTGGGATGAATCTAGAAAGTATCACCTTGTCAATTGGAAAGAGGTATGCAAAAGTAAGAATGAGGGAGGTCTAGGTATAAGAAGCTTGCGTCTTTTCAATCAAACTATGCTTGCAAAATGGTGTTGGAGATATGGGTATGAAGTGACAAGTTTGCGGAGAAAGGTAAGAATTGCAAAATATGGCTACAATCCGATGTCATGGTTGCCAGCCCTATTACATGGCAATATAAGTTGGAGTTTATGGAGTCTAGTTTCCAGGTTCCATAAGCTAGTATCACCGGGCTTGCGGTTTCAGTTGGGAAGAGGCGACCGTTTAAGGTTTTGGGAAGACTCATGGTGTGGTGAGAACTCCTTCAAAGAGGCATTTCCAGATTTATATAGCATTACAACATCCCCTCAAGCTTGCATTGCTGATCTATGCTCTCAAAATGAAGTTGGTTCTAATTGGAACTTCCAATTTCGGAGAAGCATGTTTGATTGGGAGATGGACTCCCTTGCTAACCTCTTGGGGAGAATCAATGGACAAGGTACTAGTAGCGGTCAAGATAAAATGATTTGGAGATGGGGAAGAGGAGGGGAGTTTTCGGTTAAGAGCCTTTACAGCCACATAAGCAAACAGGATTCCAATTTCCGCCTATCGAGTATGATTTGGCATCCTCGTATTCCTTCAAAAGTTGGTTTCTTTATTTGGTCAGTAGTTTTAGGAAAAGTATTAACCATGGACAATCTCATGAAGAGAGGTTGGCAGCTCCCCAATAGGTGTATTTTATGCAAAGCTCAATCGAAAATATCTAACCATTTACTAGTGCTCTGTAGTGTGGCTTGTGAGATTTGGAATACTTTCTTATTGAGATTCGGTGTGGTGTGGGCTCAACCTAAAGATTTAAGCCAAGTATTTCTCTCATGGGGGAGAACCAAGGGAGCATCTCGTCTTCAAGTGATGTGGAGCATGGCACCGGCTGCAATTGCATGGACCTTGTGGAAAGAAAGGAATAAGAGAATTTTTTATGATAAAATCAGATCCACTCAGGAATTGTTCAGGGCCTCTCTTGGATGTATTTTATCATGGGAGTCATCTAGGGATCCTAGTAACAGTCTACTATTGCAGGATGTTCTATTGTGCAAGGATTTTAGGAGCTTATAGTGCTTGTTTTCTTCCTTTGCTTTTTGGACATTGTTGGTGTACATGTACTTTGTTTTCTACCTTTTTAAATTACTACATAGCCTATTATTACAGATCAAAAAAAAAAAAGTTTTTTTTTTCCTTTCCTTGTATACCTAAGTCTATACTCATTAACCTCCTCAGCCTTACCCCCCCTCCATTTAGTTTTTTTGTAAACACATTATATTTATCCGCCTTCTTTTCATAGTATCTACTAGCTTTAGTTTTTTTCGGGTTAAAGTTCCTATATTCCAAGTACCTAAGTGGATCCTATTCTCTTGATTATTTTCTTTACCCGCATTCGTCCAACTTGACGTGAGAACCCTTGCTCACTTCCCACTACAACCAGGCCGCGTTGCAGTATGTTGTTTGTAGAGGATGCCCTCAGCCCTTGCTCATTTCTCGCTGCAACCGGGCTCTGTTGCAGCATGTCACTTAAAACAAGTGACGACCTAGCATGTATACGGGATTTTAATTCATGATTCATGTCGTGTTTAGATTTAGCAAGAGTTTTACACCGGCTGCTAACTTGTCACAACCCTCCTCCTTTCTCCAGGCTTAGGACTGGCGGCGCATAAAAGATATAACAATATAAGCAAACACTACTAAACTGCATGGATGATAGCAGTAACAGAACTAGAGAACAAACTTATATTCGTAGGGTTCAAATTATAGTAGTTAAAGATGCTATAGTCAAAATGAGAATAGGAAAAGCCTTGGGCCCAGATGGCATCCATATAGAGGCGTGGACGTGTATGAGAGATATCGATGTATTTTGGTTGACTAAATTATTTAATGAAATTTAAAGATTGGGAAAATACCAAATGCTTGGAGGATTAGTATAATAATACCAATATAAAAGAATATGGGAGATGCGCAGGAGTGTGCAAATTACCGGGGCATCAAACTTATGAATCACGCTATGAAATTGTGGGAAATAGTGGTTGAGCATAGATTAAGGTAATAACTAGAGTGATAGAAACCAATTTGGATTTATGTCTGATAGATTCACTATCGAAGCTATATTTTTAACTTAGACAATTAATAGAAAAGTCTAGAGAAAAGAAAAAGGATTTGCATATGGTTTTTATTAATTTATAAAAAGGATACGATAGGATTCCAAGAGAATTAATTTGGCGGACTTTGTATGAAAAAGGTGCACCAATGAAATATATCGATGTAATGAAGGATATGTATGAATGAGCCTTAACTATAGTGAAAACTATTGGCAGTGAGACAACTGATTTTCCAATTAAGATAGGTTTGAATCAAGGGCCAGCTATTAGCCCTTACCTTTCGCTTTAGTTATAGATGAGTTGACGAGTCATATTCAAAATGAGGTGTCTTAGTGTATGTTATTTTCAGATGATGTAGTATTGGTGGGTCACACTCACACTAGAGAAGAAGTAAATACTAAACTAGAATTGTGAAGAGATATCTTAGAATCTAAAATAAGCTATGTGAAGACTGAATATATGAAATGCGCTTTTAATACAAATAGCAATATAACTAATAAAACTGTTGGAATTGATAATAAGGATATCCCTTTAAATAATGAGTTCAAATATCTTGGATCATTGATACAAAAAATGGAGAAATTGATGAAGATGTTGCACATAGGATTAGAGCTAGTTGGCTTAAGTGGAGGGGTGCTTATAGGTATTGTATGTATGATTAGTATGTTCCACTTAAATTAAAAGGGTAAATTTTATAAGAGAACAATTAGACCAACTATGTTGTATGGTACAGAATATTAGACGGAAAAGAATCAACATGTTCAAAAGATGAGTGTTACTGAGATAAGTTAGTTCCCACTAACATGGACTTGTGGCAAAACTAAGAGAGGCAAAATAAGAAGTGAAGACATTCGGTAGTGGTTGGGCATACCATGAATTATTCGGGATAAAATGGATGAAATTAGGTTAAGGTGGTTTGGTCATAGAAAGCGAAGACCTAGAGATGCGCTTGTTAGAATGTGTGAGAGTATGCATATTGAAGGACTTAAGCGAGCAAGAGGGAAACCTAAAAAGACATGGATGGAGTCTATAAAACATGATTTACAAAAATATAAATTAACTAAAGATATGATTTTTGATAGAGTGGGATGAAGAGACAAGATTTGTGTCGCCGACCCTACTTTAGTGGGAATTGGCTTACGATGATGATGATGGTGATCTGCTTTGGCCTTATATTTGATGTATGATTCCCATAGTTGACTACTTGTAATATGTGCCTTTTAAGTGGTCAAAGTTTTATTTTAGGGTCTAATAATAATTTTTTTACTTTGTTTATGGAAATATAATGTCACGTCACAAATTTGGTAGAATAAAATGTAATAACAGCATATTGGGGACTATTAAAATGTAATAACAGCATATTAGGGAAGCAATTTGGGAAATGGATGGAGATAAAGCCCCAGGCCCGGATGGATTCACGATATCCTTCTATAAAATGAATTGGGGGACTATTAAAGATCAGATCATGAAGGTATTTGCGGAATTCTCTTCAGGGGGGACTGTGCACAAGATTACTAATGCAACCTTTTTAGTGCTTATTCCCAAAAAACCTGGAGCAGTTGGTATCAAGGACTTTAGGCCCATTAGTTTTACAACGAGTCTATACAAAATCATTGCCAAGGTCCTATCCTGTAGGTTGAGAAAGGTGATTCCCAGTATCATAGGATCATCCTAAAGTGCTTTCATTGAGGGGCGGCAAATTATGGACAGTGCTCTTATCGCTAATGAGTGTGTAGATGCTCAACGTCGTTCAGGCCGTCCGGGAGTATTATGCAAATTGGATCTAGAGAAAGCCTTTGATAAAGTGGAATGGAAATTCTTGGATGCTATGATGGAGTGGAAAGGTTTCGGGATTCGATGGAGAAAGTGGATCATGGGATGTCTGAGTAAAGTTCAATTCTCTTTCTTGCTAAATGGATCAGTGGTGGGTTTATTTGAGTCCTCTAGGGGTTTGCAACAAGGGAACCCTTTGTCCCCTTTTCTGTTTTCATTAGTGGTGGAGGTGCTACATTGCTTCTTGGATAGCGTAGTGGCTAGAGGCTTGTTTCATGGTTTCACGATTGGAAGAGATGCTCTCCAAGTGTCTCATCTCCAGTTTGCGGATGATACCATGGTTTTTCTAGAGGCATCTACGGATCAGATTCTATGGTTAAAGAGTATTCTGCATACTTTCCACATGATATAGGGCTTGAAAGTCAATTGGGCAAAAAGTATGCTGGTTGGTCTTAACATTCAGGATTCAGTCGCTCTAAACCTTAGCGGAGTGCTCGGCTGTCGCATAGGTGTCCTCCCTATATCTTATCTTGGTTTGCCTCTTGGCGCATCGCCTAGATCGGCGACCTTTTGGGATCCGGTCATTGAAAGGGTGGAAAAGAGATTGTCTAGGTGGAAGAGTAATTATCTATCTTTGGGGGGTAGAATCACATTAATTAAAGCGGTATTAGCCAACCTTCCAGTATACTACATGTCTCTTTTTAGGATGCCTAAAAGGGTAGTGGACATTCTTGAGAAAACCCAAAGAGACTTCTTGTGGGAAGGTGGAGGAGAAAGGAAGTCTCACCTGGTTGAATGGAAAATGGTTTGCAAGGACAAGGCAAGGGGTGGGGTGGACATTGGGAACCTAGCCTTTCGCAATTCATCTCTCTTGGCTAAGTGGTTGTGGCGGTATAGCTTTGAGCAGGAAAGCCTATGGCATCAAGTGATAGCTAACAAATAGGGAAGAGGGGTTAATTGGTGGACCATTAATATGCGGGCTCGGCCTACGGGTACATGCCCATGGAAGGCTGTGGTCAGACTGGGAGACACTTTCTATCCTCACCTCCGTCTTTGCTTTGGATCCGGTTCCTCTATTCTCTTTTGGCATGATCTATGGTGGGGGGATTCTCCCTTAGCCACCTCTTTCCCATCTTTATTTCTTGTTGCCAATCTTCATAATGCTTTGGTTTCTGAAATCTTGACTTGGTTTAATGAGGGTCTCACTTGGAACTTATCATTTAGAAGGGACTTACGATCTCATGAAGTTGTGGATCTGGCATCTCTTGTTGATTCTTTAAAAGATTGCTTTATTGACCCAGAATCCAGGGATAGGGTTATTTGGACCTTGTCTTCCTCCGGGGTTTTTTCATGTAAATCCTTTTTTGCCTCTCATCGTCTTGATTTCAATGCCCCACTTGCATATTTTTCAGCTTCAAAACTATGGAAACCTAGGGTGCCCTAAAAAATAAAGGCGTTTCTCTGGACTGCTCTTTCGTACAGGATAAATACGGCAAATATGTTACATAGAAGGTATGTTTTATCACCCAACATGTGCTTTTTGTGCAGGGAAGCAGGTGAAGATATTGACCATATCTTTCTTCACTGCCATTTCACTAGAGAAATATGGAGTCGCCTATTTCAGATGATTGATATTCTGTGGGTCTTACCCGCATCACTTGGAGACTTTTTCCAGCAGTGGAGGATTCCGGGTCTAGGGAGCAGGGGCCGCATATGGGTGGATTTTCCGTGCAGTGACATGGCATATTTTGTTGGAGCGTAACCGGAGGATTTTCCAGGATGCCCTTCTTAGTAGGGAACAAGTGATTGATAAAATACTAATGGATGTAGCTTTCTGGGCATCTGTCACTTTGGAATTTCGAGATTGGAGTTGCACCCAAATTTTGAGAGATTGGATGGCGTGTTGTTTCTCTTCCATTGGGGCAAAGGCAAGGAGTGGGGTTTCTTGGAAAGCACCTACGACTGGCATTATGAAGATAAACGTTGATGGCAGCTCCTTAGGCAATCCTGGACCTTCAGGCATTGGCGGAGTTGGGAGGGATAGTACGGGGATGATTATTTTCATTTTCAGTGGTCCAGTGGGAGATGGTAACTCTACTCGTGCGGAGATGATGGCCCTTTTGTTTGGTCTCACAAAGGCTAATAAAAGGGGTTTTTCACATTGCATTATTGAAGGAGATTCGGTCACGATCATGAGATGGATGCATCAGGAGGACCTAGGGTCATGGAGGCTATCACACATCATTAGTTGCGCAAGATTCTTGGCACGTGATCTGAATGCCTTGTTCAGCCATGTACCTAGAGAAGCAAATGGAATAGCGGATAGACTAGCAAAGCATGGAGCAAGGAAATCAGACTTCTATTTCGAGCCGATTATAGATGAGTTTTTTGGGATGTGTTCAGCCTAGAAAGCTGGTTCTTTTTGTTGTTAGCATTGTACATGGGATGGTTTTTTCTATTTCTTGGCTTTTGGTGTATATTTGGGTGGTGGCTAGCTCACATGGATAGGTTATAGTTCATGCTCCCTTTTCGATGTCTTTTGTTTCTGAAAAGGGATCCCCATACTTGTATTTTTCTCATAGGTACTATGTACTATGTACTTCTCATTTCTTAATCAAATATCATTACTTATCAAAAAAAAAAAAATGTAATAACAGCATAGGATGCATGCGTGTCATGCATGTATGTCCAAATCAAATATCTTCTAATATGCATGCCATGCAAAACAAGTAAATATAGGTGAAATAAGTATACAATGCATTTTAAGTGTATTGGACATACGAATCAAATCACATTATATGTGCACATTGTAGTTCTATAGCATTTTACGTGCAAATCGTAGTTCTACAGAACCATTGCTTGTGGAAAACTTGAGAGCAAGATCAGTGAACACTAGATATAGCATGTGGTTTCATGCTCATAGGGAGTTTCAAGTTGCTCAATGGTCTCTGCAATCCAATGTGCAACTGTCATCATCTAAAAATGTTACTTTAATGTTAAATATTAGAGTTGGATAATGCAAGTGCTAAGCTTAATGGTTGTCAAGCTTAAAAAAGAGGTTTCTTAAGGCTTTTGACTTTTCCCCTTACCAAATTCAAGATTTGTTTAGATTTTTAATCAATCAGGTATGGATATGGAAATAAAAAATTTAGAAAGGAAAAATTAGGGTCAATTAAATATATAGAGATTTGAGATTAATTGTTATGGAAGTTTGCTTCAAATGACTTATTTCATGGAGAATCCTTGAAGGGAATGTTTTGACTTTTTATGGAAAGCCACATTAAGGTGTTCTTTTCCCCTTCTGGGATTTCAGTGGAAAGATAATGTTATTTAGAATATTCCTGAACTGCGGAAAATCTCAGCTAGGTGATTTTGTATGATGCATATTTCCAACATTTGGCAAAATTTTGAGACAACAAATTGTAAAATATCCCTGATAGAATTCTAAAATGGGACATGCATGGGAATTTATTCTTTGTTAGCCGAAAGTGAAGCATTATGCATGATTTTTTGCCAAATTTAAAATCATTCCATGAAATTTCTCAGTTTGCTGAAGCAAAAATTGTGTGGGTTTTTGCCAAATTTAAGACCATGCAATTGTGTTACTGGTTGGACCCTTTGGGTCATTGGTTATTCCTCTTTTACAAGGTTTCTTTCCCTTTCTGATTTGGCATGTGTTATGCTTTCTCCTTGCTTCATGGATCACATCCACAGAGGGAGAACCCAGCCCAATGGATTCCTTACCCTTGGGTAATTTCGGAATAGGGTGTAGGTGAGATGAAATCCAGCTCTTGGGAAAAACATGCTGACAATTTATTACCAGTAAAGCCAGAACTTGAGTTTGACAAAAATTGCCATGCCATATATCTTGCTTCTTTGGGTAGTTCAGTACTGGTAGCAAACACAAACTGGCAGAGGCCATAGGATTAGGTTCTCAGCTTGGAAGTGTTGAAATGTTTGGGACTGCTTTCCTTTCCTACGGATAACCTGCGGTTTTTGTGGCATGGTACGCTGGATTTATTCCCACTCCCGCTTTGATCCCCAGCCCCACAATCCCATGCCCCTCTTTCTTTTCTCATGAGTAGCAAATAGATATACAAGGACATGCGCATGAATATACACTTGTATAGATTCCTTCAGAAATTTATTATGCATGCCTTTATGTGAATATGTGATGGACTTTATATATATATATATCTATGTATTTTGTTGCTTTTCATTCTAGGTTCCTTGGGAGTAAAACTGCAGGAATGGTTTTCCAGATGCAGTGAGAAGCACTGTCATTCAAACTCTTGCAGTACTAAAACTCAAGTTCTCAAATGTCTTTATGATTATCCCAAAATATTCATAAGAGATTGCATCCCACATGATTCTGTTGCTGTTTATGATGATGAAGAAGTGGATGCCTGGGGAGTTGAGGCTCAAAGATGGGCAAGGGTGCTTTTTCTGGTAGTCACAGAGGAAGATCACTTGGAACCTTTGTTCAAGGTGCGCCTTCTAAGGCAATATGATTTCTTCTAGCTAATTGTTTTTAAAATATTTCTATATTTATCTAATTCCTCCTATACTTTTTATGAACAATTATCACTGTTTCAACGGTAGTGTGGTGGGTGAGGAAAAATTGACCCTTGTGTTAATCTATGTGCTTTAGACATGATTGGCTGAAAAGGTTTGAGTATTTAGACATGGTTGGCTGAAAAAGTTCCAGTATTTCAAGTAAGCACTATAAATAACTAATATAGAAATCTCTCAATTGATGCATTATAAAATGCCATGCACTTTGATATTATACCTATACTGACAGCACTTCAAATTTTTTTATATATTTTTTGGATTTCAAACATTTTTTTTTTTGATCGGTAATGAAAATTAAATTAAAGAGAAACTAGAAAAAACAAGTACATTGCTGTACACCAAAGGTGTACATAGATCCCATCCCCAAGACTCTACAGGATGCTAAAGTCCTCACACATTAAAACATCATGACATTTCAAACCCTTACAAGACTCCACCACCGACGCCCAATATTGGATAAAATTAATGGAATACTTGAAAAGAGCATCCTGAGACCGTTCTTTGTTCTCAAAAATCCTGTTATTCCACTCCTTCCACACTGCCCACATAACTGCCCCCGGAGTCAACCTCCAAAACACCTGAATAGGGGAGGCCCCTTTAGAAAACCTCCAACAAAGAAGAAGCTTAGACACATCTTCAGGCTGAACACATGCTACTCCAAATTTAGACAAAAAGGAGTTCCAAATACCAGTTGTGACTAGGCAATGAATAAGAAGATGGTTCACTGTCTCCACATCAGCTTTGCACAGGCAACATCTACTAGTGAACTGCCATCCTCTCTTCATCAAGTTTTCTGAAGTTAAAATTTTCCCAACACTGCAGTCCACAAAAAGAAACCTACCTTAGAAGGTAGTGATGGTTGCCATATGAGTTTATGAGTCTTAAAATTGTGATTTTGCTTGCAAAGATGGCTATAGAGACTCTTCATTGAGAAAAAACCATCACTACTCCTTGTCTACCTCATCTGATCTTGGTGGGAATTCAATTCCTTCCCATTTATGCACTCGAGAAATTGTGCCATTTCTTCAAACATTTTTTATAGTAACATAATTATTTGTAGAAATTAATTAATTTACCAAATTAGCAAGTCATCGAGGCCTGGATTTAGTCCAAATCATTGCATGTTGAAATTTTTTGCATAGAAAAAGCAACAAACACAATTTATGGTCCATTTTCATTTCAGATTAGATAAATTAATAAATGGAGAGACAAAAAAAATTCATGATACATAATCCATACCTCTTCATATATATATATATATATTAATCATGCTGTTGATACCTTCCATTTTAACAATTTGTATGAAACTTTACCTTCACTTGATTTTTTTTTGGGTGGATTTCTAGTAATTTCTGTAATAAGATAATTATTTTTTAAAAATTCAGTAGCTTACAGAAAAGCAGCAAGTCAATGATGCATGAATTATTTCCAAGCCCTTGAATCTTGATATTATACATACATTAATTATATTATTGAGAATTTCCTTTTGAATAATCTGTCTCAGAACTTTATCACCACTTACTCTTCCTATTGAACTCCCTTGCTGTGCAATGTCTTAGGGGTCGTTTGGTAGGGTTTCTAGATTTTGGATTCTGGTAGAATCCAAATCTACAGTCCACTTAAGCTGTTTGGTAGGGATTTTAAAAGTTGGATTTTCAAATCAGTTTTTAAAATCATGCCAAAAACCAGAATCCATATTTTATAGGCTTCTATGAATTTTGACGCTTAATAGAATAAAACTCAAAATCCGGATTTTTATGAATTTGGGAATGAGCCCGATAATTGCGACCTGTCTTCTTGTTCCTTGTTCGGCCTTCCTCAAGCTTTTCCCCTCCATTGCACAAAAACCAGGTATTCTCTCTCTTATTTCTCTCACTCTCTCTTTCTCCCTCTCCCTTTCTTGCTCTCTCACTCCCTCTCTCTCCCTTTATTGCTTTCTTACCGTCTTCTCTCGTGACATTTTTTTTCGTCTCTACCTCTTCACTGCTCCCTCTTTTTTTTGATCAGTAATAAGAATGTATTCTATTAGAAATGTGATAAGAGAAACCCTCAACAACAATCCAACATCCCTCTTCTCTCATGACGTTTCCGTTCCTCTCTCTCTCTTGAAACCCTCAACAACAATCCAGCATCCATGATTTGTAAACTGTTGGGAGGGGACAAGGTATCATATCCCTCTTAGGTAGGGTTCAGGAACTAGAGTGACTGCCTTGAGCTTGGGGTACAAGAAAGGATTGGAACACTTGACAAGCCAGGATAACCGGATAAGCAACTCGATGGCCTTTAGAATGTCAACTGATAGCAACTTAGGGCTGGTGGTAGCAAGGTTTAATCCATGAACGTGGCACAGAGGGAAGGGCATGGTATCAATTGGAACTGCACCGACTTGGCTCTTCTTGTGCTTGGATTTTTGTCCGGCCAAAAGCCAAGGGGGCTTGGAATGTTAATAACACGTTGAAGTCTCCCACTTTTTTTTTTCTTGTTGTTGCTGTCAATGTGGGATTGTTTGTGTTGTTTCTGGTGATCGGAAATTTGAAAGAAAACGGTTTAAAACCATGAATTTGTCCAGAAAATCATGGGCACCAAATGCTTGTTAAAATGTTTGAATCGCTTTACTTTTCCAAATTCATTCTTTTTGTTTCAGTTTTTGTGTCATATCTACTTGTTTTCATGCGATTGTGCTCATTAGACATGAAAGCATAGGTGTTCTCATACCAAGAATACAATCTATTCTAAATTCGACCAACCGCAATTCTGGATTTTGGTTGCTAAAATCAAATTTTTAAATCAAAGTATCCAAACAAGATTCTAGATTTTAAAAATTAGCATGAAGAATCTAATTTTTCAAAATCCAAATTATAATCCATAATCTAGAATCCACAAGCCCTACCAAACACCCCCTTAGACCCTTAGTTGTCAAATCATTGTTTCAGAATCCATGATCCACATTTGCAACGTTCACTGCCAATATTGTTCTTTCCTAGTTTCTTTCATGATGATGCATGCTGTAGACAGGGTATGTTGTAGGAAGGAATAAGTAGCCATTGGCCTGGTATTCCCTTCTGTTTGTTCTTTTCTTGTCCTCTTCCACTCCATTTGAGTGTCCTCATCCGTATTTCGATTGACTCCTGGGTTTGCCATGGCCTGAAACAGGAGATTTGGGAATCTCAAATGGCTTTTTAATCCAATGGAAAGGATTTTCTTCCTCATAATTTACTGCAACTAGCTCACATGGACCAATTCTTTGAATTAGGCTGGAGCTGGATTTCTTTGATGGACAAGAAAACCTCTTATTCACTATTATTGCTGAAGATACATCTTTTTTTTTTGGGTGAACAGCATAGCTTTGAAATACAGTTGTAACTGACAAAAATGTTTCTAAATGAATCATATAAATAACTTTTACATTTTATAGTTTTATGATTATGCATGCTCAAAGGTGACAGGTTATCTGTGTACTGTAGTTTTGCTTGCCATGTTTGTACTTGTTTTCTGTTCGTTTCTCTTCTACTCTTGATTTGTGGCAGAAGTCTTAACCATTTTAATTGATTTCTATATGTGGATTACTTGCCATTTAATATTTTACTTCCGCAATTTTTTTAAGGTTATCAAATTTTCAGATATTTAAACTATTCTATTTAGCTGTTAACTCCTTGCTGAAGAAGTTTCCCAATGGTTGGTTTGACACTTGGTCTAAATTTATTGTTGCAGTTTCTTCGGAATTATGGCATTAATATTTGCATTCAAAGAAATCAATGGGATTGGATTCCTGTGAAGTTTCTCATTCTTGCCTTAAGCTTGGTTCAAGAGCTTCAAATTGTACAGGAGAAAACCACTAGCGGTATTACGAGAGCAACAAGTTGTGAGCGAGTTAATTTCCCTGATACAATAAATCAAAGGATTTCGGCAGAAACTGCCAGTTTTTTCAATAAATTTTGCCAACCTTTTCTTTTTATATTGGTATGGGACTGCATGATCTGCATTTTTCTACTTATTATCCTAAATAACTCATGATTGGTGTTGGAGTAAGGGCTTTTCTTTGGAATGCAGGAGGAGCTTGTATCTTTTGCCAAGACAGCTTGTGCCATATTCTGGTCTAACAATGTGGTGGACACAGTTTTACCTTCTTCTCTAAGAGGAAAGCTTGGAGGACCAAGTCAACGGCGGTTGGCTGCTTCTACTACTACTGCTGTATTGCAAGCTGTATGTTTATTTTGCACTCTCTATCTCTACAATGGTTTAGAAGTCATTAGAAAATATTTTTGTGTTCATATTTTATGACAACGTGAATGTGCGAGTTTCTTTGGCAATTTGGTGGGTTGATCTTCAATAGACTTGGAATTGGTTAAAAGAAGTAACCATGCAGCTGGAGCTAAAGTGTGGGTTACTGATAGATTATGGGTCCAGATGATGGAATCCACGGGGGACCAGTAAAGATACTGGTTTAAAATGAGGCATTTATCTTTATGTAGGTATGATTATTTCAAATTCTAGGGAACCTAATTTGACAAAATGCATTAAGTACTTGGGGGAAAAAAATCAAATATGTCAAATTCCCTATTGTTTTGAGCTTGTTCATTAGAATAATGTTTGGGTGGCTGGTTGACTAACATAAACAGTATGTCATGGATAACTAATCATATGAATCTGTGGGAAATCTGCTCCCTGAGGTCCACCTTAATGATGGCAGGTAATATAATTTTGGTCACAGTTGAATTGTCGATTCAAGTACATTCTAATAACCAACAAAATATTCTTCGGATGTGTTTTTCTGAGATGTGGACTTTTGATAGACATGGAAGAACCTGAATATGTGAGATGAGAAATTAACGTGTCTAAAAACGTCTAGGAGTAGCCCCATTAGGAGATAAAAAGAAAGTAGGTTTAGATGGTTTTAGCAAGTGGAATGACAAATGAAGGAAGCACATCTGAGGAGTTGCGAAGGGTTAAATTTTAAATACATAGAAGGCTGGAGCAAAACTTGGAATGAGTTGAATGGAGTCAATTAGAACGGTTTAGTTTTTTTTGATGAGTAATGAAAAGATATATTAGATAAAAAATTTGAAGGTACGTAAATGAATGCGAATGCGGGAATATACATCCTACCCCTTAATTGAAGAAGAACCCACAAGTGTACCCCTGCACCCTCTAAAACGCCCACCTATTCAAACTCCCCATATGGTGCACCAGAGTAAACTTCAGCTTTTGAGGACTCATAAGGTGTCTAAAGTTGTGGTTTTTGACATGCTAGGATGGTAAAACAAGATTCACCTGCCAACCCTTTGTACTTTTTTTTGGGGGGGGGGGGGGGGGTGGTTGGGTTTGGGTGCAAGGTTTTCCGGACCGGTACTGGTCCGGTCTCGGTACAAACTGGATTGGAAGTGATCCGGACGGAAATGGACGAAATTTTCCATTTCTCAATGTACCCCGGTTGGTATACCGCGGTACTGGATTGGCCGATTCGTGCAAAAAATGCATGAATCCGGCCTTGAGGAATTGGACCGGCCGATCCAATATTGGACCGCCCAGTATATCGATGTATCGGCTAGTACAACCTTGGATTGGCCGGTTCGCGCTTAAAAATGATAAAAACCAAAAAAAAAAAGTGAAAAAATAAGAAATAAGGGTTTTATATGCAAAAGCATGGTTATCACCTATAAATAATCGATACAAATGCTGGTAATTGATATGAAACCTATAATTTAATCGATATAAATACATAGCAAATCCGATTTGTACCAGTACCGGTATCGCGAACCTTGATATCACCTGTAATTCTATAAATTTTATTTATATGATCAATAGCATAAAAAAAAGGATGACATATATAACATGCAAATATAGTCCAATGGGCCACAGTCTAAATACAATGTCATCTAATAAATATCACAACATTATCAACTATCAAGTGTCAGCACTCAAACAATCAGAGCCAGCCTCCCCACCAGCTGTGTCTCGTGTCTCTCTCTCCACCTGACATGTCATCCTGATGATCTCTTTGATAATAAGAATAGTGTACTGGGTCTGGAAAGTTCTGCTCTGGGAAGAAGAAAGAGACGAACTCCTCCCCGACCGTAGCTGTCGTGCGGCGTGCCAACTGACTTGTCATAAGGATGATATTCGGATGTCCGGTATATACCACCGCTATTAGAGGCATAGTCGTAATATGGATAATGCGTACTACCGTTGCTCAACTTCGCTGGCTGATGTGGGTATGGATACTAAGGATAAGGCTGGGGGTATAGATACTAAGGATAAGGCAAGTGTTGGGGATATCCGTGGGAAGAAGATGACGAATCTTGAGGCTGGGGGTATGGATACTGATGATAAGGTTAGGGATGGGGATACACATACGAAGAAGAAGATGAACCCTGGTATCCATCTCCAACTTCCATACTAGAGAACGTACACTGTAGATCATCATTGGGAATTGTGTCGTCTGGAGGCTGCGTCTCATTTGGGTCTGTGTCCCCAAACACAAATCTAGGACGAAGATAACTTTGATGCAAAACCCCGGCCCCAGTATTATGCCCTCGCGACCCATGTGAGGTGTCCTGTGTGGTAACACATGTTAGCAGTTAATCCTAAAATCGGTTAACAATTGTTCATATTATATGTTTAAATTAATATGACAATCGGTTATACCTATGTCGCGTGGTATGCATCATTAACAGACAGTGGGACATGCTCGTCACCAGTTGCTCTTGACCCACGAGCACCAGGACCATATGCTGATCCTCCCACTGTACTCCCAAGATCCGTCCAATCATCATCACTCTCGTTCGAGTCAATGCGTTTGTGAGTACGTGCTAGTACCTCAACATCATCATCACCGCTATCAATGTCTACTGCACCTCGACGAGCATCACCCTCGTCATCAGACTGTAGCCAGTCGTTTTGTACATCATCTAGTAAGGCTGGCTCAGTCTCTCTCGTCCATTCGTCGAGGATGTCATCGTCATCAAATATCGTGTTGAGGTCGATCGGGTCGTAGTAATCATCAGTGACTCCTCAACTATAGGTTTCGCATCCTCAATCTCAGATTATAATGCACGAATAGTAATTCGTGCAACTTTTTCTCCTTGAGCCGGTTGCGTGACTTTGTGTGAATGGTTGCGAACATATTCCAGTTACGTTCACAACCAGAAGATGAGCAAACGGCGCTCAACACCCTGAGCGCAATCCATCTCAGGGCGGGGGTCTGTGTACCATAATTATTCCACCAAGTGCCAATTAAAAAAAAATTATCAAATGTAGAACGATAAATAAGACATGTTGCTACTATAAATTTACAATAGAAAATTCTAATTTAAAAAACTTACATGGCAAATCCCTCTCTTTCTGATGTATCGCGATAGCGTCACTAAACCAGCCTATTGCATCCTCAAAGTCCCAGATCTGTCAGTTAATTATCTGAAAATCGAATTAGAAACAAACCCGAAAATTATTTAAATGTAATCCACTAGTCACGTTTATATTAATTTGCATACCTCGTTTTTTGCTTGCGCTGCCATGTTGAAATCAGGCTGCAACCTTTCAATGACTCTCATCACTCTCTGCCTTACATCTGGATATCTCGTCCAATCATACTTATACTAATAAGAAGGATTGAGAAAGAACGTCGTAAAACAAGTATAAGCCATTAAGAATAGCACAATTTACAATTACCGATGATTGATTTAAATGCATATTAAAATATATGTACCTGCAGCGTGTATGTTGTGGTACAACTGATTGTTCCGCCTTTCATCTATGATAGCCCAATACCTCTGGTAGTTCTTCAAATAGTCCTGCATAGCCATCTTTGCTCTTTCAATGGCCTTGAACAAGATAGGCATTGTTGGCTTCCTATCATGTCAAATTCAATGAAGTGAATAAACATTAATAAAACTGAACATAATATCAAAGCGTAATAGAACTAGAAATTTTTTTTTTACTTGGTCTCCTAACTTCAGAACCTTAACCATTGGCTCCATCACCTTCACAACATAATCAATTTCTTTCCAAAATCTAGAAGAAAGGATCAGTTCTGTAATAGCTTGTGCATCTTCCTTTTTCTTTCTGGTAGGAGCTACGGATACTAGGAGACGACGCCACTCATTCGACACGAACATCTGCTTAAGAGTGGCTTGGTGCCTAAATAGCGACTCCATCGCTATGAACTCCTTGGCAAACTGTGTAATGCTTGGTCTAAGTAGATCTCGGCCTTTAGTAAAATTGTGCTTCATCAAATTTATAATTCGGTTGCTATTGTAAATAAATGACGTCACCTTCTTTGCTGAGAGTAATGGTGCCTTGATCTTTGATATTTTTGCCATATCCTCCAACAACAAATCTAGCGTGTGAGCTGTACACAGTGTCCAATAAAGATGTCTTCGCTTCTCCATCAACAACGTGTGAGCAGCTTTATACGAAGATTCATTATCATTAATCATCTGTTGAAAAAACAAAAAAGTCATATCAATCAAATAAATCAACATAATTTAATACATTGCCAAAATTAACCATAAGTTGAATCTGGAAATATTTACCTGGACCATGTGCTCCTCACCGACCTCCTCTACCACATTAACCATCAACTTAAATATCATATCTTTATCTTTCTAGATGTTGGAAACATCCACATTCCTCAAATATATCATCTGGCGGTCACAATTAACCATGAAATTTATTATGTTACCCCGAGTCCGTGACATGCACCCGTCGCACATGAGAATGACCCTGAATGTCATCCACTTCCTCTTCAGCTCACCAATATACGACTTTATCTCTGTTACCTCCTGATTTAGATACTTCCCGCTCATCTGTCTGGGCTCAGGCGCCTTATAACTTGTTGAAAAAAATATTGTAGTGTCAAATTGTTTTAAGTGAATCTATATAAATAAAAGTAAAAATGTAATACATAAGTGAAAACCAAAATTATAATTGGGCTGGCCTCTACAACTATCGAGCATGCTCTGAAAGTAAGGAGTGGCTACTGTGTTAAAGGGAATTACATTATAGACAAACCATTTCGTACATGCCCTGCCAATCCTCTCCACCCACTTCAGTTTAAACATTTCTTTCACCCTCTTCTGCTTGCTTTCCCTAGATGGGAAAGCATATGGATCAAAGCCCCTCAGTGGCTCATCTCGAGACCCAATCTCTGTGCCCCTCCTACCTCTGTCGCCTTGGCTACCAGAAGAGGCCCCCTCTCTAACACTATGGGTCCTCGTCAATGAGGGAGTGCCACCACTACCACTAGGCCTCTTCCTAGCAGAAGAGGAACCCCCTCCTCATAATAAGATGGGCGTATGGATACTGAATGACGTTTCCTCTCGTCATCCCTCAGTGTATCTATACTAACCCTCCGAGCAAACTCTAAATCTGAGCTCCTGAATCCAGCATCATCACTGTCATCACCACTATCATCCCCCGCGTCGTCTCCCCTCCCATACATGGTTTCTTCATTTAAAGTCTCTAAAATGTTCCTCTTCTCCTTCCTTGCCTGCTCCTGCCTACTCACCCCAGATCTAAGGTGCTCCTACATCTGTAATGTTAGAGATAGTAGGAGAAGAGAAACTAAAACACTGCAATATTTTTTATACTTTATTCAAGTTAGGAAACCTCTATATATAGAGGAGTATACAAGGAAGAATGTTTCCAATTAGAGATAGAATTTAATCCCTTAAAATCAGGAACAAAATTCCTCTAAATTAGGAACAAACTAAATAGGAAAACATAAAATTAGGATTCCTCTAAATTAGGAACAAACTAAATAGGAAAACATAAAATTAGGAACCCATTGACAGCCTTAAATTACTGCCAGCTTGCTCCCTATTATTACATTCGCTAACACTCCCCCTCAAGCTGGGTGTATATAGATTGAACATTCCCAACTTGTCAACCAATTTCTTGAACACTAGTCTAGCTATCCCCTTGGTAAGTAAGTCTGCTGCTTGTTCCCCGGTTGGGACATATACCATGCAAATAATTCCTTGCTCAATTTTCTATTTTATAAAATGATGATCCACCTCCGCATGCTTTGTTCTATCATGGTGTACTGGGTTGTGAGCAATATTAATTGCAGCCTTATTGTCACAATACAACTTCATAGGTCTAGAGGTCTCTATTTTTAGTTCCTCAAGTAATATTTTCAACCACAATAATTCACATATCCCTTGAGCAACTGCTCTAAATTCAGCTTCTGCGCTGCTTCTTGCTACCACTTGCTGCCTTTTGCTTCTCCATGTGACTAGGTTTCCCCATACTGATGTACAATAACCTAAGGTTGAACGTCTATCAGTAACAGAACCAGCCCAGTCAGCGTCTGTATAAGCCTTAACACTTCTCTTGCCAATCTTTTTAAAGAAAATATCTCTACCTGGAGTACCCTTCAAATACTTCAAAATGCGAAACACAACCTCCATATGTTCTTCGTGAGGTGAGTGCATGAACAGACTTACACAACTAATGGCAAATGCTATATCAGGCCTAGTGTGAGATAGATGGATTAATCTACCAACTAGACGTTGATATCTTCCTCTTTCTACTGGGCCTGTAGAAGAACTCTTTCCAAGTTTTATTGTAGGATCCATTGGCGTTT
The DNA here is from genome assembly GCA_947561395.2 of Buxus sempervirens. NCBI lineage: Eukaryota > Viridiplantae > Streptophyta > Magnoliopsida > Buxales > Buxaceae > Buxus > Buxus sempervirens. The sequence goes on from OX387187.1 coordinate 38,428,601, forward strand.
CTGCTCGTTTGCAGCCTAGCATTCCAGTCTCCTTCAATAAATCAAGAATGTATTTTCTTTGGGAAATCGAGATTCCCTCCTTGTTCCTTGCAACCTCCATTCCTAGAAAGTATCTTAACTTTCCTAGGTCTTTTATCTCGAATTCTGTAGCTAGAATTTTCTTCAATCTTTCCATCTTTTCTCCATCATCACCTGTTAAGATGATATCGTCAACATAAACAATAAGAATAGTTAACTTCCCAAGTCTATGTTGGTAAAAGAGTGTATGATCGGATTGAGCCTGTTTATATCCTTGAACCTTAATGACTTTGGTAAATCTATCAAACCAAGCTCTAGGTGACTGCTTTAAGCCATACAATGACTTCCTCAATCTGCACACCTTCCCTTCTTTCTTTCCTTCCTCGAATCCGGGTGGGAGCTCCATATACACTTCCTCCTCTAAATCGCCATTTAAAAAGGCATTTTTCACATCTAATTGAATTAGGGGCCAATCCTTATTAGCTGCAAGAGATAATAGAACCCAGATTGTGTTTAATTTGGCAACTGGTGCGAAGGTCTCCTGATAGTCAATCCCGTAAGTCTGAGTGTATCCTTTTGCAACCAATCTGGCTTTATACCTGTCAACCGAGCCATCTGTCTTGAACTTCACAGTGAACACCCATTTATATCCGACTGGATTCTTCCCTCTAGGTCGTTGAACTATATCCCAAGTATGATTTTTCTTCAAGGCTTCCATTTCTTCTAATATAGCCTTTCTCCATCTCGGATCAGCCCAAGCACCTTCGATTGTTCTCGGTACCTCTTCTTTGTAGATTTGTTATCAACTTTTGACATGATTCTGACAAGTGAGCATATGAAACAAATTACCCCAAAGGATGCTGTGTACATGATCTAACACCTTTTCGTAATGCTATCAGAACATCGAGTTCAGAAGTTTCAAAATTATGAGGTTTAGGTTTCAAGAGTTGAATACCTGAATCTGGTTCAGAAGGTTGGTTATGCTGAGTGTGAGATTTCCCTATTCCTTCAACAGTGTTTTTCCGAGAATAGACAAGTATCTCTAGTTCCAACCTTTTATGCTCTTCTCCCCCTGACTTAGGCAAGTCATTCAGCTTGTGAACTTCACTTGATTCCTAGACATGTGAATCATTATCACCTGTTGGAATCTGCAATGGGTTGACTGTTGCAGACTGATCAGCATCTATGCCAAGAGACGAAGACTTTGGAGACCACCACATACTAACATTATCGCCAGAACTTTCTTCTTCCAATTTATCCATCTCTCCCTGAAGAAGACTTGTGGAAAAGAATGGTTGTTGTTCAAAGAATGTGACATCCATAGACACAAAATATTTGTTGAGATCAGGAGAATAACAAGGATGCCCCTTTTGAGTAGAAGAATAACCTAGAAAAACACATTTATGAGCCCTGGGGTCTTATTTGTTTCGATCAATGTCAAGGTTGTGAACAAAATCAGTACAACCAAAAACTTTGAGCTCTAAGGTTGAAGAAATTCGACACTGAGGATAGGACTTGAGCAAAGTATCGAGTTGAGTTTCAAAGTTGAGAACCTTAGATGGCATTCTATTAATAAGATAGCATGCAGATAAAATTGCATCTCCCCAGAATTTCTTAGGAACATTACTAGTAAACATCAAGGCTCTAGCAACTTCTAATAGGTGACCATTTTTCCTTTCAGCAATGCCATTTTGCTGAGGGGTTTTGACACAAGAGCTTGTATGAATAATCCCATGAGTTTTCAAAAAAACTCCCAGAATAGAATTAAAATACTCCTTTCCATTAGCAGTATGGAAAACCTGAATTTTAGCATCAAATTGAGTTTGAACCATAGAATAGAATTCTTTAAAAATACGAGCAGCATCAGATTTATCTTTCAAAAGTTACACCCAACATACTCTGGTATGGTCATCAGTAAGTGTAATGAACCAACGTTTGTTAAACATATTAGGAATCCTAGAAGGTCCCCAAAGATCACTATGAATCATTGAAAACGGCTTGGATGATTTATAAATACTGGGAGAATAAGACTTTCTTTTATGCTTTGCCAACTGGCAGACTTCACATTGCAAAAGACTATTATTTTTGGAAATCAACAAAGGAAATAAGTGTTTCAGATAAGGAAAACTAGGATGTCCCATTCGGTAGTGCCACAACATAATCTCTTCTTCCTTTAGCTGCAACTTCTTGTCACTCACAGCTAATGCTTTGGCTGCAGAATTCTCGGGACTGTCAAAGAAATAGAGTCCTCCTCGTTCACTAGCACTGCCAATCTTCTTCCCCAATTTCTGGTCCTGAATCACACATCCTTTATCAGAAAAACTCACAATACATTGAAGGTCTTTCACAAGCTTATTAACAGATAACAAACTAGAGGACAGTTTAGGGACATGTAACACAGATTGCAAAGTAAGATTAGGGCTAATTTTTATGGATCCAAGCCCAACAACAGGAGCGAGTGTACCATCTGCAATTTTTACTTTGCAATTTCCAGGAAGAGAACTATAAGAACTAAACAGCTCTCCATGACTTGTCATATGATCACTTGCACCTGAATCAACAATCCAAGTTTCTTCCTTTTCAGTCCTACCATAAAAAGCAGTTAAGAAGGTACCTTTCTGCGCAAGGAAAGAAGAACCTGATTCTCGGCTGTTGGTCGACTGTGCTCCCAACAACTTGTATAGTTGTTCAACCTAATCTTTAGTTAGAGCCAGGCCATGTCCACCCAGATTTGGTGGCTCAGCTACAGCTTGTGATGCTTGGTGTCCTTTATTTTCTCTGTTTTTAAACTTATTAGGGACCCAACCACTTGGCTTGCCATGTAGCTTCCAGCAATTCTCCCTTGAGTGATTCGGCTTGTGGCAATGATCACACCACAGTTTATTTCTGTTGTCCCTTTTGATCTCTGTTCTGTAGGCAGCGAGAGCTGATCCTTCAACAACTGGTGTAATCATTGATTTGCCCAACATCACCTGCCTTTAGCTCTCTTCGCGACGGACCTCAGCAAAGATTTCTCCTATGGCTGGCAATGGCTTAACTCCGAGTAGCCTTCCGCGAACCTCATCCAGTTCCTTGTTAAGTCCATCCAAAAAATCGTAGATTCGTTCTTCATCTCTCACCCTTTTATATTGGAGTGCATCTTCAGGGCACTTCCACTTGTATTGCTGGAATAAATCCAGTTCTTGCCAAAGTTTGGATAACTTATTGTAATATTGAGTGACATCCAAATCTCCTTGCTTCAAGTTCCTGGCCTGATTTCGAAGTTCGAATTTCTGGGCTGAATTTTCGAAATCAGAGAAAGCTAAGGTAACGGCATCCCACAATTCCTTTGCTGTAGAATAATAGAGATATGCCTCTCCAATACTTTCCTCCATAGAGTTGACTAGCCATGCCATAACCATTGAATTTTGTGCATCCCACACCAGATAAGTTGGATCATCTTCGTTCGGTCGCTTTGCCGAACCATCAATATATCCAAGCCTTCCTTTTCCTCTAATGACCATCTGAACCGCCCTAGACCATTGTAGGAAATTCTTTCCATTGAGTTTATGGGCTATAATTTGGAGAGATGAAGAGGAATCAGACATTGCAGTGGGGGCAATTATAGAAGCAGTCAATTGTGAGACATCTAATGACACCTCAACAGTCTCGCCTCTGCTTGCCCCAGTAAAGGCCGTCTTGACCATATTCTCTCTTCAACTACAACCTCTGTTTCTGCTTTGATACCATGTTGGAGATAGTAGGAGAAGAGAAACTAAAACACTGCAATATTTTTGATACTTTATTCAAGGTAGGAAACCTCTATATATAGAGGAGATACAAGGAAGTATGTTTCCAATTAGAGATAGAATTTAATCCCTTAAAATCAGGAACAAAATTCCTCTAAATTAGGAACAAACTAAATAGGAAAACATAAAATTAGGAACCCATTGACAGCCTTAAATTACTGCCAGCTTGCTCCCTATTATTACATTCACTGACATGTAACATCAACTCTTTCGACACCTTCGTACACGGTAAGACATCCCCCTTCTTGTGAGCTAGGTGCTTCTTCAACCTAGTCACCCCTCCCCATATCTCTCTAGAACAATAATTACATCTAATATGTTTATTGTTTCCCTCAATCGGTGTCCCACGCTTTCATCCTATATCAGGTTGAGGCGGCATCCTCCAACCTGAAACAATAATAAGACAATTACATTAGTTATGTAAACAAGGTCAAATAATGTAGCAAATTGAAATCCACACCAATAATAAAAAAAAAAATTTATAACCTAAAAATTTACATCACATTAATTTACATCATAAGTGTCTATATTCATGGCATCACAAACACATTATATGAGTGACAATATATTGGGTGATCATGTGAACCCTTGTGAAAGCTACGCTACATTCACAGACATGAAGCCCACAAAGAGAAGGCATGCTAAAGTTGTGAGGGGTGCTGTAGGCCCTTCAAATTTCAATGGCCCGTGGCTCTGTAATAAGCCATGGGCCTACCTAGTGAAGTCAATGGTGGAGATTGTCACCATAATACAACTTACCTTGTTGACACTTGTCCTAATCTGTGCCTTGAAACCCTTCAACGATTCACAATAGTAAGGAAAGCTTAAAGTCTTGTACCAGACAAAATGATTTGAGTGCAACCCTTCAAAATCTTTTTGACCCCACTAACCCTTCAAAAGTCGATGCTTTTGTGTGCTTGAGGTGACCATTCACCACTTGCACCTGCTTTTCATATTGCCTGATAGTGTTGAAATTCGTCAAAGAGACTTTAAACCTTCAGAAGGCAAATCCCTCCAAGAGACTTTGTCATTTTGTGTGCTTGAGGCGACCATTCACCACTTGCACCTACAACTTACTTTTTTTTTCTTTTGAATAAACAAATCCCTCTTAAGCTTAACGTTTAAAAGGTTTGGAAAAAAGAGAAGAATATATATATATATAGGTCCTTTAATCATAGAGACCCCCAATCATAAAAGGTGTGGGAATATATTTCAAGCTAATGATTCGTGCTCCAAATATTAAACCATTAACTAGCAAAAGGCCACATCACACATGAGCTTTCTTATTTTTTTGGTAAAGATCACACACATGAGCTTTCAATATCTGTTAATGTGAATTTCATCATTAAGTTCAATCTCAATATTCTATTGAGATTGTTTGGAGCTCCACAGCAGCTTTTTATTCTCGGGCGTCCTGAGCTCCACAGCAGTTTAAAAAGCTGCTGTTGGACCGCCCGAGTTAATGTTGACACGGTCTAGAAATACTCTGGACCGTGCTTTATTAACTAGATCGGGTGGTCCGTAACTCGTGAAGCCTTTAAAGATTGACCTATCCCGGACTGGAGTAGGCCGATCCTGATATGGGACTGGCCGGTCTGGAAAACCATGTTTGGGTGGGGGTGTGGTGTGTGCGTTTGTTGTTGTTGTTATCATTGTTTGATTATATTTGTTTGTCAGACATGTATGAACCAGTAGTGAAGCAAATATACCAACTTAATTGTTCTAAAAATCAAGTATTAAAATCCACATGGATGCATTAGTTTAAGCATCAACTTTGTGTGAGACATTGAACATCAGATATATTACAGCTATATGTGAAGATTCACTTTGTGGTACTCTGCTATATGTGAGACATTGAACCTGTGTTGTAGTCAATGTGACTCTGGAAACAGATAATCTATAAAAAAACATGAAATACATGCATTTAAGAGCCAATAAATATCTCAATTTGATGGTGGACCATCTTGATAAAATCTTAACAGTGGACCATTTGAAAAATAGAGGTTGGCTTATGCCTATAAAATGTGTTATGTGCAAATGTTTGGAGGAGACAGTCGATCATCTCTTGTTACACTGTTCAGTGGCCAGCCAGGTTTGGAGTGGTATTCTAAAGAAATTCAACTTATGTTGGGTCCAACCAGATAAACTAAGCTATGCTATTGAGTCATGGAACTGGAAGAATGGTAAGTCAAATATGATTAAGATCTGGATTCTGTAATATGGCTCCTGCACCAATATGTTGGGTGATTTGGGGGAAGAGAAACTGGAGAATATTAAAAAATAAGGTGAAGAGGACAGAAGAGTTGAACTGATGGTACTAAAGCTTATGTTCTGGTGGACATCTCAGATCCCATCCTTCTCTACTACTCATCTAGAAGCCTTCATTTCTTGTAATATTTTTTCTGAAATTATGGGGGTTTAGGTTCTCAAAATTTTCTTGTCCCTTGTTTGGGGGATGTTTTGGATCTCTTGGTGGTACACAATTTGTGTACCCCTGTAACTTTATATTTATAATAATATAATCTTCCTATTATTGATCCAAAAAAAATCTCAATTTGATATTGCTTTTAGCACCCCTTGCCTGGGTGCCAAAGTTTTGAGATTTTTCTTGGCCTGAGCTCAGTTGAGACGACACAATAGCACCTTTCCTGGCTTAAGTGCCTTGGGGTCCTTTGCGAAGCATCATTTTAAAACTCAGTTGATGCCAAGTCATATAGGTTGAGTTAACTTGGTATCAGCTTTAGCCAAGATGATATTGAGCTTTGATATGAGGGCAATACAACTTGGTATCACTTGAGTGATATTAGGTGACTCAGCAGCTGAGCTAGGGATGCCATTTGTGGCATTCCCGAGCTCACATCTTCATACCCACTTCTTCATTTTCAAAATAATTTCACCCATTGTCTTATTTTTAAGTCTTCAATCTCATAACAATCTTGACATGGATTGTGGTTCTGTTTTTTCAAATGTAAGATTTTGAAGAAGGAATAGCAGTTTTCAAAACAAATTCAAAAAAAAAAAAAAAATTCTGACAAAGAAAGAGTAGTAGTAGAAGAAGAAAACACCTCGTATCAAAACAGGTTCTTCTCTTCTTCTCCTCCTGTTCTTCTTCTTCTCTTCTTCTCCCCTCCGCAATGAAGCCATTCTCTGGTTTTTCCTTTCTCCCCTTTGCAATGAAGCCGTTTTTTTTCTTGTATAAAGAATGATGACCTGTTCGTGCAGGTCTTATTCATTTTTTTATTTTCTAGTAACGGATGGGTTGAACTCATCTGCCTCGGCCCAAATATTTCGGACTCGGGCCTGGTCTATACTGAGCCCGAGCATAATTTGTTAGAACCTTGGTGAGAAGTCATGAAGTCATCAATGCATGAGAAGTATAATTTGTCTAGGTTAAGCTGTCTATTGTTGTGTATATTGGTGTGGCTACTGGAGAAGCCTTGTTTGGCCATATGCTGTTGAAAATGGAAGTTTGTCTTGTGCAAATCATATAGGTACAGGTTGGCTTCTTTCGTGCTTATCACCACCAAAGCTTCTATTTGTGCCAGTTATTTGCATATGTCTATACTTGATGCGAGATATCTATTCTCTAGCTTAAGTGGTTGTGTAGACGAATAATATATTTTCCTATTCTCATTTTTGGGTGGTGTCTGATATTATGCTGCACTATCAATAGACTTGTTTTTGCTGGCAATGCTTGCAGGGGAGGTGATATTGGGATGGATCATGGATGTCCTTTTTTTTCTCCTTTTCTTTTTGGTGCAATGTTGGATAGAAATTAGTGGATGTTACTTTGATTAGAGAGTATGAAATCGGCACTTATCTAGTTTATGACATGATTTCTTGGCTCCTGGTAGGAGACATCGCTAACTCCTAGGCAGGAATTAGCTCCCAAATAAGTGCAGTCACTTTTCTAGTAATGTGCTTGGGAAAGTGAATTTGGTGACTTAAGACTTGAGCCAATATGGGTGTAGTAAAAAGAATGGGGAAGTTTGTTCTGTATGACATTTTTCTTTTTTGTTTTCCAGGATTGATATGTTGTGTAATATTTTAAAGGCAGTCAATTAACTGTACAATAAGCATGGATCCAACTTGCTGGAGTTTTTTTTTTGGATCAGTAATCAAGAAGTATTATATATAATAATTAGGAAATAGTAAATGGTACACAAACTGTGTACGAGGTAGGATGAGCTATATACTAGCCCATCAAAATGGAAATCATCAAAACAACTTAACTACCCCCTCCCAATTCGGAGAACCTGTTACACATCAGAATTTTGGGAACATATGTGGTAGTTATACTGTTCATGAAAGTGGTTAATTTCTCATGTGATGAGAATTTATGAATTTAGTGTCATAGTGAAATGCCATTTATGAAGAGCGTTTCCAATTGTATTAGTGTCTATAAATGCTTTTTTCTGTGTAATACTAATTGATAATTTGATAGGGCCTCATTGGTAAGTGCTACAAGATCTCGTGCATTAGAAACCTAGAACATCTGTTAAGCGTTATATGACTTGATAATGGACATTTTAATAATTTATTCTTTTATTTCTATATGACGTGAGAGATATTATAGGGTTTTACATAAACGATAGACATAAATGTGTTTTATTGGAACGGAAGTAGATCAATCAGGTCAACAATGAACTAATTAATGATTCCGAATAAACTAACTAAAATAACATTGCCTTATTTTATTGAGTCAATTTATTGGTGTTGGCGGATCCTATGATGTATATAATAATCGAGTAAAATTTTGGGTCCTATCCAAGGTTTTGAGTTTCGGTGCCGCTGGGCGTGTCGATCCTTGAAAAAATTGGCATGCTGGTGGCGTGCCGACAAAACGCTGGAAAAATCAAGAAGGCAAAAACTGGAAAAAATTTTGATTTTGTCGAAATTTCGTTAGCACGCCGCCAAAAATCACTAATAAAAATTAAAAAAATTTCTAATTTTCCTCTCTTTGTCGCCTGTTTCACCCTGTTTCGCTCGGTATGCCACCTCGTTTCGTCGGCACGCCGCAAAAAATCGATCGATTTGCAAATCAGTAATTTTCCTGTGCTGAAACGCATCGCTGCCTCTCAAAAAATGAAATTTCGACGGCACGCTGCGGTGTGCCGCCGAAACTGTAAACACTGGTCCTATCATGTATCATTTGAACAATTGTAAATTTTTGGTTTGAATATTTGAAATATTTTGGAAAGAATTAGAAAAGGATTGAAAACTTGATTTAAGTTCTTTTATATTTATTTACTCCTTCCGAAAGAGATAAGAGCTGGTGAATTGGAAAACAATTAATTAAGAATTAAAATGTTCCATTTTATTAGGGAACATACATATCAATGTATATGTAACATACCTTTCGTTCTACTTCCAGTTTCTATTTTAATAAGAGCGGGGCTTCCTTTTTCTTTTTCTTTTTTTTTTTCCAACGGCAATAAAAAATATTCGTCGTGTGTGGGCTTTTCCTTGTGTTTTATTGCTAAGTATACTTATGATTTTTCCGTTCAATATGTTTATTCAACAAATAAATGGGAGTATTGTATATCAATGTGTACGTTCTTGGACCATCAATAATGATTTTTCTTTCGAGTTTGGCCTCTTGATCGATTCACTTTTTTCTATTATGTTAATATTAATTACTACTGTAGATATTCTGGTTCTTATATATAGTGACAATTATATGTCTCATGATCAAGGCTATTTGAAATATTTTGCTTATTTGAGTTTTTCCAATATTTCTATGTTGGGATTAGTTACTAGTTCCAATTTGATACAAATTCATTTTTCTTGGGAATTAGTTAGAGTATGTTTGTATCTATTAATAGGTTTTTGGTTCGCATGACCAATTGTGGCAAATGATTGTCAAAAGGCGTTCGTAACTAATTATGTAGGATATTTTGGTTTATCATTAGGGATCTTAGGTCTTTATTGGATAACTAGTAGTTTTGGATTTAAGATTTTATGTAATATTTTTTAACTTGATTTATAATAATGAGGTTAATCCTTATTTCTTTTTTGTGTGCTTCCATATTTTAGATTTTACATGGGGGCATGGAGCTGTAAGTACTTACACATGGCTACCATGATGAACATGTGCTAAGCTGTTGCATCCCTGGTACATGTGTCTTATGTCAAAGTTGGCAATTTTGTAACTAGAGATATTTCTTTTAAGTTTTTAATGGGGAGAGTAAGTACTGATAACATCTCTACCTCTCCCTTTCTCCCTCTTTCACTTGCACACGCACCTCTGCATATTCCTCCAATTTCTATTCCTTGCTGATCCACTTAGTGTTTTCCTCCTATTCGTTACTCAAACGGTCAAACCCTTTTTCCTATTACATACAAACTGTTACAGCTGTTGTTTTCATTTGCTGTTGATGCATTCAACTTCTATTGGTTGAATTTTTGTATCATATTTTTTTTCTTTCGCATGATTGGACAGATAATATCCATGAAGGCTGTTGCATTGATCTCATCATGGTGTGCACTATTCAAAAGTGACGTTTTACTTGATTTTTCTTTCACTTTCTTATGGAGATTCTATTGGAAGGTTGTCTCCTTTCCAACACGTGATTCAGAGGTTTGTGTATTGTATATCAAATTTTTGTCAAAACAAATTTGAAGATCTATCTGATAATAATAACTGATTTGTTTTTCAATAGATTTATTGTAGACCTCTTCCATTAATGGCTTTTCTTGTTCAGTGCAGACTTGTGCAGAAATTAGACTTGCAGCTTATGAAGCATTAGTTCCGGTCTTGAAAGCACTAACGTCTGCTTCGTCCATTTTGTCTTTAAACTCAATTGTGGAAAATGACGAGTCACAGCTGCCAAATACAGAAGGTGGAGGTCTGCTGGATCCCATTGTTCTTAGTTTTCTTCAGAACATCAACAATCTCCTTGCCACTGGAGTTCTCACACGAAGTCGGCGGGCAATTTTGATGAATTGGAAGGTGGTTAATCTGTTTTGGATATATCTTTCTTGATATGTTGCATCTAAGTTACTGGCAACAGTCCATTATTCTTTATTTGTTTATTTGCTTGAAATAATGGGCTCTTTCCTTCTAATTTTTGCTTTTTGATTTTTGGTCAATGAAACCATTCATCTTATTTTATCCTTCCAGTTCATTATTTGAATTTTGCTATATTAAAGATATCTGATTATTCAAATGGCTTCTATCTTTCCATTTGTTTTATACTATTCGTGTGTCATAGTGTAGAATTAATAAATTTTGTGGGAGTTGTGAAAAGAACTAACAAAAATTTTGTTGCTGACTCAGTGGCTCTGCCTGGATTCTATATTGTCACTGCCTTACCATGCAATTCTGAGTGGAGCTTTTTCAGATGGCCTTACTTTGCTATTCTCGGATGGGCTTGTTAGGTGTGTTTTTGCTGATCTTGTTGAGAGGTAAGAAAATATATTGGCCATTCATTTGAGTTGAATTTACTAAGGTTCTATATTCCCGTTGAAATATCTACCCATATAATCTAAAAGAGATTATTACTTTGAGGCTGATTTGTTTACTTTAATTTTATAAGTCTCAGGTACGAAGATTGATTGGAGAAACTAAATATTATTTTTTTCAACCTTTTCTATATTATGTGTTTGTTTCAAGAATGATATTGGAAAACAATTGGCAATGTACAACATCTTAGCTTATTCATTAAACAAAAAGGTGCAAAATCTTAGCTGGACCACTATCATCATCATCATCATCAACGTAAGTCAGTTCCCACCGAAGTGGGTTGGCTACACAAATCTTGTTTCTCCATCCCATTCTATAAAAAGTCATATCTTTAGTTAATTTATGTTTGTTTAAGTCATGTTTTATTAACTCCATTTATGTCTTTTTAGGTCTTCCTATTGATTTCTTAGGCCCTTCAATCCTCTCACATCTTACAGGTGCTTCTCTAGATCTCCGCTTTATATGTCCAAAGCACCTTAACCTGCTTTCCTCAATTTTATTCCTAATGTATACTATGCTTAGCCACTTTCAAATATCTTCATTTCTTTGTCTTTCCTAGTTTTGCCACACATCCATCTTAGCATTTTCATCTTAGTAACACTCATGTTTGGAAACATATTGTTTCTTTGTTTCAAATATCTTCATTTCTTAGTAACAAGGGATGGGAAGCAGGTCAGTCGCGCTATCCATGGGAGTTTTCCGTAGGAGTCGTTGCCCAAGGAGAAGACTGATTTGGTCTCGCCGCAAGCCATGAAGCACGTCAGTCGCGAGAGCCATGGGGGTCTTCTGCAGGATCAGGTGAAGGTCTACTCTCGCAGAAGCAAAAAGGGTGCACAACATATCGTCTCCTCTCCTCTGTTCATCGGTAGTTTGCCTGACGTAACATAAAGGAGATTTCCGCCGGTAGCATTGGGGGCCTTGTCTAGTTTGGTAGCTGCGTCACCTTTCGCCTGTCCCTTAAATTTCAACATCAACTCTGAATCTCCATCAGCATGATCCTAGTCTTCCCCAGGTACGTGTCATGGGCATGGTCCTGTTATTAATTGTTCCTTATTAGCTTCTACTTCTGTTGATGGGGCTGACCTTGGGAATGGGCTCAATGCTATGAATGCTATATTGCCACAATCCTTGGGCTGTGATGATGGGTGAGAGACTGTCTTGGCCAATGAGGATGGGCATACCAGTGGTGAGGAAGAAGAGGAATTTCGTGTATGGAATGGAGTCAAATTGTTCTCCGAAGCTGTTATTGAGGAAGCAGTCAATCTGAAAGGGGAAAGAGTGTCGGTAAGTGAGATGGTTGACAGCTTCTGTAATAGATTAGGAAAGGATGTTGTAGGTAAATCATGAAGATTGTGGCCTGGAATATTAGCGGTCTCGGGGGGGGGGGGGGGGGGGGGGGTGGGGGGGCTGTGAGTGAGGGATCTATGTAGTCGATGGCATCTGGAAGTAGTTGTGTTAGTTGAGTCAAAAATTCTGGACGTAGATGTCGGCTTGATTAGGAGGCTATGGAATGTAAGTAGAATTGAATGGGCAAGTTTATCATTAGTGGGCAGATCAGGTGGTATAGTTGTAATGTGGGATTCTATTGCTCTACAGGGGGGATATGATCATATAGGGGAGTTCTCAGTGTCCATTCATTTCACTTCAAGGGTAGATAGCTTTTCATGGCTTCTAACTGCTGTTTATGGTCCTTACAGAGCTAGGGGTAGGGATAGCTTTTGGGAGGATCTTAGACAAAGATTCCCAGGATCCGGGTACCCTTGGGTGGTGTTAGGGGACTTTAACGTCTATAGATACTGCCATGAAACCAATAAAACCCAGCCAAGAGTAACTAGGAGCATGAGGGAATTTTCCAATTGGATTCATTATTGTGAACTCATAGACTACCCGCTAGGGGGAGGTTCATTCACATGGTCAAATTTTCAGGACCCTCCTCTTTGCTCTAGGTTAGATAGATGCCTAGCATCGGCCTCTTGGGATGATCATTTCACATCTATGGTTCAATTTTTGCTCCCTAGGCCCACATCAGACCATAGCCCACTGCTGTTGTCAAATGAAAACATAAGAAATGGTTCAGCTCCTTTCCGTTTTGAGAATATGTGGTTGGAACACCCTGATTTCATGGATTTGCTTAAGGAATGGTGGAGAATAGGGAGGGATGGAATCGTAGGTTGGGTGGATTTTATATTCATGCGGAGTTTGAGGGAAGTAAAAAAAAGCATTAAAGGTTGGAATAAAGATTCTTTTGGGAGACTTGAAAGTAAGAAAAAAGAAGCATTAGAGGAACTAGAGAGACTTGACAATAAGGAGGGGAGTGGAATGTGGAATCAGGAAGATCGAGTGAGACGGGTTGAGATTAAAGGTAAAATAGAGGAGATTTTAGGTCTCGAGGAAATATCTTGGAGACAAAAATCAAGGATATCATGGCTGAAGGAGGGAGATGGGAACACGGCTTTTTTCCATAATGTTGCAAATGGAAGAAAATGTAAGAATGCGTTACATAGATTGGAGGTTGAGAACATGGAGGAGATTGGGGAGTGCCTAGTGGAATTTTATTTTAACTTATACAGGTCGGAACAAGAGTTTAAATGCCGTTTGAAAGATAGTGGTCAATCAAAGGTGAATGCAATGGAAAGAGAGTGGCTAGAGAGAGAGTTCGAGGAAGAGGCAATTAGGGAAGCAATTTGGGAAATGGATGGAGATAAAACCCCAGGTCCTGATGGATTCACGATAGCTTTTTACAAAATGAATTGGGGGACTATTAAAAACCAGATCATAAAGGTGTTTGCGGAATTCTTTTCTGGGGGGATTGTGCACAAGATTACTAATGCAACCTTTTTAGTGCTAATCCCCAAAAAACCTGGAGCAGTTGGTATCAAGGACTTTAGACCCATTAGCCTTACAACGAGCCTATACAAAATCATTGCCAAGGTCCTATCCTGTAGACTGAGAAAAGTGATTCCTAGTATCATAGGATCATCCCAAAGTGCTTTCATTGAGGGGCGGCAAATAATGGACCGTGCTCTTATTGATAATGAGTGTGTAGATGCTCAATGTCGTTTAGGCCATCCGGGAGTATTATGCAAATTGGATTTAGAGAAAGCTTTTGATAAAGTGGAATGGAAATTCTTAGATGCTGTAATGGAGTGGAAAGTTTTTGGGTTTAGATGGAAAAAGTGGATCATGGGATGTTTGAACGAAGTTCAATTCTCTTTCTTGTTGAATGGGTTTGTGGTGGGCTTATTTGAGTCTTCTAGGGGTTTGCGGCAAGGGGACCCTTTGTCCCCTCTTCTGTTTTCATTAGTGGCGGAGGTGCTACATTGTTTCTTGGATAGCGCAATGGCTAGGGGTTTGTTTCACGGGTTCAAGATTGGAAGAGATGCTCTCCAAGTGTCTCATCTCTAGTTTGCGGATGATACTATGGTTTTTCTAGAGGCATCTAGGGATCAAATTCTATGGTTAAAGAGTATCCTGCATACTTTTCATATGTTATCGGGTTTGAAAGTCAATTGGGCAAAAAGTATTCTGGTTGGCCTCAACATTGAGGATTTTGTTGCTCTAAACCTTAGTGGAGTGCTCGGCTGTCGGATAGGTGTCCTTCCTATATCTTACCTTGGTTTGCCTCTTGGTGCATCTCCTAGATCGGTGAGTTTTTGGGACCTGGTCATTGAAAGGGTGGAAAAGAGATTAGCTAGATGGAAGCGTACTTATCTATCTTTGGGGGGTAGAATCACATTAATTAAAGCTGTACTAGCTAATCTTTCAGTGTACTACATGTCTCTCTTTAGGATGCCTAAAAGGGTAGTGGACATTCTTGAGAAAATCCAAAGAGACTTCTTGTGGGAAGGTGGAGGGGAAAGGAAGTCACATTTGATTGAGTGGAAAGTAGTTTGCAAGGATAAGGCAAGGGGTGGGATGGACACTGGGAACCTAGCCTCTTGCAATTCATCTCTCTTGGCTAAGTGGTTGTGGCGGTATAGCTTTGAGCAAGAAAGCCTATGGTATCAAGTGATAGCCAACAAATACGGAAGAGGGGTTCATTGGTGGACCATTAATTTGAGGGCCTGGCCCACGGGTACATGCCCATGGAAGGATGTGATTAGACTGGGAGACACTTTCTATCCTCACATTCGTCTATGTATTGGTTCCGGTTCCTTTATTCTCTTTTGGCATGATTTATGGTGGGGGGATTCCCCCTTAGCCACTTCTTTTCCCTCTTTATTTCAGGTTGCCAGTCTTCCTAATGCTGTTGTTTTTGACATCTTGGCTTGGTCTAGCGAGGGTCTCGCTTGGAACTTATCATTTAGAAGGGATTTACGATCCCATGAAGTTGAGGATCTGGCCTCTCTTGTTGATTCTCTCAAAGATTGTTTCATTGACCCACCATCCAGGGATAGGGTTATTTGGACCCTGTCTTCCTCCGGGGTTTTTTCATGTAAATCCTTTTTTGCCTCTCATCATCCAAACTTTAATGCCCCAATTGCATATTTTTCAGCCTCAAAACTTTGGAATCCTAGGTTGCCCCCTAAAATAAAGGCGTTTCTCTGGACTGCTCTTTCGTACAGGATAAATACTACAGATATGTTACAAAGAAGGTGGAGAAGGTATGTTTTATTACCCAACATGTGCTTTCTGTGCAGGGAGGCAGGGGAAGGTGTTGACCATATCTTTCTTCATTGCTATTTTGCTAGGGGAGTGTGGAGTTGTCTATTTCAGATGATTGATATTCCGTGGGTCTTACCTACATCATTTGGAGATTTTTTCTAGCAGTGGAGGTTTCCGGGTTTAGGGAGCAGGGGCCACATTTTATATGGGTGGATTTTCCATGCAGTGTTATGGCATATATGGTTGGAGCGTAACCGGAGGATTTTCCAAGATGCCCTTCTTAGTAGGGATCAGGTGATTGATAAGATACTATTGGATGTTGCTTTCTGGGCGTCTGTTAGGCCGGAATTTCGTGATTGGAGTTGCACCCAAATATTGAGAGATTGGATGGTGTGTTGCTTTTCTTCCCTTGGGACAAAAGCAAGGAGTGGGGTTTCTTGGAAAGCACCTAGGACTGGCATTATGAAAATAAATGTTGATGGAAGCTCCTTCAGCAATCCTGGTCCTTCAGGCATTGGAGGAGTTGGGAGGGATAGTACGGGGCTGATTATCTTCATTTTTAGTGGTCCGGTGGGAGTTGGTAACTCTACTTGTGCGGAGATGATGGCATTTTTGTTTGGTCTATCAGAGGCAACTAAAAGGGGATTTTCACAATGCATTATTGAAGGAGATTCGGCCACGATCATGAGATGGATGCGAAAGGAGGACCTAGGGTCATGGAGGTTATCACACATCATTAGCTACGCAAGGTTCTTGGCACGTGAACTGAATGCCTCGTTCAGCCATGTACCTAGAGAAGCAAATGGAATAGCGGATAGACTAGCAAAGCATGGAGTACAGAGATTGAACTTTTATTCTGGGCTAGTTATAGATGAGTTTTCTGGGATGTGTTCAGCTTAGGAAGCTGGTCCTTTTTGTTGTCCTCATTGTACATGGGATGTTTTTTCAGGATCCTGGTTTTGGTTTTATGTTTGGGTGGTGGATAGCTCATATGGTTAGGTTATAGTTCATAGCCCTTTTCGATGTTTTTTGTTTCTGAAAAGGGATCTACCTGTACCTCTTTATTTCTACTCTTACTTATAATACAAGCCTTATTACTTATCAAAAAAGACATTTTGTTCCATGCAACATAACTGGTCTAAGTGCTGGCTTATAGAACTTATTCAATTTAGGTGGAACACGACATTGGACCCTAGAAGCACCCATCCACTTAAGCCAACCAGCTCTAATCCTTTTTGCTGCATCTTCATCAATTTCCCCATATTTTTTTTAACACTGATCTAAAATATTTGAACTTATTGCTAGAGGGATATCTTGGTTCTCAATTCTAGTTTCATTAGTTATATTGTTACTTGTATTAAAAAGACATTTCATATAACCAGCCCTTGCACAATTGATTCTAAAACCCTTTGATTCTAAGGTATTTCTCCACAATTCTTACTTGACATTTACTTCTTCGCTAGTGTGACTTTCAAGACTACTTCATCTGCAAATGACATACGCCAAGGCACCTCACCTTGAATATGATTCATCAACTCATCCATAACTAAAGCAAAGAGAGGAGACAAGGGCTGAAGTGGCTTCTCACTACCAACAATTTTTACTTAAGGCTCACTCACATATATCTGTAATTTTATCAATATATTTCATTTTTACACCTTTTTTACACAAAATCCACCAAATTAATTCTCTTGGAAACTTATTGTAGTCTTTTTCCAAATCAGTAAAACCATATGCTGATCTTTTCTCTTTTTCTTTTCTACAATTTCATAATGTGACTCGTAAGTTTACTTCCACTATAATTTGCATACTCTTGCACATTACCCTTATTCTTAAATAGTGGTATTATTGTACTAAGTTTTCAAGCATTTGGAATTTCCTAATCCTTAAAATTTCAATAAATAGTTTTTTCAACCAAGACAAGGCAATATCTCCCAAGTATTTCCATAGTTCCCTTGAGATGCCATACTTATATATGGTAGTCAAACCCTGTGAATATAGTTTTGTCCTCTAGCTTGATTAATGCTATCATCCACGCAGCATCTAGTTCTCTGCGTACCCTCCATTTCGAATAATTTCATATAATATTCTCTCCACCTTTATTTTATCTCTTTATCTTTTACTAAAACTCTTGATTCCCCACTTTTAATACGTCTAACTTGATCTAAGTCTCTTGTTTTCCTCTCTCTAGATCTTGCTAGTTTATAAATAAAGTTTTTTTTTTCCTTTTTAGTACTTAGCTTATTATACAAGTTGTCATAAGCATGTTTTCTAGCCTCCCTAATTTTCTTCTTGGTTTTTTTTTTTAACTCTATTTTATATCTTTCCAAGTGTTCTTTAGTTTTACTCTTTTGTCAAGTTTCAAAATAATATATTTTCTCTTTAGTAACTTTTTGGACAACATCATTCACCACCAAGTTTCTCCATGAGATGAACAGTACCTTGCCATTCTCTTAAGAATTCTTTCCCAAGTCTTGTGATGAAATTGGCCACTCCATTCCACACCTAGTCAAACCATCTATAAGGTCCCAACTGGCTCATTCATTAGCTTATTCCAAAAAATTACTAAATTCTTTCCTTTGTAATTCCTCCATTTTATTTTATGTTTCATTTTAGCATCTGATTGGTTTGGTGATTTGGAATTGGAGTTTAGAATTCTAATTCAAATTCCAATTTGTTAAGAATTTGAATTTAATAGAATTAACATTCTTGTGATTGGACAACCGGAGAAATTAAAGTTTGGTATTAGAATTTCATAAGAATTAGGTTTAAATTTCAATTCCATTGATTAGATGAGGTTATAAAATTTAATGAAAATTTTGTAATTATTGAAATTGAGAATAATATAAACTCTCTTCTTCTTTCTCTCTTTTATATTTTCTCTTTAGATCTTTTTCCTTCCTTTAAAGTTTTCTCTTTCTAGAACTTTCTCTCTCTAGAGGGTTTTTTCTCTCTAGATTTTATTTCGAGAAAATTTCTCTCTCTAGAGCTTCCCTCTTTTTATAATTTTCAGTATTTGGAACCTTCTTTCTTGATTTTCTTGTTCTTGAGCATCCCCCTTCTCTTTCTAGAAAATTCACTCTCTATATTTTATCTCTCAAGAGCATTCTCCTCTCTTGTGAGTTTTTCTCTCTAAATTCTTATCTTTGTAGAGCATTCCGCTCTTTCTATATTATTCATACTAGAACCTTTCCTCTAGATTTTCTCTTTGTAAAGCATTCCTCTCTCTTCCTAGGGTTCTTTCTTTAGAATTTTCTCTCTTTAGATTTTTTCTCTCTTGATCATTCCCCCCCTCTTTCTAGAGTTCTCTATCTAAAACATTCTCTTTAGAAAGACGGGTTTTTTTCTAATAACTCAAGATTATTTCTACTTGAATTCTTGGGTAGAAGAATCCTAATCTTCATCTTTCACGGTGTGATTTTAGTTATCTAAAATACCTTAAAGCATATTCAGTGCAATTAGGCTGAATTATAATTTCAATTTTTAAATAGTCAACCAATCATAAAAGTTAGAATTGAAAGCCTAATTCCAATTCTTCCTTCGAATTCTACCTTCAATTCGGCAAACCAGCCCGGGCCTTTGTATATTTGTCTTCCTCCCACTTCTTGGGACAAATGTCCATCACTATTAACTTATATTGTGAAGCTAAACTCTCACCTGGAATCATTCTGCAATCTCTACAAGTAGCTAGTTCGTTTCTTATAAGAAGAAAAAGTCAATTTGACTCCAATTTGATTGACTTTTCAAAGTCAAGAAATGTTCAATTCTTTTTTCAAAAATGTAATTGCTAAATACTAGAAGATATGTAGATTGCTAAACATTTATGTAAATTTTTCATTGTGCTTGCATAAATGAATCCTTCGCTAACACCACATGTAGTCTGAGTCTTATGTTACTGTTGGAGGTCTCCCACACTCAACAATTTTCTTTTCCACAAAATCTACAGCCTTGAAAATGCTGGTGAAGGTTCTGTTTTGCCGATCTTAAGATCTGTGAGATTGGTTTTGGGGCTCTTTGCTCTAGGACGGACGAGTTTGGTTGTTTCTTCATCTGATGGTGTGAATGCGCAGGTTTGCTATTTATTTTTGTCAACGTTTTACTATTTTTTAAGTGTGTATAATTGGAAGGTAGTTAAATCTTGTTTACTTTGATTAAATGGACACTGATATCTTTTTTTTTTTTTTTTCTTTTGATAATTGATGAAATTATATTGAACAAAAAGAGAGATATAAGGATAAAAGTGAAAAATATCAAAATGGTGCCAAAGACAGGGCACCACTAAGACGAGAAAATACTAAATAATGGACACTGATATCTGCTCTTATCAATTTGTCATTTCATTACATATGTTTATTTGTGTGTTTGCTATTGAACCTTGTTGATGCTTATGATTCGAGTTATTATGGCAATCTTTCTTTATGTACTTTTACTGTTGTTAGGTTCTATTAGTTGAAGGCACAGAGTCATGAATATGTATTAAGGAGATAAAGATGTTACTCATTGATTTCACACCATGAAGGACCGTAACCATTAAGTCCTTCATGGTGTGGTGAGGGTGGTGGGGTGAAAATGGCTCGTCTCGTTAGTTGGAGTCAGGTGTGTAAGACAAGGGAGAAAGGGGGCATTGACATTGGCAATGTGGCCTTGTGCAATTCATCTCTTTTGGCTAAGTGGCTTTGGCGATTCAGCATAGATCAAGACTATCTCTGGCAACAAGTGATTGTTAGTAAGTATGGGTCAGGAGATAATAGATGGTCCATTAATATGAGGGCGCATCCGAAGGGTTGTAGCCCTTGGAAGGCCGACATTGCAATTGCTCCTTCCTTCTACCCTCATTTTCGGCTCATTGTGGGGGATGGCTCTTCTATTCGGTTTTGGTTTGACCAGTGGTGGGGAAACGAGGCCTTATTGCTTGTTTTCCCATGCATTTTTTCCCTTGCCCGTCGCCCGGAGGCATTAGTGTCTGACATTCTTTCTTGGTCTTCCTCTGGGATCCTTTGGAACCTTGATCTTCGTAGGGATCTTAGACATGTTGAGTTTGAGGAGCTTACTTCTTTGCTTGACAGTCTCAAAGACGTGTTCATTGACCAGGTCGGCATCACCTTCGGGATCCTACTCATGCAGATCATTCTTCTATTCCCTTTGGGGGGGGGGGGGGGGGGTGGGGAATCCACCCCTTCTCGGTGCCTAGGCTTTGGAAACCTAAAGTTCCTCCTCGAATTAAAGCATTTCTGTGGACGACTTTTCTTTACAAGATTAACATGGCTGACCGAATTCAGAGGAGATGGAAAAGGATGGCTATTTTCCCTCACATCTGCATGTTGTGCATGGAGGCAGGAGAGAGTGTTGACCACATTTTCTTGGAGCATTGGTTCGCTTGGGCCATATGGTTGAGACTCATTAGCATTATTGGGATCTCGTGGGTTATGCTTAATTCTATCACCCAGATGCTTGATCAGTGGCAGTTCAGGGGTCTTGAGTCGAGGGGTCACATCATGTATAGATTGGCTTTCCATGCAGTTGTGTGGCACATTTGGCTTGAGAGGAATCACAGAATTTTTCAAGATAGAAGGGGGAGTGTGGAGCATGTCCTGGAAAATTCTATGACGTTGATTGCCTCGTGGGTTTCTGTTTGACCTGAGTTCAGAGGATTGTCTATTTCAGAGATTGTGAGAGATTGGCACAGCTACTGCCTCTCTCCTATGGCTGGTTAGCAAGGGTTTTGTTTGGGGTCTGTATGTTATGCATTTTGAGTAGTCTTGGCATCTTTTGAGGTCCCATTTCTCATGGGTCCTTTTGACTGTATTGTTCTTTTCTACCCTATTTATATCATTTCTCTCATTACTTATAAAAAAAATTAGGTCCTATCTAAGTAGGGTTTGGGGAGGGGTGGACTGATAATAGACCTAACCTTTGACAGTCTCAGACTCTCATGCATGGCTTCATTCTGCCTTTAACCAATGATTTTATGCTTTCATCTTGGGGCTTTTAACAGAACCGTGTCTTATAATTCTTATACACTTCGAAAGTTTGCATTAGTTAATAATTTCAGATGTTCATGTGTTTATGCTGCTTGGTATAATCCATAACCTTTGGTTATGACATGATATTCCATTTGTTGAGCTCACTCCGTTTACCTGGATTTAATAATTTTAGTGTAACAAAATTTAGATCTTGGCAAATAGTTTGGAATTTGCCGAAATCTGAAGTTTGGATTGAATTTTTTTTTGGATTATTGGTGTATTTTTAGGGTGCCATTGTTAGAAATGGTTGTATCCTAGATTATCAAAAAAATGGTTGTATCGTAGATTGCGTCTATGTGGACTACTTGTTCACCATTGTGGTAGTCACACTTAATAGAATTTGTAGGACGCCTGAAGTTTGGGTTCTTAATTTTAGCTTTGTGGCGTATGAGAGTGTGCCAACAGTTTCTCTTTTGCAATAATAAAATGAAATTACATATTTTTTTTACCTTTTCCTTGAATTCCCTCTAGTGTAGGTCAGGAATTGAGACTCCGTTATGTGAGAGGGCTCAATGCCCAGGATAAGAAGGGAAGAGTCAAGGCAAGTTTAGGGATGTGGGATCCTGACATTCTTATGTTACAAGAATCAAAGTTAGCCATGGTCCCCAAGTCTGTGGTGGGGGAGTTTTGGAGGAAGGATTGTGTGGATTGGGTTTACCTACCGGCTCAGGGAGCATCAGGTGGTATGATTCTAGCATGGAAGAGCAACAGGTTTCTTTTAGCTCAGACTTGGGTGGGTGTTTACTCTTTATCTGTCTTGTTGAAATGTTCGGTTAGCTCGGAGTTATTGCTTTTCTCGGCTGTCTATGGGCCGAATGACCAGTCCAGGTCAAGGTTAATTTGGGAGGAGTTATCTGAGGCAAGGGGAATAGGGGGAACTCCTTGGTGTATCGGAGGTGATTTTAATGTGGTTCGTTTTCCGGAGGAAAGAACAAGTGGGAGGAGTTGTTCTAAAGTCATGGCCGACTTCTCTTCCTTTATTGAAAGTTCTCATCTGATTGATGTCCCCCTTAAAGGCTCGAGGTTCACTTGGTCTAAAAGTCAGCTTTCCCGTAATCTGTCGAAATTGGACCGCTTCCTTGTATCTTTGGAGTGGGAGAGATCTTTTCCCAATTTTAGCGTCTTTGCTTGGCCTAGATCAGTTTCTGACCACTCTCCATTATTGCTCACTAGTCAGAATGAGTTTCGGAAAGCAACACCTTTCAGATTTGAGAATATGTGGTTTGAAGATAAATCCTTCATGGACTTGGTGGGAAAATGGTGGAGTGAGATGGATTTTAAAGGCTCAGCCTCCTTTGTGTTTTCCAGAAAACTTCGCGCGCTAAAGTGCAAGATTAAGGATTGGAATAGAGATGTGTTTGGCAGAGTGGATAAGAAGCTGGAGGGTATTATGGCGAGATTGAAAGAGTTAGAAAAATCGGAAGAGGAAGGGACCCTGTCGCTTGATGATTGGAAGGAGATGGGAAGTTTGAAGTTGGACTTCAAGAAGGCTGCATCATTATTGGAGATCAGTTGGAGGCAGAAATCACGGGCTTTATGGCTTAAGTCTGGTGATAAAAACACAGGTTTTTTCCATAGGATGGCCTCAGCTAGAGGGAGAGCTAATTCCATTGACCACTTGGAGGTGGAAGGGTCCCTATTGCTTGAACAAGATGAAATTAAGAAGGCGGCAGCAGCTTACTTTGAAGACCTTTTCATTGAGAAAGTCCATGTTAGACCTTTGCTGGATGGTATGGAGTTTGATTTGATTTCTGATTATCACAGGGATAGGTTGGAAAGGCAATTGGGGGAAGAAGAGGTGTTGGAGGCTATCAAGGAGTTGGAAGGTGATAAGGCCCCGGGGCCGGATGGGTTTACTATCAAATTCTACAAGCTTTGTTGGGGCCATATCCGAGCAGATTTCATGAGAGCAGTTCAAGAATTTTATAATTCATCTCATTTTGAAAGGAGTTTGAATGCCACCTTTATCTCCCTCATTCCTAAGAAGGAAGGTGCGGCATCATTGAGAGATTATCGGCCCATTAGTTTGGTGGGGAGTTTCTATAAAATCATTTCTAAAGTCCTTGCTAAAAGATTGAGAGAGGTGCTTTCGGAAGTTATTTCTCCTTATCAAAATGCATTTTTAGGGGGGAGGCAAATTATGGATGGTGTTCTGATTGTTAGTGAATGTGTGGACTCCATTCAAAGGGAGGGTGTTGATGGGATTCTTTGCAAGCTGGATATTGAGAAGGCATACGATCATGTGAATTGGAAGTTTTTATGGTACATTATGAGGAGGATGGGTTTCGGGGCCAAATGGAGATCTTGGATGGAAACCTGCGTCTCTTCAGCATCTTTCTCTGTTTTGGTTAATGGAGTGGCGGCTGGGTTCTTTCGGTCTTCTCGGGGTCTGAGACAAGGGGATCCCCTTTCCCCCTTACTCTTCTTGTTGGTTATGGAAGCTCTCAGTCGTTTGGTGGCTAGGGCGGAAAATATGGGGCTTATTGAAGGGGTGAAGGTGGGAGGAGGCTCTTTATCTATCTCTCATTTACTTTTTGCGGACGATGCTATGCTCTTTTGCAAGGCGCAAGCCCCTCAACTTTTGGTGGTGAGATCAATCCTGAATTGCTTTGAAGCCCTTTCGGGTTTGAGAGTGAATTTTCAGAAAAGCGAGCTTTTTGATGTTGGAGGAAGTGGCAACTCCTCTATTTTCTGTGGTCTATTGGGGTGTCGTTTGGGGTCCTTTCCTACTTCTTATCTCGGAATTCCTATTGGGGCATCTTTTAAATCCAAATTGATTTGGGAACCAACGATATCGAGGATGAAAAAGAAGTTGTCGGCTTGGAAGGGGAGTCTTTTATCGAAAGGTGGTAAGATGGTCTTGATCAAGAGTTCTTTATCTAACCACCCAACTTATATGCTCTCTGTTTTATTAGCTCCGATTTCAGTGCTGGAGGCCATTGAGAAGTTACAGAAGAACTTCTTATGGGCAGGAGGGGAGGAGTCCAATAAGTATCATCTGGTTTCTTGGAAGGAGGTTTGTAACCCAAAGGAGGATGGTGGCTTGGGTATAAGAAATTTGCGGCTTTTTAATAGAGCCCTTTTGGCGAAGTGGTGTTGGCGGTTTGGCCAGGAGGTAAACAGCCTTTGGAGGAGATTAATTGTTGTTAAGTATGGTTATGATGAGACAAGGTGGCTTCCTAAACAGGTGAATGGGAGAATTGGTTGCAGCTTATGGAGGCCCATATGCAGATTGTCTCCCCTGGTTGAGGCAGGAGTGAAGTTTCAGGTGGGGAGGGGAGATAGGGTTAAGTTTTGGTCGGATCCTTGGTGCTCTGGTGGAGCTCTCAAGGAGCAATTTTCTACGCTTTATAATATTTCTTCAGCCCCTCATGCCTTTGTTGCAAACCTGTACTCCCTAGGGGTGGGAGGAGTACAATGGAATTTGCAGTTCAGAAGAGGTATGTTTGATTGGGAATTGGAAGACTTGTCCCAGTTTCTGGAGTGCATCAATGGAAAGGATTTTGGTTCTCATCAAGATGTTATGAGCTGGTCAAGGAGCAGTGATGGGGTCTTCTCTGTGAAGAGCATGTATGGGTTTATGAGTAAGCGGAATCTTAATTTCAAGGTCCACAATCTGTTATGGCAACCTTTACTTCCATCAAAGGTTGGTTTCTTCATGTGGACAGCGGTGCTGGAGAAAATCTTGACTTTGGATAATCTAATGAAGAGAGGCTGGCAGCTTCCTAATAGATGTAGCCTTTGTAGAGCGGATGCGGAGTCAGTCAATCACCTCCTCATTCATTGCCCAATCACAAGTGGAGTTTGGAATGAGTTCTTAGCCAGGTTTGGTGTAGCTTGGGCCCAGCCTCAAGGTGTTTCTCAGCTTCTTTTATGTTGGAAGATCTCAAAAGGAGACTCTCCTTTCAAGGTCTTTTGGCGGTTAACACCAGGGGCAGTGATGTGGGCAGTTTGGAAGGAACGAAACAACAGGATTTTTGAGAATAAGGAAAGATCTCGGGATGCTCTTTTCAAATACTCTCTTAGTTTTATCCTTTATTGGGCGTCTGCAGTGGAATCTTGTAAGGGATTGAAATGTCATGATGTATTAATGTGTAAGGATTTCAATGATTTGTAAGGATGGGGAGGGGATGAGGTTTATGTACACCTTTGGTGTACAGCATTGTAACCTGTTTTCAGCATCTTTTTAATATATTTCTTCATTACCGATCGAAAAAAAAAAAACAATGCTCATGACTTCATTTTCCGACATCCCAACTGAAAATTTCCTCCTATTTACTGGTAGTAGAAATGAATGCCATACACTAAGTGTCCCTGGAAAGAATAGCTAAAATCATATATCATAACCAGAAAATAGCATAATAAGTTTATAACAGAAGGAATGAACAGCATTAGAGTAATAGAGAAATAAATACTTTTCATAGACATAGTAGTGATTTTTGGTTTTCCTATTGGGTTAGTTAATCCAATAGGAAAACCTAGCTTTGTCCTTTGCCCTTAATTTTCACTCAACTGATTCTATTCCAAATAGAAGCTTGATGTGCACAGAAGTAAATTAACCGTGGCTTCATCCATTGAAAAGTGGCAAAAATTCCACAAAATTTCTTCTTGTCTTTAATGTAACTTGGGTCTTCCCGTAGAAGCCTTAGGCTGTGTTCATCTTCTGGAGATCTGGAATAAGGGAGGGTCATGATTCAAGAATGCTCTTGCTGGTTGTTTGCTGGGGCATTCAGTTTGAAGAAAAACAGAGGTTTTTTAATTGTAGAGTATGAATTTTTGATGTAGATTTGCACTCTTATGTGATGCTTTGGAGGAAAATGGAAGTCCTGGCTAGATATGGTGTATAGTAATGCTTTGTTTGGCCTTTCACATATAAATCTATATTCATATGTATTTTCATGACTGCAAAGTAATATATATGGGTATCTATTTTCATGACTGCAAAGTAATATATATGGGTATCTGTCTGATCCAAATTAATACCGCCTACAGGTGCCAAGTTCCAGACCTTACCCATAAAATATGGTCTATAGATCCAAATTGTTGAAGGGTTCTATGACTGTTATTTTTTTGTTTTTATTTTTTTTTGATGAATAATGAATGTTGTATTAAGTAAAGGAATTCCATGCCTTTTCATTTGGGTCATCTCTCAAATAAAGAGAAAGAAAGGGCAAGTGTCAAAGAAGAGGTGGTGATTAAAATCAAGATTTAGCTGTTATCCCATCGTTCAAATCAGAAATATAAAATAGAAGCGAAAGCTGGCAGAGTAATGTTGTGTTTGTTGAAATATTGAACCGTTTGATAAAGAAAGATCAAGCAGAAAAAAACTGTCGAAACAGATTTATGCGATCCAGCGTTGTGCCTACATCCATGAGAGAGAGAGAGAGAGAGAGGGAGAGTGTACTATTCATAGAGTTACGACTTATGTCTCATACCCAATCCCCCTCCCCAGTTGAACCCCGATGTAAGTATTAACCACACACTCCAGCAGTATCATTATCATATTACTTTCTCCTTGTAGTTGCATCTCAGAGTTTTTGGGATGCTCAAAATTTCACTCGAGCATCTGAATTTGTGTCAAAACCAGCAAAATAGTAAGTTGACAATAACATGCCCTTCTGAGGTGAAATGTTGACCTTCATCTAGAATCAAATGGTAAATGACATCTTGACTCTGTCTGACCATCTTGCCAATCAGCTAAACATGTCACATATTATGTGGGTGTTTTTTGTTATCTTTAATGTCTGGTGTATGATGCAATAAGATACCTACTATATATCTTGAAGATGGTGCGATAGTTATTTTGATCATTATTAAATCCTATGTTTATCCGATGGAAGCCACAAAGGAAACATCCTACAACGTGCTTATCCAAGAGTTCTTGAAGTTCTCAAAGGATCTGGAAAATCCTAATCTTAATTTTTCATTGAACAGTTTATGAAATTTCAATTTGTTGCACTCATATAATGTAAAAAATAAAAACCTTGTATTGTTCCAAAGTTGATTAGATTAACCTACGATGAAAATAACCTATTTATAACCACACGCAAATTTGTTAGCTTCTTTTGTTTGCCAAATTGTTGAACTCTTTCATCAGAAGTTGAGATTGCTATTGTAAAAGCTCAGAAACAGTTCTCTTGTACATGTGACTGAGTCCTTAGTTTATGTCCAAGCAACTTGGATCTCCTCTTCAAAAATATATCCCATTCCTATAGCTTTTGTGAGTATTTGACCAATTCTCCTATCAGTCCTTGTTGCGGTTATATTTGGTGCTATCATTTCAATTCTTAACCACTTAATTTGAAAAATCTGTTTCCTTAGGTTGGATTGATCTCCTATTCGAAAAATAGTCATGGTCAGATTCAGTGGTCACTTCATATGAATGGATCAAAGATAGTTCCTTAGCCTGTATCCTTTTCGACCAGTATTTGCAGCACATTTAGCATTCCTTGTACTAGAATCATATGAGCATGAAGAACTATTAATTTTTTATTTATTTTTTTAAAATACCTTCTTCAGTAAGTGTTCATCCCCGAATTCTATTAGATCCTTTAGTTGAATTAGTTCATGATATTTATTTTGTGTATTTTCTGGTTTTTTAATTTTGTAGAAGTTGATCTGCGTTGTATTTGCTTCATGAAAGATCAATTAGATGGTAGGATCTTATCCTAGACTTTTCTTTTTGAAAATGAAGTGTATGGATCAATAATTCATAATTTTATGCCAAATTTTGCAATAAGAGATACTTTGAGTCATCTGAATTTTGATATCTAGTTGTCATCCTCTGTCTCCTGCCCATTAACTTGAAAAGCGAATTGTCTTGGATTGAATCAAGCCAAGGTTTTACTGTGGCTTTTTGTTTATATGTGGAAATAATAAATGAAGTATCCGTGATGACTATAAAATTATATGATTTATGGATTTGTGTATTGCTTGAAGTTAACTCAAAGTGACATGAAAATTCGAACCTTGTTGAAATAATAATTTATGATTTATGTTTTTCTGCAGATGATGTGGCAGTTGGTACATTCTTCTTGGGTATTACATGTGAACTGCAACAAGCGTAGAGTTGCCGCTATTGCTGCTCTGCTATCTTCTGTTTTGCATTCATCCGTGTTCAGTGATGCCAACATGCATAAAACAACTGATGATACTCCAGGTCCTTTGAAGTGGGTGCGTGATGCTTTTCTATCATATTCTGATTCCTTTATTTGGATTTTGTCTATATCATTTCAAAGTTTTTTTCACCTTCACATGAATTTCTAAATCAACCCATGTGGATGAGCTTAAGAGCAACAGTCTCTTATGAGCACTTGTTTCATATGCTGTGTCTAATTTTGTTCGGATGACTGTAGCTTAAGTCTTCATTGAGTTTTCAATTGTTTATACTAATATAAAGGTTGATCTCCCTGATCTTACTTGTCTTCTGGAGGGAGACTGTGGATCTTCACAAAGTCCTTAGTTCTCTTCAAAAAGCTAATATTTTTGTATTCAGTAAAAAATTACGAGTATATTGTACAATAAATTAAGCCAGTTGGGCTCACCCAAGCTTGGTTTAGACCTGTTTAGTAAATCATCCTTTTTTTCAATCTAGGGGTTGTTCATGAGGATAATTATTGAGCTAAGCCATATGTTGCTCTTATTGCTGAAATCTGAAACCAATTGTGCTATCATATTTCAGTCAATATTCTCCATTAATTTGGGGTTATGTTACATGTTTTGCTCAAAGAAAGAAACTGTTAGGAGGAAGTTCTAAGCCAGTGCATGAGTTTAGGGATGATGCCGTGTCGTTACTATCTGCTGGGGCACCCTATATAGGTAGTTAGGATTTGTGCATAGACATGTTGGCACCCAGTCCCTCTTCTGCAAAGTCATATGTGATAATGCATGCTATTAAATTTTACCAGACCAGGCACATACACTGAGTTGGGTCTCTTGGTACGCCATTTGTGTGTGCTATGGTTGAAATCAATATCACGGTTGGGTTCCAAGTCAGGTTTTTATCATCAGTATATTGGGGTGTTGCAAAAGCTGTTTAGTACTTGTTCCTTTCATGTTATGAAGGTAAACCTTGTAATATTTCCTCTGATTGTTTGATGACTTGGAATTTTGTTGATACCTAGAACATCTTTCCTGCAGTTTGTCATGAAGATTCTTGAAGAAGGCACAAAAAGTCCACGGACTATTCGTCTTGCTGCTTTACACCTAACAGGGCTGTGGCTTTCATACCCAAGAACGATAAGATACTACTTGAAAGAGCTGAAGCTATTATCACTTTATGGTTCCGGTATTCTGGCCCTCCTACTCATTTATTTTTCTAATCTAGTTGATCATTCCTACACTTGAAGATTAGGATTTCTGTGCTATTATCTAGTTTGTTGCTGAGCTGTAAATTTCTTTCACCAGTGGCTTTTGATGAGGACTTTGAAGCTGAATTATCCGAAATTCATGAAGCAAGAACTGAAGTCTCATTACTGGCTAAAAGCCCTGATCCTGAGCTGACTGAAGTAAGCTAGGACTTATTATTTACAATACCTTCTACATAGCAAATACTGGTTCTAATGAGCAATTAGCTACCTTTTTTCTGCCACGGGGACGATATCATATCATTTTGTAATAGCAATAAATCTCTGTTACTTATAATTTTGATATTGATCAGATATTTATTTGTTTAGCAATTCACAGTCCTATCTCCAAAAAACTACAATGTTTGCCAATATTATCTTCCCCAGTTTGGCTTCTCATAGAGTGGTTGCTTGTAGAAAAATCTTAAATTGTAAAGCAAATAACAACTACTTTTCCATTTTTGTGTATGTCATTGTAATAAATACTAATTTTACTTGCTTCGTGGCACATTATGGAAAGATTCAAGGTAAACATCATTTGATACTGGGTAAACCTTTTTTGCTTTAGTTTTATGTCCTCTTTTCTGATGAGAGAAGCATTAGTTTTATTTTGGTGACCAGACTGCTATAAGTCTTGTCTTAATTTGGATTATTCACAGGGAGTTAAAAAGACTATCACTTGTTGTAATTATAAGACTCTTGGCCTGCATGTGAGAATGCAGGATCTGGTCTCTGTGCTGTCATGCCAAATTTTAAGCCTGTTTTTAGTCCATCCCTCCCATGACCCTGATTAGGCTGGACCTAGATTGGGTTGTGGTGCTTTTTAGAAAGATTTTTGCTCCATATAATAATTTCCTTATCAAATGTTGGTTTTCATGTAACTTACTGTAATTTATAATGCTTTCATTTCTTAACAGGCATTTATTAACACAGAGTTGTATGCCCGTGTATCTGTTGGTGTTCTTTTTTACAAACTTGCGAAGTTGGCAGATACATTGGGATCTGATAGTGAAAATGAAGATTGTCATCTTGCCCTGGAATCTGGAAAGTTATTTTTATTAGAGCTTCTTGATTCTGCGGTATGGACATTGCGGTTTGAAGCGTTTATACGATGTTCTGAAAGGCATTAAATTGACTGACTGAACTTTTAATGTTAATGATTTATGTATCACATTACATGACTGGATTGCAGAATGAGGTGTCCTGCATTTATTTTTGTTTTTATGTGAACATTGTGGTGCTCATATATGACTGCGATTGACAGATATTCTTCAATGATTATAATGATTAAGATTGCAATGTTTATTTTGAATTTTTGATCACATCTTTTGTGGCTATCTGCAACATTTTTCCCCATGAAAATATTTCTTTTAATGTGAAATTGTCAGTTACCGCATAGAATCAAGTGTTTCTCAAATTTAATACAAAAACAAGATCCCACCTTAAGATCATCATATATGGCATGTAATTTAAGTGCACTATATGGTTGGCACTCCGCAGTAACTTCCTTTTTTCATAATTTTGGAATCTGCACGTGCAACAGATTTGAAGTTATGCCTTCTTATTGTAGAGGATTTTTTTCCCCATGGATTTAATGCACTACTACTTTGAATTTTGCTGAGGCAAAATTCAATTTTTGTGGAGCTCTTCTTTACAAGGAGTGTTCTATAATATTATAATGAGGCATCATGCATTTGTCCTTGTAATAACTTCTGTATCATGAAGTCATTCTTGTAATAACTGCTTTTTGAATGAACCATAATGATTTCTGGGCTGGGGTTCATGGTTTTAAGTAGTGTTTGCGGTGATGGAGAAATTTTGCTGGTTCAGGCAGAAAATGAAATGGAATTGAATGGATTCTGTGGTAGTATAAAAAACCCCTACTTCTGTCTGGCACAGGTGGTGTTTCGCCTTGTGCAGAATGACATTTATGTAGTTTTGACAGCATGCTAACTGAAAAGTTAAGAAGAAAAAAAAATATCAGAAGGTAGGAGGAGGGGGGGAGGAGGGAATAGAGCGAGGTTGCCTCCGTATTCTCTCCCATTATTGCTGCTGAGTTGTGTACCAAGAAGAAGGTAGAAGGGGGAGAAGGCGGTGGGAGGAAGGGTATGGTTTTTTTTTGGGGGGGAGGAAGCAGGGTGGGGTTGCACCTGTTCTCCCCTCTTTCTTTTAAGCATGTGTATATATATATATATATAAAATATATGAAATATGCAGAAAATGTTTTGGAATTTTATATCATTAAATTTTTTTTTTGTTCTTTAGATTTTTTGGAATTTTTTTGGTATTGCAGCACGAAAAATGAATTGGCAAGAGCAGCGTGTCAACAAAATTTCGATGAAATAGCACGACAGACCCTGGGTGAAATGATGACAAGACTGGCATGGCAAACCTTGGTTTGAATTATTGTCTAATACAGATACAAAGAAGATGGAAAGGGATTGCTTTGTCTCCGCAGATTTGCTTCATGTGTATGGATTCTGGAGAGAGTATTGATCATCTTTTTGTTCATTGTCAGTTTGCCAGTAGCTTGTGGAGGAGGTTTCTTGAGTTGATTGGAGTGTCTTGGGTGTTCGCAGATTCTTTTATCGCATGTTTTGATTAGTGGCGGGTGAGGGGTCTTAGTAGGAGGGCTATATATTGTATAATATGGTTTTCCATGCTGGGGTATGGTCCATATGGTTGGAACGAAATAGCAAGATTTTCAGGGATATCAGGCGATCGGTGGATCAAGTGTTTGATTCCACATTGATTGCGGTGGCATCATGGGCTTCGGCGCTGCTAGAGTTCCAGGGATTACGGCCTATTCAGATTGTGAAGGATTCGAGGAGATGGTGCTTTTCGGATCTTACAGAGGTGGATGTTTTGTCGAGAGGGATGAGCGGGATATTCCCAGACAGGGGGTGAGGAGTCTCAGATGTTATTGAGTGGGATGTGGATATGATCAGATACTGAATGGCTTGTTCAGTCTCTGATTTTTTAGTCTTGAGACTTTGGTCTTTGTTTTTGTCATGTACGGTGGTTTGTTTTTTGGGGGTATACTTGGGGTGTTGAGGTCTGGTGTTTTTGTGTAGTCCGTTTGTATACTCCATACTTTATACTTTTCTCCCATATAATATATATATACACTCATCTTCATTATGCATCAAAAAAAAAAAAAATACAGATATAGATTATCCAATCCATACTGGTACTATGACGAACTGTTCCGAGGCAAACTATTGGTGCATACTGGTCAATGCATGAAAGGGCCCTTGATTCCATCCAATATCCTGGAAATTATTAACAATTCGAACTGATACAGTTACCAATGGTGTTATTTATTTTTAAATTGAAGAGAGAATAATCATGATAGTTACCACTGCTTCCCTGATAGGTTTTAACTTTCAGCCTTGTAAATTGTCTTGTCATAGCCTAAAACTAGGATTATACAGGATCATTTATACATAGTGAATTTTGATATCTAATGCCAGGCTCAGATATTAATAGTGCTAATGTTTCAGGTGTGTGTGATTTGAATAAAGTAGGTTCAGATGGTTTTCATGTCTGACAGGGATTAGGAAGGTCCCCTTGAGAAGCTGGATGTGGGCTCATACCGAAGGAACTGAATCACAAGAGGAAGACCATAGACCTCGATGAAGTCAGTTTCAAGATTTAGATGACATAAAATGCTTGAAGATTTGTTGACCATAAAGCATATTGTTTTTGGTTATGACTGGAACTAAGCCATAATATAATCCACAGAACTTGTTCTGTTCATAAGATTCAATGCTCCATACAGTAAATTGGGATTTCTTTTATACTTAAACTATGTAATACCTTGACCGCAAATGGCCTAGAACCTGTGATGTTTTCTCTTCTTTATATCTATGACTATATAGAGAAAAAGAAACAAGGAGGGATATTTACAATACCCAGCATTTCAAATTCAGTAATATCAGGAGTATATGTGCTTTGGTCCTGTCCAGAATTTCTAGTGGGCCCCAAATCAAAGTAGTACCAAAATAAGAAGATATTGATTATAGTCTAAAAGCATGAAGTAGAAAGTTGACGAAATTACCTATTGTGCCCCTTGAATTTCTTCTCAAAATTTCACGAGAAGCTATTATAGATGCTGTGGTCTATAGAGCAAAATTTTGGTAACAAGGACGCAATGTGTTCGTAGTATGAATGTTGCTTGAATGAGGATGTTGAGATGGATTTGTGAAAGGTTGGGAAAAAGTAGTTATTAGAGTGTCCAGTGGTCCACTATCTCTCAAGAATAGACATAAAAAATAAAAAGTTGCTGTCTTGGGCAGTAATGATGTGTATATATTTAGACCAGCTAGTCCAGCTTGGTTCTAACCATTATGAGGTTGTAGATACCTTGTGGTTCAGTAAAAGGAAAAAGGGAAAGGAAAAGAACTAACCAAACTGAATTTGTGGACATGGACGGAGGGAGAAAGATGAGAATTAGACGGACGGATGGAGGGCCGGTGGGAGGGAGATGGTTGTTGGGGGGGGGGGGGGGGGGGTGCGCTTGGGTTATTTTGTTTGGGTGGTGGGGGGTGGCGTCAAAGAGCAAAGGAGGGGAGGGTGAAGTCAGAATTGAACGAGAGAGGGAAGTAAAAGAAAAGCAATAATTTGAGGTGAAGAGATCTTGAGGAGCAAGGAGAGAGGAGGAATATGGAGGGGCATACTTGGATACTTGGCCTCTCCAACTCTTCCCTGTTTTCTCTATCTTTACCTTCAAGATCTGATTTAGAAAAAGAGAATATGTGTTAGAAATGATTTTCAAAATTGAATTCATGCCCTAATTATAACATACAAATTGCAAACAAAATTTCTTGTTGTCTTATGCTCCCTTTGTGAGACACTAGTTTCTTTCTTGGTTCCTAAGATATTCTATCTATCAATAGAAAAAATACAGTCGAATATAATGTGGATCGCATTTGGCAGCACCATGTATTGTTAATTACTTCTAATATGGGATTATAATTTTTTTTTTGATGAATAATGAAACTCTCATTAGATCAAAAGGGGAGAGGAGCACCTCACAAGGAGTGAGAACACCCCCAAAATACATAATAAAACCACAAAAAACCAAAAATAGAAGACTCTAAGGGTCCTCCAACATGATAAACTACATCAAAAACCGTCACCAAAGTAAAAACTTTACTCAACCACCCCAAACTACATATCGGTGAAAGACGTCCATTTCATGATGATGTCCATAGATGTGTATGAATCAAAATCCTTCTGCCCTGAAGCCCAAAAAGCAGATAACGATAACACCTGGTCTACCACGCTAGACCTTCTCACCTTCTCGTCTTCAAAAATACACCTATTCCGTACCCTCCATAATATCCATAATGTTGCAAAAAAACATCCCCTGTAAAGTTTTCGCCCTAACCTACTAAAACCCAAAAAACGCCACTGAAAAGCTAACTCCCGTATGGTATAAGGAAGTACCCAAGAAACATTTCCCAAATACAGTAAGTGCCTCCATACATGATCAGCAACAAAGTATTTTCCCTCTCTCGTTCAATATGGGATTATAATTGATTACTTCTATATTGGGAGTTCTCCGTGGTTTGAGTATTTTCTCTCGCTTTTAAACATGAATCTTGCATATTTAACACCATAGTGGTGTTTCGGTTGTTTCATTTTAGCATCTCTTCAGTATCCACTTGCAGTTTTCAATTTTGTATTTATTTCTTGCATGTCCTTGGAAACTGTTTACATTTAACCTGTCGCAGGTTTTTTGTTTCCATCCATTGCCCTCAGCACAAGCACTAGAGGTTAGGAAACCTTTAAGACATTAACAATATCGTTCTCAACCCTAGTTAAGTTGTGTTTGCAATGGCCTTCCTACTGATGATCTCTGCCCAAGGGCTATTGAGCAGTTTGGAGGCGATCAAGAAACTTCTAAGCTGATCTTTTTGAGTAAAAATAGTCCATGCTGGCAGCAAGGCATTGTAATTCTAGCTATTATAGGACTAAGAAAATCGCCTCCATGTTTTTTCATCATATGATGAAATAGTTAGTTATGCTTATCCATAAAAATTGTTATTTTAATAGCTTTAGTGGGTGTTCTATTTTCAAACTACCTTTTGCCTTCTATACTACATTTACACAATTTGAAGTCCAGCAATTCTGATACAAAGTTCTTGGTTTTTTTTGTTTTGGGAGGCAACCAAGAGACAGAAAAGGGTCATGTTTGCTAGTAACAACCTATACTAAGTTCTCCTTGTTGATTTTTTAAACAGTTTCATCTAGCACATTAATTTGCATTCAGCTATATATTAATGGGTCTGAAGCATCCACGTACTCTATAGACATTGTTCCCATTGGAAAATTTGCTTGGTTGAGGTTCTCCCAGCTTTAGTTGTCTAAACATCAGCCATCATGTTACACCTATGAGTTTTTGAGGCCCACTTTATTGTCATCTAAAATCCCCTTAGCCTACTTCTCCTACACATATTTTTTTAATCTCATTGTAAGATTGAGATCTAGGTCTAGTTCTAACTGACCTTTTGCTTCAGAATCAAATTGATTGAATTTCAAAAGATACTAGCTTGATAAAATATACTGAAATTCTGAAATAGAACTTCATAAAATTCTCTTTGGGTGATCACATCTGTGGTTAGTCACAAAACTCAACCATTTTGCAACCAAATATATATTCCATGTCTTTCCTTATTGTTAGATGTATCTGAGAGGTTGGAGCACTTTGTCAATTTCCTGGAGAAGGCTCATTATCCTATTTTTGACTATAGTAACTATATCCCTTTAAACGATCTTGTTGCCGAGGTATTGGTCTAAAAGTTTTTGCAAAAGCTCTGCAATCTCTCTTTGAATTTTAAGAGTTGTGTTTGGACATGCCATTGCATAGCAGCATGCATGGAAACAAGGTATTAATTTTGTCACTTACGCCTCATTTGCTGAAAAATCCATGTAGTGAACACCATGTGATAATCTTATTGGTTTTAGACAAATACATAGTAATATTTCCATCTTTTGCTAGAATAACCGACTAAAGACATGCTTGTTAAAATGTAAAAGGTTCATTGGGTCCATGAAAAATTAAAAATGAAAGAGAAAAGGAACTTCGAGTTATATGAGGGAGAATCTTGATGATATTTCTGCATCAAAACCAAGGCAAGGGGAAGTGCAAATTGCCTGTAAGATGAAAGCAGAAGAAAGTTATCTCAGATTGAGAGATAGGGCATAATTTACAGGTGCATCAATCCATAGATGTGTACTCTACTAGTGAGGGTGGCCCCACATTTACATGAATTTAATCAAGTTTGAACTTAACACGTAGTGCACCTATCATACTACTTTGGAATCAACAGAGTCATGTTTGTTACCTTTTACTTGAAATTTCTATCATTAAGTTAATCATTAGTTTTCTTAGCTCCTGTGAAGTGACTTTCAAATACACCATATGATTATATGTTGTATATTTAGTTTTTCACACTTCTTTAAGGCACGATATCCTTTTTTGCAATGTTAATCATATTATGTTCGTAAATCCATGAT
This sequence comes from Buxus sempervirens, assembly GCA_947561395.2. Classification (NCBI taxonomy): domain Eukaryota; kingdom Viridiplantae; phylum Streptophyta; class Magnoliopsida; order Buxales; family Buxaceae; genus Buxus; species Buxus sempervirens. Next base: position 38,466,369 of record OX387187.1, read on the forward strand.
CAGTATTTTGTAACCTCGCTAACATAACGAGATGTTTTTAGTCTTTTTAATAAATATCTTTATAAAATAGCCCATAATTCAAGTGTTATAATCTCACTCATGACATTTTAACATGGATCTACAAGATTGTTATCATGGAAACCCGTGATAGTTATTATGTAAATTGCTGAATTGTCGATCCACTATCTTTTGTCTTCTTGTTTCTCTCTCACAAACACACAGAGATAAATACATATGTGTGCTTGTATATATTTTTTGTTATGTTCCTGTTTTTACTCAAACTCGTATTGCACCATATGGCATTCTGGAAATGATTTGAATTATTAAAAAATGCAGGTTAATGAGAAGGATCTTGCGAAAGAGTTGTATAAAAAATACAGTGCAGTGAGTTTTTTATGTTTACACTTATTGGTCTATAATATATTGAGATTTGTTGCATCCCTACATATGACTTTCACAGGTATTTAACAATTTTGTTTTTGTTCTTTTTATTTCTTATAGATACATAGGCGTAAGGTTCGTGTTTGGCAAATGATATGTATATTGTCTAGATTTGTTGATGAAGATATAGTTCAGCAAGTCACATTCAGCTTGCATATTTGTTTACATGTAAGTAACATACATACATACGCGTGCGCACACATACACACACACAGATATATGTACCTGTTGGCTCCTGTTTGTAAGTAATTCATTTTCTAGGTTATATGCATCCCTGTAGCTGCTCCCATGCTTTTTCACAGAAATATTGAAATTCTGTATGTTTGGCTTTGGAAAACTATTCAGTGTGTAGTGAACAATGCCTGGTCTTTTAAGAATTTGTTTTCATAAGTAATTTATGAAAACGAGAAGTTTAATTACTTTATTCATTCTTTCAAATCGTTAAATTTCTAATTTTACATAATTTAGGCTTATGATTATTTTTTATAATCGTTTTGCTTTTGAATGTAAAATGGAAACCTGTGGAGGAACTTATGTTTGTCCCTTTTTGTAAGTAATTCATTGTCTACGTTGTACATATGTATCCCAGTAGTCGCTTTTATGTTTTTTTTTTTCACGGAAATAGAATTCTGTATGTTGGGCCTTGGAATGTGATTCTGGTGTACTGAAAAATGTCTGATATTTTAAGAATTTGTTTTCATAAGCACTTTATGAAGACTTCATTAGAACTTTAATTACTTTTGTAAGCCAGGTTTAGACAGAAAATAAAGAAATATCCTCTTCTTTCATAGTTATTTTAAGTCTATCATCAGTGATTATGGTTTGGACAGAGGATATGGAAATATCATTTTCTTGGTACTTGTTGAACTTCTGCTCTTCTTTTGGTGCATGCAATCATCTATGTTAATACCATTCTGTTTTTGAATTTGCAGTTCATTGATCTTAAAATGAGTTTTCATTTTCTCTTTTCCTGTAGAGAAACAACTTGCCAGCAGTTCGCCAATACTTGGAAACGTTTGCTATCCATATTTACTTGAAATTTCCATCTCTAGTAAGAAACTTCTCAATATTCTTGTCACTTTTCAATATTCTTGTCATTCATTTTATTCAAACCTCTTGCCTAGTTGTGTTATTGAAAGAGATCCTTACTATAGCTCTCATGAAAGAAATCATGATGTTTCTATGAAATAACTCATTTTACTAAAGTTGTGTAGATCCTGTTTATGTGCTTTTGTTCATGTCTTCCTATTTAGGAAGCTTGGTAACTGATAAAAAAAGTTCACATTTTACGAGAAGTATTTACAGATTCATAATTACTACAAAAATATAGATAATAGGCATTACCTGCAGAAAGAAAATAAAACATATGTCCCCTTTTTCCAAACCTTGGTGACATATCTGGTTTCAGATGGAATAGCATTCTTGTACTATGCAATTATCTAGACTAGAGCCAACAAATAGTATGTTTCATGTGAAAAGGACTTGGTTTTGGTGCTAATCAAAACCTATGCAAGGATATAGTCCTCTGATACAAGAGCTGTTCCCAGCCAAAAGTCTGGGTTTTGGTGTAAATGATACCTAATTTCTAAATTTCTTTTGCCACCATGTTGTAATTGAATCCATAATTCCTTTTTCTGTTTTATTCTTTGTAGGTTCGACAGCAATTACTTCCTATCTTCCAAGATTATAATATGAGGCCTCAGGTAAATTAATAGAATGAATTGGTACATTTACATCTCTCTCAAAATTTACTTAGTATTTAACAGTTTCAATCCCTTAGAATGTTGGGGCTTGTAATGAAATTCATGGGAAGTCGTAGGAAATTAAAAAAATTAATTCTAAAAAATAATAAAAAATTCTAGACAATTTTAGTGAATTGGGAATATTACAAGAACATAAGGTGACATGCACTAATAAAAAGGGCTAGCCTAATGCACAAGGCTCCCACCGCTGCGCAGGGTTTGGGAAGGGTCTATTGTATGCAGCCTTATCCCTGCAAGCGAGGAGGCTGTTTCCTGTGTGACATGCACTAATATTTTTTTATAATAATGAAATTCTGCCAAAACATCTATATGACTTCATTGTAATTGGATAAACAAGATAAATAACACATGTAAAATCTTACGCACGACTCTGAATTTTTTAAGTAGGATTTGTCCAATTTTAGACTCTAGATGAGAAGACATGACTTGTGCGTACAGCAAAAACGCTCGTGTTGCTGTTGAAATGACTTTCAATGATCACTTGCAGGCACTTGCGTCATATGTTTTTATAACAGCTAATGTTATTCTCCATGCGACTGAAATGCGTGTTCGGTCCAGACATTTGAATGATTTACTTCCCCATATAGTTCCTCTGTTAACTTCTCATCACCATAGTTTACGCGGATTTACTCAGGTGAATTTCTTTAAAACTTTTGATTAGTCTTCTATTTTTTTTTCATTTTCTTTTATTAGTTACTATAATGCATTTGGCTTTGATTGATTGTTGGACTGATTTGAGTCATTTGGTGTTTCTTTTGCAGCTACTAGTTTACCAAGTTCTTTCCAAAGTGATGCCAGCCTTGGATTCTAATGTTTCTGGAATTATGTCCTTGGAAAAGAATTGCTTTGAGAATTTGAAATTATATTTATCAAAAAACCTTGACTGTACCAGGTAAGATTTTCATTTGAATTTGTATGTTCACTTTTATTTTATTTTGGAAATTGCTCTTTATAAGCTTCTTCATCATAGAATTATCCCTGAAGCTTGTAGGGCTAAAACTTAATCCTAAAAGTACCTCAAAAATAATTCAGAAAACGACTATAGTTTAAAATCTCACTTATCATACGCCCAAACTGTTAGTTTGAGCAATTTCAAACATGGTTGTCAAACTCCTTGAGGATGAGTTTGGCCTACAACACCTATAGTATCATAGGACTCGCTTGAATTCGCTCAACTCGAGTAGTACCGAGTTTGTAACCCGAGTCCAAGTTGACTTGGGTGGTATGACAAAGTTCTTGCACATGCCAAATGCAGTATAATAAAATAAATTAAATTAAATACTGTAATTAATTCAGAGTTGAATTGTGATTGTAATTCCCACCTTATGTTAGAATTAAGTAAGTGAACCTACACTACTCGTAATCAATTTGAAACGTAAAGAATAATTCAATTTAAGTCAAACTGGGATTAGGAAAAATAAGAAGTCAATCAAAGAACAATATACGTAAAAAAAAAAAAAAAAAAAAAACTGTGAAAATCAACAAAATAAATAGGGGAATTAAATCCCACGAAAATTAGACATAAATAAGAAATAAGAACCTTCCGAGAATTAAAACAATAAAATCCATCAAACTCCTATCAATCAAAAGTAAACCCTGCATATTCTTAGTAGCTTATCTCGATGCCGTAACACGTAGATTTTGGTAGTCTACTAATCCTATTGTAGATCTTGATTTATACCTAAATATAGTAAAATAATTTAAGGAGTAAAGCTTAGTAGATAGTACTCCGCATACTTAATTTCCTTGTAAATATTATACATATAGAATTCAACCAAGTAAAATTAAACAAATGCAGTAATAGAAATTTAAATCAAGTAGTTAATGCAAATTTGTTTTCATGCAATTAATGCTAGCTTTGGATGCATGCTGTAGACACCTCAAATTGCACCTCGATATAAGAGAATACTCAAAATGAACTTTAAAAGTCTTATTTGAGCCTTGACATATGTCAAACATTAAAAAACAATCAAAAAAGATGCCAACCGTACTGAGTATACGGTTTTTGTAATTTTGGTCTCAACTGCTCTGTATGTGCGGTTGCAACCGCACACACAGCACGGTTGATATCCATGCTTGTTGCGTGAGCTGCCACGTGGCTTCGCGAAGCTTCGGCCGTTGAGCCACGTCGACAGCAATCATGATGAGCGTAACTGAATTGAATCGTCCTGTATGTGCGGTTTGGTTAAATTTGTATAGAAACCGCACTTTTAGTGACGGTTGTGTTGAAACCGTACTGTGTATGCGGTTTTGGCTGTTTCGAGGATTTGTGAAATGGCTCGATCTCTGAGCCTTATTTACGCATATTACCTCTCTCTCAGGGACTTGAACTCCCTATTTCACCCTCCGAAACTTCTAGTATTACACCAATTCAAGCCTTGGAAGAGAATTGGAATAATCTAGAAGGCTTTTTAGGCCTACCCTTGGGACTCTTCTACCCTTGGCTTGGCCTATAAATAGAGGGGTCCTCCTCTTGCAAATGGCTGACAATTTGAGGCATAGAAGCTCTGCAAGAAGGAGGAGAAACTCTGCTGGATTGACTACTCAACTGCTCAAGCTACTAAGGTAAAGCTCATTTGAGTTTATTGCTTCCTCTTTACATTCTAGCAATCTCTCATCTTCTACCTTTCTGTAGTGTAAGGCCCTGGTGATTGTTTGCAGCCCCAAACCTCTTCCAAAGTACCTGGGATTTCTCTCTAGCCGTAAAACGTGAAGAGAGAGCCTTAGGAAAAAGAAGTAGGAATGGATCCTCTAGGCTTAGAACCCACAAATGATGAAAAGCATGCTGTGTGGTTATTTTGAACCTTTGAATGCTTCCGTGATCTATTTTGTATTTGGAGAAGGTGCACGAATCCATGCTCTCAATAGCAATGGATTCCAACCTTCTCCTAGAAATGTGATTTTCCACATCTTCACACACACTTTTTACTATTTTTCCTCGAATAGGCTAGATCTTGGATTTCCGTGTTAAATACGGGAAATCTGAGATTATTGGCCTTAGAATGAATTTTAGAACTTCATGAGATGGTTTCCATTGATTTCTAAGTTGTTTTGGTCGAATCCACATGCACTGGTTTCCATGTTTTATCCAAAAATCTTCAAAACAGGGCAGATCTGTGGCCTGTCTTGGAATGCTTATAACTTCATCCTCCGGATGAATTTTTGAGTGATTTCAAAGACATGTGATAGATGGATGTGTCTATTTCATATCTGGAAAATTTCGTCCACTTTCATATAGCCAAATTTTGATACCATCTGTTCAAAGTCTGTAAGTCAGTTCAGCCCAGATTGCTGAACTTGCCGCTTGGATGGTGCACCGTTTATTCAATTTTAATCCGTTTTGAGTGGTTCTAATTTCTGAGTTTTCCTTGAGAGGTATATTTTCATTTCCAACTGGTTTCAGCAGATTTTGATCTGTTTTGTGCTTTGGGTGCTTAGTTGACTCAGAGGTGCTCGCTGGCATAGTCCAGAGCTAATCTGTGGCCTTCTGGGCCTGTTCAAGAAAGCACACAGGTTACATCCTGATAGAGATTGGTGTGAGGTTTTTTTCTTTGGAAAGATGGCACTACATACTTCCCCCATACCAATTTTCATGAATTTTTATTGAGCCAAACTCCACGAATAGGATTTTGAAAATGCTTACTTAACACTTTTTCCAAGTTATAACAGCAAATTTTAGATGTGGATTTCTCTTTTATTTTGAATCGGATTGAGTTGAAATTTTTACTATATACTCTACTATATACCAGTTTTCAAATGGCTTTGGTTTCATTGGATTTGGATTTAAATTGAGTGAGTTATGGTTAATCGAAGCTTTCAAGCTCTTTTGATCTAATTTCTCCAGATTTGCCTTAGCTTGATTTTCTTCATTTACACTTGGATTTCTCTTCACTCATGAAGTTTTAGAGGTGATGGATCCACAAAGAGAGTCTAAGCTCATTAGACTTCTCACGTGGGATGATCACACACATTGTGCTTGTTACAAGCACCCTTTTTGTTCATTTCCTTAGCAAACAATTTCTAGCATAAGCAAGCATGCGGCAATCGTCTTAGACGGATGAGTGGGGGTGCCTAACACCTTCCCCCGCTCATAAATAATTCCCCTTACCCAATCTCTAGATTTTTCCTCATCTTAGAGCTACTTTAGCTCTATTTGGCTTCTATGAACCCTTCGGTGTCCATTCACACCCTAAAATGGATGGTGGCGACTCTTAGCTTTTATCGATCCCCGCGTGACGATATCGGAGGTCATCCGAGATGACAAATCCATGTCTCACACATGCATATGCATATCCTAACAAAATATCTATTAATATGTCATACCATATAAAGCAAGTGAATACATGCGCAATAAGTATGCATGCGATGTGTCTTGGACACATTGGACAACACATATTCCTGTTATAGACTCTAGTCGCTGACCTCTAGCCTCTAGGTATATTTATCGCATTTTACGTGTGCATTGTAGATCTATGAGTTTTTGACCGATTCGATCACAATGCCAAGCCAATTTTTTTGGAAAGATATAATGTGATGCAAATGTCTCAGACATCACTTTGTAACCTGCTTTCAATACCCAACATGGTTCCAATCCAAGATCATTAGCTGAACAATCCAAGCTAGGCAATAATATCATAACTTCCTACAAATTGTGTTATAGGCAAGGTTTTGAGTTTCGGTGCCGCTGGGCGTGTTGATCCTTGAAAAAATCGGCACGCCGTCGACACGTTGGAAAAATCCAGGCAAAAATTGGAAAAAAATTGATTTTTTTGATTTTGTCGAAATTTTGCCGACACGCCGCAAAAAGTCGATTGATTTGCAAATAAGTGATTTTCTTGCGCCGAACCGCATCGCTACCTCTCAAAAAACGAAATTTCAACGGCACACCGCGGTGTACTGCCGAAACTGTAAACACTAGTCGTAGGACATCATGGCTACCTTCACCATGATGAGTAGGTATATCCCAAAAGGTTTATTGACTTTTGGATCCTAGATCTTCACACCTCAGCTTGCTAAAATTTGTTGGTTGCTTTTGAGTCCTAGACTCTTATACCTCACTCGTAGTAATATAATTTTTGGTGGCTTTTGGATTGCAAAACCTCAGACATCACTCTCTTACTGTATATGCATACGATTCAGTTCTCATTTATTTTAATTATCATATCATTAATCATTCATAATTATGCAAGTATACGAAGCCCTCATGTATGCCATTCAAATAATAACTTAAATGTCTAACATGCTTTCATGAATAAATAAAAAATAAAAGAAATTCAGAACATTATTCATCAATAATAGCCAACAATAAATTCAGGTAATTTACTTTCATATGCCATGTAAGATTTTCTATACAACTTACATATACTACTCATAATCATTAAGTGTTCTACATATTCATGAATATCATAACACCCAAAAAACTGGGTCATAGGACATCGTGATTGTGTCATGAGTAGGTGTATCCCAAAAGAGTAGTTGTTGATTGTTGAATTCCAAATCTTCATACCTCACTCTCGCTATAAAGAGTTGCTCGTGACTGTTAAGTCCTGGACTCTCACCCCTTACTAGTAATAATTGAGTTGCTGGTGGCCTTTGGATTCTAAACCCTCATAACTCACTCTAACTGAGTATGTAGTTCATGCTAGTTTCATTTATGCATTCATGTATTTTTTTTCAATCGTCATTCATAATCATGTATCATTCTACAAGTATTCATAAGTAAATTTTAAGAATGTCTCACTTGTATTCGAAATCAATGAGAAAACATACTCGAATTTGATGTCAGCAATCACTCAATAATAAATTTAGATCAGTCATAATATTACTGCACACTTCCTAATTTAATCAGTCCTAACAGTATAAATTAAGCTTTAAGGATTTATTAGCAATTTATTAAATGGAATAAGTTGAATAAAATCTGTTGAGTGGCTGTGTTTAATATATATATTTAAAATTTTGTAATTAATAAGTTTTCCACCATATTAAGTCTATTAATTGGGGTAAATGCCTATGATAATTTAATGTAGTGTATTTCAATGTCATCCTCTGTTATGGTGCTGTCATTAAATCTGTAATCCTAAATGCCTCGGGTCTCAATTTTCACCTTTTATATAGGCAAGTCCTTCATCCCGAAGGAGTGCAGGAGCTTTGCTCTTTGCTGGGCAGTATAAAATATGTCTTAATAGATCCATCCATTCCTGATCTCCACACCTTGTCTTTGTCCCCTCATGGGTCTTTCACCTCTAGTTCATTTTTCTTATGTTTGGTGACCATTCGGTCTGGGGAAAAGCCTTCTTTCTCTCCCTCCTTCCTTTTGCATGCCCATTTCCTCCTGAAGTGTGTGCTTTTGCCTGGACTGCCCTATATAATGGCATTAATACCTTGAATAATCTCCAAAGGTCGAAGAGATTCCTCTCCCTCCTTCCTTAGGCATGCCCCAGTTTCTCCCAAAGCATGTGCTTTTGCCTGGACTGCAGCTCTTCAATGGTATTAATACCTTGGAAAATCTCCAGAGGCGGAGGAATCTTTTTTAGCTATCTCGCCCAATGGGTGTGCAGTCTGCCTCGAGGGAGGAGAATCAGTGGATCATTTATTGATGCATTACAAGTTGGCATGCTCTATGTAATGCTCTCTTTTGGGTTTATTGGGTGTCTCTTGGTCCTAAAAGCCTAATTGAATTGTCCCCTCAATGGCTGTTTCCATTTCTGAAGAAAAAGGGGAGAATGAGGTTTCATGAAGCTTTTTTTGTGACCATTTGGATGGTCTGGAAGGCAGCCTACATTTTAAGGGAAGGCAATTCGAAAGCAGAAAATCTTTGAAGACATCAGGGTTCTCGATTCTACTTGGGTGTGCTAAAGGGATGAGTTCAAATCTTTTTCTTTCATTGATGTTTTTGCCCACTGGTCTATCTTGGCACTCTCCTTGTATTGTGGAGTTTCCTAGTTTAGATCTATTTTTTCCTTTGATTCTTCTGTTATTTTGCTTTTTCTGTTCAATTCATGTTGTTTGGTGTTAGGGTAGGTCACCCATTCCTCATGGGTATTCTGTACGCTTTTGCATCTATTATAGTTTCCATGAGGTAATCCAAAATGGTTAACCCACTTGATTGTGGGTCTTACTGGTGTGAGCTGCAATCATAGCTTGAGGATTTTATCTGGTATGAGTTTCTTGCAAATTTGTCACACTTGTGACACAAAAGACATCCATCTGGATCGCTTCATGCAGATCTTCCATACCAACAGTGGCAATAATAAATAGACACTTTCTGGCAAATGGTATTAGCAGCCAAGGGTTCAATGTTGGATTTGTAGACATCATCACGCATTTAAAATAGGAAAATTTTACAGGTATATGTTTTTTCCTGTTAAATATTTTGACAGAAACTTGTTTATTTATTCATGTTTTAGGAAAAGAAAATTTCTTCTGGGAAAAATATTAATATAAAAGAAATGGCAATGTCTTCTAGAAGTATTCAAACTATTTTCTGTCATTTTACAACGGTTTTTATATCTGTCAAGGGATGAATCTTATAACTAACACTTTGGTTTATTATGAACAAAATATATGCTCACTGTTCACCATAAATGTTCTGGGTATTTGATTTCCAATCATACCTTAAGTAGGAGGCTTTTCCATTTGCACATCTTTCAAGGTGCTAAAATTTGGTTACTTTAGAAAAATATTTTATGCTGTATATTGTTCTCAAAGAAGATTTTTTATGCTTTCAGATGTAATTATTATCTTTGTTTCAGGTTGAGAGCATCAATGGAGGGATTTCTTGATGCATTTAATCCTGAAATCTCTGCTACTCCCAATGGAATTTTTGCTAATCGGGATAAGGTCAGATATATTTATACTGAACATGAACAAAGATTAAAGTCTTTGTCGTCAAAGCATAGATACTTGCCATTGAAATGCTTGACCATCATATAAGTTTTGAAGTGTTGGCAAAAGCTTGACAATATAATAGAAAGTTTAGAGAAATCTGTTGATATTAAATAGTTAAGCACTCTTTGAGATTTTTGGTAATGAAAACAGCATCACCAAAACCCTCTCTAGACTCATTTAGACTACTATGAAAAAACACTTAGGGCTGAGAATAACAATTCAAGTCTGGGAATTAATGCTTATGCACTTACAAAAGATTCAATTACCTACTCGTATAGTTTAGCCATTTGCACAAGGACTGCAATTACTAATTTACTATGTGGGCATGCACTTTCATGTTGTCAACTTCATTTTACTATTTCAGAATGCATTTGTAACGCCCCAGATCCGAGTCACGTAGCGAAAACGTAACTCATCTCCAAAGGGTTATCTTTTTCATCTAAGATCGATATATCAAAGTGAAAGGGAACATGAAGTGAACAATATTCTACTAAACCAGAGTCAACTACATTACCAAACTAAATACAAAAATACAGTATCACAACTCTTAACTTACATAACCCAAGCATATACCCGTCGGTATCGTCTTTGCCAAGATCTGAAAACAAAACTGATAAAAACAAAACACGCGTGAGACTAATGTCCCAGTAAGTAGCACAATGCACAATAAGAACAGATTATGCAATTTTCAAATAATCAAATAGCATGCTTATATAAACAATATTTCATTTAAACTCATTCTTGTCAAACACGACTAAATCGATCAGTAGTTTAAAACCCACCTTTAGGCAGTAGCCTACCTCTACCGCAGGAGATAAACACATAGTGTCCAAATCTCCTCCACAGGAGAATGCACATCTCTAAGACCACAGGTACCCCTTGCAGGAGATTGCATAGCTCAACCGCAGAGTGCGAACATGTAGTATTTACCTCTACCGCAGGAGATAGTTTCCTCACCCTCCAGGTGTAACTCCAACAGCCATCTCCCATGTGGGATGCAATCTCATTAAAACTATGTGGAATCGTAAATCATAAGCAGATAAAATCAGATTAATCCAAACCATGATCTCAGTAAAATCTCAACCAATAACAACGATTTAACTCAATTGTCCAATTCGCCATCTCACGACTTACAGGGAAAGATCTAGCTAAGATCGCTCTTCCAAAGTGGAGCACTCAAGCAAGAGACATGCATGAGCTGGCAAGTACAACCCAGTCAACTAGTTAGCAAAGTTTGTGGTCTCTCTCTCTTAGACCATCAAGTTGACTTACGGGTTGCTGTGGCACATTCTGAGGTGGATGCAAGTTCACTACCCCCAGCCTATCACGAGCTAGGGTGAACGGCCGTCCACAACCCTCAGAATCAGTGTATCACATGCTGGACAAGAGTATTAACTTTCACACAAGTCACCCCAACACACTAACTGGCTTAGACATGGATCCATTCTACAACCAAGCCCACCAAACCATAAAAGCAGACCACAGTTCAACAATTTCACAGTTCTGAGCTTCTGGGGTGAATTTAGGTTCACTACCCACAATGCCTCCATGCACGTGGTGAACTTAGTTCACTACCCCCATAACTCATATTTGTTATCCAGTATCCACAGAGACACCAAATCATAGGCCATTGTCCATTTAAAATACTTATTTATCATAAAAATGCCATTTGGACCTTTGAAAAACCTTAGAAAATATTTCAGGGGAGTGTTTCAACTGGTGGAATCAAAATAACTTCACTTTACAAGAGTATGGAACCAAGAATACCTCAAAAAGACTAGTTTAGTAAAACGTGCTCAAAATCCTTATAAAATTGAATTTTAATGAAAGTCCTGTGCAAGCACTTCATAAATACTTAAATCTTAAGTGTACATGTGTTGGATTTGATTAAAAACAATTTTGTAGTGAAAATCAATTCAAATTGGAAAAATATGATTTTTCTGTCTTGGGCGCTCGAAGGGTCGCTCGAGCCTGCTTCAGGCGCTCAAATTTAGCTCTCGGGTTCAGAAAACTTAGGCTGGGCACTCGAGCCATGCTTCAGGCGCTAGGTTTTAGTTGCTAAAATTGGCTGGGCGCTTGAACGGTCGCTCGAGCGGTACTTCAAGTGCCAGGCCAAATTTCAGGGTTTTCACAGGTGAATGAACAGCCACGATTTTTGGGGTTTTTCTCTTAAGTTTCACTACCAAATCTTAATTGGATGACTCTAAAACTTTTGGGATTGCTTCTAAATCATTGGGGAATACTTTTTATTCGATTCTAGAACAATTTAACTTATAAATCATGACAAATCTATGGATGTTCTTCCAGTGACCCCAAAATGCCCAAATCTGAAAATTTCACTCTAGAGTTCAATTTCACTGCACTTTAAAGCTCGAAATTACCAAAGAACACACAAGAATATAAATCCAACCATTTACAACTTGTTCTACATCCTAAACATGCTTCATCTCAAATCAATCGACAAAACTTCAAAATCGCAGGAACTAAACAAATAGTTATTTCTCATCTAAACCTAGATTTCTTTGCACAAAAACAGTTGGAAGGGTGCTACTTACCTGGAGGTGTGCGAACCCCAGCTAACCTTCCCTTCTTCTCCTTCTTCTTCTTCTTCTTTCTCTTCCCTTCTCTTGCGTTTTCCGCCCTTCTCACCAACTGTTGAACAAGAGAACCCTTGATTTGGGTTCTTTTATCATTCCTTTTATAATCCTCTTAAACCACTAAACTAAACCGAACCCATCTGAACCGAACCCAACCCATTTATTGCTTATTCACTTAAAGTAAACCAAAACCCAAACAACCAACCCAACCCAATCAAACCAATTGGAGTTAATTACTCTAATTAAATCTTTTAATCTCTACTTAAATTACTTAAATATCCAGGGTCTTACAGCATTTTTCAGATTTAAAGCTATGGGCACAATATTATCTTCACCCAGAATTTCCTTTGACTAGCAAATCACATACACATTACTTGTGCAAGGATCAAAATGTCTGGGTGATCAGCCCATTATTCTTGCTTTTGCACCTGACTGGGCTTGCATATGGCCAAGGTTTACCGTTTCGGTGCCCATTGCACGAAACGAAATTTCGCTGGCACACCGCCAAAAATCGCCAATGAAAATTAAAGAAATTTCCGTTTCCCCTACTTGTTTCGTTGGACATGCCTCCAAAAATCACCAGAAATAGAAATCAGCAATTTTTCTCGTAGGAAACACGTTGCTAACTCAAAAAAAAAAAAAAAAATTTCAGCGTAAAATTGCGTATGGCACATTGACCTATTGTGCTGGCTTGGGCTTAGTTCTTGAGACCTGGTCAAGTACCCTGTTGGCCTTCAGGATCAAAAGGTGTGTGGTATAGCCCAGACCATCTAATTATATTTTTAATAATGTATGTGAATATCAATCATCCTTTGTTGAAATAAGAAAAGAATGGAATATGCAACTTCCCTCTTTTTTTTCTTTTTTTTTTTTGGGACCTTTTTGGCCTTTTTATGATGAGCATACTTTTAGAAAAGTGGTCTCAACAGAGATGTCATGTAACCAGAATACGGCCACTAATGAAGAGGCATGTTAGCCAGCCTTTTAAGCTGATTTTGTTGCAATTACAATTATGGCAAATAATAGGGATGCTTGGGCTGGCCAGTTGTGTGTGTGTGATTTTTTTTTGGGGTCAAAAAAATGTATTTAGTTTTCAAATCTGCATTCTTAGTAAATCGGGGTTTTGGGGCCACCGCAGACTTTGATCAATGAATTTAGACTTTTACAGACATACTCAGCCCCTACATAGAGGACATTATTTTCTATTGCCAGCCTGGTCGATTGCAACACATATGTACAGCCATTTCTTGTATCTTAATTGAAGATATTTTAAAACTTTAAATCCTATAATTAAAAAAAATTATACTTCTGTCATATCTTGTACATGTATATATTTGTTTCGTTGACAAAATATAGCCTATTTTTATAGATTTATATTTACAGTGGTTGATGATTCCTTTTTGGTCAAGTGTGCATGGCATATTGTTAATTAGTATCTGGTACTTAGAGTTCTAGTGTTACACAGGCATTCCATATCAAAACTCATTTGTGGACCTAGTCAATCAGCATTTACCTGCTTGTGCAACTTCAGAAGTATGAGCTGAAGAGCAACATTACTAAATTTGCTAAACTGTTAAACTTTTGCAATCCTTGTTCAACAAATAGCTCTTTATACTTTAAGGTTTCTAAATTATTATGATGTTATTATTGAAGGAACTCCAATTCGAATGCGTTCCAACATCCCTCATGGAGCAAGTGATCTTCTTTTTAAATGTACGCACTTGACTACTTCTAACTCTGCTTCCAGTCATATTGCCCATATCTCATCATTTAACATTTCAGGATGCTAGAGAGGATCTTAGATGTTCGATGGCGAATGATATAGTGACTATAAAAAATGACTACTTGAAACTCGGTGAAAGTTATAACTCTGTGGAAGGATCACGAAAGGCAAACGAGGAAAGATTTCTTACAGGATTTCCAAAAGATGTATTATTTGATTTTCAAAAGAAAGTTACTCTGTCTAAACATGAAAGTCAGGATGCTGATCCTTCCTCCATGTTCAGCAACATTGAGATTTTCAAGCCACTTCTAGGTATTTATGCAACCTGACTTGTGTACAATAAACAATACTTGTTATAACTTGTAACTCATATATTACTGCAATATTACATAATTAAGAGTGCAATAATCTTCTATTGCAGCTGACTCATATTGTTAAGATTTTCTTAAGAGGATATTTGCATTGCAGCATGGTGATATGAGACTCAGAATATGTATATTTTTATGAATAATGAAGTTGTGTGTGTGTGTGTGTATAGAAAAGAAGTGTGGACTATACAAGCAAAAACTATGCCCTAATCGACATGCTACATATCAACATACAACTCACCCCTGGAACCCCACCAAAAAATAACATCCATTAATCCCCATGAATAATGCCAACAAAAACACTCCCCCTCAAAAGCGTGCTTTGGACCGCCACTGAACAAGTCGTTCAGCCTCGTACCAAGGATATATGTCATCCAAAAAACTTATCCACCTTCCATGATCGCACCAGGAGCCATTCCTCTCGCCGATTCACCTTCCATGGTAGGTGTCGAATAGCACCACCTATATGAGACTCAGAATATACTATTCCACTTTGAATGATTTTGCATGAGGAGCAGAACACATATTTGCCCATAAGCGGTGATTCTTCAGAAATGGAAATGGAAATGGAAACGAAAAGGAGCAAAATTTTTATGAGCCTCTAACCCATGATAGAAGCCATCAAAGCTTTGTACTTTGCAGATGGAATGTTTTTATTTAGCCGTGGGGAGCTACAATCAATTGAGTGTCTATATAAAGATTTGGGTAAGATGGCAGAAGTTTCTGGCTTGAAAGCTAACATGAATAAGAGCCACATCTATCTCCATGAAATTTCAATTCAAAGAGGAAATTCTGAGAAAACTTCTGTTTGCGGACGGGAAATTACTGAAAAAGTATTTGAGACTTCCTCGTATCTCCATTTAAGTGTCGGCTAAGGATTGTGAACCTCTTCTCATTCGCCTGAAAGCTAAACTACAATCTTGGAAAGCTAAAGTGTTGTCTTATGCAGCTAGACTTCAATAAATTAAGTGTACTGTTTTTTGAAAGCATTTTATTAGCTCTCAGCTGTCATACTTCCAAAGTGAGTAATTAAGGTGATTGAAAAGATATGTAGTAGGTTTCTCTATTCAGGACCTGATATGAAGAAGAAGGTTACTCCAATTAACTGTCTACAGTGTGTTCCACCAAGAGTGAAGGATGGATGGAAGTTTACAGCAATAAGGCGTGGAACTTGGCAGCCATATTTCATCTTGTATGGGCTATATACTCTACATAAATCAGTTTGGGTGAGGTCGGTACATGAACACCTTTTTAAAAAAAAGAATTTCTAGATTGTCAATATTCCTAACTACAAGGTGTACATGGTGTTGAAAAAAGATCTTACAAGTTAGACACAAATTCTATTCTCTTATCAAACACAAAGTTAACAATGGAAGGTCTACATTGATCTGGTATGATTTTGGGCATCCAAGAAATCCCCTTCTTCAGAATTTTGGTTCAATGAGTTAAGAGTGTTTCTGGCTTACCTGCAGGTGGCAAGTCATCTATTATCATTGATGAACGTAAGTGGAATGTTCGAGCAGCCTACTCAACTGATATATAACTTATTTGGGAAGATTTGAAGATCCTCCCCGTACCTAGAGGCCTTGAAGAGGATAGGATTTGCATCTTAACAGGTGAAGCAAATCAGTCCACAATTAAAGTTAAAGGTACATGCAATGCCCTTTGGTTTCAGAATTCAAGGGTGAGTTAGTATACCATGGTGTGTTTCCCCTCAAATATATCTCAGCATGCTTTTCTTTTGTGGATGGCTATTCACCGGAAGCTACTTAAGACAATTTGCGGAAATTCCAGATTCCAAGCAACTCATGTTTGGTTGGTCATAACAGTCTAGAGAATCTTGAACGTATTTGTTTTCATCGTGACTTCCCCAACAATGTGTGTTAGGTCATCTTGGAAAGGATTGACTTTAAAGGAGTGTTGGTAACCTGGATCAAGAAATCTCTTGGATCAAAGGAGTTCGTGCTCCTTGTTTGGGCTTGAAGAAATGAGAGTATTTTTCAGCAAAGATCTAGGTCTTTTAAGGAAGTCATATCCCAAATATGGGCAGATGTTAGAATGAAATACTCTTCACTTGGGAGATGAATTAGCGATTCTAGGAATCAGCGGTGTGGGTTGCTTGTGAGCTGTATTGTCACTCTAGGCCTGTTTACTTTCATGTATTGTGATTATATGGTACAAAATGGGTCTTGTGGCTGCGTCAAAATGGCTGGATTATTTTTTCTGCTGGTTGCAACCCATCCATGGATGTAGTTGGCAACTTAGTGCCCTATTGTAAATGAAATTGCTACACTAAAGGACACAGTCGAATAGAGAATTCGATCGGAACTGGGGTTTTTATACACAACTTGTGATATGAGAGTTGAGTTACGAGGATTGAATGGGCGTGTTGGGTAGCTCGCTGGAGGGGTATGTTTGGCACATTGTTGTCACATGATCTGGCTAAACAAACTAACAAAGTGAAGGGTTCTAATCCATTAGTTATTTATCAATGTAAACATTATATAATACAAATTTACTTGCCTTCCAAAAAAAATTGGAGGAAATTTTTACCAGTTTGAGAGAAAAAAATGTAATAATCACACATGCTAAACTTTAAAATTTAAACATTTTTTAATGCTTCAATAAGTGAAATATACATAAAAAAAAGTTAAAATATGATTAAACAAACATGAGTAAATAATAAAAATATCTTAATAAGGGAAGTTTGAATTCATTTTTTCAATTATCAACTGTCACAGTGTACCATGGCAATAGACAATCCCACATTTACTAAAGCTGAACATGAGAATACTATTCTGCATATTCTTCAAGACGTCTCTCGTTATGTTGGAAGTAGCAATGCTTAGTTGTGATAAACGATAAAAATAACAAAAAATTTTATTAATTTTCTGATATTATGATCTAAGCAGAAATGGAGAAAGAAGATTTGCTTCTTCATGATTTATTGCAATCAAGAAATATAGCTTCGGAAAGAACAAGAGCAAGTCGACAACCATTTATACTTGTAGCATCATTGCTTGATCGTATACCTAACCTTGCTGGATTGGCACGGTCATGTGAGGTCTGTTGCAGAAGCACAAGAAATTGTGATCACTAGTTGTGTTTTGCATCTTTTAGCTCCTTAACTAAAATTCTTACGAACATCTTTCATTGCAGGTATTTAAAGCGGCAGGTTTAGCAATTGCTGACGCAACTATCATTCATGATAAACAGTTCCAGCTCATCAGGTTAGACATAATTGTGAACTATATATTCTTGTTAACTTGTCTGTATTCTACATTTAAGTGTCTCTTAATTGCATTTGAATATTGATTCAGTTTGTATGTTTTGAGTGGTAATATGGTCTTCATCATCAATATAAGCTAGTTCCCGCCAAAGTTGGGTCGGCAACATGAATCTTATCTCTTCATCCTGTTCTATCAAAAATTCTATCTTTAGTTAATTTATGTTTATGTAAGTCTTGTTTATTAGCTCCATCCATATCTTTTTAGGTATTCTTCTTGATCTCTTATGGGCCCTTCAATTATGCATATTATCACACCTTCTTACGAGTATATTTCTAGTTCTTTGCTTTACGTGCCCAAATCACCTGAATTTATGCTCCTCAGTTTTATCCTTAATGCATGCTATGCTAACCATTTTCAGATATCTTCCTTTCTTTTCTTGTCTTTCTAGTTTTGCTATATGTCGGTCTTAGCATCCTCACTCATCTTTTGAACACATTGTTTCTTTGCTGCCCAACATTTTGTACCGTACAACATAGCTGGTGTAATTGTTGTCTCATAAAAGTTATCCTTTAATTTAAGTGGAACACACTTATCACAAAATACCTTAGAAGATGAGGTATTATGAGGATGTTTCACTTAGCATTATAGCTGGACCGATTAATTAAGTGAAAAAGGCACGTCTAGAGTGATATGAAATCAGCATGTACCTCTCAAATTGGAAGGAAAATTTTAAGAATAATCATTAGGGCTGCTATGCTGCATCGATTGACTGTTGAGCAAAAAATAAAAGCAACATATTCATAAGATGAGCATTATTGAGATGAAAATATTGGGATGGATCTGAGGGAACTATGAAAGATAAGGAATTAACATATTTGAGAGTGTTAAGGCATTGCCCAATTAAGAGATAAATAAGTAAAAGTTGGTTAAGATGGTTTGGGCATGTAAAGCAAAGAACTGGGTGGTAGTCATTAGAAGGTGCTCATTGAAGAATCTAAGTGAGTGGGGGGAAGTAGGGAAAAACTTGGATGATTTGGTCAAATAGTACTTGAATACTCATAAAGTTACTGAAGCTATGGTTTTTGATAGTTTGGGATAAGGTTATGAGATTCTTATTGTCGATGCTGACTAGTTGGCTAAGGCGCTGTATTTCTGTTCTTGCAATGTTCATATTTGGACACATTAATCACCTAATTCTCCTTAAGGTTATTTTATTTGAGTAAGATGACTTACAAAAATCATATGTCTATACTACTATATAAAGGGAATAGGGGAGATCTGGGCTTGACAATCTATGCTTAAATCGCCCCTCATCTTTCTCCATTTTACAAGTTTACTATGCCACGTTAGCATGGCTAAAATGGCATGCGCTCTATTTTAACGTGGGAAGTTTTTTCTAAGTGGGCCCCGGGATTTTTGTTATTTGCTACACGCCTACGTGCATGCAGTCCCTTAGTAGTTATGAATTTTAATTATAAACAAACCCTCATATGCTCTGTAGTTAAATTAGAAACCTAATTCACTGGAGTTCAAAGCAAGTGTGGGAACAAAAGTGAGATCAAGATCACAAGAATGTAAAATTTAAATTTCATTTAGAGCAAGAGCACCTCATATGCACACATACACACACACAAACACTCTATCTATATATATATATATCACGTTTTCTTTCATTAGAGCATTCAAATTCAGATGTGGTTATCTGATGATCCAAAACCTTATGCTTCATCTTGTTGTGTCATCTATTCTGTTGGTTTTCAATGATTCTGCTGGAAGACACCATTTTTTAAATTGATTTGAAGCTAAACAGTGCTTGATGCTATCCTCATTATAGGACAAGGAGGTTGGTTCCTAACAATAATTTTTTTCTTGAAATCCTTAATGAGCAGTAGAGAGGGAGAGAGAGAGAGAGAGAGAGAGAGAGGGATCGCCTTGTTTTCCTTTTCTTCTTCTTTCTTTTTAACGAACAGTATTGTATAAAAAGTTTTTTCTCTGTTTCTTCTTTGCAATATATTTCTCTTTCATTAAAGTCAACTTCCAAAATCCTCAACACTTGACGTAAGTTCATATTTTAGCATTTAACTGAGGATTAGGACTTCATTGTTATCCTGAATGCTAATCCATGTTTCATTTATAATTTTTCCTATAATCTTTGCAGATTGTTTGACTTAATTATTAACCACAATTTCTACAATTAAATTATCAGTAAGTCATAATTTATTAAAATATATTTTGTTCATTTCCTGAATTTACAGATAAACTTGTAGGCTAAGCGAACTCACAGATATCTTTATTTGTTGTCTTAGGATTCTTATTATTAGTTATATAGTTATTTAAGAATGAAAATAATTTAATAAATCTAAAATAAGTTTATATTATGGAGACAAGCATACTGTGTTTAGTGTCTTACCATGGAGTAGTTTTTGGGGCTCTTATTATCAATTACATACTACTATATGAATGAAAATAGTTTTGAATTTATAATAAGCCTCTATAGACACAATCAATCCTCGTTTTTCGATGTTATTTTATTTAAATTTATAATTTCATCATTGTGGTAATCACATGTGATTGTCGGCTGCAGAGTTGCTTCTTGAAGTTGTTTTGCTTGCAGAGCAGTTCTTTATGGTAGAATTTTGAGTTCTGTCTGTATAACGACGACCCTTTAATGTTTCCTAAAACGATTGACAAATTCGTTGTTTTTCTATTTCTTCTGAAAAGATAAGATATTATGCAAAGTTAGAAGTTCCCTGTAAATTTACCATTTTCCATAGTGAATCTCTCATAAAACTAAACCTCATGTTCTTTGCTGTAAATTAAGGCTTCAAATTCTAATTTGATTACTATGCAATTGCATTTCAACAGTTTTAAATGCAATTGTTTTTTATGTATTAATTTGCCTATTTATTGATATATTCAAAATCATACAACAATTTTGACAATCCTTGGACTTTGACAATGTGGCTTAGCCATATTTAAGTTGCTATTAAAAACACTATTCTGTCCTGCAGTGTGACTGCTGAGAAGTGGGTTCCTATAATAGAGGTCCCAGTATGCAGTCTCAAAGCATTCTTAGAGAAAAAGAAACGAGAGGGTTTCTCCATCTTGGGATTAGAGCAGACTGCAAACAGTATACCTCTTGACCAGTACGCCTTTCCAAAAAAGATGGTATGTGGCAGATACTTGTGTTTCTTTAATATTTGATTAATAAGCAAGGGAACTTTAACACTTCTACTGATGTTCACGGTTGTTTACTTGATGTTACCTTTTATTTCATTACTTATGACAAATTACCGGATTTTGTTGTTTAGTTTTTTTAACAGTTACGTGACTTATGTCTATATAAAGCAATGAAAATCGCAACTCATAGACCTGTACTACTTTTAGTCAAGCTTTCAAACTTTAACCCAAAATATCTTCGTCATTCATTTTCTTTTACAGGTATTAGTTCTTGGCCGTGAAAAGGAGGGCATACCAGTTGATATAATCCATGTGCTAGACGCTTGTGTTGAGATTCCTCAGTTAGGAGTTGTCAGGTCACTCAATGTTCACGTTAGTGGTGCCATCGCTCTATGGGAATATACACGACAGCAGAGATCCCTGCAATCCCGATCTTCCTGATACACGGTTGTGTCTCAAGTGAAAATGGATGAAGATCCATGCCTTTGATTTTAGTGAAACAGCATGGCGTGAAAACTTTTCATCCATAATGACTAAGTGTATATAGATTGTCGCATGGTGCAAGTAAAGATAGATCTTTCTGCTGTGATTTATTAAACTTTTAGAATAAGGTTTGTCTTTGCTTCTCATTTTGCTATTTATTTTTTAACATAGGTCACTTAATGTTCATATCAGTGGTGCCTTTGCTCTTTGGGAGCACAATAGCACATGCAATTACAAAGATCCCAACAACCCCAATCTTCCCGACTTAATTTGTGTTTCAACTTTCAAGTGAGCATGATGAGCATTTATGCCTTCATTGATTATGAAATGCACTCACCTACAACTTTCAGTGACAAGTGTTTTCTGCAATGGTGTATATAGTTTGCCCATGTCGTATATGTAGTTATATATTTTTCAATTGTGATTTGTATAACTTGTGAATTCAGGTTTTGGTGTTCTTCTCATATTACCAATCTTTTTTTTGATAGACATTGACTGTAGGCTGCAGAACCAATCCAATTAGCTATCGTTTTTTTACCAATCAAGCAGCCCAATTGCTGGGACATCTCCGATACCAGGTGCTGCTGGTGATGATTATTATTGTATCATAAAAAGAGAACAATTAACTCAAATTTTGATATAAAAAATTTCAACATCACTTATAGTGTAGTGTGCTTATTAGACTTGTAATGAGAGTTCAAGACGAATTTTTGAAGCAAGCAAAATGTGTTTTGCCCTAATCCAAACAAGAATGAAATATAAATTTTTACACGATATTGATGATGATGATGAGAGGAATACTAAGAGAAATATAGGAGTTCAAAGATATAGATATGCTTGGATGCATCTTCTCTTCCAATATAGCTCTGGACTCATTTAAGAGCTCCTAAATTTCCATTTTATGGGCATTTTGTGCCTTTGAAATATAAGTTGCATACAAAAGAATCTGATTGTCCTTGTGATTTGTGGCTGTTCTTCTAGCTATATTTGTCTACTGGGACATTGAGAATTGGGAGGGGAATAAAATGGTGGAACTCTTCTTCAGTTATGTAATCAATTAATTGTTGTAGATTTTTCTTGCCTGATTACTGATCATTTTGAGCATCAGTTTGTGAAACAATTTGATTCTTCATCTTGTTGTGATGTGTTGTGGTGAAGTCCCACCACTAGTGAATGATTTACCTAATACTTTGAAGTTCAAACAACCCAACAAAGTAATGGTAATACACCAAACACACAAACAAAGTGTAAACTAGCCACTAAGTGTGTAAGAAAATGAAATAGAAGCACAACCACAAACAAGAGACGAGATTTAACGTGGTTCGGCACTAAGGCCTACGTCCACGGGCAATCCGGCAAGATGGAACTCCACTATCAATGCAAAAGATTACAACAAGAGAGGATTTAGAAGACTTACCTCTCTACAAGCTTGACACATGAAACATTCACCCAATCCCACAATATGCAACCTTCCACAATATGTTTGTAACCCCAAACAATTATGAAAGAACCCCCAAATAACTTGGAACAAACCTTGCAAGAGATGGAATGGTGAAAACCCTTGTAGAGAAAACCCTTGTCTCTTCTCTTTCTCTCTCTTCTTCTTCTCACCCTCTCTCTTAATAGAACCCCATCTAGTGTCTTATAACCCACATGAGAGAACCCCTCTCATGTACCACACTAATGGTATATAAACTTTATTGCTACTATTTACATGAATACCCTCATATAAAGTAACAAGTCCCAAGAGAACAAAAAAGACATAAGGAGAAGTGATTTTATATCACCTCTCAACATGATGCAAAATATATCCTTTGTGAGTTGAACTTTATCTATTTTCTTCATTGTTTAATACTTTTAAGATGCAATTATTTAGTTGTCAATGTCTCTTATGAATTCCTATGGTGATGGATGATGCTCTGACAGAAGATTGTTTTTTTTTCTTGTGGGCGTTTATGGAAGGAAATAGGAAAACTTAAGCTAAATTTTCATGGTGTGCTTTTGGATGAGCAAGTTCTTTTGACTTCTGAAAGGACAAATTGAAAATTACAGGATACTTCAATGTAATATTTGATGAGTTACTCATTTTGAAATCCTAAATCTGACAGGATCACAATGTTTTGGTGATGATATCGTGGGAATTTATAACTTTATTTAGTGGATTGAAATTATGAACTTTGGGGACCTATTGTGCTATAAGTTGGTTTTTTCTTTACTCTGTTTCTTTTGGTTTCATGTGTTGTTGGTAGAACCGTAGAAAGTCTTTGAATTTTTTTAATCCATGGACTAGCTTACCAGGAAAGTTAAATATTGACATGTAATATTCTGGTAAATTGGCCTTAACTGCCCCAATTAAAGTGATTATACCACGTAATGAGATGTAATTCATTTTCAACTTAAAATTTTTGAACGAATAAGAATATTGAACTTCTTTTTTTCAATTTTTGCATAGTTATTTTTAATTGCACCTTCTAACAGAAGCATTAGCAGAAACGAAGCATTTGTTGCTCTAATGTAACATTTTACATATTTTTTCCCCAATTTTTTCTTCCTCATTCTGGTGAAGATGATGATACTTCTTCTGGCATCTATTGTGAGTGGCTGATCTGGTATCATTCTCTTTGCAGATTCATCAGTTATATAATCCCTTGTAATATCTTTTAAGTGTGCTTCTTTTTAGGTACACAATCTCCTCCCAGAAAAAAGTTGAAAAGAAAATGAGGTTTGAACTGCCATGCTTAATGCTGTCTGTGAAACATCTGTCCTCAGTTATATTTCTTTTCATTATAGCAAAGCCGGTGATTGTCTTTATTGACATCTGTTTTATGTGAACACATCACCTGAATTTATTCTTAGCACAGATTCAGTTACCTGAAACCAAGGTTTACCGTTTCGGTGCCGATTAGCGTATCGTCGAAATGGTGGAAAAATAAAAAAGGTCAAAAAATGGACAAAAACTGGATTTTGGGGAAATTTCGCCGACACGCTGCTTCGTTTCACCAGCATGCCGTTCTATTTTGTCAATAAAAAATGAACAAATTTTCATTTCCCTCCCCTGTTTCTTCCGTTATGTTCCGTTTCATTCAACACGTCGTCCTGTTTCGTCGGCACATCACCAAAAATCGCCAGCGATGCAATTAAGAGATTTTCTCTCAGAAACGCAACGTTACCTTCAAAAAAACGAAATTGCTGTGAAATTGTAAACACTGCTTGAAACCCACCTTTTTCTCGGTATTTTATGCACAAAAATGCACTTACTTTTTTGCTTAGTGCATTTTTTTATTGTTTCATATTTATTATTCCAAATTAATTAATATTTTCCCCAAATTTTTTTTTCCCAATTTCAATGGCAAAGATGATTGCTTTTTTCTGACACCTCTTGTATGATATGTTCTTTGAGCAAATTAAGCAGCTGTCTGAGCCATTTTTGTTGTCCTAACATGCACATGTAACTCAGCTTTTGTTCCTTCATATGTTATAAGAACCCTTGACTCCTAAATATTTCTCTAATCATTCTGGCAAAGACGATGAGTACTTCTTCTGAAACCTCTTGTTGGAGAACAATTTATCAAAATTTTTTCATTGAGCATATTAACTATTAAGCAATCATCTGTGACCTTTGTTCTGTCAGTAGCATTTCCTTATGAATCTGTTGTTTTTAACCTCTTGACATGGATATGCATGGCGGCTGTTCTCTTCAGCTTGTTTCCCTTTTTGTCGGGCACAGGAAGATTTCTCTTCTGGTCTTGTAGTTCAAGGACATACATGCCCTCACTAAGGCTCCATATTTCTGTCATATTTCACAGGCTTTGTGCATTCCTTTCCAGCATTGATCGGTGCAAGAAGTATCCTGTTGTTGTACTCTTGACGTTCAACATTCCTATAAACCAAGGGGCCAGGGAGATTTGAGAATGAAACTATTTTTCATCTCAAACCTCTCATAGGACTTTAACCTTGAGGTGGTCCACAATAGTTATTTTAATTTCTTTATTTTTAGCCCTAAGAAATTTCATTAACCGTAATAACAATAGTTATTTTAGTTTTTTTTCTAATGATTACTTCTACATCTCTGAAACCTATAAGCTTAACGAAATAGACCAGGTTACATACCATGAATACGTTGACCTCACCAGTTAAGCTTTATGGAACATGCAAGATCCAAGTAACACTAAGCTGATGAGATCTTTGTAGAATCCTAATTTTTCTTTTTGCTGTGTCTGCTATGTTTTTCTTTTTGTTCCTTTTGAGCCCTCTTCATGGAATGTTTGTATTCTTGTATCCATTTTTTTTCCTGTTTTAATGAAATTTTATATCATTCATAAAAAAAAATTAAAAAAAAAAAAAAGAATCCTTATAGAAACTGTGTTTTTTCCATGTTGGATTGTCATTTAACATAGGGATGTCTTAAAACACATGGGTACAGATCAAGATGTGGCTGTCCCTTTTTTTTTTTTTGGAAGGTAAGTGAGTTTGTATTATATAAAAGGGATAATTACAGTTCACCCCCCTTAAGGTTTCGGACAATCCTATTTTTCTCATTGAGGTTTTGGAAATAATAATTT
Source organism: Buxus sempervirens (assembly GCA_947561395.2). NCBI lineage: Eukaryota > Viridiplantae > Streptophyta > Magnoliopsida > Buxales > Buxaceae > Buxus > Buxus sempervirens. Next base: position 38,492,603 of record OX387187.1, read on the forward strand.
ACCATCTCGAAGTTTGCTATGCGTAACAATTTCTCTTTTTTGAGGTTTGATCGATGAGGTGGTAAGAGAAAAAAATATATATCGATAACTTTGTCCTCTCTAAATGATAGATCTACCCTGAATGAATTGTAATAAAAGGGTCATATAGTTGTCAATATATATTTATTTTTCTCGTACACTTTAATTCGTCGAACTCTTGAAAGGGAAAAATGGTAACTGATATTTCAAAAACTTCAAAGGCAAGGGGGATGTCTTAAAACACATGCGTACAGATCAAGATGTGGCTGTCCCTTTTTTTTTTTTTTGGAAGGTAAGTGAGTTTGTATTATATAAAAGGGATAATTACAGTTCACCCCCCTTAAGGTTTCGGACAATCTTATTTTTCTCATTGAGGTTTTGGAAATAATAATTTACCATCTCGAAGTTTGCTATGCGTAACAATTTCTCTTTTTTTAGGTTTGATCGATGAAGTGGTAAGAGAAAAAAATATATATCGATAACTTTGTCCTCTCTAAATGATAGATCTACCCTGAATGAATTGTAATAAAAGGGTCATATAGTTGTCAATATATATTTATTTTTCTCGTACACTTTAATTCGTCGAACTCTTGAAAGGGAAAAATGGTAACTGATATTTCAAAAACTTCAAAGGCAAGGGGGATTGTCAGAAATATCAAGGGATAAACTGTCATTATCCTTATATAAAATCTTTACAATGATACATAACTAATGGGTTATGACCATACACTTTGTTTAGTAGGTGTCACACCGATGTGCCAACAAACCCCCCTCTAATGAGCTGACCAGCACGTCAATTCAATCCTGATCACTTAAAAAACCTCCCATAGTACAATTTGTGCACGAAATCCCCAAGACTATGCCTAAAAGTAAAATTTGCCTAAAAGTAAAATTGATCATTAATGCAGTGGACATGGACCTGACTGAGGTGATTGATTGTTCACTGTGACATCAAAAATCAATCCAGTGGACATTGACTCGTCGGCCAAGAGTTTGATTGCATCTCAAGGAAGAGGTTGGAATATGACTTAAAACCATCGCCCTAGGCCTTAGACCAGCATGGATATTTGTCCCTTTACACTGTTTGAGCAAATGAATCCTGTGGAGCCTTTATAGGATTATGCCATGTGTATTAAAAAAAAATTTGCTTGAGTGGTATAATTATAAAATTTTTAACTACACTTGGTTCAATCATATGAAAACCTCCAAATAAAAGTGTGGATTGTATTCAGAACTGAATGAAATCCTTTATCATGTTTGCCTGCATCATTCTCTGCTGGGTCGTGAGATGCTGTCATGTGAAACATTTAATGGCATTGGTTTTTTCATCATGGGTCCCACTTCAAACATTTATAGCAATAAAAAAATAATGATCGTGAGATATTCCATATGACAGTATTTCATGCAGTCAAACATGACAGATCTTATTGAAAGCTGGATCCTCCCTTGTTTTGTAGGTACTCGATTGTGAATTCTCGGTTGTTGTCAGCATGGGTACTTGAGAGGAGACTTGAAGTTCTTAGAGGACTCTGGAACAACTTTGAAATCTATATTATCCAAATCCCTGATCGCGTGCAACAGAACGCCCCACGTCAAGGCGTTTGGCGCGAGACGGTTAGTGTTTGGCGCGTTACAAGAAAAATCAGTAACCGAAATATCCTCGTGGAATGAAATCTTGTGGTAAGGGGGTCCGTGGTTTGGCCGCATGTTTTAAGGCAGCGCCAACTCAGTTAAGGTAAACATAGTAGATGATTTCATCGGATGGTTGCAGCATTTGGGGAGAAAAAGCGTGGAGTATGTCAATTTTTGCCACGTGGCATTATATGTGGGTTAAGAAGAAGGTTTGCTAACACGTCAGGCATTATAAACATGCAGAGGACCACCATGGACGAACATCGAAGGGGACTGTCGATCGCTCGAAGTGATAAAAGAGCTTCGTTCTTTACGAGGAACGGTCTGCTTGTCTTTTTTTTTGGTAGTGAACGGTCTGCTTGTCTGGTTCCAACGTGCTTTTTTATCGGAAATCAAGTGCCTCTACCTCTACCACTGTATCGAAATACTAAAGAGGAAAGATTCTGATCTTAGATAAGTTTTTACTCTTAACACTCCCACCAAAATTGTAGTCCTAGATAGCTTACCTAAACCTTTTCTTTCCATTCCTTTTAAGCCTTCCATTATTAAAAGGTAAAGTAGTTCATGAATTGATTTGATTCGTTTTGCCCTGGAGCTGGCAAGTGGGGGTGGGTGGATCATGGAAAACCCAGAAATGATTCGAGCCTGGCGACCTGAATTTTTCAAGATTTTCCTTCCTCGTCTCAGTTCAGAGAGACTGGTAATTCCGCTTTCTTTGTTCCCATACGTGAATTGAACTTCATAGATCATGCTCCTTTAACTTCAATCTTCTTTGTTGATGTGTTTTCCCGATTTTTTTTACTTCCAGTGAATTTTTTGCCACTTTGGTGGAATGTCAGTTTCATTTTCCGTGGTTTGACACGAACCAACATTTTCCTTTGCAGAAAATTCCGAAGGGGTTTCTTAAACACATGGAAGGCGAGACCTCTGGATGTGTTACCTTAAAAGGTCCAAGTGGGTACACTTGGAATGTTGAGTTGATTCAGAAGAATGACGACTTATTTCTTCAAGATGGATGGCCTGTTTTCCTTAGTGATCACTCTGTAGATATTGGTGATTTCCTTGTTTTTAGATATGATGGAAACTTTAATTTTACTGTGCGTATTTTCGATCGAACTGCATGCGAGAAAGAAGCTGCATTTAGTGCCAAATGCAGTCAAGGTACTAAAGGTTTCATCATAAATAAGGGAAAGAAGAGAAAGAGAGAGAAGGAAGTTGAGATTCTGGATGGCTTTCCAAAGAGGGTGAATGGAATCTCCACTCAAATCCATTCAAAGCGTGTAACCAAGAATATAAAGCCTCAAGAAGAAGATCTTGATGAGAATGGTTGCAAGAAAATTGATGTGCTTGCATCTAAATCTCATAAAGAATCTCCACGGCCCAATACGAGCAAGAAGCATGGTAAGAAAATTCATATACCCTTGTGCATCTACATATCTCCTTAGTTAGCTAGGTTTACACAGATGTTTTGTGAGTGAAACTACTTATTTTTCTTAAAACAAATTTTTGTAACTTGAAAAGAAATGGTCTTTTGCTGATATGAGATTCTAAAAGACCCATATTTACTCTTAATGTTTCTGCATTTCTGGTGATTTGTTCACATAACATGCGTATGAACAAATGGTTGGTCTTCATATAAACATTATTGAAATAATAAAAGGGGATTGGTATAAAGTTTATTGGGTTTCATCTATAGCTCTCTTCACCAGATTGGATTTTCTATCATATAAAGTGGTGTGTCAATATCATTTGAAGCAATTTTATAGTCATAACAACTCTTTTTGCTATTGAGATTTGTATAGCACTCTTTTTTTAGTTAACGATTTCAAAACATGACTCTTGATTGGCTTTGAGAGTGTGTATACTTATGTCATACATTATGCAGGTATAAGGTTTCCATCTCCTCAATCCAATGAGTTTTCAGAAAATAAAACAGAGAAAAGAAGAATCGGAATGAAGAAAATTTATCAATCCATACATGAACTGGGCACTTCTGCTTTTGCATCCAAGAATGGGCACAGAACCATAGAAGAAAGAGTAGCCAACTCTTTTGCTTCCAATGTTCCTTATTTTGTCAAGTTCATTCCTCAGCACAGTGTGGCTACATCATTTACGTTGGTGAGTTGACCATGATTTTATTTATTTTCCTCTTATTTTTTCATTTCAGTTTATACTTTTGATGAAGCAATGTAATTTCATTAGCTGATGACATGCTTGCTTACTGTAAACCCCTAAAAGAGGCAAATGTGAAGGAAACAATAACACTCAACCTATGCTCATGCATTTTTGGAATGGCAAACTTGGGGGTGGGGGTGTGCAGGGGGCAGGGACGGCTAAGAGTCCACATGACCAAGCTTTGGGTTGATTGTTCATGATTCAGTCCTATTAGGGTTCCTTTAACTGAAGACAATACATGAGTGGGAGAAATTCTGCTTAAAACGCGTACCAGTTGAATTTATATTTACTTTTATCAGCAGATGTGGTGTTGGGAGTTGAATTTCTGGACTTCCCGGACATACTGCACAAGTTCCATAGTTTGTATTGATGCATTCAACTGGAAATTGTCTGGTTTAGACTATGAGCTACCAGGCCAATGATCAGCATAAATTCAGAAGAAAACCTGAGTGTCCAATTGAAGTGTCTATTTTGTCATGATAAAATCTTTTTTGTCTGTAAATGCATACTATGGGTTTGTATGCTTATGAACACTGTAGGCTTCAGAGCAACCTTCGAATTATTTTCCTTTCTTGAAACTGCTACTATTATTAATTGGCCCTACTAACTTTTGTCATTATTCTTTACTGACTTGTTTCATGCAGGTTATACCAACTTGGTTTTGTAAGGCATATCTTCCTAGATATAAGACTGAGATTGTCCTCCGGTGTAAGAAAGGAGAATCATGGATCGTGAATTTAATTCCTGATGCAAATTCATGCAAGTTTGCTTTCTGTGGAGGTTGGACTGCATTTGTACGTGAAAACAATATCAAGGAAGCAGATATCTGCATATTTGAGCTTGTGGGGAAACTTGAGATGCATGTGCATATACTCCTTGGTAGAAAGATATTCTGTCAATCATTGAGGAGTTCTGCTGATTTTGCACAACTCTCCCAATCAGTAGCTTGGAAAGGCAAATCAGGTATTGATGTTAGCCATTACTCTCATGGATGTTTGGAAAAAATGTTTGTGCTGTGTGTTTTTGTGCGTGTGTGTATGTGTACGCACACATAAATGTACGTCTAGGTACACCTACAATATAAAAATAAGGGAAATAAGTGGCCGAGAGGGAAGGAAGTTGAGATTCTGGATGACTTTGCAAAAACGGTGAATGGAAGTTCCCCTCAAATCCATTCAAAGATGTAACCAAGAATAGGAGGGCCAAAGCACAAGACCTTGATGAGATTGGTTGCAAGCAAGTGGATGTGGTTGAATCTAAATGATATAAAACATCTACCCTGCCCAATAGAAGAAATAAGCATGGTGAGAAACCATTGGAAAATTTTGATGATGCTCTAACAGTTGCTTTATGCTTGGCATTCATATATCTTTGCATGTAGATATCTTCCAATTAAGTTATCTAGGTTTACAAAAAAAAATTGGTGTTTTGGAGTGAAGTCATTTGCCCATATCAGATTCTGGAAGGCTCATAGTTGTTTTTTAGTGTTTCTTCATGAAATAAGAGCATTTCCGGTAAGAGTTGTTTTATAAAATCCTTGATTTCAGTGGGCTGTGCTATCAAATCCAGATTTTTGGATTATTTATTTTCATACTGTTCAAATTGCATGCATATGAAACAAATTGTTCCATATCATTTAAACAATATATACAAAATAAAATGGGATTGGTATAATGTTTATGGCGTTTCATCTATAGGTCTCTTCACATGATTCTATCATATAAAGTGGTGTGTCAATACCCTTTGAAGCAATAGCATAGGACATAACAACTCTTTTGTCCTATTAAGATTTGCATAGCAATTTCTTTTTCAGTTAAAGATTTCGAAGCATGAATTTTGATTGTATTTTAGAGAGTGTATAACCATGTCTTAAATGACACAGGTAGAGGGTTTCCATCTTTTCAATCCAATGAGTTTTCAGAAAATAAAACGGAGGTGGTCGCTAAAAGAAGAATCGAAATGAAGAAAATTTCCCAATCAATTCAGGAATTGGATGCCTCTGCTTTTACATCCAGATCCAAGACATGGCACAAAACCATAGAAGAAAGAGTATCCCATTATTTTGCTTCCAATGTTCCATATTTTGTCAGGTTCATTTGTCAGTATAGTGTGGTCACTTCACGTACTTTGGTGAGTTTACCATGGCTTTTTTTTTTCCCTCTTACTATTCCATGTCAGTTTATTTATACTTCCAATGGAACAATGTAATTTCATTATCAGATGATGTGCTTGCCTAGTAAAAGCCTTGATGTATTTTTGATTGGTGGTAAATACTCAAAATATTACTGAGTTAAATTCTGTCCCTTAGTGGTCAAATTTAGGAAAGGAATCTCCAAATTCATCTCACCATCTTTTAGTAAAATGACATTCTAGGCTAAAACTATAAGCACTTTGAACTGGCAAATGCGATGAAGAAAAAATAAATCCTCAACTTAAGCTCATGCATAACTTGCAAATATGTCATCAGGGTAAGCTAAGAGTCCACATGACCGAGCTCTGGGTTGATCATTCATGATTCAGTCCCATTAGGGTTCTTTTAACTGGAGCCAGTACATGAGTAGGAGACATTCTAAAAATTGTACCAGTTGAATCTACATATTTTTTTTGTCTACAGAAGTGTTGTGTCGGAAGTTGAATTTCTTGACTTTCCGGATATATGGTGCAAGTTCCATAGTTTGTATTGATGCAGTCAGCAGGACCTCATCTGGTTTAGTCTTTAGACTATGAGCTATGAGGTTGATGAGCTGCATATATATGTCATAAGAACATAGAGTCTCCAGTTAAAGTGTCTATTTTGTCTTATAACGGAGTATTCTTTGTCTGCAAATGCATGACATGGGTTTTTATGTTTATGAACATTGCAGACTTCTGAAAAGCCTTATAATTATTTTCTTTGTTGAAACTTCTACTATTATTCATTTACCTTCCTAACTTGTTTCATTGTTATTTTCTAACTTGCTTCATGCAGATCATCCCAACTTGGTTTTGTAAGGCACATCTTCCTAGGTGTAAAGCTCAGGTTGTCCTGTGGAGTAATAAAGGAAAATCATGGAATGTGAATTTAGTTCCTGATGCAAATTTATGCAAGTATACTTTCTCTGGAGGTTGGAATTCATTTGTCCATGAAAACAATATCAAGGAAGCAGATATCTGCATTTTTGAGCTTGTGGGAAAACTTGAGATGCATGTGCATATAATCCTTGGTAGAAAGATATTCCGTCAACCATTGAGGACTTCTGCTGATTTTGCACACCTCTCCCAATCCATAGCTCGGAAAGGCAAAGCAGGTATTGATGTGAGCCATTACTCTCAAGGATGTTTGGCAAAATGTTTGTGCTGTAACATGGAGTTGATAGTATACAGAGATATGCATTATATATATGTTTGTCTCTGTATGTGTGTTACACACATACATATACATATACCATCCGTAATGTTTTATGTTACACATTCAAGTTCTGGTGCATCTCCTACTACAGAGCAAGTTTTTCTTTTGAATGCAAAAGAAACTTAACTTTTATGTCAAGTTTTAATGGCTCGTGTTTCTTTATAGTAGTGCGCTGCATGATAAGAATTTTTTGTTTAATATGCATAAATATTTTGCATCTTAGAGTTTTGAAAGGGAAATGGTATATTGTAATATTTCCTGACAATCCAATGAATTGTGAGCTGCATTGAATACCATTTCGTGCTTTTTGTGATTGAGCTTGATTTTAAGTTGTTGTTCAGATGATGACCATGCCTTAAAAAGGAATGTTTCCTTGTAGTTTCTAGCTGGTTTTTTGTTTTTTTTTGTTTTTTTGTGATGCAATTTTTAGTACCTTCAATATCTGAAGAACTTGCAAATACCGAAGTAAATTTAAGCACCAAAAGGAAATTTATGATAGAGATGACTGACCTGATTCTCCTTAAAATAGGAACAAAGGCGAGAGTCCATTCCATGAAAGGGTAGTCAAAGCCGGAAAGAAAAAGCGTTGGAAAATCATACCTCTTGAGGCATACAGAAAAATCTAATGTGCAATGACATTATTCTTGTGAGTTTGTTAAACATATTTTTTTGCTCATTATTAGACTCTTTCAATTAGTGCAATGTGTTGAAGGAAGATTGTATGGGATTGATTCAAGGTATACAATTATTTTTTAAAATATTGGACTATCATGAAGCAATATATTTGTAGCATGACTAGCTGAGATGGAGATGTTGAGATAGATCTGGAAAAATATGATAAAAATGAATTCATCTGAGAGAATCCAGGAGTAATTCCATTCTATTCTTCATTACAAAGGGTTATAATGGGTTATAATTATAAATGATTTGCTTCCAAAATAAATTCTTCACCCTGGTTATAAAATCCCAAGAAATATTAAGCAAAGTAATAATTTAAGAACTAGGCCTGATATGGGACAAGTATGGTACAAGAAAATATAACAAAGGAAGCCAAACCATGACATAATGACTCATCTGATTTATTGATTTACTTCAATGATTTATCAATATGATACTTTAGAGATGATTCCATGATTTGGCTGCCAACTTGATGCTACTTCCTCATTGCCTAAAGATATAGCAATATACAACAGCATCAGTAAAGTTTCAATTATTGCCTTATAGTTGGATGATTTTGAGGATTGATCACAACACTCCCTTTTTAAATGCAAGAATAAGAATTTAAAACACTCCTATTTTAGTTGAGATGGTATAATGATGGGAATATTTGCCCAATTAATAAGCATTTGACATTACTTGTCTTACTGATTCATTTCAGATAAACCCAAGCTGAACTACAAAATGAAAAGAGAGAAGACCAGGTCCTCAATGGAGTCATTTTCTAGAAGATATGCTTAAGGCTTCAGAGTGAGATATAAAGAAGAGCTGTACAGTTTTGTGGTTTCTTTTCCTACTCTCACATATACCCTTTTGTGGTTTCTTCTATGTTAGGGCATTGAGGTATGGTGGTCATCCTATGCTTTTACATTTTGTGAATCATATTTTTTTTAAGCTTTTTTTTTTGTTATATCTTGTTTTAACTAATCAAATCACTCTTTGTCTTGCCTTTATGAGCACTAATATCCCACCGTCTCCGACCACCACCACCACCTACACCACCACTACCAATAACATCACCACCCCAAACAAAGCTGGGTACTCTTTCACAAAGGAATATATAACAGCCTAATAGAAGAACACCATAAAGTCAATACAAATCGAATTTAGTTTAACAACACAACTTGATAGAATACCATTGAATGGTTCAAGGATTCAAATCATGAAATTAACAGCATCTTATAGATTAAAATAATAATAATAACAACAACAACATAGACTTGATCTGTCATCTGCTCTATCTTTCGAGGGAAAATAATAATAACAAAAATAAGCGACAAGAGATCAACATGTGCCAAATATGGATTTGAACATGTGATTCAATGTCTTAGTTGTCTTAACGTTATGTAAAAGTTTTTGACTTTGACTAATTCTCTCATTCAATTTTAGTTTAACGGATTACAGAAATATGTGACGTCAATATGACTTTGTTGTTCACGTAATCTCATGTAGAGTCCTTAAAGCGGAAAATTATCCCATTTTACCGGACGTTAGAGTTGAGTAGACCTTCGGTCGGTCTAAAAACCAATATGAGTCAGCCTTTTGGGTCAATTTAAGCCACCAACCCAGTAAACTAACAATTCAATTTTGATCACTTCCTCTTCTTGAAATTTGAAAGTGCGCATGCCTCCGGTCTTTATTTTAATACATGGAAGCTTCGCTTTTTATCCCGTATTTATAAAAACAGTCCATCAAAAACCTTATTTTTTTTTTAAAAAAAAAGTATTGACTTACGGGATCGCTTTTCTAAGAAAAGGTAAAAAAATGTGTAAAACAAGGACTGACATCGTCTGCAATGCTTAATTGCATTGCAAACAGCTTTGCCCGTGAGATGTTATCATGTGGAACATTTTACGGTCAATGTTTTTTCTAGTAGATCTTATTTGAGATATTTATAAAAATAAAAAAAAAATACTGACCGTGAGATGCTCCACATGACAGTATCTCACGACCAGAAAAGTCTGTAATGCAATTAAGTATTGCAAACGATTTCATTCCATAAAATAACAACATCGAATATAAGTATAACCTATGTAAGCATTGCAAACGATTTCATTCGATAAAATAACAACATTGAATACGAGTATAATCTACTTGAGACACGAGCACATCTTACACATGATATCTTAAATATATTATACTCGTCGCAGGCTGTTACAGTAAAGTAAAGTGACATTATTTTTAATTTTTTAGAAAAATAATCATTTTCTAAAAATAACTTTTTTGATGGACTGTGTTTATAAATACCAGCCAAAAGGGGCCCTTATTCATAATCAGTGGCGGAACCAGCCTTTAGCTGGGGGGGGGGGGGGGGGGGGGGGGGCCTAAATTTTTATTTTTTAATTAAATATAATTGCCCCCCCTAAATTTTTATTTTTTAATTAAATATACATATTTTTTTATATTTTTTAATTGAAATTTATGTTTTGCCCCCCCTAAAATTTCTGGTTTGCCCCTCTAATTCCTTGAAATTTTTATATTTCATGTATAAGTGTTAATTGAAAATTTTTTTTGCCCCCTCCAATTTGGACTCCTGGTTCCGCCACTGTTCATAATAATTTCTCCCTTTTTTTTGTTCATCAATACGCGACTTCACGCCGTCACGTTTCCTATAAAATCGGTACTTGGGTTCTGAATTAAATATTTTTCCAAAAGATAAGGCCGCAAGCCGTGACGAGGACCTGCGTTGTCCTCCCACCGCATCGCTTTGACAGGACAGCCAGACACTTTTTTTATGATGTCCACGTCAGCTGGCTGATAGACGCGGCGAACCGTATCAACTCGATTTCCACGTCACCATTAAAGAGACGTCCAAAAAGAAAGGACCGGCTCGTTTAACGGTGATCTCATATTTACCACGTGGCGACATATTCGATTCCCGTATTCTTTGTGGCTTCATATGACGGTCTTTATCGTTCGTTTTGCCGTTAGATTTTCTACGTGTCATCTTTAGACGCTGCATCAGACGGTCAAAACCTGAAATTATCGTGGTCTCGGCTGTACAGTAACGGGAGAGTCATCACAACTTGTCGTCGACGTTCACACATGGAAGGGAATATGCTTGTTCCTGAAAAGGCTGTACCTGGGGAGAGATTAACCTAACACAATTGGGGACACTTTCCTTATTTACATTTTTTTGCATTCTTTTAGAAAATTCTTTTTCCAAATATACCCACTGCGTCTCCTCAATTTTCCCATGTTATCCTTCAAGTTTTTGGAAAATAAAAAAAAAATTTACAGGTGCCAAATATTTGTTTCTTTCAAGAAGAAACAAATTTTATAACAAAAACCCAAAAAAAAGTAGATATTTTCTGCAGCAGGGAAGACTTTGCTTATCAGTGAAAACACAACAAAGTGACTGTTAGAAGTCATGTCTTAATTAAGATTGGCCAACCACTAAATTTGAAAAAAACAAAAAAAATTTTTTGTTGATATTTTTGGTAATACAAATAATAGAAAGAATCCATTTATCTGATAAGGGTGGTTTTGACTTTAGAACTTCTCATAATCTTTTTGGAAAGTGTCAAGAAACCCAGAGGTGGCTTGTGCAGTTTCCTCTCATTAGCAAAGACCGTAGAATTCTGAATTTAATTCTCCACTATAAATCAAGTGTCTATATTGTGCTGCTCTCTCTCTCTCTCTCTCTCTTTGTTCTCTGTGATTGACCATCCAATTGGAACCCCTCCATTAATTAATATTCCCCTCCATCTCCTTTCCATGATCGATAAATACCCGGCTCACCTCACCATCCTTTCATATCTTGTCTTTTGTTCTGCTGCATTTTTGCTTCTTGTTCTTTCATCTTTGAGCTTGTTCTTGCATTTCGGCATCTTGGTAGAGTTCTATTTCCCAAAGTTCTTAGATAACCATGAATGCTCTTGCTGCCACCAACCGGAACTTACGCCATGCTGCTCGCATACTTGGGCTGGACTCTAAGCTTGAAAAGAGTCTTATGATCCCCTTCAGAGAGATCAAAGTACTGGTTTTGTTGTTCAATTCATGGCTTTTATTTCTTTCATGGGGTATTTCAAGAAATATAGTCTAATGTTAATGGTTTTTCAGGTGGAGTGTACGATTCCGAAAGATGATGGAACTCTGGCTTCCTTTGTTGGATTCAGAGTTCAACATGATAATGCTCGTGGCCCCATGAAAGGAGGGATTCGATATCATCCTGAGGTCATTTTTCTTCTCTTCTTTGTTGAAGTTCAGTCATTTATCTTTTCTATGTTTATGAATGAAATTGTTTTGGGAATTCCTCAACTGATTTGGATTTTGGGATTTAGCCCATTGAAGTTCTTTGATTGAGATTTGTCTAACTGTTTAGTTGCTTCATAATTGAATACCTGTTTGTTAATATATTTCAGTAAATGTTTCCTTAAAAGGAGTTCATACATGTTTAAGCTATGTATTTCTGTGATTTTGAGACAAGTAAAAGAAGCATATCATAGAAGTGTGTATTATAGATCAACTATGACAATCACAGATGTCATGGTTAAAGCCTTGTCCATCCAACAGTTTCAGAGGAACTTCTCAGTAAATCAATGGACACATTTCTAAGAGAATAAATGATGGATTATGCATTTTTTCCCCGACTTGAACTTGAAAAAGGAAGAATAATACCATAAAGTAAACTGTTTAGATCATGCTAGCTTCAATTGTTAGATTGACTTCAGGGTTACGACCTTTAAATCTGCCAGTGTGTGTTAGATTAAATTAATCCAAGCTTATCATTATTCCTTCACTTGAAGCTTTTGGTTGACAGTTTTCATGTCTATAAGCTTTCCCTGTTGGAATTTTGTACTGAAATTGGTCTTAATTGATGTTGCAAGGTTGACCCTGATGAGGTGAATGCTCTGGCTCAACTGATGACATGGAAGACTGCTGTCGCCGATCTTCCATATGGCGGCGCAAAGGGTGGAATTGGGTGCACCCCAAAGGAGTTGAGTATCAGCGAATTGGAACGTCTCACTCGTGTCTTTACACAGAAGATTCATGATCTGATTGGAATTCACACAGATATTCCAGCACCTGATATGGGTACCAATGCCCAGGTATCCTATACTATGTTAATAGATTTGTAGATTATGTTCTTACTTAAGTTCTATCTTTTCTTCTTAAGAGTTCATTATCATTTTGCTCATCTTTGATTTGGACAGACCATGGCATGGATTTTGGATGAGTATTCAAAGTTTCATGGCCACTCACCAGCAGTTGTAACAGGCAAACCATTAGTAAGTAATCAAGGCTCAGAAAGATGGAAAAAAAAATGGTTATTTGAATTGAAGAGTAATGATATTGAGACAAAAGAACTAAAACCCTCCAACATAATCTGGCATTATAGGATCTTGGTGGATCATTGGGTAGGGAGGCTGCAACTGGAAGAGGAGTTGTTTTTGCAACAGAGGCATTGCTTGCTGAACATGGGAAGTCCATTCCCCAACTGAAATTTGTTGTCCAGGTAATTCCATATTATTCCCTTCATTATTCCATTCACTAGTTGAAAATATCCCATCAATATGGTAATTTACTGTTGTGTTCACAAATTCTGTTATTAATAGAAACATAAACCCTTTTAGGGATTTGGAAATGTGGGAACTTGGGTGGCAAAGCTCATTCATGAGAGAGGTGGTAAGATCATTGCTGTGAGTGACATCACCGGAGCAGTTAAAAACCCAGATGGGATTGATATCCCAGCTTTGCTCAAGCACAAAGAAAGCACTGGAAGCCTGATAAATTTCGAAGGAGGCGACGCAATGGACCCAAAAGAATTGCTTGTGCATGAATGTGATGTTCTCATTCCATGTGCTTTAGGCGGCGTTCTCAACAGGTTTATTATCTCTCTTTTCGCCGCAAATCTTAATTTCTGTTTCCTAATCTTGTGAAGTTATTACATAATCATCATTTCCTTGCAAACTATGATAAATTTAGAACTGATATTATAGTACACTGGTAAAGATTTGTATCATGAAGTTCAAGCATGTTAGATTCCCACTTGAAAATAAGCTTTCAAAATCTAATCTGATTTACTTATATTCTTCCTTAAAAAGGGAAAATGCTCCAGACGTGAAGGCCAAGTTCATAATAGAAGGTGCAAACCATCCTACTGATCCAGAGGCAGACGAGGTAACATGGCTTTGGTTGTTCTAGGTTTGCAAAGTCTTTTAAGTTTTCTGGATTTGAAATTCACAGCATCAGTTTATTGGTACAGATCTTATCAAAGAAAGGAGTTATTGTACTTCCTGACATATATGCAAATGGGGGAGGCGTAACTGTGAGCTACTTCGAATGGGTTCAGGTATTGAAGAAAATTAAAGACTTCATCTCCTTTGCTTCTGAATTCTGATAACTCCATGTTTATTGAGATTCAAATTTTACTTCCGCAGAATATTCAAGGTTTCATGTGGGATGAAGAGAAGGTGAACAATGAGCTTCGAAGGTATATGACGAGATCGTTCCATGACATCAAGGCAATGTGCCAATCTTATAACTGCAACCTTCGCATGGGCGCCTTCAGTCTGGGGGTGAACCGGGTAGCGCGCGCCACCCTTTTAAGGGGTTGGGAGGCATAAGCAATGTATCAAGCTGAATCTCTGAAGAAGAAGACAGTCTTGACAATCAATTCTTACATTTTCCTTTTTCAAGCTTTAGGAGTTCTTTCCTAAGTTAGAAGGGTATTACGTATTGTTGGTATTCATTGTAAACAGTTCAAGCCTTTTGAGGGCACCGAAGAAATTAATGAAATATCAACTTTCTCATTAGTGCATTTAAGCTGAGTATTTTAATGTGCTAGATTGATTCACAGGTAATTCTTCAAGAAGTCTTAAGATATTTCCTCCTGTTTGCTTCGTCACTTTTTGTGTAAAAATGACCAAAAACAATACCACATTAGTAGTGCAAGATAAACTTTTTCAGTAGTCAATCCCAACTTGATCAAGGTATGTACACTTAAGAGCTAAAGAGCTTCGGCCTTATTCTGGAAGCTATTTTGTCATGTTTGGCCCATGATCTGACTGACAATAAGGATAAGCTACTGTATTCCAAGCATGGGCTCTCTCTCTCTCTCCCTTCTATCCCTCTGTTTTGGCTAGTAGCAGTAGAAGAAACAAGGATAGGAACTTCTCCAAGAACAACCATGACTAACATTTCCATATCTGCTTCCCTGCAAAGAGCTTGCTGTTCACACCAAGTGATCAAGAAACAGCAGTCTCATTCAAGGCCTAGATGCTCTCTGGAAGTTAAACAGGCAACTCATTCCATCAGTGCAGCAGAGAGCAAGAGAATGCTCAACATATCTGAACAACTAGATAAGACTGATTTACTGAGCATAGATTCAAAGTGTGTCAAACATGAACCCAATGATGATATGGATGCAAAATCTTCTGTTCCAATATTCCAAGATGAGAGATGGAAAAATGGGACGTGGGATTTGAACATGTTTGTGAGAGAAGGGAGGATTGATTGGGATGGTGTGATTGTTGCAGGTAAGAGGCCTCCTTCCCTGTAAATATAATTCAACAGTATACCAGATGCACAACATACCAGCAAAGTCTCTTAGCTACTAGCTAGTGAACAAATTTGATAATCTTAGAAACTCCTTATATTTGCTCACAAAAATAATGCTTTTTCTCTGTTATTCATTCTTTTTTATTCATTTCCTTTTTTCAATCTAGATGTTTTGTTTCCTTTCAAGAAACAAAGATATTCCTGATTGTTAATCCCTATGACATTAAATTCTTAAAAATTTGTTCTTCATAATCAATTGCTTCAACAGTTGGGAAAATCTGTCATTTTCTAATTGCAGAATCATTCTCATTCTGATCTTATTTTGCAAAACTGAACACCAATAAGTACCTCAAGAATACTGTCTTTAGGCCCTTTTTTCACAGAAACATTTCAAGTTCCAGATAAGTTAAATAAAAATGATGTAATCAATTTGGAAGTTAACATCTCATTCAATAAGGTTGACCCTTAAGCATAGGAAGATCTTCTAGGATGGTCCCACAAAAAAAAAGCGTTTGAGCCATTGATCATATCTCCTAAAAAGTAACAAAAGATTGAAGATTATGTATTAACCCTTCTGTTAATAAGATCTTTCCCCCTTGCACTATTTTCTCATCCAACGTTCTTGTTGATCCTGTAGAACCCAAGAGAAGAAAGTTTCTTGAGATGTATCCAGAGGCAGCAACAAACCAAGCTCCGGTGCTATTTAGGAGTTCTCTTATACCATGGTGGGCATGGCTCAAGAGATTCTATCTCCCAGAGGCTGAGCTACTCAATGGTTAAAACTTAAAACACACTCATACACTCCCAATTCCCCCACAACACTTCATGTTATTCCTTGACTTCAAAGAGAACTTACTTTCACTGGATTTGTTTTGCAGGTCGGGCCGCAATGGTAGGATTCTTTACGGCATATTTAGTAGATGCTTTGACAGGACTGGATATTGTAGGCCAAACAGGAAATTCTATCTGTAAGACAGGTCTCTTCATTACCGTCATTGCAATAATCCTCTTCAGAAGAACCCAAGACATTGGCAACCTCCAAAAGCTAGTAGATGAGGCTACATTCTATGACAAACAATGGAAAGCTACATGGCAGGATCGAAATGCAACCAAATAAATGAATCCTGTATATGAAATTCCAAAATCTTTGCTTACAGTTTAATTTCTTATTATCCTACAAACTGTAAGATAATTTGAGACATATAATGCAGTCTCATGAGTAACCTTTTAGCATAGATTTATGAGTTTGTTGGTCAATGATTAGAGACAGGCATACTATTTAAATTTTTGCATCTCATTTCTACCATGAATGACTCTCCTATATTCCAACCTCTCTAAAAGTTACAACAAAAGAAATTAAACCCTCAACAACTACAAATCATATAGACAAGCAATCAACAACAAAGAAGACCCACAAAAAAACAAATAACAAAAACTGGGGGAAATTTTTCATATTGTAACTCACCTGCATTTTTTTTTTATTAGTATAAACTCACCTGAGTTAATATCAGCATCCCAATTTGTTTTTCAACCTTTCTGAAACTGTTTGAAATCCCAAGTCTTTCTAACTCATCAGAGGTTATTGAATTCAGGCTCGGTCAGCATTGCCGGTGCTGCTGCTGCCACCCTTGCGCCATTAGATCCCAGATATCTCTACTCGTTCTCTAATTTCTGCTCAGAACCAGTAGGATAAGCTTCTTACCTTTTCTCCTTTACAGCAGCAGTATCCACCACATTCAAGCTCCATTTTCTGTTGCCTTTTCAATAATAAAAACAGGCTTCCTTTTCCACGGTAAAGGGAGACAGCTTTTGAGTGGAATCACTGAAACGGGGAATTTGAAATAATGGTTGCAGACAGAAAACAAGGCCATGATCACAGTTTGGGAAGTCATGTCCCAACACGCGTCTCTTTGGGCCTTCTTCAGAAATGAAAAGAACTCAAAAGTTTTAATTACTGAAAGTGTTCAAAATGTCAACCGGCAAGGTGACCCCATCAACTGAGAATTGTTCTCAGTACATAATAACTCTACACATTACTGCAGCTTAATTGGTCCGTTGATACTGGATCCTCGAATCCTATACATCTATTCCAGTATAGACACATGTTTGAATCCTACTGAATCATCACGGCAATTAGGTAACCATTAACAGGGATGGGCAGCATTGGACGTAGAAGAAATAGAATATAACTTAGCAAACCAATTAATAATGGCTATGTTGAGAATTTAACTGACACAGCCAGCAATAATTGGTATTCAGTGAACAGAGAATCCTAACATGAGAGCATCCAGATCCTTCTTGTTTTTCCACCAGCTCTTGTTCTATGTCAGCCAACTCTATCCGACATGACTCAAGTATGAAACCAGATCAACACTTTCGGGAGAAATCTGGAGCACACCTCAATTAAAACTGGGAATTATTCCTTTTTTTCTCTCCATGTAAGTACCCTTCAATTGGGTTATGCCAAATAATCTATGTTTAACCATCAATCAAACCACATCAACATCTTGATTGGAATTTTGGACTTGTAGAATACTCTCTCTACTGAACACTTTGAATTCCATTTGTTTTTGTGTTGTTTCCTTTCCTCCTCATATGTGATGATGCAACCCCCAGAAAATTCTATCAAAGATGAGCTGGGCTCTGAATGCCATATCAAATTCTAGTATATTATGAGTTATCACAGACTACTAACTTTGTTAGCTGGTTGGCCTATGAAGATCAGAACCCTCTATGATTTTGAGCTACCAATGCTGGTCGTACATCTTTGCAAGTTTTAGCATCTGTTGTCACAGACTAGAACCTTTGCAAATTGAACAGATATATGTGGCATATGGAAAGCATGTCAAAATTGATCACTTTACATGTTCAAACAGTATATGTGGAAAATGGACAGCATTTCAAAATTAGATCGCTTTACATGTTCAAACAGTCATGCAGAAAATCACCTCTCCTTTGATTTCAGAGGAATTCCCTTGTACAATTGAACACGTTCCCTTAAGGCATCTCGCCGAGGCCGAGCTACCTTATTGTTAGGATCGAAAAGAAGCACTTCCTCAAATGCCTTGAGAGCTGATTTTAACTCTTTCTTCTTCTCATAGGCATCACCAAGGTTGTTCCATGCTGTGACATAGCCCGGCTGAAGCTTCACAGCAGTCTCAAACTGAGTAATTCCTTTGTCAAGTTTCCCATCCCGGACGTAGCTGACACCAAGGGCATTGTAAACCTGGAAAAAATTTTGGGTGTATCAATCATATGAAAAATTGCACAACGTGCAACACGGGGTGATTTAATATTTCCTTTTCCTCAAAGTCTTTTGTTATTTCACAAGAAACGGGATAGAAATAAACTGTGATCATAACAAGGAAAACATAAAGACCGGCATGTATCAGCATAGGACTTTGGAGGCATGAAATCACAAGTACACCAACTGGAGATTACCCATATAAACTAACACATAACTAGATATAATCCATTGGGTTGAAATGGGGCCCAAAAAAAAAGCAGAAAAAGGATAAGTAAGAAAAGAAATGAAAAAGGCCAATAAATGATAACAATGGGACTAATGCTGCATATGTGTTTCATCTAATGATCATTTTTTTCCCTGTGGTAACATAGGCGAAGCACATTAAACTGATCTCTTGTTTCAATATTAACAAAATTATTTAGAAAAAATAAATGATATCATTTTGGCTCCATCTGAAACATAATGGCTATTTCTATAATAGAAGGTATATTTACTTCTAGACATAAAAAATTCACGTAAAGAAGATTTACTTCTTAAACATCAAGAAAATCAATGATGTTGGAGCACCAGCCATTCAATAGAACATTCACATTGAGAAAAGAATAGATGAGACGGGATAAATCCAATAGATGGATGACAATTTGGATTGAACCAAAAATACTTGATTAGAACCATGTCTACGCCATGCAAGATCCAAAGAGAAACCCATCATCCAAAGAGTCTAGATCAATGAGTGAGCATAACAAGCATGTTAAATGCAGTTTCATAAAATTAAACAACAAGAAGGATATCACAGTTTTTATGAAATGTCTAAGATCCAAGATAATACCACACCTGAGCAAGATCTTGATCATCTCCATCCCATTTCTCAATTGCCTGTAGTAAATATTTATTAGCAGCTGGGTAGAATTTCCTCCTTAACATCACCGCACCAAGTTCAAAAAGCTCAGTGGCACTTGCATCACCACTTCGAACTTGCTCCTGAGACAACAAAAACAAAGAATAAGGAATGTGTTGCAGACATGGGCACTGTTGCATAATTAGTATTAGCAAATTGAACATCCTTCACTTAAAAGATCATGCAAAATATTAAAACAGAAAAAAGAATAAATTCTTCCTACTAAGTTAAAGTACAAATTAAAACAAAAAGTCATGTAGAGAAGAGAACTGCAAAGAGAAAGCATTGTGTGCATATAGAGAGAAACAGAGAGGAATATAAATATAGACAAGAGGAAGAGTCCCTTGTCAGAGTTGTAAAATCTTCAAACATAGTAATTTGACCATTTTATCCCTCACTGATTTTTATTTAAAATAAAAACTTAAATTATTAAGTCACCCATGATTTTAAATTGATTATTACTATCTTTAAACCATAAAAAATCATTTTTCATTATATAAAATCTCAAAACCTTAAATTTTTTGTATATAAAGAAGAACTGAAGAAGTGAGGGATAAGCAAGTAAGCAACAGGTAATAAATCCAGAAGGGAGGTTCGTGTCATTTTAGAGACCTCGGGGGAGATACTTGCAGTTGTCAGAAACCAGACAGGTGGTAAGTGTAATTTTCTTTATTTTAAAAAAAACAAAAGAAAAAGACATTGGCATGGGCAAATTCTGTAGAATTATTGGCAAATAACAAGAAGCATAGACAGATAAGTGCAGATACCAAGGAGTTCATAATTCCAAATTCTCAACATTTCAATATGTGAAGAACATAAAACTATCAATTCTAGTTATCAACCAAGAAAACATATTAAACACATGGAAAATGGATTTCAAGGACATGAACAAAAAAAGAAAGGAAAATAATTTCCTCTAGGTAGTAAATGGATGAAAAAAATACAAAGGTATACCTGCAATTCTTTAGCAGAAAGATCAAGTTCTCTACGGACCAGAACCTGACGAATCACAAAGAAGGAACCAACCCCAAGAAAACCTAATAGTATAAGCAGGTAAGACAGTTGGATTCCCGCTTCAAATAGTTCTCCTATGTCATAAACCATGTCCATTCTGGTCCCATCACTTGAATATGCCACTTGTGCAGAATTCAACCATGCCATTGCTCCACAAAAGAAAGCAGATGCACAAACCAACCTACTGTCATTTCTAATATCCTCACTCACCAAAATGTTCCCAGAGAGCTCTGAAAAAATTTCAGAATTGTTAATTTCCCATACGATATAACATTCAAATAAAAGTTGTAAACTGAAAGGTAGCATATTTATAGAGAGATGCAAAACATATTATGAGAATTGGCTTGTTGGAAGAGTAAAAATATCTTTAAAGGGCACACCATTATTCTACTAAGTATGAATGACAAAAGCGACCTCCCTCTAATGCCTGACAAGGGGGAAGAGGGTGGGGGGAGGGGAGGAAAAATGCAACCGAATATTAGATGCATGTAAATATTATAAAATTTACTTCTATGTAATCAAGTTACTTCAAGCTACATCCATCTGATTATTAGGGAAGCTAACTCATGAAAAGGGGGGCCTTGGAGGTTTGGTCAGGAAAAGGGGGCCTTGTGGCATCAGATTATACAGAGTAAGTTCGGACTTCACTACAATGAACGGGAGACTAATTTTAATGCTAAAATACCATATAGTCGCCCATGGAAATCTATTTTATTGTTATCTCATAGTTTCTTTCCTTCGGTGTCCTACAAGCTTCGTATGGGTGACACTTTCAAATTCTGGTCTGATGTGTGGTGGGGGGAGTCTACAGTTGCATCACTCTTTCCATGTCTTTTCCGGATTTGGGTCTTAAGGGACCCAATGGTGTGCAACATTCTATCCTGGTCAGATAAAGGTCTAGAGTGGAACCTACGGTTTAGAAGGGATCTTGAGACTCTGAGATTGATGAATTGGGGTCATTGGTTGAAGTTCTAAAGGGGGTGGTCATTCTTGATAGTGTGGCGGACCATAGATATTGGTCTCTTGAGTCAAACAGCCAGTTTTCTTGTAAATCTTGGGTGTCTCATTTTAGAAAGTTGGGAGTCATACATAGTCCCAGCTTCCCCACCTCATTCCTTTGGAAATCAAAAATCCCCCTAAAGGTGAAAATCTTTGCATGGACTGCAATGCTTAATAGGATTAATACCCTTGATAATCTTCAAAAGAGGAGGAAAACTTGGGCTTTGTCACCACAAGCATGCACACTTTGTAAGAAGGACGCTGAATCTGTAGACCATGTTCTATTGCATTGTGAGGTTGCTGATTTTATCTGGAAAAGGTTATTACAATTTTTAGGAGTTAAGTGGGTACTACCAAAAACAGTGGGTGAGTTGGCAGCACAGTGGAGGTTCCCTTGTATGTCTTTAAGAGGAAGAAGGCTGTATGATGGAGTGTCTTTTGCCTCATTATGGCTTATGTGGTTGAACCAAAATAGCGGCATTTTTTATGAAATTTATATGAGCCCAGATGCACTTTTGGACTCAGTGATGGGTTTGGCTGCTTTTTGGGCTTCGATAACCCCAGAATTTGGTGCTCTTGAGGTTGGGGAAATTGGGAACAGATGTTACATTAAAGTTTTTTCACGTCTTTTCGGTTTTTTCAGATTTTCTCCAGATTATGCTTTAACCATAGTGTTGGTGGGGCTGTGTTTTTTTAGGACCATCCTACTCCTCATGGGTTTGGGCCCTTGTATCCTCCATTGTAATTTGTAGTTTGTACCTTTATGTGCTGATTTATATCATCTATCATTAATTATCAAAAAAAAAAAAACTGATGAACACAAAATGCCTTCATTAACCTACAAGGTTAAACTTTGAAATTGAATCATCATTACTATTTGACTGGGATTATCTTATACTAGTTCAAATCTACAAGAATAACATCTTAATTTAATCATATAGGCAAATTTGCCTTGACCTTTTTAATTATAAGACAACAAAAAATAAATAAATACAGTGACTCAAAAGGATAGATGCGCACTAAATTCAGTTTATGAATCGAAAATTTATCAAAAGGCAATATTCAAAGGATAAATTATAGCTACAAATCATTGAGTTTACTTAATAGGAGATAAACCATGTTTCAACAAAGGAATTACCTTCATTATTCATTGACATTAACCTTTCCACCTTTTTATTTCCAAATGTCTGGCTTCCTCCACATTTAAAAGAAAAGTTAATAACTGAAATTCTACAGCTTACAGGAATAATTAAAAAAGTTTCAGTCAACTGATATTGCATAATTTGAATTTATATAGATTCTTGAAATATGCAAACATAGGAAAAAAATCCAAGATCTACAAAAAGGAGACAACCCAGCAAACGACCATATAACATGCATTCCTTCTTCAAAGTCCTAAGGAACAAATTGAGTTAACAAATATGACATAGAATTTTCTACTTAAGACCTAAATGCATTAAACTCAATTGATCAAAATTCAGGTTTTTAGGAGGTGAAGTACCCTCGGAGACCTCAATCAAGTGCTTGAGAAAGATTTAAAATTTCTACATTCAATTTGGAAAGAAAAGAAAAATGTCATAGGTGAAGCAGTTTAAACAAAAAGATTTGATAAAACAGTTGAAAAGTCTCCGATCAGGCACCATTCCTAGTTTCTTATCTGTACATTGCATTTCAACCATGTACAGAGGCAATAAATCTAAGATAAAGAGCTAAAAAAAATTAAGGAAAGAAAAAACAACCAAATCAGCATAGTTAGAGAATTACAAGTTAATGATCGAAAAATTGTAAGCCCCATTATATCAAAACGGGGAAAAGAAAATTGCCCATAATCAAGATTAAAAGAATTTCACGGAAATGAATTAATAACAAAAACTATCGACAAGAAAAAGGGAAATCTTTTCAAAATATTTCCCTTCGTTTGAGAAGAAAGATGCCTAAAAAAATGAAAATTAAACTGAATACTTACATTAGCTCGAATTTTAACGGGTAAACCACGAGAATTCGAATTCCTTTCATGGTTGATCGTACAAAACAGACGCTTCCTTCTGGAAGCAAAAAGAGAAAAGCTTCTTTGAGGGACCGAAGAAAATGGAGTGAACGTTGAAATTCTGGAACAAGACGAGGAGAAGAGCACAGGGCCAAACTTAGGGCTCCTGTTGATTGAATGTGAAATCATAGTTTCTGGCGCTCAGTTCAAATGTTTCGACTGGGGTTTTCTCAAGACAGATCTCTCCGACTGATTTTCATTCTGTAAAGACCTTATCGTGGGGTTTTATCCGGAGGGGATGAGATTCCTCAAGTACTCTTGCACAACACCAATTAGGCTCCCACAGCGGTTCCATGCCTACAGCCCACGCAGTATACACCCTAATAGACGAATGTAGGGTTGCTTATCGGCCGGTCCGGTAAGGCACAAAATGCTTAAAGTGTGCCGTACCCGACCCGGCCCGTAATTAATACTCATGGAAATCATATACAGCAGTATACACCCTAATAGATGCATTACCAAAAAAAATACACCCTAATAGATGAATGTAGGGTTGCTTATTGGGCCAGCCAGACATGGCCCAGCTTGCTTAAAGTGTGCCAGTGCTCGGCTCGATCCGTTAGTGGGCACGGCACGACGCAGCCCATGATCCCTAGCGGGCCGTGCTGTGCTTGACGTAGTGGGTATTTGGCACCTCAAGGCATGGCCTGGCAGGCACGATGGGCTGGGGGGCCGTGGCCTGCAAAGCATGCGGGCAGCATGACGCACTTTAAGTGTGCGAAACAGTGTTGCCCCATGGGCTTGTGTTAAAAAGAATGGGATTTTTGCCTTTTTTGAGGTTTTTTTTAATCTTTTTTTTATAATTTTGGGGAAAATTATATCCCAATATATGTAAAAAAATGTGTGTAAATAATAAATATTTTTTAGAATTTATTATTATTTATTTATTTATTTCCCTTTTTTCTATTTTTTTGAATTTTTTAAAGCATTTATTATGCGGCCCATGAGCGAGCTGTTGACTCACTCGATGTGGCACAGCCCAGCCCTAGCCGTGCCACGGGTTGGGTCATGCCTGGATTTTCGTTGACTGGTCAGGCATGTCATGGCCCGTTTAGCCCGTCAAGCACGGGCTAATTGTGCTCGTGCTATGCCAAGCCGGTTCGTTAAGCAACCTTACATGAATGTGTGAGGCCTCCCAAAAAGTGAATGGTAGGCCCCAATAAATGTCTGTGAGTGTATACAACATCGGCTGTAAGATATGCGAATCGAATTAAAACACATATCCATCCCTTCAATTGGCAAGCTTCCTCTTATAATTTAAATTCTTAAACCAATTTAAGGGCACATGTATTAATTTTATTGGAGACTAATACGTAAGATATGCGAATCGAATTGAAACACATATCCATCCCTTCAATTGGCAAGCTTCCTCTTATAATTTAAATTCTTAAACCAATTTAAGGGCACATGTATTAATTTTATTGGACACTAATACAAGAGACTGGAGGAATAATCTAAGAGGAACAGCGACGCTAGCATTCTAAGTTGACTGATATGAGGCAGGATCTTCTCAACCGTGATAGGCCCATTTAACTCTAATCCAGAACAAAGAGCCATTAATTTTTCGTTTTCTGATTGAATAAAAAAGGGCTGATAAGGTTATCTATGACCTGTTCCAACATTAACAATAAAACTGAATTTCGTATCCCCATTAGTTATTAGGGTGTCAACATGGGTTCTTAGGAGACTTGCTGAAGGTGGCTGAATAGACAAGTGTTTGAATTCTTAGATAATTTATATAATGGTCTAATCCTAATCTAATTCTATTGATGATGACATATATTATAGACTATTCTAGTGTGATTGAGATTTTGGCATAATTTGGCCTATAAACAAAGCTATAATCTTATATATTTCCCTGATCTAGTTGATCAATCATAAACATGAACTCGCATCCTTTGCATGAATGTCAGTTGAATTTTTTAATTTAAATGGACCAATCACCACCTAGTTGGACCAAGGCTGTAAGATATATATACAATTTCCATCCCATAAACATTTTTACTAATTTTGAAAGACTAGAAATACTAGAGATATGAATGGTTTAATTTTGATGTTCCAAATCATGATTTTACTAATAAAATCTCATTCTTCTATCTCAATCTTCTAACTTCTATATCTTGAGTAAGATTATGTATATCTTAATTCTTTTTTACTATTTATAAATGCTTCTTTAAAATCTTAATAGATTTTAAATTTATATTTTTCTTAGAAAGTTAATAACTAATCTTTTCTTTACCAAACCTCTCTAAAAAAGAACTTCATGTTAACTTTCATCTAAATAAACATAATTATTTGAGAATTTTATTAATTTTATCACATAATAATTTTCAACGACAAAACAATACCCATGATTTTTTGGGAAAATTGATTTTTAGTGATATGTTTTCAACATAATTAAGATTCAGTCATCAAAGTTTTGAATTTTAATTTTTTAATAAACCTTTATCAACATAATTAATTTTTAGTGACATCTTCCTATTTCCAATAAATTCTTCCAAAATTACCCTTATACAACTCATTTTTAGGACTTGTATAAACAATAAATTGATTTGTACAAGCCATTTTAGATTTGTACAAACAATAACATTACTTGTAGAAGTTAATAAATTAGCTTGTACAGGTTAATAAAATGATTTGTATCTTGAACGAGTGACTTGTACAAGTTATTTGGATGAGTAATATAAGGGCATTCTTGGAATTTGGATGAGTAATATAAGGGCATTCTTGGAATAGTTGATTTGTAATAGTAAAATGTAATTAAAAATTAATTATTTTAATAAAAGTTTATTAAAAGTTCCACTTTGATGACTGAATATTAATTATTTTGAAAAAATATTACTAAAAATTAATTTTCCAACAACAACAACATTAACAGAGTCCTAGGAAGAAACAAACAACAAGCCAATCTTGGGAAAAGGAGACAAGACCAGCCAGTCAAATCAGCTGAATCACCAATCAAACATATCAACAACTCAGTTCAAACCCTAGTTTAGTTTCACTGGGAACCGAATACAAACGAATAGAAAAGCCAAGAAATCAGTTGACCGGATGGGTCTGACTACCGGTTCAATAGATGGTCCGGTCTTCAAACTTCGCGAGAACCCTTTCAAAAACCCCACCTCACGCAAAACAAGGGCCCACCATCTACGGTTGATCCAAATGCCTCGCTTACGCAACGGTAATCGGGTCCACATGCGCACATTAGACAATACCAGTGTTCATCATCATTTAAGCGCGAAACCACTTTAGCTTCCATTTGCATTGCATCTTCGCCTCCTACTGTTTTTGGTCTTTCGGCGGCGCGGAAGTTTAAAGGGGTCTTCGTCATCATGGCTTTCATTGCCAAATCCCCTTTATCCTTCTCGTCCGATCAACAATCTACGCCGCCGGTGCTCGATAATTCCGACGGCGCAGCGGAGCGCCCCCTCCGGGAGGCGGAGGACAGGCTGAGGGAGGCGATCGAGGAGCTGCAGCGACGGCAGCGCCGCGCGCGGGGGCTTCACCCGCCGTGCGACCACGCCGACGAGTCCTGCGTTGCGAACGCCATTGGAAATCTGTGCCAGAGTTTTCTGCTCTCGTACGGAGTTAGAGTCGGCATCGGAATCCTTCTTCGCGCTTTCAAACTCGCTCGGCGACAGTCTTACGCTTCGCTTCTCGATCTCAAGGTAAGTTGTCTCCCTTTGGATTGATCAATTGATTTATATTCTTCGATTGGTTTGTCTTCTGTATGTCCTTTTATTTGATGAGGGATGCGTAGCTGGATTGGATTTATCAAATCGTGTGGTTTGAATTGAATTTTACTGGTGTTTTTTCCTAGATTGATGCTCATGACCGTGCATCTTAGTGTACTGCGGGAATGCGTTTCTTGTGGAATTAGTGAGAAATAGAAATCTGTACTTTTGATTTGGTCTATTTGGAAACTGCGCATCTTGGCAGGGGTTTCTGATAGAATGAGCAGATATATTCTTGTTAGTGAAGGAATTGGAAGATTCACTCCTGCGTTTGTATCAAATTGTTATATATTTAAGAGGAATGGTTATATGATTCTGACTTTTTTTTTATTTTTATAACCAATGGTTCTGTAGAAGTTGGGGACAGTATTGGTATGGTTGTGTTGGTGGTGATAGTGATGCTGGTTTGGTGGTGTGATGATGGTAATTGTTGTAGCAGTGGAGATCGTATTGTGATGGCAGTGACATATTTTTTAAGTTTGCTTCTTTTGAGCAACTTTGGCAATTTTGTGGAAGGGGACAATTTATGTTCAAATTAATCTACTGTTCGTAGTTTAGACTGTTGATATCAATTATATAGAGGCTTAACTTTTTTTTTGGAAAGTAAGTAATATGTTCATGTGAGATGGAAAATCTACAAATATACATCTCAGCCTGGTATACATTGCTGTTACTCAGCTACTATCCCAAAATACCACAAAAAACTACCCTGGTATTTACAGCATGACATACACCAGTCTCTGTTTTTGCTCAACTCCTAGCACATAACTTCGCTAACAAACTCCACACCCTACAAGATAAATTGAGCATTGATTCCTCAATTGGATAATAGCTGCCTATTAAGGGGATTTCCTTTACTTTTAATCTTTCCTCCAAGTATCTATTATGTACATCATTCTTGATATGCCTCACTATTTTACCTTGGGTTTGAACTCATTCTTGAAGTTTTTTTTGTTGCGCTCCAGCCATAGGTGGTATACACTCCCTGCAAGTGACGCATTTCTTAATTTTGCTGAAATATCCGTACCTGTAAACTTGGTGGTGGTCCACTGAATTTCCTCCTGCCATGGTTTTATACTTCTATTGAAACAATTTATCCTCAGTATTTGCTCCCACTCAAATTTGCTATACTGACATTCGAAGAACAGGTGATGGATCCCCTCTTGGTGTGCTTGGCATAAGAAGCACTTTGATCTGGAAAGAAACCCAAACTTGCATAACCTGTCCTGTGTTAGCAGCCTCCCTTTTATGGCCAGCCATAAAATAAACGCCTGTATCAGTATATTCTGATAGAACCACACCAAACCGGTCCATGCAACCTTCGGTTTTTGCTGTCTTAATATGCTGTATGTTTCTTTGATGGTGAATGTGCCAGATTTGGCGGGTGTCCATGTTATGCAATCAGGTCTGTACGATTCTGGTAGGGGAACATGATCCAATTCCTTCCATGCTTCATTCCATTGATCATTTCGTCTCTGGGAATTTGCAGCTGGGACATTCCATTGATCATTTGAGATAAATGATTTTTGATTGGCATGCTTGGTGAAGAAAATTATTTATTTAGTGAACTTTACTGCAAATGTAAGTCTTCCTCACCTGATTCAGTGGTCTTGAAGTTGTTATTACGATAGGGAAAACACATTTGACTGCTTCCTGATGGATGTATCATAGCTACAAGTAGTTGGCGGCTGTTGACATGCCATTTCTTCGAAATACGATTTTTTAGTTGTCATTGCCCTGGAGTCATTTATTAATTTCTGCTAAGAGTTAAGAGGGTTGGATGTATCTTGTCACTAACAAATTTTTTTTTCTCAAGAATATAACCAGGTAAAGGTGCCATAGCTTTTAAAGGGTTTTGGACATCGATAGCTCTTGTGGAGAAATCTGAATTTTTCTCTATACATCTGTTTTTTGTTTGTTCTTTATAGGTTTTTGTGGTTCAGATTGTTGTAACCCATACCTTATGGGTTCTTCTCTCTTCTGTGCTGTTATCAAGTTTTAGTATATAAATCTCATTTTCATTAAAAAAAGTAAAGGTGCCATAGTTAGATTAAGAATTTTTGTTCTGTTTGCAGCAACTTGTGTCAGAAAAAGATCTGATAGTTAGAGAAGAAGCATGCCGTATTGGGTTGCTTTTTGGAGGTTTTACTGGATCTTATCATGCACTTAGATGTTTGTTGAGGAAATTGAGAAAGAAGGAAACTCCTATAAACTCGTAAGTTTCTATTTATGATCTATATTATCTTCAGCTGTGCTTTCAATTCTTAATGCACGTGATTGTTTTTCAGTATCCTTTTTGATTCTTTTCAAATTTTGGCACTTTTATGCTTCAAAATTTTTTGATAACTGTTGATGCATATGATTACTGTTCCATATTTATGACTTAGTTAGAGGGGATGATGGAGCAGAATTTTAGCAGGATCAGTTGCAGGACTTTCTATTTTAGCTTTAGATGATTCAAGCCGGAGACGCACCCTTGCTCTATATCTTTTAGCAAGACTTGCCCAGGTGCAATATGGTTTTGCGACTCCATATTCTTTCAAGCCTTCATAAAATGATTGGACTTGGACCTTTTTATTCTGTACTAATCTAATAGTGTCTATGTTTCTCCAGTGTGTGTATAATTCTGCAAAATCCAAGAACAAGTTTCACTTTTGGGGAAGCCATTGGAGACACGGAGATTCGCTACTTTTCTCTCTATCATGTGCCCAGGTAACTTGAGCTCAACTATCAATTAGTTAGGCCTTAAAAAATTTAATCTTCCTAAATGGTATTGTGATCATTCTATTCTATGCAGTATTTTAAACTGCAATTGTGATAATTTTATTCGATGCAGTATTTTTTATGACTGGCTTGTTTTATCTTTATAGTAATTTGGGTTAGAAACCTATGGAAATTCCTATCTCATTGCTTTTCTCTTTAACCATTATAGTAATGCAATCTCATTTCTATAGATCAAAAGCAAACCTGGCATTTTATCTATTTTCATTGACCTCTTTTCTTTCATTGTTATCTCAGTCAAATTTCATTTTATAAATAAGAAACAGATCTGCCAATTTTTCGTGTCCTGTACACTTCTTTGTAGGTCTACTTTTTTGGTTTCTATAGTCCATTGCCTCATGGACTAATGTATGCGTTTACAACTTTTTCTGCTATTTTTAATAAAATCTCCTATTAATCATCAAAAAGAAGAAGAGGAAAACATATTTTCCACACTTGCATAGTTTTCCTCTCATTTGCCTCCTTTTGACATACCAGAAATATATCTTGATGCAATTTTTTTTTCTTTATTGAATCACTCTTTTTTTCCCTTTCTTTTCATTAATATGAACTTATATAAATCTAGATGATAGAATTTTTTTCTTTTCTTAAAGTAGATTAAAGCTACTATCTCCACAGTCAATGACTTTTAAAACATCAGTTCTGCAGTTTGACTGGTGACATACACTTCTCAGTACCCCACGTAACCTAGTTTGCATTAATTTCTAGAGCTACTGAAATTGAATAAAATGGTGTAAATCAATCTTGCTATTCATATAGTTGTTTATTCAATTTTTGTTATCTCAATTTTTTTTTCTAATTTCTCCTCTTTTGCTACCTTCAAAGATTATTTATTGGATTTTTTTGCCTATATGATAGCCTTTTTTGTTTCATATGCTATATAAAGTTATAAACAAATTAACTTGTTATTCAGACAATACACATCGAGTTAATATATCTACATGTTATGGACACTAATTCAGGATTCATGGTTTAGGGTTTTGCAAAATTTTATGCTGACTGCTAACCTGATGCAACCGTTCTTAAACCACCAGACTTTGATTGTCAATCCAAAGTCAACTTGTCAAAGCCAAATATATATATATATATATATATCTATATATCTTGGAAGAGTTAGGATAAGGCATAATTATTTTTGTTAGTATATTCTTGGACATTTAGATTAACTATACTTGTGTGTTTTATGTGTGTCTTTTACCATTCGCCATGGTTTTGTGGTATTAAATTTCCCAAGGTAATGGGTTGCCTGTGTCTATCTGGGTGACATTTTGAAGTCCCAGTGATGATGAGTCGACCTGCAGAAGATCAGCTTGGCAGGAGCTCCCACATTTCCAGTATCTGGCCTTGAATCAAGTGAGGGTGACCCTCAATTGATAATGGGCATTGATTGTTGTCTGGTTTTAAATAGCCAGGATGAAGAGACAATGGCTTCTGTTGATCGAAGAACAGTACACATCATATGGAATCCTCTAACCAAACTGAATTTTGAATGTGGGGCCCTTACTTTTTGGTGCTTGAAGGGTTACCATCAGATTGGTGTAACTCATTGACGCGTGTATTATAAGGAACAGTTAATTTTAATATATCTCATTCAGATGTGCTATGCCATTGATGTGATGCTCATTTGTTCATCAAGAAATTATACTATAATTTTTTTTTTTCAGTTATTCATTAATTGATTGAAAAGCTTATTTTAGGTCATGTATGCCTTTATCATGCGTCCTGAGAGCTTGCCAAAATCATATCAAGATTTTATTCAGAAGACTGGGCCAGTTGCACAGCCTGTCTACAAGGCTGTGAGGGATAGCTGTCGGGGTTGCCCGGTGGATGTTGCTTCTCTATCTGCTTACTTGTCTAATAGAAAAGGATTGGGATCTGTCAAGTTGGAAGAGTTTCTTTCCATTATTCCTTGCTCCATAATCCATCCAGACACAAATTCTTGTTTAGCTCATAATGCTAATGCAGCATCAGCAACTTTCAGGAAGACATTTCCACTCTACTTCTCTTTGACTTTTGTACCCTTTGTTGTTCTGCACTTACAAAAGGTAAAGATCTTATCTTCTTTTTGGAGGAATTCTTGTGTTTGTTTTTGCTTTATTTTTCTCATGTTTATCATCTTTTTTATTTCTTGATGTAACTGTTCTGTTTAGTAATATTTCTTTATCATGTTTAAATCTGTAAATTTTCAATAAGCACTGTTTGGACAATATTCGGCTTGTTTGATTTATTGTGGTTTGTCATAGAATTGCACTTTAGATAAGTTTTATCTTTCCTGTTATATTCATGCATATATATATATTTGATAACTCATGAAAATAAATTTATTGAAAAGAATGAGAAGAAAATAATGTTCAATTCACCCTTGAATGATGGATGAGACGAGTGAGACTGAAATTTACCACATTCCTTGCCTTCTACAAATTGATGGCTACAATCTTCCATGCCCTCACTACATCACTCTTCCCTACACCTTTAAACTCAGTCTTAGATGTTACGCAGTCAGCTAATTTGGTTATAATGCCCTTGATGTTGCTGAAGGCACTAGCTTATCCTAAAATGCACATCTACTTCTTGCTCTCCATTCAAGTCATAAAGTTGCATAAAAAAGCAGCTTGATACATGTCCTTTCCATTCTTGCTAAGGAAAGGAAATCTCTGTTGCTGTTAGTGGTGCATAGATTATTGGTGAGTACCTATCCAACTCCAATCTTCTGTGTGTGTGCATGTATGTATGTATGTATGTATGTATCTGTATATGTATACATGCTGAACTAACAATTAGTAAGTGATGATTCCCCGATTTTCTGTCTCAGAGGCTCAACATGTACACATTAGGTGATATAACTCGGGTTTTTACTCTTCCCTGCAGGGAATCAAGTGTGCTTATCTTACCAGTAGTAAACATGAATATAGCACTTTAAAATTTCCATGGAAGAGACATCTTTGATTGAAATACTGCAGTTACCTATCCAAAAAAAGAAGAAGTTACATCTCTGATTGAGAGTTAAAGCGTTGTTTGCATCGGTATAGCTTGAATCATGCTATAAATCTTTGGAAGGCCAAGATGAAATATGATGGTTGGAAACCTAGATTTGATACTTCCAGCCAGATAACTCTAGCAATTAATGGATGAGGGCCAGCCACTTTACAGCCCTGGTCCCTGGAGAACTTAGTTGGAAGGTACCACTTCCATCTAAGGTAGCATTCTTTGTTTGAATAGTGACCTTGGATAAAATATTAACAGTTTGTCACCTTATTTTAAGAAATTGGGATACTTTTAATGGGTGCATATTTTGTAAGGCAGTAAAAGATACAATTGATCACCTTCTGATTCATTGTCCATTCACATTGGAAGTATGGAGATCTATGTTGCAGAATTTTGAAGTCTTTTTGTGATGCCTGAGAGTTTGTATGCAATTCTGGAAGACTGTAGACTTTGATCCAAGAATAGATTGAGGATGTGTGGTTTCTCCAATTTACTCAGATTGCAATTTCGTGGGTGATTTGAGCAGGATGCAGCAAGCATGTATTTGGTGATTCCAAGTTGTATTGGTTAGTGGTTACTTGTTTCAATATAGGATTCTAGGTTTAGGGTAGAGGGGGATTTGTGTGTCATGGTTTTCTTTCTTTTTTTTGGTTTTTTCTTTTTTGTTGGGGTGTGTGTGTGTGTGTGTGTGTGTGTATGTGTGGTGGGTTGCAGTTCTCAGTTTTTATTTTTTCTGGTGGATTGTGGGTGTGCATGTGTAAAGAGAAACATGAGTTTGAGGATTTCTGCCCAATCCTTCTATCATTGAGAAAGGTACAGCTACAGTGATTTAGTGAGCTAGTACTAATGATAATTTAAGGTGTTTGTTTGTGTTGGATATGCTTAAGAAATGAAAAGATGTGGTTTTCTCTTCTACCCACGTTGAGAAGCTGTACATTGTATGCAATGTACGGAAGGCTCTTAAGCTGGATGGTCAATCTGAATTTTGATGTATTCTGTATTGATAATCTGAGGCCGTTAGTGATTGGATCTCACAGAAGATGGTTATATTCTTGAGATTTTGTAATTTTTATTCTTCTTCTTTTGGAGCCTGTTTAGAGGGGATACAATTAGGGTTGGCTAATTGCATCATGTGTGCTTATCCATGGGCTTGATTGGCTCCCACTGGCCAGTAGTAACTCCAGTATAAGGTGATGGAATCATTCTCTCTTTCAATAACATATGCACTATTCATTAAAGAGAACAAGGGAGAAGATTAGGGATACTGAGTACAAGCAAGACCAAGTGGAGATAAGGAGAGTAGGCTGGGATTGTTTTAGGCATGCAAAACAGATTTCAAGGGAGTCACTCAGGAAACGGTTTGACCATTTGAGAGAATGCAACTTGCAAGCTGAAGCGTCTGCAAGGGCTAGAGAAAGGTCAGACGGACCTGGATAGAGTTGATCAATAATGTCTTGCCCCAGCTACTCGGGATAAGACATTTTATTGATGTTGATGTGTTCAAAATAAGCTAATTTTGAAATAAAGGTGGCGATGAGGAAAAATCCCTCCTTCCAACTGTATGACTTCTGACGCCGAGAAAAGATTCTTGGGCTTGAAAAAGGGTTTGCAAAAGACGTTGGAGGGCAAGAATTTAAGTCATGCAAATTTTGTTGCATGTTCTTTTCGTTCAGGTTTACTTTCATCATTTCTGTATTCAACTACATGCAGTACTATGGTAACCTGACAACCTGTATGACAAATCTTTGTATTTTAAATTGATTGTGAAGCACTTTTGATGTAGATCTTTATTTTATGAGAAATCTTGTATATTTTAAATTGATTGTGAAGCACTTTTTGATATAAATTTTCAGTTGCAGCTGCATTGCTCGATAATCATTATAAGGCTAATATAGAAAATTTATGAGATTGATAGATTTGCCTATCCCATTTTTGGAAGTAATACAAGATCATTTCTGCAAACATGACAGTTCATGGAGTTCCCTCTTCGCACCTGCTGGCTTGCTGTTAAAGGCTCTGTGCGCTCAACAGCATTCCTGTCTGCTTTTGTTGGAATCTTTCAGGTAGTTGTTTGCATCAGTACATTTTCCCTGCTTTTATTTTTGTCCATTCATGGTTCTGGGTGAGTTCTTCTTGCCCCCCCTCCCCCCCTCTCCCTCTCTCTTCCTCCTCCTCCCCCCTTGTGATTCATCATTAACTAAGTTTTTTTTTCTTTGGACGATGAAAGGGGGTTATATGTTTACACAGAAAGGTAGCTTGGAGGGATCACAAACTTGTGTATTGGGTTGCTGGTGGATGTTCTGCACTTTCTGTACTATTGGAAAAGAAAGCTAGACGTGGTGAACTTGCTCTCTATGTTCTTCCAAGAGCTGTGGATTCTTTGTGGTATATATTAGTGAACCGCCACCTGCTTCCCAAAATTAGGAATGCTGAGGTTCGCATTTGTGACCCTTATATAAAAACTTCCTCCCCCTTTGCTTTAGTAACATCCATATGCATATTTAGCTAATGAATTATTCTTGATATGAGTGGACCTTCTCCATATTTTTATTTGCCCACATTGTCATGGTATGCACTCGTTAAACACCCGTGTATGTTGGCATGTTGCTTGGAACAATCCTGTTGATTCTAGCATGGCCCCGCACCATATAGCTTGTTAGTACTGAAACTTCCCTTCCCATCCCTTGAAACACCATCACTAGTTGACATTAAAGGTGTCTATGGATCTGTCCTAAATTTTTATGAATGCTGCTATAATAAATGGTATGTTTTATTAACAGATAGAAAAACTTTAGGCAGTGCAATGCACCGTTGGGCACATCAGGGGCAGTCACAGTATTTATTTTTCTTGTAAAAATAGGTGCAAAATTATTAGAGTTTATCTAAGTAACACCTTAAACGTTGATTGTAATACCAGGTATTTATGCCAAACCACAGAGGATGACTAAGCAATTTATCCTTGAGAACAATGTATTACTAGTGGGAGAAATGAGCTTTCTTAGTATGGGTTCCCATTGTTTTGCTTGATTAGTTTGAATATTTTTTCTTCTCAAATTTACAGGTGGCTCTGTTCTGTATGTGTATGGGAGGAATAATGTATTATCTAGAACATGAGCCGGACACCATGGCCCCATTCCTAAGGGGCCTGATACGTCGATTCCTTGCAAGCAGGATAAGCAGTCTGGGTCCATCCTCTAATCGGAGTGCATCCTACTCATACCTGCAAACTTTAGATGCCGTAAAGAAGCTCAGAGTGCAAGAGAGCCAAGTTACTGATGCTCTAGCTTCTAAGAAGTATAATCTTGAATCAATCCCTGGACTCTAGACACAGGTTACGTGATTGTTTACACCATAGCGAATGGAGCATGCCAAACTCAAGTATTCTTTTTCAATTTGCAATCTATTGTTAGGCAAGGGGGTTCTGCCCTTTTATAGCCTATTGGCGCGTCTGTTTCAAGTTCCAATAGGTCCATTATAGATGCTGCATATTTTGAAGTTTTTTTACCCCATTTTCAATAATTTTTTTTGCCTCATATCTGTGTTTGTGATTCAATGATTATATTAGAGAAAGATGCAACAATACTAGATTTTATGTCATTCTTGCTTAGATGAGGTGAAGAAATTACTTCTTACAAGGCTATCTGTTAAGAAAAATGATGAAGCTATTTCAATGTGATGATTCTCTTATTTTCCATTAGCCCTTGGAAGTCATTTATTTGTTGATGTTGCATCTTCGGATGTCGGCTTTTCCAATAACATACCGATGCCGTTACCCGAGCTGAGAGTCTACAGGCAAGAGACTGATAGACAGGAAGATGAGACTCAAGCAACGGAGTTAAGAGGAAGAGTGCAACAGTATGTAAGAAAATCATGGCTCTGTTTCTGCTTTGCATGATATATATATATATATATATATAAGATTAACCGAAGCATAAGTTTGGATCACAATTATATTTTATTGAGGCACTGAGAATTTGAGAATCGAAGTAACTTCTGAATTTTTTTTTTCTTCTCTTCTTTTTCCTTTTGAATTGAAGTATAAATGCTGGAAAGATTTTTGGAATGAAAATCAAGACACCCATACATGTGCATGACTTAAAGGTATTTCCTCAACATCCTCGTCATCCATTGAAGATTTTCTATACTTCCAAAGAATCTTATGAAGGGCCAGAGAAGAAACCTTATAAGAAAGCTCATGACAACCTATACAATAGGCCAAAACAAGGGCTCTTGCAAAAACCGCTTGGTGAGTTCCCTGCCTTTGCGGTAGGAAAAGTACATAAGTCATTCAGGCATAATAATGCATAGCCTCTTTTGCTTCTTTTTTATGCCTATGCCAGTGGTAACATCCCTGGCCTTCAAATCTCCGAGTGTGGAAAGTGTGTTTTGGCCCTTTTGGGTCTCCATGTGGGATTCTCTTGGTATTTCCAATATGTCGATTGCTGTCAAATGCTGTGAGTTCTTGGTGTTCACTTCCACCCGCTCAACATATTGCTTGCCCAGCAATAATTTCGCAACCACAACACACTACTCATAGAAAGAGAAAGCTAGTGAATTATACTTGGGGGTTTATATTGAGAAAATTATGAAAAAGGATCAGTTTTCGTCGGTATTATAAAAACAGTCCATCAAAAATCTCAATTTCAGAAAAGGATCACTTCAAAAAAATAATTAAATTATAAAATAAATTTATTGTAGCTACAGAGATACGAGTGCAGCCCATTTGGGACATGATCACATTATACATAGGATACGAGTGTACGATATCCTCATGTCCCATGTAGGATGCAATGTGTCCCATGTGGGGAAGCTCATATCTCGTGTCCTAAGTAGGCTATGCTCATATCCTATGTACAATTTCTGTTTTTGAAAAATAACCTTGTAGGTCAATTATTTTTGAAAAGTGATTCTCTTGTGTAAATGAGAATTTTTTAAAAATCAGGCTAAAAAGTGACCTTTTCATGATTTTTCCTTTTATAATTGGAATGTAATTTTAAAACTCGGACAGAGGTTCTTGAATCTTGGATTATAGAGAAATGGAGGGAGAAGATGTTCACTTCTTACATCTTTTGAGTGACTTCTCCATGATAAAAATTAACGATTCCCCACTATTCAAAAAGTAATTTTTTTTTCTAACTCCAGACTTAAAAAGAGTGTCTTTTATGGAAATATATATATATATATATATATATATATATATATATATATATATATATATATATATAGATATATATATTTCCATAAAAGATGCATGTCCAACCAAATTATTGGTAATGATTACCAATACTGTGTGCAGTGTGCATAGCTTACTTGGTAATGATTTGTGCATGTCCAACCAAATTACACGAACCTCGGGTGTTTACGGACTTTCCCGATTTATACCTGGGTCACTTAAACAGCTCTCTGGACCAAACCAATTTCAAAGTTTTATTAATAATTTGTTAGATTTAATTTATTATGTTATTCTTCAAGATGAGAATTTAAGGTAGATATATTGTTTTCTTTATATCTATACATAGGACAATTTCTAGTAAACGCTGCTATCAGGCACATGTTTATGTATATTATCTTTTGTTGAGAATCACTCCATGTGAATTTCAACATAAGCAATTACATTAATTATCTTATATTGCTGTGAAAAATAACAAACAAGAATATTAATTCTACTACTCCTAAAATCAAAACGCCCATTCTTCGTTGTCAACCTTTTCTCCCTACTCATTTGATTAAAATTACTTAAGTACCTTTGAGATGAAGATTAATTTATCATATACACTACAAAATATGTTAGCAATTATCAATTTCTTAAGGTTAAGAAAGTAACTTTTACATATTGGGATACATAGTTTAAGAGTATAAAGTTTCTTCCTAATGTCAATAATTGTCATGAATTGATCTCAATTATTAATGAAACAATGAAAAGTTTTTGTAACATAATTCAAATGGTTTCAGCTTAGAAGCTCAAAAGGCTTCAGTTTAGAAGCTCAAGAGGTTTCGGTTTAGAAGCTTAAAAGGCCAATTTATTATATTAGTACTCAACATAAAACAGGTATACTTAATAGCAGTCCCTTAGACTACTCATCCTCTACACTATAAAGAGCTTCTTAGTTTGAGAGATAGAGGACGTGAGAGGAAAAAGGCCTTGAGTTCTATTCTTGTTTTGGGCAAGCTCTATTCCATATAAGAAAGTGACGTTCAAACCAGGCTTTGGAAAAATCCAGTTTTGAGGGATTAGTTATTCATAGCCCTCTCGGTGGGTGGCTTTCTGCATGGATTTTTTCATTTATAGGTAGTTGACTAATACTATTTTCTCCTATACATTAGTTGTCATATTAATAGTGTTCTATAGTTTCTATGCATTCATTCTTATACTTCGATGATAGTTTATGGTTGTAATATTTTTATTGAATCAAAGAAAAGATTGATGAGAAAACCATTAAGAGGATCCAGGCGAACTTGGAGAAGCACCAACATGTACAAAAGTAGGTGTTTGAAGAGATTCACAAGGTGAAAAAAGATGGAAAAGAGATCAAAGAAGAGGATTTGCAGAAGATGCCATATCTGAAAGCTGTAGTTTTAGAGGCTTCAGTAGGCATCCATCGATGAACTTGTATTGCAACCGATAAACAAGCATCTCATGATAATTGATTATAAACAGTTTGGTTATATTGTAAGAAATTTCTGATAGGAGAAACTAAAAATGAAAAATATATCTCTAACGATTACTTATTTTGATTGATCATCTTAGATCTTTGTTCTTTCAGTAATTTAAAGTTAATGGGAAAGCAACAATTTTAAGGGGTTTGACAGAGATTAAGAAATAAAGCTTTTTGATGAGTACCTATTTGGATTGATCATCTTGGCTCTTTGTTCTTTCAATAATTAAGTGCTAATGGAAAAGCAACCAGTTTAAGGAGTTTGATAGAAATTAATAATAAGGTTAATTAATCTTCAATTAAGACAATTTTCCACGATAAGGTACTATCCATGCTCTTTGTTTTTCAAGAATAATAATCCAGAAAAATTAATGTTTTGAGCCTTAGTTTAGTGCATTCCCTTTGAGTCAAAATACCATTGAGTATCTTAGTATTTTTTTCTCTCATTATTAGACATCATTTTTTATGTGAACTAAAGGGCAAAATAGCAATCCAACATTACAAGAGTAACAAAAAAAATCAAAGCACCATTGAGAAGAGCGTGAATTCATTGTATACACTACAAAAATGTGTTTGAAATTCTCAATTTCTTAAGGTTAAAAAAGTAACTTTGACATATTGGGATAAATAGGTTAAAAATATAAAGTTTCTCCTTAATGTCAATAATGTTCGTTCAATTCTAATTAATCTCAATCATTAATGAAACAATTAAAAAATTTTTGTGACTATTCATTTGTATCACTCTCAAGTTACATCCCCATCCTCATTTATTTCTCTAACTCATAATTAAAGTTAATTATGAAAGAAAATTTTGTAACCACTATCTTTCAACTTTTTCATTTTTAGTAAAGAATACAAAAGGCTTCAATTTAGAAGTTCAAAGGCTTCAAATTAAAGGTTAGTAATATTAACTTTAAAGGTTTCAAATTAGAAGTTCAAAAGGCTTCAAATTAAACGTTAGTAACATAATTTAAAAGGTTTCAGTTTAGAAGTTTAAAAGGCTTCAAATTAAATGTTAGTAACATAATTTAAAGCGTTTTAATTTAGAAGTTCAAAAGGCATCTAGTTAGAAGCTCAAAAGCCTTTAGATTAGAACTTAGAAGCTTAAAAGGCTTCAGTTTATTCTATTAATGTTCAACATAAAACTAATGTATTAATTGATCGTCTCTTGGATTTCCTATCCTCTACTCTATAAATAGCTCCTTTTTCCCTGTTGTTAGCTTTGTAGGCTAATTATAGTATTCAACATGATTGAGTGAAAAAAAGAAAAATATAAAGGTTAAGTGAAATATAGAATTTAAGAAAAGAAAAGAAATATTATTAGAATTGAAGGAAATATTGACTATAAAATTCAACGGCAGCACATCCATCACAGGAAAGAAATTGAAGAAAGCCGAAAAATATAGAATTTCATGTCTATACTTCTTGAATGATTATTAGCAAAGCTCCAAATGATATTTTATTAGCTTACAAGGTCTGTTTGAAAGATCAATGTTACTTAGATTTTGATGATCCTCTTACTTTTTGACTACGCTACATCGCTTGATGTGGATCACCTTTCAATTAGTTGGTGATGACTGTGCTATTTATATGCCTTGAGCATAACTTGTTTCTTATGCACTTGGAGCTTACAATGAAAAATAAAACACATCATCTAAATGACAAATATAACCATAAATATAACATGCTATAGTAGTAAATGGTATCCCATTTTACTTTTTGTATTGCCAAAGAAGTTTAGCTCCAATACCGAGAAGGATCCTTTAACTCATTCTATTAATTACTAATTGCCTTTATAATATATAGTTGTATTATAAACATACGTTTCTCATTTGATATTATTCAGATTATTTGCTCAACTCTTATATATTGTTGAGTTGTCCATTCCTCCTAGTAGTAATTGCAAGTCAAAAGATAGAAGTGAAATAATTACAAGTCAAAAGATAAAAAGTGAAAGTTAAAAAAACCAAAGGGAAAAACTCAACTTAATAATATGAAGAAAAGAAACTCAATAATATGATCGATGAAAAGAATTGAGAGTAAGGTATATATATATATATATATATATATATATATATATATATATATATATATATATTAAGGGAATGAATAGAGTAACAATATTAAGCATTTTTGTCTTTTCTAAGTATTTTTTGTTTTTTGCCTCCACTTTTATTAATCTTTTTAAGCTTTTTTTTTCACATCTTATTAATAAATTTATTTAGTGTATTTTTCTTTTTGTTCTTTGTTTTCATTTTTAATTATCCTAGAGATCGAACTATCATTTCAGAAATTCAATGCACACCAACAATTATTACCATTGATCACAATACATGATCATCATAATTTATAAGAAGGTGAAGGCTACAAAGCAAGAATCAGAATATCTAATATAATCCCAAAGAAAGAAATAAAATACTAGATCTTGTATGACTAAAAAGAAAAAAATTAAAAATATGATTTGTTTCTAATGGAAGGACTCAAAACACTAAGCTTTGATACCATGCTAATTAACTTTGTATATGTAATAGCTAAAATAATTGCATAAAAGCAAGAACATAATAATGAGAGGGTAAGAAGATAAGTACAAATACTATGGAGTACCCTGAAAAGCCACAAATATGCACACATAAAGGAGAAAATGAACGAAGATTCAATATTCTAATTTGTTGTTCTTAATTGCATTCCTACTCATAGAAACTTAAATAAAAAAGTGAACCTAAGTTGTACTTTCCTATTGAAATATAATGAAACAAAATCATATGGGAGAACTAACCTAATTCTAAATACTGATCATATTCTAGTCCAATTAAGCTCAAATGGTAAAGAAAAGGTGTACAGTTTCTTGCATTTATGATGCAGGGGGATCCGAGACAGATGATGCGGAGCTGTCAGATTGTACATTGATGGCGCTGGAATACCATGAGTTGGCAGAGCATCGCAAAGGCAGGAAGTGATGGTGATATATTTCTAATTGGGGCAGTTTTGAGCGCGTTTTAGTATTTTGGCCATAACTTTGGCTACGGTTATCGGAATCGCGCATATGACCCCAATTCGGAAAGATATTTCCGGTGCGCACGCCATGCTACATTGACTAAAGTCGATGTGCACCTTTATCGACCTCCAAATCCGCTGTTTTCCCCTCCGAATTGCTATTCTTAGTTATTTGTTGCTATTTTTGGTAATACTTCGTTTGTCAATTAGGAAGTGATTTTAAAACCGATTTGGGCTAGATTTTTCATAGGATGCTTATTTATTTCTATATTTTATTTAGGCATGCCTTAAGGGATTTTGCCGTTTTTAGTAACTTTCCAGTATAGACGATTTTGGCTATAAAGTCCGGCTTGTGGACTCAGTTTAGGGGACTTGATGAATTAATATTGAATTGAACCTCAGAGACGTTTTTCTCTGTGTTTTGGGCAAGCTGCTTGTGTTCTTCCCTGTTTATCATCTGTTTGAACTAGCCTACAGAATAATCTCTATTCTGTTTACTGATCATATTCTAGTCCAATTAAGCTCAAATGGTAAAGAAAAGGTGTACAGTTTCTTGCATTTAGGCCACCAATACAATGATCAATAAATGAATCAATGGTATTTTTTACATCTTAATAGATGAACATAAAAAAAAAAAAAAAAAGAAAAGAAAAGAAAAGAAAAGAAAAGAAAGAAAGGGGGAAAGACTCTTAGGTTTTAATACTTTATATAGTAGCCGATAAATTTGAATCTCTAAATAGTAAGATCTACATGTAAGGGCTTTGTGGCATTTAGAGGGAAATTGTTTGGTGTTCCTTATATACTTCTACAATATCATCTTATTTATTAAGTTAGTAAACTAAAAATTCCTACATTTGCCACAATGATATATGCAACAAAATTGGAGTTATCATCTACAATTATAATTATTGTGTAATTATAATGCTTTTTCTCCATTTTATCTACTTATATTTTGTACATGATTGCATTGTCGAAGATTATTAATTTTGTTTTAATAAAACAAACATTCTTACTTATAGTTTCTACATGATTATCAATTTTGTTTTAGTATATCAATCGGGTCTTGAGCATTATATTATAGCATGTCTTTTGTATTCTAAATTGGTTGGGATCATCAATCTAATAGACCACATTGATGGGACAACATTTTCCATTTATATGATAATGTTATACAAAATTTTTCAAATTTGATGAGTTCATTTGCTTGTAACCTTTTTTTTTATCCAAGTTATTTGACAACCACTCTTTGTCATTTATACTTCAATTAAAGAACAAGTTTTGTGATATCCTAATCCCACATCGGAAACAGATGAATGCCCAGTAAGGTATAAGAGACAAGGAGAACACTTAACTTAGCGATGCGCCTTTTGAGGACAAAAATGTGCGGGGCTGAGGCCCAAAGCGGACAACTCAAATAAAATTTACTAAATAATATAACGGTGATGACATGGAAAGCCAAGTTCTAGAATCTTTCTAAAATCCAACGGTGGGATGATGTTTTAGAGAGGTAAGTAATATTCAAAA
The DNA here is from genome assembly GCA_947561395.2 of Buxus sempervirens. Taxonomy (NCBI): domain Eukaryota; kingdom Viridiplantae; phylum Streptophyta; class Magnoliopsida; order Buxales; family Buxaceae; genus Buxus; species Buxus sempervirens. The sequence continues at coordinate 38,536,915 of OX387187.1, forward strand.
TTTTATTTACAATTTTATTGGCTTGTTTGAATGTGTTGTGTGGGGTTGTGAAGCATAGAATCATTTTCTTTTAAAATAGGGTTTAATTGGGGTAAAGCATGCGTAAGAGAGAAAGTTGTTTTTGAATTGGTTTGTGCAAGTTGCTGCTGGAGGAAACCACCAAAAAGAAAGAACCTCATTCAAGAGATTCCTTGGGATTACTGTTGCATTGCAAGTAAGTAGTAACCCTTATCTAACATAAAAATCTTCATATTGGTTTCGGATTAATAGTTAAACTGCAATGTTGTTGAGTTGATTTGCAATGTTGCTGGTTTGATTTTTATGATCTATTATTGTCTTGATAATCTTGAGGGTTTACTTATTGTTTTACTTGTTTAATTCATGGTTTGGATGAGTTTATGATTGAGACAATAACAAGATAGAAACTGGTATGGTTGATAAGAATCACAAGAGAAACAAATGGGTTCTTTCGGAAGAGAGAGAATCAGAATAAGAAAGATGGGTTCTCAGGTTTGACTTTTATAGAAGATGGAGGAGATGTGATGTGTATTTTCGCATGAGTCAAAGAATCATAAATAAGTATCTTGTAGATAAGGTTAGCCTGGTTGTGTGGCGTATTTACAAGAACAGAGAAGAAAATGTGAGAAGGAAAGAGAGAAAAGAGAGAAGAGAGAAGAGAGAAGAGGGAAAAAAAAAGAGAAGGAAGAGAGAGAGATTGTGTGAGAGAAAGTGGGAATAAAAAGAATAAAAAAAAGGGAGATAGGGGACCATGATGTGAGAAAAGAGAGGGAGAGAGAGGTTAATTAGGTTCATTGTATGATAGGGTCTAAGTTTGTTTTGTTGTATGACAGGGTCTAAGTTTGTAAATTTGAAACTGTTTAAGGCACTTTGATAATTCAGAAACTTAAAAGTTAAAAGAAGTTTTAAATTTACGAAATGACCCCTAACAGTAAAGTTATTTCAATTGAATTATGCACTAACTAAACAACTAGTCGTTTAGTGTATAATCATCTCACCCAACCATAAATATATTATATATTTATATTATTATATTAAAAAGGAAAGTTGCATATATTAAATAAATGGGATATTACTCTTTAGGGGAAAGCTACTAATAACAGTAACTGTAAATAATTGTGATAAAATAAATCGTGTATCTTACTTTCTAACATAAATAAATAACGATCATACTAAATACATTTTAAATGTCATGGGATGGTTCACAATTAAATAAATACCCTAATAAGTTGATTATATAATAAAGTAGATTGTTTATCTTAACCCTAAAATAAGTAAATAAGTAAAATAATAACAATAAAATATATTTTATGATGTGATAATTTAGGATGAGTTCCTAATCACTTTTAATTATTAAATAATAATTATTAATTGATCCTATAATGAAAATTATTTTTAAAGGGCTTCCATCATAATTCTAAGAACGTATAAAGGATTTTGAGATGATTTTGACTTATAGAATAATTCTTAAAATTCATAAAAGTTTTTGGACTTGGTTTTATTCGTTTTATGGTGATTTTGGCACTTACATGTATCTTGTAGGTTATGTTTTCTCTCCCATGTATCTTGGAGTTGGTTTTATGCCATGATTGGAATGGATTGGTTATTTTGATTTTGGGTTTGATGTCTAGTGGGCATAGCTATGTATGGATCAATGCGTCAGCTAGGTAATGAAATGGGCCGGTCTTTGTTAGGTTAATCTCGTGGTCTATGTATGCGTACCACCATGTATCTTGGTGAGGCCTTCCTGTATCTGGTTGAGCTGCAGCAATCCGTACCACCGTGTATCTCGGTGAGGTCTTTTTTTGTGTTTATTGTTGCAGTTTGATTGGGTTGTGCTTGCCAACCCACTCCTATATCTGGTTTGGGTGCTCCGCAATAAGACGATGTCCGAAACCTAGAGTAGGCTGGCTTCGCATATAAGTCGTGAGGTGGCAAATTGAAACGGGTAGTTGACCTCTCAAAGAAGTCTAATTTCATGAGTCTTGTGATGTCACACTGTGAATTGTTTGACTATGTTTGATATGAAAATGGTTATTGGTTTTACATCGAAAGTTATTTGTATCTTTGTAACCTCATTAAAGGTTTTTGATAAATTATATGGATTGTATTTTATTATATGCATGTTACTACTTACTGGGATTTCGATATCAGAAAATGTCTTTCAAATGTTTTTTTTCTTCAAATTGTCCAGGTGAAAATGTTCCAGAAGGGGTAGAACATACAGGGGTAGAGGATTTTGTTGAAGACGACTTAGAAGACCATTACTGTTTGATGTATGGTGTCTTTATGTTTAGAAGTTGCTTTATTTTATTGACTTATTGATTTATGGATTTTATTTCATTGTTAGTAGAATTAATAGACAGTTGACCTGGTTTCCAGACTATTATTGAGGATTTTATTTAATTAGTTATTGGATGTCATGATTCTACATTTTAGTCGAGGTATTAATAAATGGTTTTAGATTTTGTGTACTCTAATGTATTTAATCTTATAATCTGGATTTAGTTGTTTATTTTGGGCTCACAAGGCTCACGTTTTGGGCTTGGATTTGTTTTATTAAGAATAAATTCGGGTTCGGGGCATGACAAGTTTATACATTTGGTATGTTGCGTGTTGTTAGCTTTGGTTTAAAAATCACAAGGTCGCCTGCTTAGATTGTGAATCATTAGTTTAAGAGTCATTCATTCCTTCACAAATCTGAGTTATAAGCCCTTATTAATTTATTTGCCCTTAAAACAAGTATAAACACGATAAATTATATGGTCCTTTATATTACAGTAAATTGCTTTTATATTTGTGATCTGTATGGTGGCACAATATTGTTTTGCTCTTCAATTCCAATCTAATAATATATATAAATTTTAAAAGCCTTTTTTCCTCTCTCTCGCTCACTTCCTTTTTTTTTTTAATTTTGATATGTAATATCTTTATGCATTAACTGAGCAAATTCATAGAATAACTTATCCTAAAATAAATGCTTGTATATTAAAAAATATTTTTATGCGATAATTAACTTAAAATATTCCTCCACATGCGTTGCACGTGCTACCTACTAGTTAGTAAAAACAAGAAAACAATTGAGAATAGATTTATTTCAGGCCTACTTCCATGAGTGGAAAAGATGAGAAGATTTCATTTAAATAGTGAAGTATGGAGAGTATTCTTTCGTACAGTATAAAGCTCACCAATTGCATGAAAATCCATAAAACCCTAAACCGAAAGATTACACAATATAGTATCTATGAGATTAACTTCTGAACATAAATTTAGACCATAACTCAAATGCTGGCTTGAGCATCTCATTGTCTGTTTTTTCATCGTTGTAAATGTTTAACATGGAGCCCATTTGGAAAAACACTAATTGTGAGGTGCTCTGTATGGCAGCATCTCACCGTTACAGCAAAAACCAATGCATGTAAACATTGCACAAGATTTTAACCTGTTGTGAATCTTGCAACGTGAATAGTAAATTCGAGAAAAAGAAGAAGACCAATAACGTAGAAGTTTAAGTGGTTTAGCAATTAATGTGTGCTTACATCCTGGTAGGGCAAAAATTTCCACTAGTTAGAGTTAGAACATGATATTAATCGCTGTTTTTCCAACACAACCCGTAAACAATCACGCAACCTGATGATTCAAGATTATACTTCTTGGAAGCTAAAGCTTCAGTCTCTTGGCTTTCTTGCACTGTGTGGTACTCTTGCACTCTGGGCTTCTTTACGGCATCGAGATCAGTTTGTAGGTACGAGTATAGGATACACTCCGATTAGAGGATGGAGCTCGACTGTTTATCCTGCTTGCAAGGAATCAAAGTATCAGGCCCCGGAGAAACATAGGAATTAGCTAATTTCTAGATGATATATTCCTACATGCACATACAGAATTTGAGAAGAAACAATATATAAACTTATCAAGCCAGACAGCGATGAATCCATACTAGGAATTCTCATTTCTCACACTATTGACACATTATTCTCAATGATAAATCGCTTAGAAATCCTCCGTTGCTTTGGCAGAAATACTTGGATTGCGCTTATTAATGTTTAAGACATTGCTAACCAGTCATAATATCTGGAAGCAGGTGGCGGTTCACTAACATATACCCCAAAGAATCTCCAGCTTGTGGAAGAACATAGAAAGCAAGTTTACCACGTCTAGCTTTCTTTTCCAATCGTACAGAATGTGCAGACAATCCACCAGCAACCCAATACACAAGCTTGTGGTCCTCCACGCTCTGTGTCAACATATAACCCCCTTTCCTCGTCCAGAGAGGAAAAATAAACTTGTTAATGATGATAAAAAATGAAATAAACACAGAACCATGAAGCAGCAGGAAAAATTTACTGACGAAAACCGCCAACTGAAAGATTCCAGCAAAAGCATATAGCCAGGGATTGAAATGGTGCGGGTTAAAGGGTCTACAATACTGTCAAAAAAAAGAGCGAGGAAAAGAATGGAAGAGGCGTTGAAGAACGTTGCTGAAGCAGGAGATGTTAATGGTTTGTACTCATTGATTGAGCAAGAACCCTTCATTCTTGATCGTTTTGATCCGATCCCATTTGTTGATACTCCCCTTCATATAGCAACAAGGGATGGAAAAGGCCAGTTTGCAATGGAGATTGCGTATCTGAAGCCTTCACTGGCTGGAAAGTTAAATCAAAGTGGGTTTAGTCCCATGCACATAGCTCTGGCAGAGGAACAATGGACCATTGCAAGAGGGCTCCTGCAAACTGACAAAGAAGTCGTTCGTGTCAAAGGAAGAGGAGGAAGAACTCCACTGCATGAAGTGGCTGTTAATGGGAATACAGATTTGTTGAACGAATTTCTCTCTGCATGTCCGGAGTCTGTTGAAGATTTGACAGTTCAACTTGAGACTGCTCTTCACCTTGCCGTAAAGTCAAGCAGGTTGAAAGCCTTTAAGCTTCTTTTGGAGTCCCTCGAAGAGCAAGATAAGAGTCAGATCATGAACTGGAAGAATGACCAAGGCAATACTGTATTGCATGTGGCAACATCCACAGATCAACACGAGGTAATTAGCTTAACCTGCACCATATTTTGCATTAATCTTTTTCTTTTTTCTTCTTGATCACTACTCTTATGTATGTATTATATTTGTATATCTTTAATTAAACCCTTTTGTTGGTTATGTAGTTCGTCAAAGTGTTGCTTAGCAAGAGACATGTTAGAGGGTTGGAAGTAAACGCCATCAATTCCGAGGGTTTGACAGCCCTAGACATCTTAGAACAAACAAGAGAAAGGAAAAAACTAGGGCTCTTCCGCCTTGTCGGAGCTTTAAAATCCCAGGAGATTTCAGCAGATACGAATGGCTCTGTGCAAGACAAGGCAGAGTCTCAAAAGGCTAAATATCTCTATTCTACGTTGGAATCTATCACATACTTCCATTATAAGGTGGGTAGAGACTCCCCACATGAAGTGCGTAATGCACTTCTGGTGGTGGTTGGGCTGATTGCCACCGCCACTTACCAAACTGGGATCTCCCCTCCCACCGATAATTGGCAGTACACCGCCGACGGTGGACGAGTCCGTCATGGACGTTCGTGGCTGCTAGGTAAAGAATTTCAGTTTTGTTTATACGCATTTCTCAACTCTTTGGGATTTCACTTGTCTCTTATCATGATGATCATCCTCACAATGGGTTTCCCTCTGCAAAATCTGTTGGTGATCGCCCTAATCTCCATGGTGGCTAACTACGCCTATTCACTGACAAGTATTGCACCCAAAGGAATCTCAGACGACGCCCCACACTCTCTGTTTACTGCTCTTTCTATCCATTTTCTTCCAATTTTTGGCACAATTCTTCTTTTGTTCATGTGGGAAAAGATTTTTGCCAAAAGAAAATGCAGAAAAGCTCCAGCAGATGTTGAGCAGGTTGCTCATGTTAGAGATGCAGATTCTGTGGAACAAATTAATGCGTGACGCAATGTAATGGGGTGAGTGAAATTTACAGTATTGATGTTGTGTTAATCTATCTCATCTCAAAGCCTAAATATTTGGGTTGGCTAAAATCATCTACGTTAGTTGTCTTTTTAAAGTAGAGTCCTTTAATTTCTAGATTAATCTTTAAGGGTTGTTGTAATTCGCCAATGATTATGAATTAATGAAGAGTTCTATGAAAGATGAACAATGGAGCACAGATGCTTAAAACATTTTTCTAATGCTTGAAAATTAATTTGCTCTACCATGTAATTAATCAATAAAATTAAAGATACAGATGATCTTATACTTCCATTGGTGTATAAACTCTTCTAAGCCTAAGAATCAATTTTGTTTCTTAATTGTAACTACCTTTGTAGGTAGTTTGTGTTTCAAGATCAATTGCAATCGTCGATTGAAGCCTCTCCGGGAAGAAATTTTTATACCAACTCCTGGTTCGCTGGTAGATTTACTAAGATATACAATTCTTTTCATGAAGAAACTTATACCACCAGTTGATCCATTAGAAAATTTCTTCTTATTGAAATATCATATTCAGGCCCTATTATGTATAGTTACATCTTCACTTATCAGTTTAAGCTTTTAGGGGTGAGTTGTCTTGGCATTTATTTGTATCCAGCTTTGTATGTGCGCGCAGTGTGGGGAATGTTGAAATATTTTATTAGGGCCCTCTTACATACATAGTTATACCTTCATTAATTTATCAGTTTAATTAGTTTTTAGGTACAATGGTTGTTTAATGCTTCTTTGAAAATATCGGTAGTGTACATTTTGAGAAGTCGCTTCTATATATAGCAATCAAACAACAAAGAGAACATCATGAAGAACTTTAGCTGCAACACTGAATCTGATCTTAGGCAGAGCAAAGAATTGTTTTTGGATTTTTGTTCTTTTTTCTCCATTCTTTTCATCGACAACCTAAATCTGATGTTAACTAGTCTATTTTCAGATCCTTCAATTGATTCAACATCCCCATCTTCAACTTCTCTCTAACCTTGCCGGTTGAGGTAATTAATAAGTTCATTCATCTAAATCTGTTAACCTGGTCATATAATTCAATTACATGACCTGAGATATTAGGTTCTGTCGGTTTTCTGCCACCATGTTATCTCTGATTTTTGGCCAGTACAAAAAGAGGAATCGGATTGAGGAAAGGATTTGTTTCAGTGGCATCTCTGTTGGTGGAAGTATCCAGAGAGATCTCTGTGATATGTTCAGACAAGAACAAGAAAACAAAAACAAAGGAAAAGGACAAAATAACAAAGAAAAATAAATTTTGGCTCTACGTGCAAGTGAAGAATCAAATGAATAGAACTGCAGTAAACTATCACTGAATTCCAGGTCCATAATCATTTTGACAGAGAAAATTAATCAATTCATTTGTTTCAAGAAATTATTCGTTCAATGGTCTACGTTTAATTTCAGAGGATATCAACATATCTATAAACTGTAGAACCAAACAATCACTATTAATCATCTAATTCCAACTTAAGCCGTCACAAACCAAGGCATATCTTTTTAGGGTGAAACCTGAAAAGACAATTGGAACCGACAGAAAAGGCTAAAAAAGGAATTGGGCTTTTGTCAAATAAAGCTTGTCTTATAAAATGTAAGCCGTGAGCCACCTTAAAAGACAAACAAACGGAGGAAAGTTTTGGTTTGTAAAGCTTTTTTAAGTGATTAAAAATTAGTTATATTTTAAATAAAATTTAAAACAAATAGTTGTTTATTGTCATAAAAGCCAAATTCTTAGTCTATCAATTACACCATAAATTTAATCCCAACTTAAGGTGCTACAAACCAGAGAATATCTTTTTCGGGGCAAAACCCGAGATGACAACTGGAGCCAACAAAAAGGTACGAAAATCAAATTGGACTTCTGTCAAATAAAGCTTGTCTTGGAAAATGGAACCCTTGCGTTTTTTTGTTGCATTAGTTTTTGATGTTGGAGTTAGATGTTATCACGTGGAGCATTTGACAATTGATATTTTTTCTTTATTATAAATGTTTCATGTGGGGTATACTTAAAATATCACTAACCATTGGATGCTTTACGTTGTAACTTCTCACTTCAATAGCAGAAACCAATGAACAAAAAGGTGTAGGGTCTGGAAAATGTGAGTTGAGCCTCCTAAAATGACTACTAAGTTAACAAAGGTAAAATTAATTAAGTTTTAGTAATGTGAGTTGAGCCACCAAAGACTAATAAGTTAACAAATGCAAATTAGGTTTAAGTAATTCTTTATGAAAATGATTAATAAAGTGGAAGGTTTTTTAAGTAATTCAAAAAATTAAGTATATTTCTAAGAAGTATTTAAAGACAAATGACAATTTACTATTACAGTTCAGGTCATTTATTCATCCAATTGCTATATTCAACCCCCGATAAAGTAGAGAAGCAAACAGACACCACCATTAAGGTTTGTGCATCTCATATGAGTAATAATCTAATCCTAACTTAATTAAGGTGCCAAAAACCAAAGCATGGTTTCTTGTGGTATTATATATGCGTGTAACTTTGGAAACCTTATTCACAAGATTCCTCATATCCAAAAGACAGAATCTTTTTGGGAGTGAAACCAGAAATGTAAACTGGACCGTACTAAAAACACTAGTAAACAAACTGGTCAGCTTTGTTAAACGAGCTTTCACTTGGAGCCAACTAAACTAGGAATCTTGGCAATGCATGCCAAATAGTTTACCGTTAATGAGTTCATATTCAAGTAGTCGACATGTGAATATGCCACCTAATTAATTCGAATATATAGATTATTAAAGTTGGAGAAGATATGGATATCTTCACTTGGTGATGACAAGTGCTAATCTTCATTAAGATATTATTATACTGGGGTCATCATCATCATCATCATCTCGGTGACTTTATTTTGTGGATAAACCTGGGCTCATTTATAGGGATTCGGATCCTTCTTCTCCCTCGACCTTAACCCAGAGATATTCCTTCTGTCTTCCGGCCCTTGAGACTTTTGAGATTATAGAGATTAATTAGTGGAGACTTTACTTGCTTTTTCTTCTAAAGAACCCTTTCACAGATCATGCTTCAAAAAGAAAAGACTACTAGTGGTTGTGAGAAGATAATCATGATCATCTGATTTTCGAAGCCAATTGTTTAACTTCCACATACTTCATTGATGACGCACCCCTTCTTGTGTTCATAATGAAGCATGCAGTAGTTTCTGCAGGTTTAAACAGTGTTTACAACAGGCGTTATTTAGCTGCAGCGGCTAGGTGAAGGTCGCAACTATGTATATCAACACGACTCTCGCATGTGTAACTTTGCACGGGAACATATATAGGGTGGACCAACACAGGGCATTCACACCTTGCATACAAATAAATGCCAAGACAACTTGCCCCCAAGAGTCATGTTAGATTTCAATATCATTCACATGCATGAATCTAGAATAAAAATTAATCGAGTATTTCGGACTTACGTGCATGCGGAAGACATGGCTAATTTGTTTTCTCTAATTCTCTGTAAAATAATACTTGTTAGGGTTAGTTCTCCTCTTCTTGCTCCTCTTTATCAGAACCTGTCAAATGGGAGACGTACGTTATGTTTTGTCAGTTGGATTGGAGAGGGGACCTAGCCTACTTATAATACACATGTCCTCCCATTAAAGACTTCAATCTTAAATAGGATTCTAAGGAGACTCCTAATCCAATATAGTCTCCTGGCCTACATACGACTTATATCACATATCAAATATACAAAATAAGTTGCACCCAACCCAATTAAATTAATCACCCATAATATTGGGTCACTAGTAATATCATCGGGGACTATATATTCAACCTTTTTTTATAAAACCAAAAATACAATTAATGTGAGTCTATATAAAAGGAAAAATTCTAACAAGTCAAGACCTTCTGCTCTGATACCATGTTAAACATTTAGGTTCAACAGACACAAAGATTGGGGTAAGATGAGATAAATTTAAAAGTTCTTCATGTTCAGGTTGAAGGGCTGTACCGCCCATGGGCCGGACTGGACATCCCATGATAACAAGGCAGCCTTTCCCGTACATGGCCTAGCACGTGGCTGGCCTGCGTGGGCCTTAGTAATATGGGCCATACACTTGTCTGCCTAATCTTTAGGCCTTTTCGGGCCTTGTAGGCTGCTCCATTTACTAAACATGAGGGAGCCAGCTAGCCCAATCTGCACACAACCTATCTCATGTAATATTAATATTAAATTATATCATACTTAAAGATTTGATAATTGTATTTTTAATTATACTAAAGACTTAAAGATTTGGTAACTGACGTTTCAATTACACTAAATTAAATTATATGTAAGTTTTAGCTGACTTGTTGACCTGGACATGGAAGAATAAATATTTTTCTTACCAACTAGAAAATAATATTTCAATTTTATTGTCCATGGATTATGTTCCTCATGGATAGACGAAATATATGTAGATATAAAACGATTTTTATAGTCCTAAGAAGCGAATAATATATTTACTTATCTAACAATAACTACTACTAATTCACACATATCTCATAAAGGATGTATAGTAAGCTTGTTATTTTAAGTTACAGAGCTGACCATTATTCGTTCTATGATAAGAAACTTGCCACATATCGATTTTATAAAGAATATGTGGCTCATATCGATTTTATAAGTTCATTGTACATTTGGTTTGAACACCTTATATTTATATCAGCACAAAGATTGATGTTCTTTCTTTATTTTTCTCAATATGTACACATAAGGTTGAGACATAAAATACTGGATAAAACAGTGGAGTATCAACTTGTAAGATTTATGCCACATGAGAACTTACATTAATTACATTATGATACATAGAAAGGAATGTTCAACTATAGAGCATAAGTACTGTTATGATTCTTACAGTTATGAACTTTTGTATGGTATATATAAGGTACCATATAAAGGGTAAGGGTGTTTTTTTTTCAGTTTTAAAATCATGTGTTATACAAATGTTTTCACTAATCATAACGGTGAAATGCCCTAACTGCGGTTTAAGTCACTTTATATAATTGTGATCTAAGCCTATTGGTTGTGGGATAGATAAATTAGGAATTCTATTTTAGATTTGGAAAGTCCTGATTTAGATCTCATCTATTTGGCTAATCCAATCAAGAACTAAATAAGAAATTTTCTTGTCTTTTTTCTTTTTCTCTCTTGAACATGGGAGGCTTGGATCGCTTGGACTTGTGGTGCTTGGCTTCTTCAAATCATCCTCAACAAAAAAAACTCTTAATCCTAATGGCTAGATGTATGTAGAATATCTTCATATTAATTTTAATTGATGTTATTACTTACATCTACAAAAACAATGAAGTACATATATATAGAGTGGAAAACCGAAAAGCCCTAAATGTATGAGACTACTACATAACAAGTAATTACCCCACGTAAATTTGGAATAGAAACTATACCTTGAAAGCGTACATGGTTTGTTGATATAAGTTGTCAACAAATAACGGTACAAGCTACGTAGTTTGTTTAGTGTCAGGGAATAAATACATACATGAAAGGAAAAAAAAAAGAGCAAGATAAACTACCTGCATGCTACCCCTAAATATTTTATACAATACATATTTTTATATTATAGATAAATCTTGGAACTGGGAGGTGTTTGGAAATGTGCACAGAAATGTGGAGGACCTTTCTAGACAGGTTCAAGATCTGGAGAATTCTTTATACACAAGTTGGGATAATCAGGTTTCTAGCAATTTACAGCAACTCAAAGTGGATTTATCTAAATACGTCTCTTATCAAGAAACTTTTTATCGCCAACAATCAAGAATCAAATGGCTGCAAGAAGGGGATCGTAATACAAAATTTTTCCATACTTCTCTCCAAGTTCGCCGTAAAAAATCTCTAGCTGCTACTAATGGGTCTAGTGTTCTTTCAAATACTGATGAGGTTATCAACTATTTCACCTCTCAATTATCCAAAGACCAGCAGCTGAGTATGAATGAGTGCCTTTCTCACATCCCGTCATTGATCAGTGATGAAGATAATGTCATGTTGGCTTCTATTCCTTCCATGGAGGAGGTGTCTTCTGCTGTGTTTAGTCTTTCTCCAGACAGTGCCCCAGGTCCGGATGGTTTCTCAGGTTGGTTTTTTCAAGCTTGTTGGGATATTGTTAAAGTTGATGTTTTCAATGCGGTTAAAGAGTTCTTTGAAGGGGGTTTTCTTCCAACCTCTTGCTCTTCTTCTCATATTGCTCTCATCCCAAAAGTTGATCTTCCTTCTTCAATTGCTGATTTTCGTCCAATCAGCCTTTGCAATTATTCTTATAAAATTATTTCTAAGGTGCTGGCTTCTAGGTTGGCTTCTATTCTTCCTAGAATCATTAGTCCAGAGCAAAGTGCTTTTATCAGAGGTCGTGCTATTTCGGATAATATAAGCCTTGCCCATGAACTTTGCCAAGATCTTAACAGGAAAAATCTTGGAGGTAATATCATCTTGAAACTGGATATGGCGAAGGCTTTTGATAGAATGGATTGGTCTTTTATCATCGAGGTCTGCAGTAGATTTGGTTTTTCAAGTGTTTGGTGCAACATGATCTATCGTTGCATGTCCAATTGTTGGTTCAGCATTTTGATCCAAGGGAAGGCTCATGGTTTTTTTAACTCTTCCAGAGGTCTTCGTCAAGGAGATCCGCTTTCTCCTCTCTTGTTCATCATTGCAGAGGAAGTTTTAAGTAGAGGCATTAAAAATCTGGTCTTATCTGGGAAAATTGGAAGGTATTATAATGGAAGACATAGCATTCAAGTTTCTCATCTTTTATATGCAGATGATATTTTGATTTTTACTAATGGTACTAAGTCTTCTCTTTCTCATCTGATTAATTTTCTGGATCTCTATGAAAAGGCTTCTGGTCAAAAAATTAACAAAGGTAAAAGTTGCTTCTTTGTCTCCTCCAAGACCACTACTTCCAGGGTTACTTTAATTCAAAACTCTACTGGGTTCATAAAAGGAAATCTCCCAACAAAATACCTTGGTGTTCCTCTTTTTATTGGAAGAGCTTCTTCCTCTTTGTTCCAAGGTTTGTTAGAAAAAATTCAGCAGAAGATTAGTGGTTGGAAATCCAAGTTGTTGTCTCATGGAGGTAAAGTTACACTCATTCAAAGTGTTTTATCAAGCATTCCCATTCACATGTTATCTGCTATTCCGGTCCCCAAATCTGTCATCAAAAGACTTGAATCTTTATTTTGCAATTTCTTTTGGGGAGAAAGTGCAGATTTTGGTTATAAGAGACATTGGGTTGCTTGGGATCAGATCTGCCTTCCTAAAGAGGAAGGAGGTCTTGGCATCAAATCTGTGAAGGATGTTATGAAGAGCTTCCATATCAAAATGGGGTGGAGGGTCTTGCATGATAATGGCATTTGGGCTAACTTCATAAGATCTAAATATTGCTATGCAACTCCTTTTCGTCAGGTGGATTTTAAATCGGGTATTTCAAAAATTTGGAGAGCTATTCTTAATGTGAAAGATGACATTGTCAATAACACTGGTTGGCTCATTGAAGAAGGTAAGGTAAATTTCTGGTACGATAAGTGGTCTCCCCATGGATTTCTTGCTGATTTTGTTAATGATCAAGACATATCTAACCCGGATCTTCAAGTGGTGGATATTGTGGAAAATAATTCCTGGAATTGGGATATCGTTTTGCCTCCTCTTCCTCTAGACATTTTCAGATCTATTGAAGCAATTTGTCCCCACCTTAACTCTCTAAAGGATAAAGAGATTTGGCTTCCTTCCCCAAATGGCAAATTCACTGTCAATTCTGCTTGGCATCACATTAGATGCAGGTCTTGCATCTCTTTCAGGAAAATTTTTTGGAAGCAGTACATTCCATCCAAAATCTGCAATTTTGTTTGGAGACTTTCTAAAGGAGCAGTACCTACAGATGATAGAATCAAAAGTTGTGGCATATCTCTGTGTTCCAAATGTAGTTGTTGTAAGCATTCTAAGGAAGAAAGCATTGATCACCTCTTTTCTTTCAGTGAAATTGCTCAAAGAGTTTGGAAACACTTTGCTCAAAGAATGAATTTCCAATTCCATCCTTTACATGATATTAACAGCAGAATTTTTTCATGGTGGGATCACACAGGTAAGCAAGATCAGTTGGGTTTAATTTTAACTTCTTTGCCTTTGTTTGTGGTTTGGGAAATTTGGCTTGCAAGGGGTAATCATCTTTTTGAAGAGCAAGAAATGGTGGCAGATAATATTATCTTCAAGGTGATTCGTAGGCTTCAAGAAGCTGCTTTTATCACCAAGCCCAAAGTTATTTGTTCCTCTTCTAGAATGCTGGTTCTTGACTCTTTGCACATTTATAACCCCCATATCAGCATTCCTCATGCAAAATTAGTCAAATGGAAAAGGCATCGAACAAGCTCTATGATCTTGAATATTGATGGTGCCTCTAAAGGTAATCCAGGCATAAGTGGGGGTGGAGGAGTATTTAGAGATAGTCAAGGTAATTTCATAATGGGTTTTGCTGCCTATTATGGGACGACCACCAATAATGCTGCTGAAATTTTAGCTCTAAAAGATGGGCTTCAACTAGCTGATGATGAAGGTTTGCAAGATTTCCTCATCGAATCTGATTCTAAAATTCTTGTTGAGGCAATAAATAATAACAAATCCATTCCTTGGAAGTGCTTTTTCTGGTGGAAGGAAATTCTTTCAAGATTAGCCAAATACAACAGAAATATTCAGCATATATATCGTGAAGCTAACTCAGTGGCTGATTCTCTTGCTAATGAAGGATGCACTTCTAATCAATTTCAAATTTTTAATTTAGTTGCTTCTCTGCCTGTAAATGCTAAACATGCTTTATTTCATGATAGAACAGGTCTTCATAACTTTAGATTTTAAAGTTTCGCAGTATCTTGTATTTAGCTTCTTGTTGAGGGGTAAGGTTTTTTATGTCCCCCCCTGGCTAGGTGTAATTAATTTTTTTGAATCAATCTACAGGTCAGGGTCTGCCTCAACCCTCCTTCCACCGATGGAGTGCCACTAAGGCTATTCCTGCCTTAGTGGGTTTTTCTATTAAAAAAAAAAAAATATTATAGATACGCAGACACGCATACATGTGCATGTATGACTTAAGGTATATCCTCTATATCATCATCCTCCATTGAAGATTTTCTGCACTTGTGAACAAACCTAATGGGCCAGCCAAGAAACCTTATGGCGATGTATCCACAAGCCAAAATCAAGGCACAGATTCCTATCCCAACGAAGCAATTTCTGGCAATATTCGCTGAGTGATGGAGCAAAGAGTACAAGAAGGTGAAGAACATTGACATGAGGGAGATTAAGAGTACCCTTTGCAGTGGAAATCCCATTGTGAGAATAACCATCATGAAAACATATGAATAGAACCCCAGCGAGTTGCACACCATAGTCGAAAACGGAAATCTCATCTATGCAATCAGAAAACCTTACTCGATGCTACCAAAAAAAAAAAAGAAGAAAAGAAAACCTTACTCGAAAACGCAACAATAAATACCCAAAATACCCTTCCCGCGGTGTTGGGGCTCAACCGGTATTGACCGAATACAAGGCACATACAAAACAAATAGTTTGAGAGATCTCAGCTCTTGTCAAGTCAACAATAGTCTATGAGAGATCTTATCTCTTCCTCTGCAAATGAACTTTTCAAACAATTTCTAATTGTCTAACCAATTATATATATAACTATAAATAGCAATCTCAATAGAAATTAATGGGAATGGCATTGAAATCACAGATTAATCCTTTATGTTCTCAAAGTAGTAGAGGCATACGCCTGATCCCTATAACCACTTCCACAACTGAAATGGCTTAAGCATTGTAACCCCACTTCCAACCAGTATCCCCACAAAGGTATTTTTGGGCTCCAAAGACTTACAAGTGTACTTTTTATAGGAGTATATATGTATGTGCAAGGCTTACCTCGTCATGATCTGTGCATGCTATCCCCAGGTGCAAGATGGTGTTACCTTCATCATCTCTGTGCCTAAGAACCTCCTCCCTGTTGTGTAACTTCATCCATTTCATCAAAAAATTAAATGCTCCGAGTTGATTGCATTTCAAAGCAAGATGTAGAGCCGTCTCTTGTTTCGCTGTCAAATCTTCAAAGGCCATCGGACACGCAGATAGGAATTTCCTCATAAGACCAATATTGCCTACGATAGCCGCTTCATGGAGAGCAGTTCTTCCCTCACGTCCCTTCAACCGTACCAGTTCGTTATCCATCGCTACAAGGCCCCTAACAATCAGCTCATGACCCCCTCCCAAAGCAAGATGCACAGGGCTATAACCATCTTGGTTCAGCTTTATTGAAAATGAAGGCTTCAGATTCGCAATCTCCATAGAAAAACGGCTATTCCCCTCTCTAGCTGCGATATGTAGAGGGGTATCAACAAACGGGACTGGATCGACCTTGTCAAGGATTAAACAATCTTGCGCGATTAACGCGTACAAGCCTTTGGTATCTCCTGCTTCTGCAACTTCCTTCAACCTTTGATCCATTTTGGAGAGTACAGGAGAGTGTTGATGCCTAACTTTGGAGACTTGTAGCTCACTGATAAGACACGTAGATCAAGGAGGACATCAAAGCCAAACCCGAAGTATCATCAAGGATAAGGAGGAGATCGTGATCACTCAAAGCAGTTGCAGTTGGGTTAGGATTATCATTAGTCATTAGCTTATCTTATGCTATATTCTAGGAGTTGGGATTAGCATATTAGTAGTTGTAGTTGGGTTAGGATTAGTCATTAGCTTATCTTAAGCATTATTATAGGAGTTGGGATTATCATTAGTTATTAGGATTACTGGTATAGTCGAACAGTTGTGGCCTATTTATATGCCACGAATAAGAATAAGGAGGAAGCTATTTTTTATTCAGATACTTGTGGTTTATCCTCACCCAAAGAGGAATTGTTACTGTTTTCCATTGATAACAAGCTTTTGATTGGGACCTATCATTGGTATCAGAGCTTTGCTTCAATGACATCAAACAAAGATCGTATTCAGAACTTGGAGGACGGATTAGGTGGGATGCAAGATAGCCTGTAGAGGATGGAGGGAGCCATGGGTGACAAGCTACAACACCTTGAAGACGTGATTAACAAACTCTCGGAAGCTATGCTTTCATCTAGGGCGTCTCCAAGCAACAACAACAACTATGACCGGGAAGGATTCTCACGTACACCACAAGAAGACATTGGTGGAGGCAGAAACCGAGAAGACAATGACAGAGGCAGGCCAATATTCTCATAAAAAATGGCTAAGATGGAGTTTCCAAGGTACAGCAGGGATGACCCCACCGAATGGCTCAATCGGGTGAAACAGTTCTTTGATTACCAAGGAACTGTCGACAACCAAAAATTGTCTTTGGCTTCCTTCCACCTGGAAGGAGAAGCCAACCTGTAGACACCCCAAATTGCACTTTAATATAAGAGAATCCTCAAAAAGAACTTTAAATGTCTTATTTGAGCCTTGACATAAGTCAAACACTCAAAAACAATCAAAAAAGATGCTAACCGTACTGAGTATACGGTTTTTGAACATTTGGTCTCAACCGCTCTGTATGTGCGGTTGCGACCGCACACACAGCACGGTTGATATTCATGCTTGTTGCGTGAGCTGCCACGTGGCTTCCGGAAGCTTCGGCCGTTGAGCCACGTCGATAGCAATCATGATGAGCGTAACTGAATTGAAACCACCCTGTATGTGTGGTTGGGTTGAATTTGCATAGAAACCGCACATATAGTGACGGTTTTGTAGAAACCGCACTGTGTATGCGGTTTTGGCTGTTTCGGGGATTTGCGAAATGGCTCAATTTCTGAGCCTTATTTACCTATATTACCTCTCTCTCAGGGACTTGAATTCCCTATTTCACCCTCAGAAACTTGCTAAATTACTCCAATTCAAGCCTTTAAGGAGAATTGGAATAATCTAGAAGGCTTTTTTGGCATACCCTTGGGACTCTTCTACCCTTGGCTTTGCCTATAAATAGAGGGGTCCTCCTCTTGCAAATGGCTGATAATTTGAAGCTTGGAAGCTCTGCAAGAAGAGGAAAACTCTGCTGGATTGCTGCCTCAAGTGTTCAAGCTACCTAAGGTAAAGTTCTCTTTAGATTTCTGGTTTCCTCTTTACATTCTAGCAACCTCTCATCTTCTACCTTTCTGTAGTGTAAGGCCTTGGTGATTGCTTGTAACCCCAAACCACATCCAAAGTACTTGGGAATCCTCTCTAGCCGTAAAACGTGAAGAGAGAGCCTGGGGAAAAAGATGTTGGAATGGACCCTCTAGGCTTAGAACCTACAATGTGATGAAAAGCATGTTATTGGTTATTTTGAACCTTTGGTTGCTTCTCTGATGTTTATGTATTTTATTCTGGAGAAAATGTGCGAATCCATGCTCTCAATAGCAATAGATTCCAACCTTCTCCTAGAAAATGTGATTTTCCACACCTTTACACGCACTTTCCACTATTTTCATCAAATATGCTAGATCTAGGATTTCCGTGTTTAATACGGGAAATCTGAGATTATTGGCTTTAGAATGAATTTTAGAACTTCATGAGGTGATTTTGATTGATTTCTAAGTGTTTTGGTCGAATTCACATGCACACATGCACCATTTTGGCTTTCTATCCAAAAATATTTCGAAACAGGGCAGCATCTGTGGCCTGTCTTGGAATGCTCATAACTTCATCCTCCGGATGAATTTTTGAGTGATTCCAAAGACATGTGATAGATGAGATGGCCTACTTTATATCTGGAAATTTTCGTTCAAAGTTATGGAGCCAATTTTTGACACCATCTGTTCAAAGTCTGTAAGTCGGTTCAGCCCAGATTGCTGAACTTGCCGCTTTGATGGTGCACAATTTGCTCAATTTTAATCCGTTTTGAGTGATTTCAGGTTTTTAGTTTTCCTTGAGAAGTCTATTTTCATTTCCAACTAGTTTTTGTGCATTTTGATCTGTTTTGTGCCTTGTGTGCTAGATTGACTCAGAGCTGCTCGCTGGCATAGTCCAGAGCTAATCTGTGGTCTTTTAGGCCTATTCAAGAGAGCACACAAGCCACATCTGGATAGAGTTTGGTGTGAGGTTTTTTTCTTTGGAAAGATGACACCACATACTCCTTCCATGCAAATTTTCATGGATTTTTATTGAGCCAAACTCCACAAATAAGACTTTGAAAATGCCTACTCACCTTTTTTTTCCGAGTTATAACAGTAGATTTCAGATGTGGATTTCTCTCTCGTTTTAAGTCGGATTGAGCTGGAATCTTTACTGTATACTCTACTATATACCAGTTTTCAAATGGCTTTGGTTTCATGGGATTTGGATTTAAATTGAAGAAGTTATGGTTAATTGAAGCTTTCAAGCTCTTTTAGTCTGAATTTTCCAGATTTATCTTAGCTTGACTTTTCTTCATTTTTTACTTTGATTTCCATTCACTCATGAAGTTTTAGAAGTGATGTATCCACGAAGAGAGTTCCATGTCATTGGATTGCTTATGTGGAATAATCACATACATTGTGCTTATTATAAGCATCTCTTTGTTTACTTTTCATTAGCAAACAATTCTTAGTATTAGCAAGCATGTGGCAACCGTCTTAAACGGATGGGTGGGGGTGCCTAACACCTTCCCCCGCTCATAAATAATTCCCCTTACCTAATCTCTGGATTTTTCCTTGTATTAGAGCTACTTTGGCTCTATTTGGCATAGATGATTCCTTTGGTGTCCATTCACACCTTAACTTGGATGGTGGCGACTCATTGCTTTTATCGATCCCCACGTGAGATATTCGGAAGTTATCCTAGGTGACACATTTCCATGTCTCACACAACCAGTGGTGGCAATGGCTGCATAGGACTTACCAAGAGGAGGTACGTTTAGTGACATGGGAGGTGTTTGAGGAGGAACTTTGGTCTCGGTTTGGACCACCAGAGTGCGAAGATTTCGATGAAGCATTGTCACGAATCAAACAGATGGGATCTCTTCGAGAATACCAGAGTGAATTCGAAAAAATGGGAAATCGAGTACGGGGGTGGACACAAAAGGCATTAGTGGGCACCTTTATGGGAGGCTTGAAAGTAGACATTGCAGATGGGATTCGCATGTTTAAACCTCAGACGTTGAAGGATGCCATTAGCCTAGCACGCATGAGAGACGATCAGCTTTCTCGACAAAGACGGTCATTCCGGTCACCGCCAATCAGTAGAGCACCATTGACTCAACCTAACCAACACTCGATCAACACCTCCTGCACCTTTCAAAAGGTTATCATGGGAAGAGATGCAAAAACGAAGAGCACAAGGGCTGTGTTTCAATTGTAACGACAGATTCACTGCCAATCACCGGTGTCAATCGTCACAGCTGCTTTTGTTGGAGGGTCAAATTGGCATTGATAATATCAACGGTAATGAGGTTACAGAGGAACCAACCCTTGAAGAAGACCCTGGAGATCCACTTGAGCCGGAGATTACTCTGCATGCACTTACTGGGTGGCTGTAGACACCCTAAAATTGCACGATATTTGATAAATCTTGAAGGAGAGAAATATTTTATTGGAATTTTCAATTCTTAGCATTGGGTTTGAGATCCTTAACCCATTTGAATCCAAAGCCGCAAAGGAAAAGGCTCGAATTCAATCTTTTATGCAAAGTCAAACTTTTTCGGGTTGAATTTTGTTGACTTTTGACCCCAGAAAATGAAATATTTTTTAAAGCAAGATTTGAAGATAATTTTTCCCGGTAATTAGGTTTTTAGCAATGTTATTGCATAAATGAATTTTTTGAGATTTTAAATCTTGACGAATACCTTGGTATTAACATGTTGAATCTTTTTACCGGACCTGAAAAACCGGAATTTAGCCTGGAACTGGAAAGTTGACTTTTTATTCACTTGGAATTTGGGTCTGGAAATATTTTTAATGGATTCAAATGGGGGGGGGGGGGGTGTTTGCTTATTTACATGTAATATCTTAAGTAAATGGAGATTAAAAAATACGAGCACATTTACTTAAACGATATTACATGTAAATAAGCCTGGCCTTTGCAGTTAAGGCTCAAAACTCTCAAAAAATGGTGCTAACCGTACTGAATGAGCGGTTTTTGTTATTTTGGTCTCAACTGCTCTGTATGTGCGGTTGTAATCGTATACACAGCACGGTTGATATTCATGCTTATTGCGCGGGTTGCCACGTGGCTTCCAGAAGCTTCGGCCGTTGAGCCACGTCGACAGCAATCATGACGAGCGTAACTGAATTGAACCGCCCTGTATGTGCGGTTGGGTTGAATTTGCATAGAAATTGCACATATAGTGACGGTTCTGTGGAAACCGCACTGTGTATGCGGTTTTGGCTGTTTCGGGGATTTGCGAAATGGCTCGATCTCTGAGCCTTATTTACGCATATTACCTCTCTCTCAGGGACTTGAACTCCCTATTTCACCCTCTGAAACTTGCTAAATTACTCCAATTCAAGCCTTTAAGAAGAATTGGAATAATCTAGAAGGCTTTTTTGGCATACTTTTGGGACTCTTCTACCCTTGGCTTTGCCTATAAATAGAGGGGTCCTCCTCTTGCAAAGGGCTGATAATTTGAAGCTTGAAAGCTCTGCAAGAAGAGGGAAAACCCTGCTGGATTGCTGCCTCAAGTGTTCAAGCTACCCAAGGTAAAGCCCTCTTTACATTTCTTGCTTCTTCTTTAAATTCCAACTCTCTTCTTCAACCTTCCTGTAGTGTAAGGCCTTGTGTGCATTTTTGCAACCCCAAACCTCTTCCAAAGTACCTGGGAATCCTCTCTAGCCGTAAAACGTGAAGAGAGAGCCTTGGGAAAAAGAAGAAGGAATGGATCCTCTAGGCTTAGAACCTACAAGTGATGAAGAGCATGCTATGTGGTTATTTTGAACCTATGGATGATTTTTTCTGATGTTTTTGCACTTGTTTCTGGAGAAAATAGGTGAATCCTTGCTCTCAATATCAAAGGATTCCAGCCTTCTCCTAGGGAATAGATTTCCACATATTCACACACTTTTCACCATTTTTCATCAAATAAGCTAGATCTTGGATTTCCATGTTTAATACGGGAAATCTGAAATTATTGGCTTCAGAATGAATTTTAGAACTTCATAAGATAGTTTTTGTTGATTTTTAAGAGTTTTGGTCGAATTCACTTTCACACATACACTAGTTTGACTTTTCTCTTCAAAAACTTCAAAACAGGGCAGCATCTGTGGCCTGTCTTAGAATGCTTGTAACTTTATCCTTAGGATGAATTTTTGAGTGATTCCAGAGACATGTGATAGATGAGCATGTCTACTTCATATCTGGAAAATTTCTTTTGCTTTTATGAAGCCAATTTTTGACACCATCTGTTCAAAGTCTGTAAGTCGGTTCAGCCCAGATTGCTGAACTTGCCGCTTTGATGGTGCACCATTTGCTCAATTTTAATCCGTTTTGAGTGATTTCAGGTTTTTAGTTTTCCTTGAGAAGTCTATTTTCATTTCCAACTAGTTTTTGTGCATTTTGATCTGTTTTGTGCCTTGTGTGCTAGATTGACTCAGAGCTGCTCGCTGGCATAGTCCAGAGCTAATCTGTGGTCTTTTAGGCCTGTTCAAGAGAGCACACAAGCCGCATCCGGATAGAGTTTGGGGTGAGACTTATCTCTTTGAAAAGGTGGCATAACATACTTCTTCCATGCCAATTTTCATGGATTTTTATTGAGCCAAACTCCACGAATAGGACTTTGAAAATGCCTACTTAACACTTTTTCCGAGTTATAATAGCAGATTTCAGATGTGGATATCTCTCTCATTTTGAATCGGATTGAGCTGAAATTTTTACTGTATATTCTACTATATACCAGTTTTCAAATGGCCTTGGTTTCATTGGATTTGGATTTAAATTGAGTGAGTTATGGTTAATCGAAGCTTTCAAGCTCTTTTAGTCTGATTTTTCCAGATTTACCTTGGCTTGATTTTCTTCAAATTTGACTTAGATTTTTCTTCACTCATGAAGTTCTGAAGTGACATATCCATGAAGAGAGTTCCATTTCATTGGATTGCTCATGTGGAATAATCACACACATTGTGCTTATTTTAAGCATCTATTGTTTTTCTCTATTATTAACAAACAATTTTTAGCATAAGCAAGCATGTGGCAACCGTCTTAGACGGATGAGTGGGGGTGCCTAACACCTTCCCCCGCTCATAAATAATTCCCCTTACCTCATCTCTGGATTTTTCCTTGTGTTAGAGCTACTTTGGCTCTATTTGGCATAAATGATCCCTTTGGTGTCCATTCACACCTTAACTTGGATGGTGGCGACTCTTCACTTTTATCGATCCCTGCGTGATGATATAGGAAGTCATCTTAGGTGACATTTCCATGTCTCACAGTGGTCCACACCAACGACAATGCGTGTAGATGCTAAGGTGGGATCTCATGACGTGGTAGTGTTGATTGATAGTGGGTCGACCCACAATTTCATTAGTACACGAGTGGCTACCTTACTTCGACTACCTGTAGAACCCACAGACCCATTCATGGTTCATGTAGCAAATGGAGAGAGGCTCAAGTGTCAAGGCAGATTTGATAAGGTACGAGTCCTAGTACAAGGCATTCCATTTTCTTTGACCCTTTATTCTCTTCCATTAGCAGGCCTTGATCTTGTATTGGGGGTTGAATTGCTAGAGATGCTAGGATCCGTGGTTTGCAATTGGAAACAATTGACCATGGACTTTCAATGGGAGAACCAAGCTCGACGATTGCAAGGGGCTGATAGCCAACCTATTCAGGCTACTTCACTTAAGGAAATTTCAAGGGAACGCCGGCAAGGGCATTCGTTGTTTGCAGTGTGTATACACACATTGGCGGACGGAAGGGGACATCACATGCAGCCGAACATGCAACAATTGGTAAATAATTTCGAAGATGTATTTAAAGATTCATCGCAGTTACCACCGGTACGAGAGGTCGACCACAACATTCCTTTGAAAGAAGGAACTGAGCCTGTTAATGTACGGCCATACAGATATGCATATTTTCAGAAAGCCGAGATCGAGAAGCAAGTTCATGATATGCTAAATTCTGGGCTTATTCGACCCAGCACCAGCCCTTTCTCCTCCCCCGTCTTGCTAGTGAAGAAGAAAGATGGCAATTGGCGATTCTGTACCGATTATCGAGCTCTCAATGCAGTCACTATTAGGGACCGTTTTCCCATCCCTACTGTTGATGACATGTTAGATGAATTGCATGGTGCTTCATATTTCACCAAGCTCGATTTGAGGGCCGGCTACCACCAGGTAAGGGTACACCCTTCTGACATTCCTAAAATGGCTTTTCGTACTCATAATGGCCATTATGGGTATCTGGTCATGCCATTTGGGTTATGTAATGCTCCTTCTACATTCCAAGCAATCATGAATTCCATTTTTCGACCCTACCTATGGAAGTTCATACTGGTTTTCTTTGATGATATCCTGATATATAGCCCAACCTGGAATTTACACCTTAAACATGTAAGACAAACGTTGGAGATTTTGAGGCAACATAAATTTTTTATTAAAGCAAGTAAATGTTCATTCGGGCAGCAAGAGTTGGAGTATTTGGGCCTTATAGTCACATCTCAAGGGGTAAAGGTAGATAGTAATAAAATTGAAGCAATGGTAGCCTGGCCTCGTCCAACTAACATATCTGAGCTGCGTGGATTTTTAGGTTTGATAGGATATTACAGGAAATTTGTGCAGAATTATGGGCTTCTAGCTCGGCTTCTTACAAATCTGCTTAAGAAGGGCCAATTTGGGTGGAATGACGAAGCTGAAGTTGCTTTCATCATACTTAAACAGGCTATGACTACCACATCGACATTAGCCATGCCAAATTTCAAGGAGGCCTTCACCGTCGAAACGGATGCATCAGGAGAAGGTATAGGGGCTGTTCTCACTCAACAAGGCAAACCAATTGCTTTTATGAGCAGGGCTCTCGGGGTTTCTAAAAAATCATGGTCCACTTATGCCAAAGAGATGCTTGCTATCGTCAAAGCTATACGTACATGGCGTCCGTATTTATTGGGCAGAAAATTCTTCATTCAAATCGATCAACAAAACCTTAAGTATTTCGTGGAGCAACGAGTGGCCGCACCCGAACAGCAAAAATGGGTGGCAAAGCTTTTGGGCTATGATTATGAAATTCTTTATCACCCTGGACGTGAGAATTCGGTTGCAGATGCACTGTCACGAAAGCCAGGTAGCCCCATGCTTAATCATATTTTTATTTCACAAGTTGACATTTGGCAGGAAATAAAGGATGCAGCCGTGGGAGATCCATATATGGAAAGTATGGGTCGACTTGCCACTCAACAGCCAGAAGGCCCGTACACATGGCGAAATGGGTTGCTTTTCTTCAAGGGTAGAATAGTAGTTCCAAATGAATCTAAAATCCACAAGAAGTTGCTACATGAAGTCCACGACACTAAGATTGGGGGCCATTCGGGTGTGCTTCGGACATATAAAAAATTGGCCCAACAATTCTATTGGCCTTCTATGTACAAGGCGGTCCAAGGGTATGTCATGCATTGCCAAACTTGCCAACGTACAAAGACCGAAACATTGGCACCAGCTGGACTACTTCAGCCATTACCCATTCCAAGTCAAGTCTGGGAAGACGTGACGTTAGACTTTATTGAGGGTTTGCCAAGATCAAACGGCAAAGATACCATTCTGGTAGTCGTTGATCGATTAATTAAGTTTGCACATTTTCTCACCTTGTCTCACCCTTTCACAGCTAAGATAGTGGCAGAGAAGTTTGTAGATGGGGTAGTCAAGCTTCACGGTATGCCACAGACAATTATCAGTGATCGAGATCCAGTTTTTATTAGTAAATTTTGGCAAGAATTCTTCACCATGTCTGGAACCAAACTCAAACTTAGTTCGGCATATCATCCCCAGACCGATGGGCAAACCGAAGTCGTAAACCGATGTGTGGAACAATATTTGCGAAGCTTTGTCCATCAGTGGCCTCGAAAATGGAGCGAATTTCTGCCATGGGCAGAGTTTTGGTATAATACCACGTACCATGCTTCAACCAGGATGACACCATTCTAGGCTTTGTATGGTAGATTGCCTCCAACTCTTCCGCACTATCAGGATGGCGTTTCACCAGTACAGGAAGTAGACTACCAGCTATTGAAGAGAGATGAAATGCTCCAACAGCTGAAGACTAATCTGCAGGGGCAATCAATCGCATGAAACGGATAGCAAATACAAGAAGTCGAGATGTGGCATTCGATGAAGGAGACATGGTTTTTCTTAAGCTCCACCCATACCGACAACAAACAGCTTTTAAAAGAGCTCATCAGAAACTTGCAAGTCGTTATTATGGGCCATATCGAATCCTTAACAAGGTTGGACAGGTTGCTTACAGACTCCAGCTTCTAAAGGGCGCGCGTATACATCCGGTTTTCCATGTATCATTGCTCAAAAAATATGTAGGTGACTCAGTAGAGACAAGCAAAGAACTTCCACCTATTACAGATGAAGGGGTTATCATACTGGAACCAGAAGCAATCCTCGATGTACGCTGGGTGAAAGAAGGGAATAAGTTCCTTGAAGAGAACTTGGTCAAGTGGCGTCACCTACCATCCGAGGAAGCAACATGGGAAAACGTTTGTGAGACATAGAAAATGTCACCTGGGATGACTTCCGATATCATCACGGGGGGATCGATAAAAATAAAGAGTCGCCACCATCCAAGTTAAGGTGTGAATGGACACCAAAGGGTTCATAAAAGCCAAATAGAGCCCAAGTAGCTCTAATATAAGGAAAAAATCCAGAGATCAGGTAAGGGGAATTATTTATGAGCGGGGGGAAGGTGCTAGGCACCCCCAACTCATCCGTCTAAGACGGTTGCCACATGTTTGCTTATGCTAAGGATTGTTTGCTAATAATAAAAAAAACAAGAGATGCTTAAAATAAGCAAATGTATGTGATTATTCCACATGAGCAATCCAATGAACTTGAACTCTCCTAGTGGATACATCACTTCAGAACTTCATGAGCAAAGGAAAATCTAAGTCAAGTTTGAAGAAAATCAAGCCAAGGCAAATCTGGAAAAATCAGACTAAAAGAGCTTGAAAGCTTCGATTAACCATAACTCACTCAATTTAAATCCAAATCTAATGAAACCAAAGCCATTTGAAAACTGGTATATAGTAGAGTATACAGTAAAAAATTCAGCTTAATCCGATTTAAAACGAGAGAGAAATCCACATTTGAAATCAGTTGTTATAACTGGGAAAAAGTGGTGAGTAGGCATTTTCAAAACCTTATTCGTGGAGTTTGGCTCAATAAAAATCAGTGAAAATTTGCATGGATGAAGTATGTGGCGCCATATTTCGAAAGAAATAAGCCTCACACCAAACTCAATCCAGATGTGGCTTGTGTGCTCTCTTGAACAGGCCTAGAAGACCACAGGTTAGCTCTGGACTATGCCAGCGAGCAGCTCTGAGTCCATCAAGCACATAGGCCACAAATCAGATCAGAATCTGCTGAAACCAGTTGGAAATGAAAATAGACTTCTCAAGGAAAACTCAGAAATTGAAATCACTCAAACCGGATTAAAATTGAGCAAATGGTGCACCATCAAAGCGGCAAGTTCAGCAATCTGGGCTGAACTGACTTACAGACTTTGAACAGATGGTGTCAAAAAATGGCACCATAACAATGAGCTAAAATTTCCAGATATAAAGTAGGCCATTCCATCTATCATATGTCTTTGGAATCACTCAAAAATTCATCCGGAGGATGAAGTTATGAGCATTCTAAGACATGGTACAGATGCTGCCCTGTTTTGAAAAACCTTGAGTAAAAGTGTGAAACCAGTGCATGTGTGCAAGTGGATTCGACCAAAATATCTTGAAATCATGAAAAGCAACTCATGAAGTCCTAGAAATTCATTCTAAGGTTATAGATCTCAGATTTTCCATATTGAGCATGGAGAATCCAAGATCTAGCCTATTTGATGCAAAACAGTGAAAAAGTGTGTGATATTGGTAAACACATATCTAGGAGAAAATTAAAATCCATTGCTATTTGTAGAAACCCCAAAATTGCACGATTTTTGATAAATCTTGAATGAGAGAAATATTTTATTGGAATTTTCAATTCTTTGCATTGGGTTTGAGATACTTAACCCATTTGAATCCATTAAAATTCGAAAAAAAGGCTTTTTTCCTTGTATCCGGCAACTCAGGCCGGATACAAGTGTCCTTCTTTGTATCCGGTGGAAAATGCCGGATACAAGTAGACCTCAGTGTATCCGGCATCATAGACCGGATACATTAAGGTACTTGTGTATCCGGCCTGACATGCCGGATACGCTAGTTTTGCTCAAAATTAGGGTTTTTCGAAAGCTTTTCACTTTTACCATCATATCCCTCATTAAATGAGTGGAAATCTCGGAAATAGCCTTAGGGATAAGGTTGGTGGGCTATAGACATTATGTTGTGTCTACCAATCTCACCAACCCTAACCCTAACCTTTGCCTATAAATAGGAGGCTCTTCCTTAAGCAAATGGCAACCAACTCTTGTTTTGAATTCTCGCAAAGAAGAACTCCAAGAGAAGAAGGAAATCGCTGCGAGAGTGCTTCCAGAATCCAGGTAAGCCTCAAACCTCTCTTTAATTTCTGTATTTACATTCCTAGATCTAGATCTCTTCTTCTACCTTTCTGTAGTTGTAGACACCCCAAATTGCACAAACAATCATCAAAAATCATTATCTCCTGGAAAGCCAGCACAGAATTTGAAGAAAATAAATTTTTGCCTGTATCCGGATACTCAATCCGGATACAAGTGCTCCTCCCCGTATCCGGATAGTCGTACCGGATACGTGTGAGCCTTAGCGTATCCGGTACCATGTACCGGATACCTTAAGGCCCTTTGTTATCCGGTCTGATATACCGGATACCTTAAGTTTGCTCAAAATTAGGGTTTTCCGAGAGCTTTTCACTTTTACCATCATGTCCCTCATTAAATGAGGGGAAATCGCGGAAATAACCTTAGGGTTTAGGTTGGAGGGGTTCTAGACATTAAGTTGTGTCTACCAATGACCTTAGCCCTTGCCTATAAATAGGAGCCTCCTCCTTGAGCAAAAGGCACACAACTCTTGTTTTGAATTCTCGCAAAGAAGAACTCCAAGAGAAGAAGAAAACCGCTGTGGAATCGCCTCCAGAACTCAGGTAAGCCTCAACTTTTTCTTTTTATTTTCTGTCTTTACATTCCTAGATGTAGATCTCTTCTTCTACCTTTCTGTAGTGTAAAGCCTTGTTTGTATGTGTGGAAATCCTTCCCCGGCTCAAAGTATCTCAAGACTCCCCTAGCCGTAAAACGTGAAGGCGGATCTAGGAGAAACGAGACTGGGGATTGACCCTAGTGCTAGAACCCATGTAGCATAAGGCTTTTGATTGATTGTAAACCGTTCCATATTCAAAGTACCCTTGATTATCTTAAAGAGAACAGAGAGAAACGATAATGGAACGGAACCCTAGGCTATGCTAGAACCTATTTTGTTGAATCTATATGCATGTGTATGGACCTTGCTTGGTTTTTTTCACTTTTGCACACATATCACTATTTTGGCGGGATAGGCTCATATTTGGGGTTTATTGCATTTATTGTGATAAATCTCAAATAAATGGCCTCAATCAATTATGGAATGCCTTTCGGATGATTTTAAAGTATTTGTGTTCATCTTGCACGAATTTCATTTTTATCAATTTTCGGACTTGGTTTTACTCAAAAAAATGGCTTAGCTTGACAGCACCTGTACCCTTATTTCGGACGCCCGTAACTTCATCATCCGGATGAATTTTGGGGTGATTCCAGAACCATGGGAAAGGTGAGGCTGTCTAGTTTATGTCCACCAAATTTCATGAATTTTCATCTAGCCGATTTTTGACACCTCTCTGTCGAAGTTGAGTGGACAGTTCAGGTTCAAATACAGAACTTGTCACTTCGACGGACCGCCATGTGTTCGTTTTAAGTCCGATTCGAGCGGTTTTTATTTCTGAGTACTCCTTTTGGAGTCTATTTTCAAATCCAGTTGGTTTCATAATTTTTGGATTCCATTTGAATTATTGGTAGCCGATTTACTCAGAACTGCTCATTTGCATTTTTCTGGGTAAATCTGTGATCTTCGGGGCCTGTTCGGGAGACCACCCAAGGCACACCCGAAGGGATTTTTGTATGAGGCTAGTTTCTGTTGAAAGATGGCCATACAGACTTCAATCACACCAAATTTCACGGATTTCTATGTAGTGGATTTTTCTAGACAATTTTCCAAAGTTGCCCACTTACTACTTTTAAAAATCCCCAACAGCAACTTCAAAGGAGCATAACTCCTAGATTTTTCATCGGAATGAAGTGAAATTTTGCATGAGACTCTTGTTTATCCTAATATTTTGAATGGATTTGGTTTGGGTCAATTTAGAATCGGATTTGAATGATTTCAAGGCAAATGGTATACTTTTTACCAAATTTTCCGAATTTGATTTAACTTGGTTTGGAGCAATTTGTGCTTTGATTTCCATCTTTTGAGATATTCCAGAAATGATATTGACATAAGAGAGGATCTAAAATCCATTTAGATCTTCATGTGAAAATATCATACATTAATCCTTTTTCAAGGTTTTCTATGATTTTTAGCAAGCTTTCTTACTTTATTTTTTGCATGAACATACACTTGGCAACCACTTCGTGTGGATGAATGGGGGTGCCTAACA
The DNA here is from genome assembly GCA_947561395.2 of Buxus sempervirens. Taxonomy (NCBI): domain Eukaryota; kingdom Viridiplantae; phylum Streptophyta; class Magnoliopsida; order Buxales; family Buxaceae; genus Buxus; species Buxus sempervirens. Next base: position 38,567,674 of record OX387187.1, read on the forward strand.
CCTTCCCCCGTTCATAATCTAATCCCCTTACCCATCTCTGGATTTGATTTTCAAGTAGGGTTATTTTTATCCTAGAATGTTTCTTTTGGCTATTTTTGTCTACTTTTGAATCTTTGGTGTCCATTCTCACCCCAAAATCATGAATGATGGCGACTCTCCCGTTTTTGCGTTGAACCCGTGTGTTGACGGAGGGACGATCACTCCGGTGATTTTTTCCCATGTCTCACAACTGGCGACTCTGCTGGGGACTTGTGGATTTAAGCCTATTTGTGTATATTCATGCTTTTTCTTCACTTTTGAATGCTTGCTATTTTGCTTTTTGTGAATATTGTTGTATCTTAAATCTGAATGGGATGCTTAAAATTTTTCATGGATAAGGGCATGGTTATGTTGCTTGATTTGGTTTAAGGGAAAAACCCACATTGTTATATGACTTTTGCTATATTATGTGTTAACATTGGTTTTGGGGTTAGAATACCATGAAAAAATATACAATATTGGAAATCTGGAAATTTTGTGTTTGTCTTGGTTATTCAAGCATGTTTCCCATAAATAAAATATGTTTTGTGCTCAATGTTTGCTTTATGCCATGCTTGGGATTTTGGGGGTATGATGACATGATTTGAGCGGGAAAATAATGAGCAAAAATCTGTAAATACAGTAGCCATTAGGATGGTTTTCAAGCATGTTTTCCCTCATTAAAACACTTTTGTATAATGTCAAGTAGTTGCTAAACTTTTAGGCATTAATTTGGGGTATAAGGGAAGCACTTTTGAGCATGAAAATTCTGGAAATTTCAGTGTATATTTGGGGGTTTTCAAGCATGTTTTACCTCATTGAAACACTTTTGAACCATGTCAAGTAGTGCAAAAATTTTAGGCTTCAAGTTGGGTAGAAATGGTACACTTTGAGCATGAAATCTGGAATTCTAGGAATGCTTTTGGGTTTCAAGCATGCTTACATGAGTTGATTGTTGTTTGCACAAATAACATGTTTTGTATAACACTTTTTGGGCATGTAATATTTTTTGTGCATATTTGGTGCTTGCTTGCTTGTATTTAGCTTCATTATTTTGTCATATATGCCTTGGCTTGAAATTGAATGCATGGCTACGAAAAAGAGTGGCAAGGGGCTGGGACGTTGTGAATGTTACCACAATTTAAAATTTCACTTGAGCACTTGAAACAATTTGCACAGCCTACCCTTTACCTATTAAGAAGTTGAACCATGAATGTGTGTAGCTTGGCGCACCGAGGTCGTGACTTCGGAAAGCGAAAGTGAAAACATTTACCTTAGAATTTGGGTCAATGATGTGATGACAATGGGATCTGTGATTCGATTCCGGGCATCACTAGACTTGAGTTCTAAGTTGCCAATTAAGCCAAAACCCAAAAACCATACGCTTGAAGGTGGAGAAACACGTTTTCAGCTAAAAGCACACAATTGCGTTTGGGGAATTGGGTGTAAATGTGGGAAGGCCGTTTGCAGGTTTTACAGGCCAAGGTATAATGTGAATACCATATTGAATGAAGGTAATACAAGGTGGCTAGGTAAAACCATATTCTTTTCATGAATTTGGGGATTTTGCAAATATAATGTCCAAGCCCAATTTGGGGCAAGTTTTGAAGGTCAAATTAAGGTGAACATCAATTGGGAATGAAAAAAAATCAAATCTGGTGAAAAAATGAGTCAAAAAGGGCCATTTCGGCAATAACCGGCTACTCAGGCCGGTTAATAACAACCGTGTTCATATCCGGTATATATTTCCGGATAAAAAGGCATATGCGTGAATCCGGTTATGATAACCGGATACAATAAGGCATATTATTATCCGGAATGTTATACCGGATACGTCAAAAATGCACAAATTGGCTTTTCAGCCTAAGTTTTCAGAATAAAATGCCTAAAACACTGTGGATAATCCTTAGGCACCCCGAAAAGAACATAAGAAATGTTCCCAAAAATAAAAAAAAAGAAAGAAAAACAAAAAAAGAATAAAATAAAATATTCTTTCAGGATTTAACCTAAGTTTGAAAATCAAAGAGGAAACCAAGGTGTCATATTTTTTGACACCAGCTCAACTCAAACATGTGTCAGTCAAACTCTGGAACTTGAAAACTGAGAAAATTCAGCAAATTTGAAGAAAAAAAAAAAACCTTTGGTTGGGTATTTTTATCAATCAAATCAAAAAAAGTGGGACACTTGGAAGCCCTAGAATATTCCATGAAAACCTTGGTTGGTTATTTTTATCAATCAAATCAAAAAAAAATGAAAACCTCGGTTGGTTATTTTTATCAATCAAATCAAAAAAAGTGGGACACTTGGAAGCCCTAGAATATTCCATGAAAACCTTGGTTGGTTATTTTTATCAATCAAATCAAAAAAAAAAATGAAAACCTTTGATTGGTTATTTTTATCAATCAAATCAAAACATTTGAGGGATACTTGGATAGAGTAGTCCAAGACACCTTTGATTGGTTATTTTTATCAATCAAATCAAAACATTTGTGGGATACTTGGAAGCCCTAGAATATTCCAAGACACCTTTGATTGGTTATTTTTATCAATCAAATCAAAAAATTTGTGGGATACTTGGATAGAGTAGTCCAAGACACCTTTGGTTGGTTATTTTTATCAATCAAATCAAAACATTTGTGGGATACTTGGAAGCCCTAGAATATTCCAAGACACCTTTGATTGGTTATTTTTATCAATCAAATCAAAACATTTGTGGGATACTTGGATAGAGTAGTCCAAGACACCTTTGGTTGGTTATTTTTATCAATCAAATCAAAACATTTGTGGGATACTTGGAAGCCCTAGAATATTCCAAGACACCTTTGATTGGTTATTTTTATCAATCAAATCAAAACATTTGTGGGATACTTGGATAGAGTAGTCCAAGACACCTTTGGTTGGTTATTTTTATCAATCAAATCAAAACATTTGTGGGATACTTGGATAGAATATTCCAAGATACCTTTGGTTGGTTATTTTTATCAATCAAATCAAAAAAAAATGAAAACCTTGGTTGGTTATTTTTATCAATCAAATCAAAAAATTGGGACCCTTGGAAGCCCTAGAATATTCCATGAAAACCTTGGTTGGTTATTTTTATCAATCAAATAAAAAAAAAAAATTGGGACCCTTGGAAGCCCTAGAATATTCCAACTCAAAACAAAAAAAACAAAAAACAAAAAAAATTTTTTCTGGCTGGTGTTCACCTAACCTACTGGTTTACATATATAGGGGTGTGACTCAAGTTAAGTGGAAGCTAACATGTTCTATTCATTTTTTTTCCCTCAGGTACATTCAACCCAGGTACACTTGCAATCATTGCTCCAGTAACTAGATCCAAAGCCAGAACAATGAATACTGAAGAGAACCAAGCCCAAGCTACCGTCCCTGCTCAGGACTTTACTCAACTGCAGGAGCCAGTGGCCGGTCTGGCCAAAATGCTGGGGGACCTACTGGCGGCTCAGGCCCAACAGGCCCAAGCCCCGAACCAAGCATCTACTTCCCATCAGGCACCACCACCTCAGGCCTACATTCCGCCTCCGGTTCAGCCCATGCCTGAGCCCATTTCTGAACCAGTCCCTGAACCCATTCTGATCAGGGAAAATATGGCGGAGTCTGAGAAAGAGCTGGAGAAAGAAAAGGCCCGAGATGAGATGGAAAAGAAAATGCTGCTGAGGATAGAAAGAATCCAGGCAGAGCTGAAAGAGGTGAAGGGGGGAGGCAGCCATGCAGGCACCACCTTCGAGGACCTGTGCATGTACCCGGACGTCTGTCTACCGGCTAAATTCAGGTGCCCGGATTTTGACAAGTTTGATGGCACGGGCTGCCCATTAAGCCATCTGAAACTATACTGCGGGGCCCTGTGCCAGTTTGGCAGGGACGATGGAATACTGATCCAGCTCTTCCAGAGGAGTCTGACCGGGTCAGCCTTTCGGTGGTTCGCTACAGTGGACCATGGAAGGATTAGAAGGTGGAAGGACTTGGCCGATGCTTTCCTGGACCAGTACAAGTTCAACTCTGAGATCGTGCCGGACCGGTACGACATGATGAGGATGACCAAGGGGAAGGATGAACCGGTACGGCAGTACGCCAAGAGATGGAGAGAGGCCGCCTCCCAGGTCAGGCCACCTATGCAATAGCCGGAGATGATCTCCACATTTATGGGCACACTAGGGCAGCCCTTTTACAACCATCTGGTGGGTCAGATAACCACCAACTTTGCAGCCCTGGTGCAGGTGGCTGACCGGATTGAAGAAGGGATCAGGTCAGGACGGCTGATAGACTACTCTACTCTGACTGGGCAGTCTGATTCCTCTGCCTCCATGGCCCAGAAGAAAGGGGCCGGGTTTAAAAAGACGGGGGCCCGAAAAGAAGGGGAGGTGAACCTGGTCCAGGCTCCTCCAGCTAAGAAGCCACTGCACGTCAACATCTCGGCACCCCAACAGGCCCAGCAGGCCCAGCAGTCGTACCAGACCCCGCTGAATGTCAACTTCTCTCCCTCTGTGCCAGCTAACACAAGGAGGACTTTTTCTAAGGAGGAGCGGGATGCCTGGTTCGCAGCAAGAAAGAACCGGGTTTTCACCCCTCTACCCATATCTCTGTCCCAACTACTGCCAACCCTGCTGAAAGGGGAATACTTGACTCTGAAGGAGCCTAACCCGAATGCCACCAGGGGGAGAAATTTTGACACATCAGTCACCTGTGATTTCCACATGGGTGCATCGGGGCATTCTACTGATAACTGCTGGGTGCTGAAGCATGCGGTCCAGGACCTGTTGGACCAGAAGGCCTTGGTGTTCAACACTGCTGCACCCGCCCCGTCGGGGAATGATATTGGGCAGAACCCTCTGCCTTACCACAATGGGGCAGGCCCATCCAACTCCATCACTGCCATATCCACCACCAGAAGGGCCTTTGACCCATCACAGCTCATAGCCCCTGTGGGGACTACAGTCCAGGTCCAATTTTTCCCAGAGGAGGACGAAGAGGAGATCAACATGGTCTCCCAAAAAAATAATAATCTTGCCGCTGAGGACATAAGTTCCTCTCTAAACCGGGTCTCTTCACTCATGGCCCAGATGAATACTGCAAGACCCCCATTGGTCTTCAATTGTAGTCCACCCACTTGTTCCCCATCCAAGCCGTCTAAGGCTCCACTGGTCATCAATCTTGACCCCACCACTGCTTCCATCACTTCTTCTGTCCCCACCAAATCCAAACTTCAACCCTTGGTTGTAAATGTGCAGCCAGCCCATACTATCCCTAAACCGGCCCATACATCCCGGTCCAGACTCCAGCCATTAGTGGTAAACATCCCTAAACTAGCCTATTCTGAGGCCGCTGTACCATGGAATTACAGCGAGGGAATCACGGCTACGGTTCCAGTGGTTAAAGACCAGAACCAGGAGGAGGTGAACCTCATGACGAGGTCAGGGAGATGTGCAGGGGGGGAGGAGAAAGAAAAGGAGACAGAAGCAGAAAAAGAAAAAAGAGAAAATGAAGAAAAAAGAAAACAGAAAGGAAAAAACAAAGTAGGAGAAGACACCCCCCAGGGTGCAGAAAATGAGGCAGCCGACCTCATAAAAATAATCAAAAAAAGTGAATTCAATCTTGTGGATCAGCTGAACAAGGTCCCGGCCCAGATTTCAATACTGGGCCTTTTGCTGAATTTTGAAAAGCACAGGGATGCATTGTTAAGGGTGCTACAGAGTGCACACGTATCCCAGACTATTGATCCGGACCAGCTTGGTAAAATGGTTGGTCAAATCTTGTCACATAATGTGATAAGTTTCTCAGAGGGTGAGATCAGCCCAGGTGGGTGTTATCATGTAGACCCTTTGCACATCACTGTGCTTTGTAAGGGCTGCATGGTTGCACGGGTTTTAATTGACAACGGGTCGGCATTAAACGTTTGCCCGTTAATCACTTTTACCAAGTTGGGCCTGGACCAGTCAAGGATCAAACGGAATGGGCGGATAGTGAGGGCTTTCGATAGCTCCAAGACCCACTCCCTAGGGGAGATTGAACTGCCGGTCACAATTGGGCCGAATATCTTTAACATCACATTTGAAGTGATGGATATACCCGCAGCATTCAATCTGCTCCTAGGAAGGCCGTGGATACATTCGGCTAGGGCAATACCATCCACGCTCCACCAGAGGGTGAAATATATAAGAGGGCAAAGGGTGATAACAGTCATAGCCGAAAACTTGGTGCCGCCCATCGTGTCACCTGATGTACCCTTGATCAATGTGGACCTAACTGTCGACAAGATTGCATTCCACTCATTCCAATTTGAGGCGGTCAATTACATACCTGGGGGGTGTGAGAAAAAGAAGGAAAAGGGGACCACTGCAGAAAAAATGGTTAAGAAAGTGATGGAGAAATATCACTTTCACCCAGGGAAAGGCCTGGGGATCAATCTGCAGGGGATGGTGGAGCCAATCACGGCTAAGAAGCTAGTCCCAAGGGTAGGGTTGGGCTTCAAGCCCAGAGGCTGGAGAAGAATGAAATATGAAGAAGGGGAGAGCAGAAGCAAAGGAAAACTCCCGCATCTGAGGGTGAACTTTCCAAAACCCTCCTACATAATCCAAATTTCTCCTCCCATGGACCAGTCCAAGCCTCCATACTGAAACATTAACCCATTTCAAAAGCCTTTTGTTTCGGCCCTACAACCCTATAACCCATCTCCAATACTGGGAGCAGTGGATGGGCCTGGACCACAGCCCGAGCAGCAGGTGGACTTTTCTGAAGATGTTGGTGCATTCTTCGCCATGACTGAGGGCGAAAAGACTGACGGTGACATGGACCTGCCGTTCATTGACTGGGCCGCAGTAAAGATTCCAGACAAGGTCATTTCTGGATTGGGCCCCGTAGCAGAAAAGGGCAGTACCCACCCGGTGATGATGGCATCGGATTCTGGGTTTGAAGAGCAGGCTTTCCCTATTTCCCCTGCTCCCCAAAATTTTGTACTGAACAATTGGGAGGAAACTCCCCTTACCTTTGAAGCAGCGTTAGTTCGGCAAACTGACGCGGCTTCCAAAAAAAAACTCCAATAGTGGATTGCCATTTCCCTGAAGGTTCTAATGGGCCTTCGTCTTCAGGGGAATTATGTTTAGAAGGCCCACAAAAAACCCAAAAAGATTTTTCTATTTTTTCTAGAAAATTTAAATTTTTCAAAAAGGTCCAAACCACTTATGAACCATATAATCAGACCGAATTGGACCAGGTTGAATATGACTTCGACCTTGAACTCGACTTTGATCTCATGGGGGTCGAAGAAGAGACCGAGGTCAAAGAAGAAGACGTTCCAAAAGAAATTGAATACCAATTAGAACGTCATGAAAAGGGGGTCCAACCTAATATTGAGGAGACCATATCCATAAATCTTGGGACCGAAGATGACCCAAAAATTGTAAAAATCGGGTCATGCTTGTCTGATGTGCAGAAAAATGAAATGTCACAGTTCTTGGCAGACTACAAAGATGTGTTTGCTTGGTCATATCGGGACATGCCGGGGTTGGACACTGACATGGTGGTGCACAAGTTGCCAATTTTGCCAGGGGTTAAGCCGATTAAGCAGAAGCTGAGAAGATTGAAACCTGAGTGGACTCTGAAGGTCAAGGACGAAGTGGTCAAACAGTTCCAAGCTGGATTTTTGGCAGTCTCTACGTACCCGGAATGGCTCGCAAACATAGTGCCGGTACCAAAGAAGGACGGGAATGTCCGAATGTGCGTGGATTATAGAGACTTAAACAGGGCAAGCCCAAAGGACGATTTTCCGCTTCCACACATCGACATTCTGGTCGATAATACTGCGGTACACAGTCTTTTCTCTTTCATGGATGGGTTCTCGGGATATAATCAGATCAAGATGGCTATGGAGGATCAAGAAAAAACAGCATTTATCACACCTTGGGGCACATTCCACTATACAGTCATGCCGTTCGGACTCAAGAATGCCGGGGCAACATATCAGCGGGCCATGACTGCACTATTCCATGACATGATCCATAAGGAGATGGAGGTCTACGTGGACGATATGATTTCCAAATCATGCAAGGAGGAGGACCACTTGATCAACCTGAAGAAAGTGTTTGATCGTCTCAGGAAGTACAGCTTAAGGCTTAACCCGGCTAAATGCGTCTTTGGGGCTACATCAGGAAAGTTGCTTGGGTTTATAGTGAGCCGAAGGGGAATTGAAATTGACCCGGCTAAAGCCAAGGCCGTAATTGAAATGCCAGCACCCAGAACTGAGAAGGAGGTCAGGGGTTTTCTTGGAAGGATTCAATACATAAGCCGGTTCATAGCACAGCTCACTGCTATCTGTGAACCAATTTTCAAACTTTTGAGGAAAGACAACCCGACGGTCTGGAATGAGGACTGCCAGCAGGCATTTGACACAATAAAGAGGTATTTGCTGAACCCACCTGTGCTAGCGCCACCAACTCCAGGAAGACCACTGATCCTGTACTTGTCAGTGTTGGAAACGTCGATGGGATGTGTCTTGGGGCAGCATGATGAGACTGGTAGAAAAGAAAGGGCAATTTACTATCTGAGTAAAAAATTCACGGAATATGAAGCTAAGTACTCATCATTGGAGAAGACTTGCTGTGCTCTAGTATGGGCCACTCAGAGGCTAAGGCATTATTTCCTTAGTCACTCCACACTATTGATATCCCGGATGGACCCGCTGAAGTATTTATTTGAGAAACCGGCACTGACTGGCAGGACGGCAAAGTGGCAACTGCTACTGTCTGAGTTTGACCTCACATACATCACCCAGAAGGCAATCAAGGGTCAAGCCATAGCTGATCACCTGGCTGCACATCCTCTGCCAGAATATCAACCCTTGAAGACCAATTTTCCAGATGAGGCAATCCTGTACACTGAAGAGGAGGACAGTAAGAGTTCTTGGCAGATGTTCTTTGATGGGGCCGCCAATATGAATGGGAACGGAATAGGGGCAGTCTTGGTTAAACCAGATGGTTCACACATCCCGATTGCAGTAAAGCTGAGATTCCAGTGCACCAATAACATAGCAGAATATGAGGCATGCATAATTGGATTGCAAGCAGCCATGGATCATGGAGTAGAGGAACTTGACGTATACGGGGATTCGAGTCTTATCATCTTCCAAACAACTGGTGAGTGGAAAACCAAGGATCACAAATTGATCCCCTATCACCAGTATTTGGAAGAAATAAGTACAAATTTCACTCGAATTTCCTTCAACTATATGCCAAGGGCCAAAAATCAGTTTGCAGATGCTCTAGCAACTTTGGCTTCAATGGTCAGCATACCAGAAGGAGTAGACATCAGACCGCCGGAAATTGAGGTTAGAGATAAACCGGCTTACTGTCTCGTTCTAGAGGGAGCACCAGAAGAAGAAGCACCATGGTTTCAAGATATCAAGAATTTCTTGAATAATCAGAGTCTGCCAGAAAATGCCACTGCTACTGAGAAGAGGACAATACAGAGATTGGCTGGTCAATTTCTGCTAAGTGGTGGACATGTGTACAAGAGGTCACATAATGACATTCTGCTAAGATGCGTAGCTAAGGCTGAATCGGAAAGGTTAATCGAGACGGTACATGGAGGAGTCTGTGGGCCCCATATGAGTGGGCACATGCTGGCTAAGAAGATCCTGAGGCTGGGATACTACTGGACGACCATGGAGCACGATTGCTGTATACATGTCAGGAGGTGCCACCAATGCCAGATATATGCAGATAACAAGCATGCACCCCCAGGTGAGCTGCACAACATGACATCACCCTGGCCCTTCTCTATGTGGGGCATAGATGTCATTGGCATGATCTCCCCTAAAGCATCGAACGGACACAGATTCATCTTGGTGGCAATTGATTATTTCACTAAGTGGGTGGAAGCAGCATCATATGCGAATATCACAAGCAACCATGTTATTAAATTTTTGAAGCACAATATCATTTGTCGCTATGGACTGCCAAGTGCCATAGTATCAGACAATGCTTCAAATATTAAGAACAAGGACATGAAGAAAATGTGTGAGCAGTTTCAGATCACCCACCATAAGTCAGCTCCATACAGGCCAAAGATGAATGGGGCTGTAGAAGCAGCCAATAAGAATATAAAGAAAATCATTCAGAAGATGGTAGTGAGCTACAAGGATTGGCATGAAATGCTGCCACTTGCTCTGCATGCATACAGAACCTCGATCCGGACCTCAACTGGTGCAACCCCGTATTCCCTAGTCTATGGAATGGAAGCAGTCTTGCCAGTGGAAGTAGAGATCCCATCACTCCGAGTGCTCATGGAAGCAGAACTAGAAGAAGCCGAATGGGTCCAGTCGAGACATGATCAACTTAACCTGATAGAAGAAAAGCGGTTAAAAGTGCTTTGCCATGGACAGTTGTACCAGAAGAGAATGGCCCGGGCCTACAATAAGAAAGTAAGGCCCAGAACTTTCCAAGAAGGAAACTTAGTGCTAAAGAAAATTCTACCATTTTTGGAAGACCCTCGTGGTAAGTTCAAGCCCAATTGGGAAGGCCCATATGTCGTCAAGAAAGTCCTATCAGGGGGAGCACTCATCTTAGCAGAAATGGATGGGTCAGATTTTCCTGAGCCCATTAACTCTGATGCGGTAAAAAGGTATTTCCCTTGAGTGAATATTTCTGGGAAATGATCCGAGGCCATTTTTCTTTATTTCCTTCAAAAATTTTAATCCCTAGTCTAGCCAAGTTGAGCCGGTTCGTTTCTTTGATAAACCCAAACCGGATTTACAGTCTTAAATTGGGGCAAAATCAATTGGGGCAAAAGTGAGGAAAGAAAAAGAAAAAGAGAGGAAAAGCAATGGAAATGGCAAATGAAAGCCAAGTGTGAAAAAAGATGCAAAAAAATGCAATTTGGGGGAAAAGGGTTAAATTCATCATGACTGTAAGTCCGGTTGACCTATTTCCACACTTGAAAATTTTGGGCCTTTAATACCCTTTCTTTCATAAACTGAGCCTAGCCTTTATTTCGTCCTATTTTTAAGCCCTCGGTGATCTTAGCTTGTTCATTCAAATATCAGAGTAGGATGGGTGATGACAGAATTCAGAAGCCGGCCCTAGTGAAAACCGTAACTGGCGCTAGGGGCAATATTGGCAAAAAGGCAAAAAGAAAAGAAAAATGAAGAAAAATCAGAGGTTGAGTTGATCATGGGGATCTGAGCTTTAAGCAAAGTTGGCATGAGCAGAATGGGGCAGTTTTGGCATTTTGGGGATGACTCTAAAGGTCCTAAGATGGACGGTTCTGATCCTTCAGTATTTTGTGGACTACCTTTTTCATTATTTAACCTGGTTTTAATTCATTTAATTATAGGTGATTAAGTGCATGGACCACATTTCAAAAAATACAAAAAAATATAAAAAGGAAAAATTATACTTTGGCCAGTGATGAGAAATCAAATACTTTTCATAAAACCTTTGTTTTTACAAGCATCTGAGCATTCTGCGGCCAATAATATAAAAACTTTATTTTGAATTAAAACCTTTGTATTTCCACTATTGGAGTTCAATTTTATACAAAGGTATGAAAAATGTGCAGGAAATAAAGCTAGTCTCCTAGCCGCTCCTCAAGCTCCCGAATCCGAGCTGCCTAAGCTGCAATGACTCCTGAAGCCCCCTCTGCAGCGGGATCACTCAAGAAGGAAATGACCTCATCTGAAAGGGCCTGCTTAATCCTCATACTCCTAAGGCTGGCCAAAGTATCCTGGTACTTCTGCCGGATCATACGGACCTCGAAGCAGCGGGCTTGCCTTTGCTCCTCCAGCTTCTCTTCCACGGCAATACGGCGTGAGATCTGCTCTTCAAGCTGCCTCTCCAGATAAGCATCCTGTATCCTGAGCTCCTGGGCCTCCCGTACCCATATCTGCTGAAGCCGCTTATGAGAAGCCCGCTCAGACTCTAGAATGTCCTCATAGGTGGGAGCCAAGACTACAGGAGGATCTTCGGGTACTGGGGCCTGAGTCTGTATCTGCTCCTTGATCCAGAAGAGATAATCCTTCACATGGGCTTCTGAGAAGACTGGACCATGCATAAAGCGGACATAGGACCATTCCTTCATCAACCAGGCATTCAGCTTCATAGAAAGGGGCCCAAGACGATCCTCATATCCACATGGGATGATAATCCCCTGGGTCGCTCGGAACTGACGAAGGACCCGCAGAGGAAGATAAAGCACTGCATGCCTCAGGCCCGCCAGAATCAGAAAGTTGCGGTCTCGGAAGCTAATCACTGTCTCCGCATTAGGCTGATAAGTACCAGGCCATCTCACCTGGTCATCCTGAAGCGAGCCCAAGAAAGTAAACCAGCCCTGTTTGCCCCCTGGAATATCGGGGCACCCCCTGTTGCTCATCAATAGAGGGACTTTCAGACTCGGGAAGAAGTGTCGATTGATCTCTTCAATTTGGCTCAAATGATCAAGTAGCCAAAGCTGCAAAGGAAGAGAGAGGTGTCAGCACATTGTATAAAAAAAAAAAAAAAAAAAAAAAAAAGCAAGAAAGGCAAAAAAGGAAAGCCAAAAAGCAAGAAAAAAAGAAAAAAAAAAACTTTTTACCTGCAAGATCTGGGCACATGCTAGGAAGCGTTTCGACTTCCTATTGTAGCAGTCGGTTAAGGCCTGATATATCCCAGCTAAAATCATAGGGGCCAACCTCTCCCGCTCCCTAACCTGGCATATCACAGAAATCAAGGCCAAGTCCACCTCATCATCATCCCGTGGGAAAAGCAACTGGTTGACCACTATCAGGGTCAACGCATTGAATCGGGCCTCCTTATCTTCTCCCCTCAAAAGCTTCTCAGTCAAAAAAGCCTTAGATAGGGTCAAAAGGGTATCAGAATCCCCCAAGTCCTTCTTCCCTATGCCCAAAAAAGTAGAAGCTTCCTTCTTGTAACTGGGCCTAAGAGGTGGATTCACCACCTTCTCATCAAACCTCAGGCCCAGGATGGTTTCCACCTCCTCAATGGTTGGGGTCATCTCATGGGTCCCAAAACGGAACAAGTTGAGATCAGGAACCCAATGACCAATCATGGCCTCTATAATCTCCCACTTGAAGGGAACCTTGGGAATGAGCAGGGTATGGCCTAGGTTGGTAGTACCCCATCTCCTCTCCTCATCTAGGGTCATAGAGTTAACCCACCTTGTGTAAAAGGAATCCACAGGGTTGTACCTAGTGAGATTTGGGGGTTTTGATCTAAAAGGCTGTTTTGCAGGGAAGGCAGTGTGGACAGACAATAATGGGGCAGAAGATGATCCGGATTCCATTGGATGTGACGGGGGCAAGCTAGAACTCAAGAGGAGGAGGAAAAAGGCGAAAAAGGGGGTTTCTAAACTCAAAAACTCGTAAAAAATGCTCAAATCCCGAGGCTGGTTGCATTTATAGCATCTTTTAACGTATCCGGTAACTCAGACCGGATACAAAGGCTTCATTAATATCCGGATATGTATACCGGATACAAAGGATTGGATGAATATCCGGTATAACATACCGGATACAAAGACCGATCAATGTATCCGGTATGTCAGACCGGATACAAAGAAAAACAGCAGAAAAATGAGCTAAGGATGAAAAATCCGAATTTTTTACCTGTTTTACCTGTGTACAAGTCATAACGGCATAAAATTGAGAGCAAAAGATGTTCAAGACCAGATAGAATGAATAAAAAGTTTTCTTTCATATATATGCAAGTTTTTTGTACAAGGAATGATGAGATCAATACATGAAAAGAAGAAATCCTAATCTACTGCTAATGTGCAGGATCATCCACGCGTCCTCGGCCGCGTCCACCTCTACGGCCTCTCCCTCGAAGCGCTCTACCCCTAGAATAGGCAAGAATACGCTCGGCTGCATGGCGAGGATGCCGACCCACCACCTGGTGGAGCTGATACTCCAGGCAATACTCCTCGATGTCTGGGGGCAGAGCAGGAGTGGAATCTGGGGAGGAAGCCTCTGGCTCAACAGCAATCGGCCCAATTGGACCCTCAGCCATAGCAGGCTCTGCTCCCGCAGCTCCAGAAGACCCGGCAGCAGAAGAATGGCCAGGAGCAGAAACATCTGGATCAACAGGGAAAAAAAAATCAGAAATGAAAGCATCAGAATAAACCAAAGAGGAAAAAATTAAAGAAAGCATACCAGGGATATCTACAGCAGGCACTGGAGGATCCGGATCCACTGGGTCAGCAGCAGGGACCTCCTCCGGCTCAGGAACCATCACTGGAACAGCTGGGGCATCCGCAGGAGCAACCGCCGGCAGCAATAGGCGTCACCGGAGTTGCTGGAGATCGCCGGAAAAGCAGGACGAGTCGTCAGGGACGAGGACGAAAGCCTGGAGCCGGTCTGAGTAATCGGAGCAAGAAGAAAAGAAATGAAAAGTCGCGGTCGCGCGCGACTTAAGTAAACCTGGAGGATCCGGATACTCAGGCCGGATACCCGTAGGCCCTTGATTATTCGGATATACCGGATACCAAAGAAAAAAAGAAAAAAAATAGAAAAAACAGGAAAAAAACAGAAAAAATAGGAAAAAACAGAAAAAATAGAGAAAAAACAGGGAAAAATAGAGAAAAAGAAGAAAAGAAAAAGAAGGAAAAGAAAAAAAATAGAAAAAAAAAGAGAAAAGAAAAGAAAAAAAGAGAAGAAGAAGAAAAGGAAAAAAAGAAAAAAAGCAAACTTGTGCTATAATTCTTACTATGTTCTCAAAATCCTATTTTTGTCTTGAAATCCACCTCACAGCCACAAGAGCTCTGTGGAATTTAGGACAACTTTGGGAAATGTGCCTGGTCAAAGGGATGATATCCACTCAATTTTTAACTTGGTTTGATAAAAAAATCAGTTTTTCAAAAATCCTATTTTTGGGCTTAAAATCCACTTCACAGCCACAAAGGGCTCAGTGGAATTTAAGAACTCTTGGAGAGATGCCCCCCCTTAAAGTGAGGGCTTTTTGGCAAATCTCCACTCAAAAATGGTTTTCTACAGAAATTGAATTGAACCGAGCAAATCATGCTCAAGGGAATGTAATTTGGGCTTGTCTACTCTTTGCAGCTCACTGCTTCGCAGCTCCCACAAAGAGGGGCAGTTGTAGACACCCCAAATTGCACAAACAATCATCAAAAATCATTATCTCCTGGAAAGCCAGCACAGAATTTGAAGAAAATAAATTTTTGCCTGTATCCGGATACTCAATCCGGATACAAGTGCTCCTCCCCGTATCCGGATAGTCGTACCGGATACGTGTGAGCCTTAGCGTATCCGGTACCATGTACCGGATACCTTAGGGCCCTTTGTTATCCGGTCTGATATATCGGATACCTTAAGTTTGCTCAAAATTAGGGTTTTCCGAGAGCTTTTCACTTTTACCATCATGTCCCTCATTAAATGAGGGGAAATCGCGGAAATAACCTTAGGGTTTAGGTTGGAGGGGTTCTAGACATTAAGTTGTGTCTACCAATGACCTTAGCCCTTGCCTATAAATAGGAGCCTCCTCCTTGAGCAAAAGGCACACAACTCTTGTTTTGAATTCTCGCAAAGAAGAACTCCAAGAGAAGAAGAAAACAGCTGTGGAATCGCCTCCAGAACTCAGGTAAGCCTCAACTTTTTCTTTTTATTTTCTGTCTTTACATTCCTAGATGTAGATCTCTTCTTCTACCTTTCTGTAGTGTAAAGCCTTGTTTGTATGTGTGGAAATCCTTCCCCGGCTCAAAGTATCTCAAGACTCCCCTAGCCGTAAAACGTGAAGGCGGATCTAGGAGAAACGAGACTGGGGATTGACCCTAGTGCTAGAACCCATGTAGCATAAGGCTTTTGATTGATTGTAAACCGTTCCATATTCAAAGTACCCTTGATTATCTTAAAGAGAACAGAGGGAAACGATAATGGAACGGAACCCTAGGCTATGCTAGAACCTATTTTGTTGAATCTATATGCATGTGTATGGACCTTGCTTGGTTTTTTTCACTTTTGCACACATATCACTATTTTGGCGGGATAAGCTCATATTTGGGGTTTATTGCATTTATTGTGATAAATCTCAAATAAATGGCCTCAATCAATTATGGAATGCCTTTCGGATGATTTTAAAGTATTTGTGTTCATCTTGCACGAATTTCATTTTTATCAATTTTCGGACTTGGTTTTACTCAAAAAAATGGCTTAGCTTGACAGCACCTGTACCCTTACTTCGGACGCCCGTAACTTCATCATCCGGATGAATTTTGGGGTGATTCCAGAACCATGGGAAAGGTGAGGCTGTCTAGTTTATGTCCACCAAATTTCATGAATTTTCATCTAGCCGATATTTGACACCTCTCTGTCGAAGTTGAGTGGACAGTTCAGGTTCAAATACAGAACTTGTCACTTCGACGGACCGCCATGTGTTCGTTTTAAGTCCGATTCGAGCGGTTTTTATTTCTGAGTACTCCTTTTTGAGTTTATTTTCAAATCCAGTTGGTTTCATAATTTTTGGATTCCATTTGAATTATTGGTAGCCGATTTACTCAGAACTGCTCATTTGCATTTTTCTGGGTAAATCTGTGATCTTCGGGGCCTGTTCGGGAGACCACCCAAGGCACACCCGAAGGGATTTTTGTATGAGGCTAGTTTCTGTTGAAAGATGGCCATACAGACTTCAATCACACCAAATTTCACGGATTTCTATGTAGTGGATTTGTCTAGACAATTTTCCAAAGTTGCCCACTTACTACTTTTAAAAATCCCCAACAGCAACTTCAAAGGAGCATAACTCCTAGATTTTTCATCGGAATGAAGTGAAATTTTGCATGAGACTCTTGTTTACCCTAATATTTCGAATGGATTTGGTTTGGGTCAATTTAGAATCGGATTTGAATGATTTCAAGGCAAATGGTATACTTTTTACCAAATTTTCCGAATTTGATTTAACTTGGTTTGGAGCAATTTGTGCTTTGATTTCCATCTTTTGAGATATTCCAGAAATGATATTGACATAAGAGAGGATCTAAAATCCATTTAGATCTTCATGTGAAAATATCATACATTAATCCTTTTTCAAGGTTTTCTATGATTTTTAGCAAGCTTTCTTACTTTATTTTTTGCATGAACATACACTTGGCAACCACTTCGTGTGGATGAATGGGGGTGCCTAACACCTTCCCCCGTTCATAATCTAATCCCCTTACCCATCTCTGGATTTGATTTTCAAGTAGGGTTATTTTTATCCTAGAATGTTTCTTTTGGCTATTTTTGTCTACTTTTGAATCTTTGGTGTCCATTCTCACCCCAAAATCATGAATGGTGGCGACTCTCCCGTTTTTGCGTTGAGCCCGTGTGTTGACGGATGGACGATCACTCCGGTGATTTTTTCCCATGTCTCACAGTAGTGTAAAGCCTTCTTTGTGTGTGAAAATCCTTCCCCGGCTCAAAGTATCTCGAGACTCCCCCTAGCCGTAAAACGTGGAGGCGGGATCTAGGAGAAACGAGACTTGGGATTGACCCTAGTGCTAGAACCTATGTAGCATAAAGCCTTTTGATTGATTGTAAACCGTTTCATATTCAAAGTACCCTTGATTATCTTGAAGAACCGTGTTTAACGGGGAGAGAGAACAGAGGGAAACGATAATGGAACGGAACCCTAGGTTGTTTTAGAACCTTATTTTGATGCATGCTATGTTGTTCTATTGATCTTATATGGTTTCTCACATTTGCACATACATAGCACCATTTTGACGGGATAGGCTCATATTTGGGGTTTATTACATTCATTGTGATAAATCTCAAATAAATGGCCTCAATCAATTCTGGAGTGTTTTCAAGTGATTTTTTTAAGGTTTTGGATTCATCTCACACGAATCTCACACACTTTATCACAGTTTTGAGTTGGTTTTACTCAAAAAGGGCCTAACTGGACAGCACCTGTACCCTGACTTCGGACGCTCATAACTTCATCGTCCGGATGAATTTTGGAGCGATTCCAGAACCATTGAAAAGGTGAGGCTGTTTAGTTTATGTCCACCAAATTTCATAAATTTCCATCGAACGGATTTTTGACACCTCTCTGTCGAAGTTAAGTGGACAGTTCAGGTTCAAATACAGAACTTGTCACTTCGACGGAGCGCCATGTGTTCGTTTTAAGTCCGATTCGAGTGATTTTTGTTTCTGAGTACTCCTTTATGAGTCTATTTTCAAATCCAGTTGGTTTCATAATTTTTGGATTCCATTTGAATTATTGGTAGCCGATTTACTCAGAACTTTTCAATGGCATTTTTCTGGGTAAATCTGTGATCTTCGGGGCCTGTTCGGGAGACCACCCAAGGCACATCCGAAGGGATTTTTGTATGAGGCTAGTTTTTTTTGAAAGATGGCCATACAGACTTCAATCACACCAAATTTCGTGGATTTTTATGGACTTAATTTTTCTATGCAATTTCCCAAAGTTGCCCACTTATCACTTTTAAAAATCCCCAGCAGCAACTTCAAAGGATCATAAATCCTAGGATTTTTATCGGAATGAAGTGAAATTTTGCATGAGACCCTTATTTACTATAATCTTTCAAATGGATTTGGTTTGATTTAAAATTGTATTTGAATGATTTCAAGACAAATGGCATTACTTTTCACCGAATTTTCCGGATTTGATTCAACTTGGTTTTTGAATAACTTGTGCTTTGATTTACATCTTTTTGTGATATTCCAGAAATGATATTGACATAAGAGAGGATCTAGAATCCATTTAGATCTTCATGTAAAAATATCATACATTGGTCCTTTTTCAAGGTTTTCTATGATTTTAGCAAGCTTTCTTATTTTTGCATGAACATACACTTGGCTACCACTTCGTGTGGATGAATGGGGGTGCCTAACACCTTCCCCCGTTCATAATCTAATCCCCTTACCCGTCTCTGGATTTGACTTTCAAGTAGGGTTATTTTTACCCTAGAATTTGCCTTTTTACACTTTTTGATAATTTTTGATGATTTTGGTGTCCATTCTCACCTCAAAATTATGAATGGTGGCGACTCTCCAACTTTTATTTCGAGCCCCGTGTGTTGACGGAGGGATGATCATTCCGGTGATTTTTCCATGTCTCACAACTGGCGACTCTGCTGGGGACTTGTGGATTTAAGCCATTTTGTGTATTTGTTCATGCTTTTTATTTATTTGGAATGCTTGCTATTTTGATTGTGCATGTTGTTGTATTTTGAAATCTGATGAGGATGCTTTGAAATTTACATGGATAAAGGCATGTGTATATTATTGGATTATGCCTAGGATCATGTTTATGGGCTTATCTTGGTGTGCATGCCTACTTGTTATATTCTTGTACCATGTCTTGTGAGGTTTTAGTGCCATATTTTGAGCATGAAAATAAAGTGCAAAAATCCAATAGCTAAATGTATATTTTTGGGGTTCCCAAGCATGTTTACCCCCAATTCAAACCTTTCTTGTGCCATACTTTAGGTATTAAATTTCTAGGCCTTGATTTGGGTATGAATGAAGCATGTTGAGTACCAAAGATGAAGAATACTAAATCTGAAAATTCAGTAGATATTTTGGGCTTTTTCAAGCATGTTTTCCTCAACAAAACACCTCTTGTACAATACATTTAGGTGCTATATTTTTAGGCTTGGGTTTGGGCATAAAACAATGTCACTTGAGCACAAAAAATGAAGAACAAAAAATCTGGAAATTTCAGTGTATATTTTGGGGTTTTCAAGCATGTTTCAACCATCAAAACCTTTCTTATATCATGTCAAGTAGTTGCTAAAATTTTTAGGCTTCAATTTGGGTAGAAATGGTACACTTTGAGCATGAGAAAAAACATGAAAATCTGGAAATTTGGGGTAATACTTTTGGAGTTTCAAGCATGCCTTCCATGTTTTAATTGGTTTGAACAATAACATGCTTTGGGTGTCACTTTTGGTCATAAGCATGTTTGGGTGTTTATCATCTTGATTGGCTTGTATTTTGCTTTCAATATGATAATTGTTTATGCCTTGGCTTGAAATTGAATGCATGGCTACGAAAAAGAGTGGCAAGGGGCTGGGACGTTGTGAATGTACCTCAATTTTAAATGCACTTGAGCACAATAAACACTTTGCACAACCTACCCTTTTACCTATAGGAAGTTGAACCATGAATGTGGGTAGCTTGGCGCACCGAGGTCGTAACTTCGGAAAGCGAAAGTGAAAGCATTCACCTTAGAATTTGAGTCAATGATGTGATGACAATGGGATCTGTGATTCGATTCCGGGCATCACTAGACTTGAGTTCTAAGTTGCCAATTAAGCCAAAACCCAAAAACCATACGCTTGAAGGTGGAGAAACACGTTTTCAGCTAAAAGCACACAATTGCGTTTGGGGAATTGGGTGTAAATGTGGGAAGGCCGTTTGCATGTTTTACAGGCCAAGGTATAATGTGAATACCATATTAAATGAAGGTAATACAAGGTGGCAAGGTATAGCCATGTTCTTTTCATGAATGTATGAATTGTGGCAAGTATGATGTCCAAGCCTAATCCGGGGCAAGTTTTGAGGGTCAAGTTAAGGTGAACATCAAGTGGGAATGAAAAAAAACCTAATTTGGTGAAAAAATGAGTCAAAAATGGCCATTTCGGCATTAACCGGCAACTCAGGCCGGTTAAGAACACTTTCCTTCATATCCGGTATAGATTAACAGATACAAAGACATATGCGTGTATCTGGTCATGGTTACCGGATACAATAAGGCATATTCTTATTCGGTATATTATACCGGATACATTCAAAAAATGCACAAATTGGCTTTTCAGCCCAAATTTTCAGAATAAAATGCCTAAAACACTGTGGATAATCCTTAGGCACCCCGAAAAGAACATAAAAAATGTTCCAAAAATACAAAATCAAAAAAAAAAAAAAAAAATACAAAAAAACAAAAAAACAAAAAAGAATAAAATAAAATATTCTTTCAGGATTTAACCTAATTTTGAAAATCAAAGAGGGAACCAAGGTGTCATATTTTTTGATACCAATTCAACTCAAACGTATTTCAATCAAGCTTTTGCATTTGAAAACTGAGAAAATTCAGAAGAGAGAAACCTTTGGTTGGTTATTTTTATCAATCAAAGTCAAAACTTTTTAGGACATTTGGAAGCCTCAGAATATTCCAAGAACCTTTGTTTGGTCACGAGAACCACTCAAAGTCAAAACTTTTTAGGACATTTGGAAGCCTCAAAATATTCCAAGAACCTTTGTTTGGTCACGAGAACCACTCAAAGTCAAATCTTTTTAGGACATTTGGAAGCCTCAGAATATTCCAAGAACCTTTGTTTGGTCACGAGAACCACTCAAAGTCAAAACTTTTTAGGACATTTGGAAGCCTCAGAATATTCCAAGAACCTTTGTTTGGTCACGAGAACCACTCAAAGTCAAAACTTTTTACCTTTGTTTGGTCACGAGAACCACTCAAAGTCAAAACTTTTTAGGACATTTGGAAGCCTCAGAATATTCCAAGAACCTTTGTTTGGTCACGAGAACCACTCAAAGTAAAAACTTTTTAGGACATTTGGAAGCCTCAGAATATTCCAAGAACCTTTGTTTGGTCACGAGAACCACTCAAAGTCAAAACTTTTTAGGACATTTGGAAGCCTCAGAATATTCCAAGAACCTTTGTTTGGTCACGAGAACCACTCAAAGTCAAAACTTTTTAGGGCATTTGGAAGCCTCAGAATATTCCAAGCAAAAAAAATAAAAAATAAATAAATAAAAATGAAAAAAAAAAAAAAAAAAAATTGGACTGGTGTTCACCTGACCTACTTGTCTACATTTATAGGGGTGTGTTTCAAATTAAATGGAAGCTGACTTGTGTCTTTGTTTTTCTTACCCAGGTACAATTATTTGCAACCATTGCTCCCGTGACCAGATCCAAAACCAGAGCCATGAACACTGAAGAGAACCAAGCCCAAGCCACCGTACCTGCTCAAGACTTTGCTCAGCTGCAAGAGCAGGTGGCCGGTCTGGCCAAGATGCTGGGAGACTTACTGGCGGCTCAGGCCCAGGCCCAAAATCAAGCCTCTACTTCCCATCCGGCACCACCACCTCAGGCCTACATGCCGCCTCCGGCTCAACCCATGCCGGAGCCCATTTCTGAACCAGTCCCTGAACCCATTTTGATCAGGGAAAATACAGCAGAATCTGAGAAAGAGCTGGAAAAGGAAAAGGCCAGAGAAGAGATGGAGAAGAAAATGCTGCTCAGGATAGAAAGTATCCAGGAAGAGCTGAAGGAAGTGAAGGGAGGAAACAGCCATGGAGGCACCACCTTCGAGGATCTGTGCATGTACCCTGACGTATGTCTGCCGGCTAAGTTCAAGTGTCCGGACTTCGACAAATTTGATGGCACGGGCTGCCCAATGAGCCACTTAAAACTGTACTGCGGAGCCCTATGCCAATTTGGCCGAGATGACGGCATACTGATCCAACTATTCCAGAGGAGTTTGACCGGGTCAGCTCTCAGGTGGTTCGCTACAGTGGACCATGGAAGGATCAGGAGGTGGAAGGACCTAGCCGACGCCTTCTTAGACCAACATAAATTCAACTCTGAGATCGTGCCAGACCGGTACGACATGATGAGGATGAGCAAGGGGAAGGATGAGCCGGTACGGCAGTACGCCAAGAGGTGGAGAGAGGCCGCCTCCCAGGTCAGGCCACCTATGCAAGAACCAGAGATGATCTCCACATTCATGGGCACACTGGGGCAGCCTTTCTACAACCATCTGGTGGGCCAGATCACCACCAACTTTGCAGCCCTGGTACAGGTAGTGGACCGGATCGAGGAAGGGGTCAGGTCAGGAAGGCTAATAGACTACTCTACTCTGACTGGGCAGTCTGATTCCTCTGCCTCCATGGCCCAGAAGAAAGGGGCTGTATTTAAAAAGACAGGGGCCCGAAAAGAAGGAGAAGTGAACCTGGTCCAGGCTCCTCCAGCCAAGAAGCCACTCCACGTGAACATCTTTGCACCCCAATAGGCCCAACAGGCCCAGCACGCTTATCAGACCCCGCACAATGTCAATTTCTCCCCTTCCGTACCTGCAAACCAGAGGAGGGCCTTTACTAAGGAGGAGCGGGAAGCCTGGATGGCAGCAAGGAGGAATAGAGTCTTTACTCCTCTCCCGATATCGCTGTCCCAACTGCTGCCAACCCTGCTGAAGGGGGAATATTTGACTCTGAAAGAGCCCAACCCGAATGCCCCGAAGGGGAGAAATTTTGATCCAGCAATCACATGCGACTATCACATGGGTGCGCTAGAGCACTCTACTGACACTTGCTTGATGCTGAAGCATGCGGTCTAGGACCTGTTGGACCAGAAGGCTTTGGTCTTTAACACTGCTGCACCCGCCCCGTCGGGAAATGATATTGGGCAGAACCCTCTGTCGTACCACAATGGGGCAGGCCCATCCAACTCCATCACAGCTATATTCACCACGAGAAGGGCCTTTGACCCATCTCAGCTTATAGCACCCGTGGGGACCACAGTCCAGGTCCATTTTTTCCAAGAGGAGGAAGAGGAGGAGATCAACATGGTCTCCCAAAAAAATAATAATCCTGCTGCTGAGGACATAAGCTCCTCTTTAAACCGGGTCTCTTCACTCATGGCCCAGATAAATACTGCAAGGCCTCCATTGGTCTTCAATTGCAGTCCACCCATCTATTCACCATCCAAGCCGTCCAAGGCTCCACTGGTCATCAACCTTGACCCCACCACTGCTTCCATCACTTCTTCTGTCCCCGCAAAATCCAAACTTCAACCCTTGGTTGTAAATGTGCAGCCAGCCCAGACTATCCCTAAACCGGCCCATACATCCCGGTCCAAACTCCAGCCACTAGTGGTTAACATCCCTAAATTAGCCTACTCTGAGGCCACTGTACCATGGAATTACAGCGAGGGAATCACGGCTACGGTTCCAGTGGTTAGGAACCAGAACCAGGAGGAGGTGAACCTCATGACGAGGTTGGGGAGAAGTGCAGGGGGTGAAGAGAAAGAGAAGGAGACAGAAGCAGAAAAAGAAAAAAAAGAAAATGAGTGAAAAAGAAAACAGAAAGGAAAAGCAAAAATAGGAGAAGACACCCCCCAGGGTGCAGAAAATGAGGCAGCCGACCTCATAAAAATAATCAAAAAAAGTGAATTCAATCTTGTGGATCAGCTGAACAAGGTCCCGGCCCAGATTTCAATACTGGGCCTTTTGCTGAATTTTGAAAAGCACAGGGATGCATTGTTAAGGGTGCTACAGAGTGCACACGTATCCCAGACTATTGATCCGGACCAGCTTGGTAAAATGGTTGGTCAAATCTTGTCACATAATGTGATAAGTTTCTCAGAGGGTGAGATCAGCCCAGGTGGGTGTTATCATGTCGACCCTTTGCACATCACAGTGCTTTGTAAGGGCTGCATGATTGCACGGGTTTTAATTGACAACGGGTCGGCGTTAAACGTTTGCCCGTTAATCACTTTTACCAAGCTTGGTCTGGACCAGTCAAGGATCAAGCAAAATGGGCGGATAGTGAGGGCTTTTGATAGCTCCAAGACCCACTCCCTAGGGGAGATTGAACTGCCGGTCACAATTGGACCAAATATCTTTAACATCACATTTGAGGTGATGGATATACCCGCAGCCTTCAATCTGCTCCTAGGAAGGCCGTGGATACATTCGGCTAGGGCAATACCATCCACGCTCCACCAAAGGGTGAAATATGTAAGAGGGCAAAGGGTGATAACAGTCCTAGCCGAAAACTTGGTGCCGCCCATCGTGTCACCTGACGTACCCTTAATCAATGTGGACTTGACTGTCGACAAGATTGCGTTTCACTCATTTCAGTTCGAGACGGTCAATTACATACCTGGGGGGTGTGAGAAAGAAAAAAGAAAGGGGACTACTGCAGAAAAAATGATAAAGAAAGTGATGGAAAAATACCACTTTCACCCGGGGAAAGGCCTGGGAGTCAATTTGTAGGGAATGGTGGAGCCAATCACGGCTAAGAAACTGATCCCTAAAGTGGGACTGGGGTTTAAACCCCGAGGCTGGAGGAGGATGAAGCATGAAGAAGGAGAGGAAAGAAGCAAAGGAAAACTCCCTCATTTAAGGGAAAGTTTTCCAAAACCCTCTTGCATCATCCAACTGTCTCCTCCTATGGACCAATCAAAACCTCCCTACTACAATGTCAACCTATTTCAAAAGCCTTCTGTTTCGACCTTGCAACCCTATAACCCATCTCCTACAGTTGAAATGGTGGGTGGGCCTGGGCCACAACTAGAGCAGCGGACAGACTTCTCTGAAGATGTGGGGGCTTTCTTCGCCATGACTGAAGGCGAGAAAACTGGTAGTGACAACGAGCTACCGTTCATTGACTGGGCCGTAGTGAAGATTCCGGATGAGGTTATATCTGGATTGGGCCCCGTAGCAGAAAAGGGCAGTACCTACCCGGTGATGATGGCATCGGATGCTGGGCTTGAGGAGCAGGCTTTCCCTATTTCCCCTGCCCCCCAAAATTTTGTAATGAACAATTGGGAGGAAACTCCCCTTACCTTTGAAGCAGCGTTAGTCAGGCAAACCGACGCGGCTTCCAAAAAAAAACTCCAATAGTGGAATGCCATTTCCTTGAAGGTTCTAATGGGCCTTCGTCTTCAGGGGGATTATGTTTAGAAGGCCCACAAAAAAACCAAAAAGATTTTTCTATTTTTTCTAGAAAATTTAATTTTTTCAAAAAGGTCCAAACCACTTAGGAACCATATAATCAGACCGAATGGGACCAGGTTGAATATGACTTCGACCTTGAGCTCGACTTTGATCTCATGGGGATCGAAGAAGAGACCGAGGTCGAAGAAGAAGACATTCCAAAAGAAATTGAATACCAATTGGAACGTCATGAAAAGGGGGTCCAACCTAATATTGAGGAGACCATATCCATAAATCTTGGGACTGAAGATGACTCAAAAATTGTGAAAATCGGGTCATGCTTGTCTGATGTGCAGAAAAGTGAAATGTCACGGTTCTTGGCAGACTACAAGGATGTGTTTGCTTGGTCGTATCGGGACATGCCGGGGTTGGACACTGACATGGTGGTGCACAAGTTGCCAATTTTGCCAGGGATTAAGCCAATCAAGCAGAAGCTGAGAAGATTGAAGCCAGAATGGACCTTGAAGGTCAAGGACGAAGTGGTCAAACAGTTCCAAGCCGGATTTCTGGCAGTCTCAACGTACCCAGAATGGCTTGCAAACATAGTGCCGGTACCCAAGAAGGACGGAAAAGTCCGAATGTGTGTGGACTATAGAGACTTCAACAAGGCAATCCCAAAGGACGATTTTCCGCTTCCACACATCGACATTCTGGTCGATAATACTGCGGTACATAGCCTATTTTCCTTCATGGATGGTTTCTCAGGGTACAATCAGATCAAGATGGTTAAGGAGGATCAAGAGAAAACAACATTTATCACACCTTGGGGCACATTCCACTACACGGTCATGCTGTTTGGGCTTAAGAATGCCGGGGCAACATATCAGCGGGCCATGACAGCACTATTCCATGACATGATCCACAAGGAGATGAAGGTCTATGTGGACGATATGATTGCCAAATCATGCAAAGAGGAGGACCACTTGATCAATCTGAAGAAAGTGTTTGATCGACTCAGGAAGTACAGTCTACGGCTTAACCCGGCTAAGTGCGTCTTTGGGGCTACATCAGGGAAGTTACTGGGGTTTATTGTGAGCCGAAGAGGAATTGAAATTGACCCGGCTAAAGCCAAGGCCATAATTGAAATGCCAGCACCCAGAATCGAGAAAGAGGTTCGTGGTTTTCTCGGGAGAATTCAATACATAAGCCGGTTCATAGCACAGCTCACTGCTATCTGTGAACCAATTTTCAAGCTTCTAAGGAAGGATAACCCGACGGTCTGGAATGAGGATTGCCAGCAGGCCTTTGACACAATCAAGGAGTATCTACTGAACCCGCCTGTGCTAGTGCCACCAACTCCAGGAAGACCACTGACCTGTACTTGTCAGTATTGGAAACATCGATGGGATGTGTCCTGGGGCAGCACGATGAGACTGGTAGAAAAGAAAGGGCCATTTACTATCTGAGTAAAAAATTCACGGAATATGAAGCCAAGTATTCATCATTGGAAAAGACTTGCTGTACTCTAATGTGGGCCACTCAGAGGCTAAGGCATTACTTCCTTAGTCACTCCACACTATTGATATCCCGGATGGACCCGCTGAAGTATTTATTTGAGAAACCGGCACTGACTGGCAGGACGGCAAAATGGCAACTACTACTGTCCGAGTTTGACCTCACGTACATCACCCAGAAGGCGATCAAGGGTCAAGCCATAGCTGATCACCTAGCTGCACATCCTCTGCCAGAATACCAACCCTTGAAGACCAACTTTCCAGATGAGGCAATTCTGTACACTGAAGAGGAGGAAAGTGAGAGTTCTTGGCAGATGTTCTTTGATGGGGCCGCCAATATGAATGGGAACGGAATAGGGCAGTCTTGGTTAAACCAGATGGTTCACACATCCCGATTGCAGTAAAGCTGAGATTCCAGTGCACCAATAACATAGCAGAATATGAAGCATGCATAATTGGATTGCAAGCAGCCATGGATCATGGAGTAGAGGAACTTAACGTATACGGGGATTCGAGTCTTATCATCTTCCAAACAACTGGTGAGTGGAAAACCAAGGATCACAAATTGATCCTCTATCACCAGTATTTGGAAGAAATAAGCACAAATTTCACTCGAATTTCCTTCAACTATATGCCAAGGGCCAAGAATCAGTTTGCGGATGCTCTAGCAACCTTGGCTTCAATGGTCAGCATACCAGAAGGAGTAGACATCAGACCGCTGGAAATTGAGGTTAGAGATGAACCGGCTTACTGTCTCGTTCTAGAGGGAGCACCAGAAGAAGAAGCACCGTGGTTTCAAGATATCAAAAATTTCTTGAACAATCGGAGTCTACCAGAAAATGCCACGTCTACTGAGAAGAGGACAATACAGAGATTGGCTGGTCAATTCCTGCTAAGTGGTGGACATGTGTACAAGAGGTCACATAACGACATTCTGCTCAGATGTGTTGCCAAGACGGAATCGGAAAGACTAATTGAAACCGTACATGGAGGAGTTTGTGGGCCCCATATAAGTGGGAACATGTTGGCAAAGAAGATCTTGAGGTTGGGATATTACTGGATGACCATGGAACATGATTGCTGTATACATGTCAGGAGGTGCCACCAATGTCAGATATATGCAGATAATAAGCATGCACCCCCAGGTGAGTTGCATAACATGACATCACCATGGCCCTTTTCTATGTGGGGCATAGATGTCATTGGCATGATCTCCCCTAAGGCATCGAACGGGCACAGATTTATCCTGGTGGCGATTGATTACTTCACTAAATGGGTAGAAGCAGCCTCATATGCAAACATCATGAGCAACCATGTTATTAAATTTTTGAAGCACAATATCATTTGTGGCTATGGACTGCCAAGTGCCATAGTATCAGACAACGCTTCGAATATTAAGAACAAGGACATGAAAAAAATGTGTGAGCGGTTTCAGATCACCCACCATAAGTCAGCTCCGTACAGGCCAAAGATGAATGGGGCAGTGGAAGCAGCAAACAAGAACATAAAGAAAATCATTCAGAAGATGGTAGTGAGCTACAAGGATTGGCATGAAATGCTGCCACTTGCTCTACATGCCTACAGAACCTCGATTTGGACCTCAACCGGGGCAACCCCGTATTCCTTAGTCTATGGAATGGAAGCAGTCTTGCCAGTGGAAGTAGAAATCCCTTCACTTAGAGTGCTCATGGAGGTAGAATTGGAAGAAGCTGAATGGATACAGTCAAGACATGATCAACTCAACCTAATAGAAGAGAAGCGATTGAAAGCACTATGTCATGGCCAGTTGTACCAAAGGAGAATGGCCCGGGCCTACAATAAGAAAGTGAGGCCCAGAACTTTCCAGGAAGGAAACCTAGTTCTAAAGAAAATTCTACCATTTTTGGAAGACCCTCGTGGTAAGTTCAAGCCCAATTGGGAAGGGCCTTATGTCGTCAAGAAGGTCCTGTCAGGGGGTGCACTCATCTTAGCAGAAATGGATGGGTCAGATTTTCCTGAGCCAATTAACTCTGATGCGGTAAAAAGGTATTTTCCTTGAGTGAATATTTCTAGGAAATGATCCGAGGCCATTTTTCTTTATTTCCTTCAAAAATTTTAATCCCTAGTCTAGCCAAGTTGAGCCGGTTCGTTTCTTTGATAAACCCAAACCGGATTTACAGTCTTAAATTGGGGCAAAACAAATTGGGGCAAAGCCAATTGGGGCAAAGTAAGGAAAAAAGAAAAAAAAAGCAAAGAAAAATGGCAAATGAAAGCCAAGTATGAAAAAAAGATGCAAAGAATGCAATTTGGGAAATGGGGTTAAATTCATCATAACTGTAAGTCCGATTGACCTATTTCCACATTTGAAAATTTTTGGGCCTTTAATACCCTTTCTTTCATAAACCGAGCCTAGCCTTTATTTCGTCCTATTTTTAAGCCCTCGGTGATCTTAGTTTATTCATTCAAATGTTAGAGTAAGATTGGTGATGACGGAATGCAGAAGCCGGCCCTAATGAAAACCGTAACTGGCGCTAGGGGCAATATTGGCAAAAAGGCAAAAAGAAAAAAAACAAAAAAAATGAAGAAAAATCAGAGGTTGAGCTGATCATGGAGATCTGAGCTTGAAGCAAAGTTGGCATGAGCAGAATGGGGTCAGTTTTGGCATTTGGGGATGACTCTAAAGGTCCTAAGATTGACGGTTCTGATCCCTCATTATTTTGTGGACTACCCTTTTCATTATTTCACCTGGTTCTAATTCCTTTAATTATAGGTGATTAAGTGCATGGACCAAATTTCAAAAAAATAAAAAATATAAAAAGAAAAAAATTATACTTTGGCCAGTGATGATAAATCAAATACTTTTCATAAAACCTTTGTTTTTACAAGCATCTGAGCATTCTGAGGCCAATAATATAAAAATTTTATTTTGAATTAAATCCTTTGTCTTTCCACTATTGGAGTTTGCTTTTGTGCAAAAGAAAGAAAAAGAAAAAATGTGTGCAGGAAATAAGGCTAATATCTGTCTCCTAGTCGCTCCTCAAGCTCTCGAATCCGAGCTGCCTGAGCTGCGATAACCTCAGAAGCCCCCTCTGCAGCGGGATCACTCAAGAAGGAAATGACCTCATCTGAAAGAGTCTGCCTAATCCTCATGCTCCTAAGGCTGGCTAAAGCATCCTGATGCTTTTGCCGCAGTGCTCGGACTTCAAGACAGCGGGCCTGCCTATGCTCCGCAAATTGCTTCTCCATGGCCAGACGGCGAGATACCTGCTCTGCAAGTTGCCTTTCCATGTCGAGGCCCCGTATCCTAAGCTCCTGGGCCTCTCGTACCCATATATGCTGAAGTCGCTTGTGGGAAGCCCTCTTAGACTCTAAAATATCCTCATAAGTAGGAGCCAAGACTGCAGGAGGATCTTCGGGTACTGGTGCTTGACTCTGTATCTGCTCCTTGATCCAGAAGAGATAATCTTTCACATGGGCTTCTGAGAAGACTGGGCCACGCATGAAGCGAAGATATGACCACTCCCTCATCAACCAGGCATTCAGCTTCATGGTATCTGGAGAAAGGGGCCCAAGATGATCCTCATACCCATTTGGGATTATAATCCCCTGGGTTGCTCTGAACTGACAAAGGACCCACAGAGGAAGATACAGCACTGCATGTCTCAGGCCAGCTAGAATCAAAAAGTTGCGGTCACGGAAGCTAATCACTGTCTTTGCATTGGGCTGATAAGTACCAGGCCACCTCACCTGGTCATCCTGAAGTGAGCCTAAGAAAGTAAACCAGCCCTGTTTACCTCCTGGAGTGTTAGGACACCCCCGGTTGCTCATCAAAATGGGAACTTTCAAGCTTGGGAATGTGGTGCATGGAAAAATCAATTTAATGATTTCCTAATCATCACACTGGATTAAATAAAACAAAGAGTCGCCACCATTCAATTTAGGTGTGAATGGACACCAAAATATCAAATAAGCACAAAAGGCACTTTTAGGGTAAAAATAACCCTCCTAAAAACAACCAGAGATGGGTAAAGGGATTAAGTTATGAATAGGGGAAGGTGTTAGGCACCCCTATTCATCCACACAAGGTGGTTGCCAGGTATTGTTCATGTTTAAAATAAAGGAAAAAGCTTGCTATAAAAATCACACAAAATCACAAAAAAGGGAAAAATATATGGTTTTTTCATATGAATAGTCTGATTGATCCAGAACTATCAAACATGATCATACCATTCCTAGGGTTTCATGATCAAAATAAAATTGAGATAAAATCAAATAAAATCAATTTAAAGTGAAAACTCCAAAAATCTGGCTTCAAGTCAAAATTCTAGAAATCTAGAAAAATATGATTTTTATAAAATATTTCAAAATTGAACTTGAATAGTCTAGGATATAGATAAAGCCCATATTTCACATTAAATCAAAAAATCAAAACCAAAAATACCCACGTTGATGAAAAACACCAAAAGGGGAGAATTTAGACCGTAGGGTCTTCTCTCAAAAATAGAAAAGGACTCCAAAACCATATCATGAAACCCTAGAATTTATTTTCAGGCTTCTAGATCCAGATCTATCATATTGATCATGATAAATCCAAGATCTTAGCCTAAAACCACAAAAATCACGAAAACAGTGCTGTAGGTGCAAAAGTGGCAAAAATCCAAATTTTATCAAAAAGTGGGGATCTCATGCTATAAACATCATAGATTCATGTGATTCATTCAGATATATCATAAAAAGCATTAAAACATGATCCGTATATTCAAAGCAGTCACATCTCACAGATTAGAGCACATGGGGGTCTACCCAACGGATCCACCTGTTCCCCTTTCCCCTAGTTCTCTCTTCACGTTTTACGGTTAGAGAGACTCTTGAGGTACTTAGAGATAGGTTTGGGTATACAAACACAATCACAAGCCTTATTCTATGAAAAAAAGAAAAAAAACAGATATGGGGTTCTATTCTAGGGATCCACCTGTTCCCCTTTCCCCTAGTTCTCTCTTCACGTTTTACGGCTAGAGAGACTCTTGAGGTACTTAGAGACAAGTTTAGGGATACAAAATAGATATGGCCTTATTCTACAGCAATAGAGATGATCCAATTACTTCTAGAATTGAAGACAGAAAATAAAAAGGGATAGGGGACTTACCTGGATTGAGCATGCAGGCAGCAGGAGTTCTTTCTCTTCTCTTGGAGCTTCTTAGAATTCCTTGGACTCAAAATTTCGTGGCCCTAAGCTTAAGAATCTCACCTCTATTTATAGGCAAGCACAGGGGCAAGGCTGGTCCAGAAGGATATATCCTGATCCTCAGGATAGAGTGAAAATTGGAGATAATGCCCATCCATAGCCAACCAAGGTGGCTTCAGCGAATAAAATACGTAATTCGCTCATTTAAAGACATATTGGACTAAAGATAAAGCTCGGAAATCGAGAGAAGGACAAAACTCGCACGTGTCTTTAGTGACCGTAAATGTACTACGATCCAACGGTGACCGTATTTTCACTACGGGCGCACCTGTAGACACCCCAAATTGCACAAACAATCATAAAAATCATTATCTCCTTGAAAGCCAGCACAGAAATTGAAGAAAATGAATTTTTACCTGTATCCGGTAACTCAGGCCGGATACAAGCAGGCCTTTTCGTATCCGGTAACAAGTACCGGATACAAGCAGTGCTTAATGTATCCGGTACCATGTACCGGATACCTTAAGGCCCTTGTGTATCCGGTCTGACATACCGGATACATTAAGTTTGCTCAAAATTAGGGTTTTTCGAGAGAAATCACTTGTTACCATCATGTCCCTCATTAAATGAGGGGAAATCTCGGAAATAACCTTAGGGTTAAGGTTGGGGGGTTCTAGACATTAAGTTGTGTCTACCAATGACCTTAGCCTTTGCCTATAAATAGGAGACTCCTCCTTAAGCAAATAGGAAACCAACTCTTGTTTTGAATTCTCGCAAAGAAGAACTCCAAGAGACGAAGGAAATCGCTGCGGGAGTGCTTCCAGAATCCACGTAAGCCTCAAACTTGTCTTTTATTTTCTGTCTTTACATTCCTAGATCTAGATCTCTTCTTCTACCTTTCTGTAGTGTAAAGCCTTCTTTGTGTGTGGAAATCCTTCCCCGGCTCAAAGTATCTCAAGACTCCCCTAGCCGTAAAACGTGAAGGCGGATCTAGGAGAAACGAGACTGGGGATTGACCCTAGTGCTAGAACCCATGTAGCATAAGGCTTTTGAATGATTGAAAACCGTTCTATAATCAAAGTACCCTTGATTATCTCGAAGAACCGTGTTTAACGGGGAGAGAGAACAGAGGGAAACGATAATGGAACGGAACCCTAGGCTATGCTAGAACCTATCTTGTTGAATCTATATGCATGATATGTGGTTGTATTAATCTTACTTGGTTTTTCACTCTTGCACACATATTACACTTTGTTGGTGAATAGGCTCACATTTGGGGATTTATTACATTCATTGTGATAAATCTCCAATAAATGGCCTCAATCAAATTCTGGAGTGTTTTAAATGTTTTTCAAAGGTTTTGGATTCATCTCACACGAATCTCACACACTTTATAAATTTTCGGATTTGATTTTCTTCAAAAGTGGCCTAACTGGACAGCACCTGTACCCTGACTTCGGACGCTCATAACTTCATCGTCCGGATGAATTTTGGAGCGATTCCAAAACCATGGGAAAGGTGAGGCTGTCTAGTTTATGTCCACCAAATTTCATAAAGTTCCATCAAACGGATTTTTGACACCTCTCTGTCGAAGTTAAGTGGACAGTTCAGGTTCAAATACAGAACTTGTCACTTCGACGAAGCGCCATGTGTTCGTTTTAAGTCCGATTCGAGTGATTTTTATTTCTGAGTACTCCTTTATGAGTCTATTTTCAAATCCAGTTGGTTTCATAATTTTTGGATTCCATTTGAATTATTGGTAGCCGATTTACTCAGAACTGTTCATTTGTACTTTTCTGGGTAAATCTGTGATCTTCGGGGCCTATTCGGGAGACCACCCAAGGCACATCCGAAGGGATTTTTGTATGAGGCTAGTTTCTCTGGAAAGATGGCCATACAGACTTCAATCACACCAAAATTCGTGGACTTTTATGGGGAGGATTTTTCTATACAATTTTTCAAAGTTGTCCACTTACCACTTTTAAAATCCCCAGCAGCAACTTCAAAGGAGCATAACTCCTAGATTTTTCATCGGAATGAAGTGAAATTTTGCATGAGATTCTTATTTACCCTAATCTTTCAAATGAATTTGGTTTGGTTCAATTTAGAATTGGATTTGAATGATTTCAAGGCAAATGGCATACTTTTTACCGAATTTTCCGGATTTGAATTAACTTGGTTTTAAGCAACTGGAGATTTGGATTTCCATATTTTGAGATATTCCAGAAATGATATTGACATAAGAGAGGATCTAGTATCCATTTAGATCTTCATGTGAAAATATCATACATTAGTCCTTTTTCAAGGTTTTCTATGATTTTAGCAAGCTTTCTATTTTTTTGCATGAGCATACACTTAGCAACCACTTTGTGTGGATGAATGGGGGTGCCTAACACCTTCCTCCATTCATAATCTAATCCCCTACCCATCTCTGGATTTGATTTTCAAGTAGGGTTATTTTTACCTTAGAATTGGCATTTTTGCAATTTTTAATGATTTTGAATATTTTGGTGTCCATTCTCACCCCAAAATCATGAATGGTGGCAACTCTCCCAATTTTGCGTTGAGCCCGTGTGTTGACGGAGGGACGATTATTCCGGTGATTTTCCCATGTCTCACAGCGCCTGAACGTAGATTGATTTCGGGCGCGACTGACCCGTGAATGAAATACGGGCAAAGCCTGTTTATTCAATTTTTATGCATTTTTGACCTGTTTTAAGCTCTAATTACATGTTTTTATTATTTTCTCATTTTGTAGTGCAATTTGGGGTGTCTACAGGGAAGAAGTGCCGATTTATCTCCTCAATCTGACTCAGGTGGTCAAGTAGCCAAAGCTGCAAGGGAGGAGACATATTTCAGTGTATTGCATAAAACAAAAAGCAAAAAGCAAAAAAGAAAAAATAGCAAAAAAGAAAAAAAAAAGAAAAGAAAAAGTGATAAAAAAAAAGAAAGAGAAAAAGAAGAAAAATAAGAAAAAAGAAAAAAAAGAGAAAAAAGAAAAAGAAAAAAAAAGAAGAAGTTTCGAAGCAGTTGCATGTTTTCTCCTTTAAAAAAGGGTTTCTAATTCTTCAATCATGAAGAAGGATTTTACTGGGGCAGCAAGAAGGCATGAATGAGAGGTCATGGGTTGTAAAGGCATGAGGTTAGATCAACAGATCATGATTTTCAAATCCATCAATCAAGAAGAGGCATTCACTTGGGCAGTTGAAAAGAATGAAGGCAGGCTATGGGCAGCAATGGCACATACAACCTTATTGAGAGAGTAAGAAGATGAAGAAGCAAAAGCAAGTTGCAGAATATTCAAGCACAGGTTTGGGCATCAAATGGCACCCAGGTAAATCAAATAAGAAAATCAATCAGGAAAATTCAATAAAATATTTCCTTCCTTATTGTTGAAAAACATCAAAACCAATTGAGTTTGCAGAGGTCCATTTTAAATCCACATTCTTTTCAAAATTTGCTTGTCTCAGATTTCTTTTCATAGCCACGAGAGCTCAAAGAAATCTGAGATAAGGAAGAGACGCCACCCCGTCAGACTATACACAGTAGGGGTTTCATTGGCTATCTTCAAATCCATGTTTTTTATCACTCATTTGTTTGACCAAAGCAAGTTCAATTAATGAGATGTCTTTCAAACGTGCAATTTTGAGTTGTGTCTATTCTTTGCTGTTCATTGTACTACAACTCCAGCAAAGAGGGGCAGCTGTAGACACCCCAAAATTGCACGATTTTTGATAAATCCTGAATGAGAGAAATATTTTATTGGAATTTTCAATTCTTTGCATTGGGTTTGAGATACTTAACCCATTTGAATCCATTAAAATTAGAAAAAGGCTTTTTTCCTTGTATCCGGCAACTCAGGCCGGATACAAGTGTCATTCTTTGTATCCGGTGGAAAATGCCGGATACAAGTAGACCTCAGTGTATCCGGCATCATAGACCGGATACATTAAGGTACTTGTGTATCCGGCCTGACATGCCGGATACACTAGTTTTGCTCAAAATTAGGGTTTTTCGAGAGCTTTTCACTTTTACCATCATATCCCTCATTAAATGAGTGGAAATCTCGGAAATAGCCTTAGGGATAAGGTTGGTGGGCTATAGACATTATGTTGTGTCTACCAATATCACCAACCCTAACCCTAACCTTTGCTTATAAATAGGAGGCTCCTCCTTAAGCAAATGGCAACCAACTCTTGTTTTGAATTCTCGGAAAGAAGAACTCCAAGAGAAGAAGGAAATCGCTGCGGGAGTGCTTCCAGAATCCAGGTAAGCCTCAAACCTCTCTTTAATTTCTGTATTTACATTCCTAGATCTAGATCTCTTCTTCTACCTTTCTGTAGTGTAAAGCCTTCTTTGTGTGTGAAAATCCTTCCCCGGCTCAAAGTATCTCGAGACTCCCCCTAGCCGTAAAACGTGGAGGCGGGATCTAGGAGAAACGAGACTTGGGATTGACCCTAGTGCTAGAACCTATGTAGCATAAAGCCTTTTGATTGATTGTAAACCGTTTCATATTCAAAGTACCCTTGATTATCTTGAAGAACCGTGTTTAACGGGGAGAGAGAACAGAGGGAAACGATAATGGAACGGAACCCTAGGTTGTTTTAGAACCTTATTTTGATGCATGCTATGTTGTTCTATTGATCTTATATGGTTTCTCACATTTGCACATACATAGCACCATTTTGACGGGATAGGCTCATATTTGGGGTTTATTACATTCATTGTGATAAATCTCAAATAAATGGCCTCAATCAATTCTGGAGTGTTTTCAAGTTATTTTTTTAAGGTTTTGGATTCATCTCACACGAATCTCACACACTTTATCACAGTTTTGAGTTGGTTTTACTCAAAAAGGGCCTAACTGGACAGCACCTGTACCCTGACTTCGGACGCTCATAACTTCATCGTCCGGATGAATTTTGGAGCGATTCCAGAACCATTGAAAAGGTGAGGCTGTTTAGTTTATGTCCACCAAATTTCATAAATTTCCATCGAACGGATTTTTGACACCTCTCTGTCGAAGTTAAGTGGACAGTTCAGGTTCAAATACAGAACTTGTCACTTCGACGGAGCGCCATGTGTTCGTTTTAAGTCCGATTCGAGTGATTTTTGTTTCTGAGTACTCCTTTATGAGTCTATTTTCAAATCCAGTTGGTTTCATAATTTTTGGATTCCATTTGAATTATTGGTAGCCGATTTACTCAGAACTTTTCAATGGCATTTTTCTGGGTAAATCTGTGATCTTCGGGGCCTGTTCGGGAGACCACCCAAGGCACATCCGAAGGGATTTTTGTATGAGGCTAGTTTCTTTTGAAATATGGCCATACAGACTTCAATCACATCAAATTTCGTGGATTTTTATGGAGTGGATTTTTCTATGCAATTTCCCAAAGTTGCCCACTTATCACTTTTAAAAATCCCCAGCAGCAACTTCAAAGGAGCATAAATCCTAGGATTTTTATCGGAATAAAGTGAAATTTTGCATGAGACCCTTATTTACTATAATCTTTCCAATGGATTTGGTTTGATTTGATTTAAAATTGTATTTGAATGATTTCAAGACAAATGGCATTACTTTTCACCGAATTTTCCGGATTTGATTCAGCTTGGTTTTTGAATAACTTGTGCTTTGATTTACATCTTTTTGTGATATTCCAGAAATGATATTGACATAAGAGAGGATCTAGAATTCATTTAGATCTTCATGTGAAAATATCATATATTGGTCCTTTTTCAAGGTTTTCTATGATTTTAGCAAGCTTTCTTATTTTTGCATGAACATACACTTGGCTACCACTTCGTGTGGATGAATGGGGGTGCCTAACACCTTCCCCCGTTCATAATCTAATCCTCTTACCCATCTCTGGATTTGATTTTCAAGTAGGGTTATTTTTACCCTAAAATTTGCCTTTTTACACTTTTTGATAATTTTTGATGATTTTGGTGTCCATTCTCACCTCAAAATTATGAATGGTGGCGACTCTCCAACTTTTATTTCGAGCCCCGTGTGTTGACGGAGGGATGATCATTCCGGTGATTTTTCCATGTCTCACCCCAGCAGAGTCGCCAGTTGTGAGACATGGAAAAATCACCGGAATGATCATCCCTCCGTCAACACACGGGCTCAACGCAAAAATGGGAGAGTCGCTACCATTCATGATTTTGGGGTGAGAATGGACACCAAAGAGTTCAAAAATAAGCAAAAAGAGTTAAAAAGCAAATTCTAGGGTAAAAATAACCCTACTTGAAAATCAAATCCAGAGATGGGTAAGGGGATTAGATTATGAACGGGGGAAGGTGTTAGGCACCCCCATTCATCCACACGAAGTGGTAGCCAAGTGTATGTTCATGCAAAAATAAGAAAGCTTGCTAAAATCATAGAAAACCTTGAAAAAGGACCAATGTATGATATTTTTACATGAAGATCTAAATGGATTCTAGATCATCTCTTATATCAATATCATTTCTGGAATATCACAAAAAGATGGAAATCAAAGCACAAGTTATTCAAAAACCAAGTTGAATCAAATCCGGAAAATTCGGTGAAAAGTAATGCCATTTGTCTTGAAATCATTCAAATACAATTTTAAATCAAATCAAACCAAATCCATTTGAAAGATTATAGTAAATAAGGGTCTCATGCAAAATTCCACTTATCACTTCTAAAAATCCCCAGCAGCAACTTCAAAGGAGCATAACTCCTAGGATTTTTATCGGAATGAAGTGAAATTTTGCATGAGACCCTTATTTACTATAATCTTTCAAATGGATTTGGTTTGATTTGATTTAAAATTGTATTTGAATGATTTCAAGACAAATGGCATTACTTTTCACCGAATTTTCCGGATTTGATTCAACTTGGTTTTTGAATAACTTGTGCTTTGATTTCCATCTTTTTGTGATATTCCAGAAATGATATTGACATAAGAGAGGATCTAGAATCCATTTAGATCTTCATGTGAAAATATCATACATTGGTCCTTTTTCAAGGTTTTCTATGATTTTAGCAAGCTTTCTTATTTTTGCATGAACATACACTTGGCTACCACTTCGTGTGGATGAATGGGGGTGCCTAACACCTTCCCCCGTTCATAATCTAATCCCCTTACCCATCTCTGGATTTGATTTTCAAGTAGGGTTATTTTTACCCTAGAATTTGCTTTTTAACTCTTTTTGCTTATTTTTGAACTCTTTGGTGTCCATTCTCACCCCAAAATCATGAATGGTGGCGACTCTCCCATTTTTGCGTTGAGCCCGTGTGTTGACGGAGGGATGATCATTCCGGTGATTTTTCCATGTCTCACACTATTGAGAGCATGGATCATGTTGATTTCTCTAGATTCAAATAGCACAAATAATCAGCATATAGAAATAACATGCAAATCATTCAAGGTGGGTTCTAGCCTAAATAATCCATTCCATCTTCCTTTTCCCAAGGCTCTCTTTTTACGTTTTACGGCTAGAGAGGATTCCCAGGTACTTTGGAAGAGGTTTGGGGCTTGTAAACAATCACCAAATGGCCTTACACTACAGAAAGGTAGAAGTTGGGAGTTGTAATGTAAAGCAGAAGCAAGAAATGAAATGGAACTTTACCTTTGGTATCTTGAATACTTAAGGCAGCAATCCAGCAGAGTTTTCCCTTTTCTTGCAGAGCTTCCAAGCTTCAAATTTTCAGCCATTTGCAAGAGGAGGACCCCTCTATTTATAGGCAAAGCCAAGGGTAGAAAAGTCTCAAGGGTATGCCTAAAAGCTCTTCTAGATTATTCCAATTCTCCTTAAAGGCTTGAATTGGAGTAATTTCGCAAGTTTCGGAGGGTAAAACAGGGAGTTCAAGTCCTTGAGAGAGAGGTAATATGCGTAAATAAGGCTCAGAGATCGAGCCATTTTGCAAATCCCCGAAACAACCAAAACCGTATACACAGTGCGGTTTCCACAGAACCGTCACTATATGTGCGGTTTCTAATGCAAATTCACCTCAACCGCACATATAGAGCGGTTCCAATTCAATTACGCTCGCCATGATTGCTGTCGACGTGGCTTAACGGCTGAAGCTTCCGGAAGCCACGTGGCAGCTTACGCGAGAAGCATGAATATCAACCGTACTGTGTGTGCGGTCGCAACCGCATACACAGGGCGGTTGAGACCAAAATAACAAAAACCGCACATATACTGCGGTCAGCACATTCTTGGTTGGTTTTGAGCCTTAATTGCACATGCCAGGCTTATTTACATGTAATATCGTTTAAGTAAATGTCCTCGTATTTTTTAATCTCCATTTACTTAAGATATTACATGTAAATAAGCAAACACCCCCCATTTGAATGCATTAAAAATATTTCCAGACCCAAATTCCAAGTGAATAAAAAGTCAACTTTCTAGTTCCAGGCTAAATTCCGGTTTTCCAAGTTCGGTAAAAAGATTTAACATGTTGATACAAAGGTATTTATCAAGATTAAAAATCTCAAAAAATTCATTTATGCAATAACATTGCTAAAAACCTGATTACCGGGAAAAATTATCTTCAAATCTTGCTTTAAAAAAGATTTCATTTTCTGGGGTCAAAAGTCAACAAAATTCAACCCGAAAAAGTTTGACTTTATATAAAATATTGAATTTGGGCCTTTTCCTTTGCGGATTTGGATTCAAATGGGTTAA
Organism: Buxus sempervirens; assembly: GCA_947561395.2. Classification (NCBI taxonomy): domain Eukaryota; kingdom Viridiplantae; phylum Streptophyta; class Magnoliopsida; order Buxales; family Buxaceae; genus Buxus; species Buxus sempervirens. Next base: position 38,608,666 of record OX387187.1, read on the forward strand.
GGATCTCAAACCCAACGCTAAGAATTGAAAATTCCAATAAAATATCTCTCCTTCAAGATTTATAAAAAATCGTGCAATTTTGGGGTGTTTACAACGTTGACATGCTGCGGCAACAATTTCCTTCTAAGGACCTTGAGGACAAGGTTCCGCTTCATGGGGGAAGTATTGATAAGACACGTAGATCAAGGAGGACATCAAAGCCAAACCCGAAGTATCATCAAGGATAAGGAGGAGATCGTGATCACTCAAAGCAGTTGCAGTTGGGTTAGGATTATCATTAGTCATTAGCTTATCTTATGCTTTATTCTAGGAGTTGGGATTAGCATATCAGTAGTTGTAGTTGGGTTAGGATTAGTCATTAGCTTATCTTAAGCATTATTATAGGAGTTGGGATTATCATTAGTTATTAGGATTACTGGTATAGTCGAACAGTTGTGGCCTATTTATATGCCACGAATAAGAATAAGGAGGAAGCTATTTTTTATTCAGATACTTGTGGTTTATCCTCACCCAAAGAGGAATTGTTACTGTTTTCCATTGATAACAAGCTTTTGATTGGGACCTATCACTCACGTTCACATCTATATGGCCTCCAAGCAAAGACTTCAAGTCTTCAACTCAAGAAAGCTAAACCCAGTAACTTCAATTATTTCCAGTAAGCCGACGAGTTTAAAAAATCAAACCCAATCCCCTAATTGGATTGACTTGAGACTCGTCAACTAAAGTTACCGCGAAATGGTTAATCCTATATATGCAATCGAATCTATCACTATGTATTTCACGCATATGATCGAGACTTTTGTGCCTGTACGTATCTTTCACGAGGTGGAAATCAAATCTCTGTCCCTACTTGAGGAGACGACAGGAGTTAGTGGTGTTAAATCCGAAAACCTTTGTGTCAGAGGGTCATCTTCAATTCCTACTCTTCCATATTATAGTGCTTACTCTGTTTATCTTTGGATATCCCACACCATTATTGAATGAGTTCAAAGCACCAATTCCCTACCATGTGTGTGAGACCCTTACGAAACTTGAGCAGCGACTTTTGACTGCACAGTACATACAGTTCATGCTTGCCGTGGGATTCTTGTCTGCCCACGAGACCTTGCGCTAAAAATTTTGCCTCAATTTTAAATTTTCAATCACCTTTGGAACCTTCTATTTGTGGAGGAGAGAAAGGAAACTGAGATTTTGCCCACGAGACACGAGACCTTGCGCTAAATTTTCTTTTCTCTCATTTGGTTTGAACAAAGAAAACTGGGATTTTCTCTTCCTCTTTCTCTTCAATGTAAAAAAATTTCTTTTCCAAAAAGGTTGAGATTTTGAAAAAAAAAGAAATTTTACCATCACTTACCACTACTCACAACATCCACATGCCCCACAACCGACACCACCGACCCCCCCCCACAGACACACGTACTAATGCTACCATTACTAGAACCCATCACTACCACCATTCACTGCTCCACCACTACCACTCCTACCATCACCCATGCTGTCCCACCATTAGTACTGCACCCCCACCACCACCCCTACTTCCTCAAAACCATCACCACCCCACGACGTCACCATTTCTACCACCCCACCATGGCCCACAACCATCTTGCCACCATCTACTACCGCCACCCCCCTCACTACCACCACCTCTACCGGCCTACCACATTCGCCACCACCATCATCATCATCATCGCTGCCACCGTTGTCAACCCATCAACCCTACCAACACCCATCCACTTGCACTCATCTGCAACAACCATCATCATCTTATTAAAATATAATTTTTCTTTTCTTCCCATTTCTCATCTCATCTAAACACCGAAAGAGAAAAGAAAATTATTATTTTTCTTTTCTTCTATCTTCTCTTTTTTTTTTTTTTTTTTCTTTTTAGTTTTATTTTCTTTCCTTCCCAAATTCAGGGTTCCAAACACAACCTTAGGTTTTGGGGGAGAAATATTAGTTCCTTTACTAGTTGCTAGTAGTTCAATCATGAATACCCTTTTTGCATATATTTTAAAGGCAAATGCTACACAAAGACGTCGAGAAGTCAATCTCCCTTCAAAAACCACTAATAGCTGCTGATCGATCATTCTTCCTTCAATGACCCATTCTTATTGAGTTTATACCATCGATGATGCCATGTATATGTCACCTCTTCTGAATGCAATCCTTCATCACCTTAATTCAATGTGGCTGAATTAGCTTTACTTTTTGTAATAGATAGTATAAGATTTTATCACATGCACTATTGATCATTCTAGTTTTTTTTTTTAATATTTCTTATGTATTAAATAAGGTAAAATTTTATTCATTTGGGTATATGACACTTTAACATCTCAGATAAGGTTTGTTTATAGTACATGCGTAAAGTAATAGGGGCCCTTCAAATGAGCTTTCACGTAGGGGGTCCCAAAAAACAAAGGGGAAAATGACCTAGCTTCTTGTTGTATGTCCACTTCAACTTCTGGTCGATATAGATGTATATTTTTGTTTTTTTCTCCTTTGTCTTCGTTAAGTCATTCTCTAATCTTTATTTCATTGATCTTTTATACTATGGTTTGTGGGCCCCAAAAAAAAAAAAAAAAAAAAAAAATGGAGCAGCCTAACGACAAACCATGCATGAATTTTGTCGTAGGGTGCTTATGGGGTTTTTGGCTGTAGATATGGATCGTCTCCACCACTGTCTCCACCACATTCCAATTAAGTTGAAGAACTACAAAGCGGCTGTAGGATCGCTTGTTGGTTTAATTAAAAAAAATTCAATTTTTTTGCTTTTGTGAAGCGAAATGGAGAAACACACTTCATAATAAAAGGGATAAATTCTAAATGAAAAATATATCTATATCAAAATTTTTGCAATTAATAAAGCAACCACTAAACATATAATACGTTTCTATGGTGCGCACAAGGTTTCACGTGTTTATGTATGAAAAAGCAATAATATATTAGTATATTTTCTATGATATATATAAATAGGTTGGGTATTTCTCTCTCTTTCATTTTTATAGTATCTAAGGTATCACAAGTTTAAATTAAATTATATATTTTAAATTATCACGTAGAATGTCAAAGGTTACAATGAGACAATTATTTCAGACATACACCCACTATTAATTTCCAGGCTTTCTAAATATTTTAAATTAGATAGATTAATGAAATTATAAATATTGGTTTAAAACTAAAAATAAATCTTCAGTTGATTAAATCTCCTCTTACTTAATTTAGTATACATAAGAAACATAGATCCCATCTATCTACATCCGAATAAGAACTATATAAATAAGAAATTTTCTTGTGCTAGTTTTTTCTCTCTTGAACGTGGGAGGCTTGGATAGATTGGACTTGCGGCTAGATGTATATATGCAGAAATTCTTCATATCTCAATTTTAATTAATATTATTGCTTATCCTACTAGAACAATGAAGTACATAGAGTGGAAAACCAAAACTTATACATGGTTTGTTGATATAAGTTCTCAGCAAATAACGGTACAAGCTACGAAGTCTATTTATTGTCAGGGAGTAAATACACATGAAAAAAAGAAAAAGAATAAGAAAGAGCAAAGATAACACCTGCCACACCTTAAATATTCTATACCATATATTTATATTATGCTTACGCAGACTCGCTTGCATTTGTATTTCCTCTATTATTATCGCCCTCCGTTGAAGATTTTCCGCACCCTTCAACAATCTTTTTGGGCAAGGAAAGAAACCTTATGGCGATGTATCCACAAGCCAAAATCAAGCCACAGATTCCTACCATAGCGATGTATAGTGTATATTGTGTGCCTGGATCCTCTGAATTAGCATATTGTGTGCCTGGATACTCTGAATTAGCGTATTGTGTGCCTGGATACTCTGAATTAGCGTATTGTGTGCCTGGATCCTCTGAATTAGCGAGCAAAGAGTACAAGAAGGTGAAGAACATTGCACTGAGGGAGACCAAGAGTACCCTTTGCAGTGGAAATCCCATTGTGAGAATAACCATCATGAAAACAGATGAATAGAACCCCAGCGAGTTGCACAACGTAAACATAAAGCTTAGCATAGGGTTTTCTGTATAGGAAGAGTCTTCCTGATCTTCCAGATGCACACCCTGATTATTGGAAGAGTGATCGTGATCTTCCAGCTTTTTCAATCCAACCTCGTAAGTGGCTGTGGCAATTAGCACAGCAACCACTAGTAGTGCATTGCGGACATCGCCTGGTTTGTCCCTCTCCTCGTGGTAGCGGAAGTACCTGAGTGAGTCCGGCAAAATATTCCACGTGATTTGCTTAATATTTCGCGATCCGGCTCTGGAAAGAGCCTCTTGGGTCTGTCTGTTGTGGGATTCTCCTGCTGTTTTCACCACGTCTAGTGCTGTCAAGTCCTGTGAGTTCTTGGCGTTCACTTCGACCCACTCAACGTATTGCTTGCCTAGCAACATTTTAACAACCTGCACACACAGCTTATGCATATAAATGAAGAGAAAGCCATTAATGAAAGTTTTACTTTTTGTAGATTTAATTTGTGTAATTAAAGTAGTCTCGAATTATTTGGAGTTTATTAGAAGGAGAGAGAGAGAGTTTCATGATGAAAATTACGGATTAATCCTAGTTAGTCATGTTAGAATCCCAGATGTAGAAGAAGAAGCAATTGCCAAATCAACAACAGTTCCGAGGGTCTCAGCTCACACACAAGTCAATAGCAGTTGTAGAATCAACAATAGTGTTGGGAAAATCGACAATACTTCTGGTAATCAGACACATAATTTACATGGTTCGGCAAAGATGCTTGTGTCCATGGATCAATGACCGGAGCTAGTTTCTTCTCTAAATCTTTGATAATATGGTTGCGAGTATAAAACCCTCTTCTCCTAGTCGAAGTACTGCAATCTCATCTATACAATCAGAAAACCTATTCGAAAACACAACAATAAATAACCAAAATAGAAAACCTATTCGAAAACACAACAATAAATAACCAAAATACCCTTCCCGCGGTGTTGGGGCTCAACCTGTATTGACTGAATACAAGGCACATACAAAACAAATAGTTTGAGAGATCTCAGCTCTTGTCAAGTCAATAATTGTTTATGAGAGATACTATCTCTTTCTCTGCAAATTTATGAACTTTTCAAACAATTTCTAGTTGTTTCTAACCAATTATATAACTATTAAATAGCAATCTCGATACAAAAGGGAATACCATTGAAACCACTAATCAATTCTTTGTGTTATTATCAAAGTATTAATAGAGGCATACGCCTGATTTCTATAACCACTTCCACAACTGAAATGGCTTAAGCACTGTAACCCCATACTTATATATATATATATATATATATATATATATATATATATATATGTATGTGCAAGGCTTACCTCGTCATGATCTGTGCATGCTACCCCCAGGTGCAAGATGGTGTTACCTTCATCATCTTTGTGCCTAAGAACCTCCTTCCTATTGTGTAACTTCAGCCATTCCATCAAAAACTTGAATGCTCCGAGTTGATTGCATTTCACAGCAAGATGTAGAGCCGTCTCTCGTTTCACAGTCAAATCTTCAAAGGCCATCGGACAAGCAGATAGGAACTTCTCTAAAAGATCTGTATTGCCTAAAATGGTCGCTTCATGCAGAGGAGTTCTTCCCTCACGTCCCTTCAACCGCACCAGTACGTTATCCATCTCTACAAGGCCCTTAACAATCAGCTCATGACCCCCTCCCAAAGCAAGATGCACAGGTCTATAACCATCTTGGTTCAGCTTTCTTGCAAATGAAGGTTTCAGATTCACAACCTCCATAGCAAAAGCGGTATTTCCTTTCCTTGCAGCTATGTGTAGAGGGGTATCAATAAACGGGACTCGATCGATATTGTCAAGGACAAACGAATCTTGCACTATTAATTCGTACAAGCCATTGATATCTCCTGCTTCTGCGACTTGCTTCAACCTTTGATCCATTTGGAGAGTGTAGGCCGGAGAGTGTTTATGGCTAACTTCGGAGACTTGAAGCTAGCTCACATGCACAATTATATGGCCTCCAACTAAAGACTTCAAGTCTTCGACTTAAGAAATAAAGCTAAACCCAACTTCAATTATGTCCAATAAGCCGACGAGTTTTTAACCTAACCCCTAATCGGATTGACTGGGAGTCATCAACTAAAGTTGCATCTCCTTTCGTAGATGCAACTTTAAATTATGTGCGCGTACGTATCTTTCACGAGGTGGAAATCAAATCTATTTCCGGAGACGACAGGATTTAGTGGTGTTAAATCCAAAAACTTTTGTGTCGGAGAGTCATCTTCAATTCACTACTATTCCATATTATATATATTGCTTACCCTGTTTTATCTTTGGATATCTCATAGCATTATTGAATGAGTTGAAAGCACTAATTCCCTAGCCATGTGTGTGACTTTCACTTGGTGAAACCCTGTAGACACCCCAAAATTGCACGATTTTTGATAAGTCTTGAAGGAGAGAAATATTTTATTGGAATTTTCAATTCTTAGCATTGGGTTTGAGATCCTTAACCTATTTGAATCCAAAGCCGCAAAGGAAAAGGCTCGAATTCAATCTTTTATGCAAAGTCAAACTTTTTCGGGTTGAATTTTGTTGACTTTTGACCCCAGAAAATGAAATATTTTTTAAAGCAAGATTTGAAGATAATTTTTCCCGGTAATTAGGTTTTTAGCAATGTTATTGCATAAATGAATTTTTTGAGATTTTTAATCTTGATAAATACCTTTGTATCAACATGTTGAATCTTTTTACCGGACCTGAAAAATCGGAATTTAGCCTGGAACTGGAAAGTTGACTTTTTATTCACTTGGAATTTGGGTCTGGAAATATTTTTAATGGATTCAAATGGGGGGGTGTTCGCTTATTTACATGTAATATCTTAAGTAAATGGAGATTAAAAAATACGAGGACATTTACTTAAACGATATTACATGTAAATAAGCCTGGCATGTGCAGCTAAGGCTCAAAACCAACAAAAAATGTGCTGACCGTAGTATATGTGCGGTTTTGGTTAATTTGGTCTGAACCGCCTTGTATGTACAGTTGCAACCGCACACACAGCACGGTTGATGTTCATGCTTCTCGCATGAGCTGCCACGTGGCTTCCGGAAGCTTCGGTCGTTGAGCCACGTCGACAGCAATCATGGCGAGCGTAACTGAATTGGAACCGCTCTGTATGTGCGGTTTAGATGAGTTTGCATGGAAACCGTATTAAAGTGACGGTTCTGTGGAAACCACACTGTGTGTGCGGTTTTGCTTGTTTCGTGCATTTGCGAAAAGGCTCGATCTCTGAGCCTTATTTACACATATTACCTCTCTCTCAGGGACTTGAACTCCCTATTTCACCCTCTGAAACTTCTAGTATTACAACAATTCAAGGCATTTGCTTGAATTGGAATAATCTAGAAGGCTTTTTGGCCTACCCTTGGGACTTTTCTACCCTTGGCTTTGCCTATAAATAGAGGGGTCCTCCTCTTGCAAATGGCTGATAATTTGAAGCTTGGAAGCTCTGCAAGAAGAGGGGAAACTCTGCTGGATTGCTGCCTCAAGTGCTCAAGTCATCAAAGGTAAAGCTCCATTTGGTTTTATTGCCTCCTCTTTACATTTCCAACTCCCAACTTCTACCTTTCTGTAGTGTAAGGCCTTGGGTGTTGTTTTGTAGCCCCAAACCTCTTCCAAAGTACCTGGGAATCCTCTCTAGCCGTAAAACGTGAAGAGAGAGCCTTGGGAAAAGGAAGATGGGATGGATCCTTTAGGATTAGAACCTACATGTGATGAAGAGCATGTTTAATGGTTATTTTGAACCTATGGTTGCTTTTCTGATTTGATCATGTTTTAGATTTGGAGAAGAGATGTGATCCATGCTATCTATAGCAATGGATTTTAAATTTCTCCTAGATATGTGTTTTTACCAATATCACACACTTTTTCACTGTTTTGCATCAAATAGGCTAGATCTTGGATTCTCCATGCTCAATATGGAAAATCTGAGATCTCTGGCCTTAGAATGAATTTCTAGGACTTCATGAGTTGTTTTTCATGATTTCAAGTTATTTTGGTCGAATCCACTTGCACACATGCACTGGTTTCACATTTTTACTCAAGGTTTTTCAAAACAGGGCAGTATCTGTACCATGTCTTAGAATGCTCATAACTTCATCCTCCGGAAGAATTTTTGAGTGATTCCAAAGACATGTGATAGATGAGCATGTCTAGTTTATATCTGGAAAATTTCATCTACTTTTATGGAGCCAATTTTTGACACCATCTGTTCAAAGTCAGTAAGTCAGTTCAGCCCAGATTGCTGAACTTGCCGCTTTGATGGTGCACCATTTGCTCAATTTTAATCCGTTTTGAGTGATTCCAGTTTCTGAGTTTTCTTTAAGAAGTCTATTTTCATTTCCAACTGGTTTCAGCAGATTGTGATCTGATTTGTGCCTTGGGTGCTCAATTGACTCAGAGGTGCTCGCTGGCATAGTCCAGAGCTAACCTGTGGTCTTCTAGGCCTGTTCAAGAGAGCAGACAAGCCACATTTGGATAGAGTTTGGTGTGAGGTTTTTTTCTTTGGAAAGATGGCACCACATACGTCCTCCATACCAATTTTCATGGATTTTTATTGAGCCAAACTCCACGAATAGGATTTTGAAAATGCCTACTTAACACTTTTTCCAAGTTATAACAGCAGATTTCAGATGTGGATATCTCTCTCATTTTGAATCGGATTGAGTTGGTTTTTTACTGTATACTATACTAGATACCAGTTTTCAAATGGCTTTGGTTTCAATGGATTTGGATTTAAATTGAAGGAGTTATGGTTAATCGAAGCTTTCAAGCTCTTTTAGTCAGATTTTGCCAAATTTGCCTTGAAATGGTTTTACTTCATTTTTCACCTTGATTTTTATTCACTCATGAAGTTCTAAGAGGTGATATATCCATGGAGAGAGTTCATACTTATTGGACTACTCATGTGGAATAATCACTTACATTTTGCTTACTTTTAAGCAACCTTTGTCTATTTTGATTAGCAAATAATCCTTAGCATAAGCAAGCATGCGGCAACCGTCTTAGACGGATGAGTGGGGGTGCCTAACACCTTCCCCCGCTCATAAATAATTCCCCTTACCTGATCTCTGGATTTTTCCTTGTATTAGAGCTACTTTGGCTATATTTGACATTTATGATCCCTTTGGTGTCCATTCACACCTTAAGATGGATGGTGGCGACTCTTTACATTTATCGATCCCCGCGTGACGATATCGGAAGTCATCCTAGATGACATTTCCATGTCTCACAAACCCACTACAAGAAAAGTGGGCATTAGTGATGTTTATTTGCTGATGTTTTAGATGAAACGTCACTAAAGTTAATTTTCATGATGTTTATATTGAAAAGTCACTAATATCACTTTTTTTAATGACACTTAAATGGAAAATGTCACAATAATATTAAATTATGGTAACATTTATTGCAAAATATCACAAATATTAAATTATGGTGACGTGTGCTATAAATCGTCACAATAATATTAAAAATTATGATGATGTTTGCTAAAAAATGTCACAAATATAAAATTACAGTGATGTCCAGTGCAAAACATCACAATAATATCATAAATTATTGTGATGTTTTTTGCAAAACCTCACAATATTAACTTATGGTGACATTCACTACAAAATGTCACAATATTATTTAAACTTATGGTGATATTTGCTACAAAATGTCATAAATAAAAAATTATAGTGATGTTCGGTCCAAAACGTCACAATAATATTGAGAATTGTCATGACATTTGGTACCAAATGTCACAAATATTAAATTATGGTGGCATTTGTTACAAAATGTCACAATATTGTTTAAACTTATGGTGATATTTGCTGCAAAACGTCACAAATAAAAAATTATAGTGATGCTCGGTCCAAAATGTCACAATAATATCTAGAATTGTTGTGACGTTTGGTACCAAGCGTCAAAAATATTAAATTATGGTGACGTTTAGTACAGAATGCCACAATAATATTAAGAGTTGCAGTGATGTTTACTACAAATCGTCAAAAATACTAAATTTTGGTGACATTTGTAGGAAAACATCACAAACATTAAATTGTAGTGATGTTTGCTAAAATAAAGTATAGTTACATGTGTTTATATGATAAACTTCACAATTTAAAAATTAAAAAATTAATAACTAATCTAAGGTCGATTAGTTACATGTGTTATATATGGCCGATTTTAATTTCTTTCTACAATTACCCATTCATATTGAGTTTATACCATATTGAGTTTCTTTCTTCAAATATATGTCACCTCTGCTGAATGCAATCCTTCACTTTAATTCAATGTGGCTGAATAAATGGGGAATCATGATCTTGTTGTTCATACAGAGGCTATTAGCAAACGAAATCAGCATGTTAAAGGCCAAAGAGCAAAGAATCAAAAGTTAATCATTCATAGAAGCTACATGGGGCATTGGCAGAAGCAAGTCATAGAGCTGTCACAAATCAGCTAGTCATAAGTCATATGATCAAGGCAATGATGACCAATGAACAGATACAGCAATACAAAACTCACATTTCGTTGAAATTGCATGGGACAGCTTCAAAGGAATAAGCAAGTTTCGACCAAATAGAACAGATTTCGGTCAAACATAATGAGGAATACAAGCAGGATAATCATGTAATATCAAAGGCAGAAAACAGCTATGATCCTAGTCATGTTCGGCAGTTCAAAGAAGTTATAAGGCATAATGAAGGTTGACTAAGGAAACATAGCAAAAATCGTGCTTACAATTGGTCAAAAAATGATAAGAAAATGAAATGGGCTGTAGGCGTACCTGTTAGAAGCAAAGAAATCAAAGCTAGAAATCTGCTTACTGGAGAAAAAGATCCAAGGCAAAAAAAAAACTCAAGCCACCACGGCAACAGAGGTACTGTCGATGGTCGCCAAAGGAACAGTCGCTGGAAATAGGAAGGCTCGCTGGGTGTAGACACCCCAAATTGCACAAACAATCATCAAAAATCATTATCTCCTTGAAAGCCAGCACAGAAATTGAAGAAAATGAACTTTTACCTGTATCCGGTTACTCAGACCGGATACAAGTACTCCTTTATGTATCCGGTGGAACATACCGGATACATGTGAGCCTTAGTGTATCCGGTACCATATACCGGATACCTTAAGGCCCTTGTGTATTCGGTCTGATATACCGAATACATTAAGTTTGCTCAAAATTAGGGTTTTCCGAGAGAAATCACTTGTTACCATCATGTCCCTCATTTAATGAGGGGAAATCTCGGAAACAACCCTAGGGTTAAGGTTGGGGGGTTCTAGACATTAAGTGGTGTCTACCAATGACCTTAGCCTTTGCCTATAAATAGGAGGCTCCTCTTCAAGCAAAGGACCAAGTTTTTGGAGATCAAAGAACTCCGAGTGAAGAAGGGAACCGCTGCCGGATTGCTTCCAGAACCCCAGGTAAGCCTCAACCTTCATTTATTTTCTGTATTTAATTTATTAGATCTAGATCTCTTCTTCTACCTTTCTGTAGAATAAAGCCTCTTTTTGTGTGTGGAAATCCTTCCCTGGCTCAAATTATCTCAAGACTCCCCCTAGCCGTAAAACGTGAATGCGGGATCTAGGAGAAACGAGACTGGGGATTGACCCTAGTGCTAGAACCCATGTAGCATAAGGCTTTTGAATGATTGAAAACCGTTCTATAATCAAAGTACCCTTGATTATCTCGAAGAACCGTGTTTAACGGGGAGAGAGAACAGAGGGAAACGATAATGGAACGGAACCCTAGGCTATGCTAGAACCTATCTGGTTGAATCTATATGCATGATATGTTGTTGTATTAATCTTGCTTGGTTTTTCACTCTTGCACACATATTACACTCTTTTGGCGGGATAGGCTCATATTTGGGGGTTTATTACAGTTATTGTGATAAATCTCAAATAAATGGCCTCAATCAATTCTGGAGTGTTTTCAAGTGATTTTCAAAAGTTTTGGATTCATCTCACACGAATCTCACACACTTTATCACTTTTTCGGATTTGGTTTTCTTCAAAAAGGGCCTAACTGGACAGCACCTGTACCCTTACTTCGGACGCTCATAACTTCATCGTCCGGATGAATTTTGGAGCGATTCTAGAACCATGGGAAAGGTGAGGCTGTCTAGTTTATGTCCACCAAATTTCATAAAGTTCCATCAAACGGATTTTTGACACCTCTCTGTCGAAGTTAAGTGGACAGTTCAGGTTCAAGTACAGAACTTGTCACTTCGACGGACCGCCATGTGTTCGTTTTAAATCCGATTTGAGTGATTTTTGTTTCTGAGTATTCCTTTATGAGTCTATTTTCAAATCCAATTGGTTTCATAATTTTTTGGATTCCATTTGAATTATTGGTAGCCGATTTACTCAGAACTGTTCATTTGTACTTTTCTGGGTAAATCTGTGATCTTCGGGGCCTGTTCGGGAGACCACCCAAGGCACATCCGAAGGGATTTTTGTATGAGGCTAGTTTCTTTTGAAATATGGCCATACAGACTTCAATCACACCAAATTTCGTGGATTTTTATGAAGTGGTTTTTTCTATGTAATTTTCCAAAGTTGCCCACTTATCACTTTTAGAAATCCCCAGCAGCAACTTCAAAGGAGCATAACTCCTAGGATTTTTATCGGAATGAAGTGAAATTTTGCATGAGACTCTTATTTACCCTAATCTTTCAAATGGATTTGGTTTGGTTCAATTCAAAATTGGATTTGAATGATTTCAAGGCAAATGGCATACTTTTTACCGAATTTTCCGGATTTGATTCAACTTGGTTTTTGAGCAACTTGTGCTTTGATTTCCATCTTTTGAGATATTCCAGAATGATGTTGACATAAGAGAGGATCTAGAATCCATTTAGATCTTCATGTGAAAATATCATACATTAGTCCTTTTTCAAGGTTTTCTATGATTTTAGCAAGCTTTCTATTTTTGCATGAACATACACTTGGCAACCACTTCGTGTGGATGAATGGGGGTGCCTAACACCTTCCCCCGTTCATAATCTAATCCCCTTACCCATCTCTGGATTTGATTTTCAAGTAGGGTTATTTTTACCTTAGAATTGGCATTTTTGCACTTTTTAATTATTTTTGATCCTTTGGTGTCCATTCTCACCCCAAAATCATGAATGGTGGCGACTCTCCCATTTTTGCGATGAGCCCGTGTGTTGACGGAGGGATGATCATTCCGGTGATTTTCCCATGTCTCACACCGGGAATAGGAGAGTCGCCGGAATGAACAGTGGTCGCCGGAGCTTGCGGTCGCCGGTGAAATCATGTGAGGTGTTGGAGAGTTGAAGAAGAAGAGGAAAACCGTAGGAGAAGATATGGTCGAGGAGAAAAAAAGGGCAAAATGCGAGTAGAGAAGGAAGGGTCGCGGTCGCGGGGTTAAGAAGGAGAGTAAAATCCGTAAAGTCAGTACGGGCTTCAGGCGCCCGTGAACGTAATACGGTCCCGTTCACCCGTGCTCCAAATACGGGTAACCTCGGTCCGTAATGAAAATACGGGCAAAGCCAAAAAGTTGCATATTTTATTATTTTCTCCACAATTTTCAAAAGATCAATATCTATATTAGTTGTAAGTTGCAAGGATTGCCACCATACCCACTTTTGTTTAAAAATATCTTGACTCAAATCTCACTTCATAGCCACGAGAGCTCAGTGAGAGGAGAGAGGAGGATTTGGCCTTTAAGCTGAGGGACTTCTAGCAAATCTTTCACAATCAATTCTTTTTTCCAAATATCATCCATTTAATCCTTGCAAAGTGCAAATGGTTAGACAAAAATCTTAGAAAGTGCAATTGGTGGGTCTTTTTGCTCTCTGCTTGTAATTGGTTCCAATTACCAGCAAAGAGGGGGCAGCTGTAGACACCCCAAATTGCACTACCGAATGAGAAAGTAATAAAAACATGTAATTAAAGCTTAAAACAGGTCAAAAATGCATAAACACTGACAAAGCAGGCTTTGCCCGTATTTCATTCACGGGCCGGTCGCGCCCGAAATAGCTTTACGGTCAGGCGCACCCGTATTCGAAATACGGGCACCATTGGACCGTGTATCATTTACGGTCACTAAAGACTCGTGCGAGTTTTATTCTTCTCTCGATTTCCGAGCTTTATATTTAGTCCAATATCCCTTTAAATGAGCGAATTATGTCTTTTATTCGCTGAAGCCACCTTGGTTGGCTATGGATGGGCATTATTTCTGTTTTTGACTCTATCCTGAGGATCATGATATATCCTTCTGGACCAGCCTTGCCCCTGTGCTTGCCTATAAATAGAGGTGAGATTCTCAAGCTAGGGGCCACGAAAATTTGAAGTCTAAGGAGCTCCAATAGAAGAAGAGGAACCCCTGCTGCCTTGCTTGCTCAATCCAGGTAAGTCCCTTTTCCTTTTTATTTTCTGTCTTCAATTCTAGATGTAATAGGATCTTCTTTATTGCTGTAGAATAAGGCCATATTTTGTATCTGTATTCCTAAACCTGCCTCCAAGTACCTCAAGAGTCTCTTTAGCCGTAAAACGTGAAGAGAGAGCTAGGGGAAAAGAGAACAGGTGGATCCCTAGAATAGAACCCCATATTTGTTTTTCTCTTTTTTTATAGAATAAAGCCTGTGATTGTGTTTGTGTAACCAAACCTATCTCCAAGTACCTCAAGAATCCTTTCTAGCCGTAAAACGTGAAGAGAAAGCTAGGGGAAAAGAGAACAGGTGGATCCGTAGGGTAGACCCCCATGTGCTCTAATTTGTGAGATGTGGCTGCTTTAAATATCTTGATCATGTTTTAATGCTTTTTATGATATATCTGAATGAATAACATGAATCCATGATGTTTATAGCATGAGATCCCCACTTTTTATAAAAATTGGATTTTCCACATATTTTGCACCTACAGCACTGTTTTTGTGATTTTTGTGAGTTTAGGCTAAGATCTTGGATTTATCATGATCAATATGGTAGATTTGAATCCAAAAGCCTGAAAATAAATTCTAGGGTTTCATGAGATGGTTTTTGAGTCCTTTTTCATTATTGAGAGAAGACCCTACGGTCTAAATTCTTCCCTTTTGATGTTCTTCATCAACGTAGGTATTTTTGGTTTTTATTTTTTGATTTAATGTGAAATTTGGGCTTTATCTATATCCTGGAATGTTCAAGTTCAATTTTGAAATATTTTACAAAAATCATATTTTTCTAGATTTCTAGAATTTGACTTGAAGCCAGATTTTTGGATTTTTCACTTTAAATCGATTTCATTGGATTTTATCGCAATTTTATTTTGATCATGAAACCCTAGGAATGGTATGATCATATTTGAAAGTTCTGGATCAATCAGACTATTCATATGAAAAAACCATATATTTTTGTCTTTTTTGTGATTTTTCTTGATTTTTATAGCAAGCTTTTTCCTTTAGTTTAACATGAACAATACCTGGCAACCACCTTGTGTGGATGAATAGGGGTGCCTAACACCTTCCCCTGTTCATAACCTAATCCCCTTACCCATCTCTGGTTGTTTTTTTTAGAAGGGTTATTTTTACCCTAAAATTGCCTTTTGTGCTTATTTAATATTTCGGTGTCCATTCACACCTAAATTGAATGGTGGCGACTCTTTGTTTTATTTAATCCTGTGTGATGATAGAGGAAGTCATTGGATTTGATTTTTTCCCATGTCTCACAGATATATATGATGTTTCGAATTTGTTTGGTTTAGTTCGTTGAGTTTTGATCGAGATTCATTCTCTGTAAATGTTATTTTAAATGTTTTTAGGGTGTTCTGGGGTGTTTGCAAAACAATGGAAACATGAATCTAAACTTTTAATAGTTTAAAATTAAGTCTACAAGGTGTAGATTGCATACGAATTGAAAAATTGTTTAAATTGAAAAACCCCACGAGCTTTCACTTATTTACATCCATACCTCTATCTAGAAAGCCTGAATTCTCCAATTTGGCTTTCAAAAGTGGTCAAATTCCCCCAACTCATGCCTTAGGCTTGAATTGGAAGGATCTAAACACACTTTTGCGTCTACCCTTGGGACTTTATTACCCTTGCTCTTGCCTATAAATAGAGGGACTCTCCTCTAGCAAATGACTGGAATTTTGAAGATTAAGAGCTCTTGAAGAAGAAGGGAACCTTTGCCCAATTCTCCACTCAAGTCCTCAAGCAACCAAGGTGAGATCCTAGCCCTTCTCTCTCATTTTATTTTCAATTCAAGCACTCTCTCATCTTCTACCTTTCTATAGTGTAAGGCCTTATTGTATTTGAAACCCTAAACCATGCTTAAAGTACCTTAAGCATCCTCGCTAGCCGTAAAACGTGAAGAGAGAGTTAGGGGAAACAAATGTTGGAATGGATCCTTTAGGTTTAGAACCATTTTTCATGATATATTTGTATGATAATGTATTGCATGTGGCAACATCCACATATCAGCACGAGGTAATTAGCTTAACCTGCACCCTATTTTTCATTAATCTTTATCTTTTTCTTCTTGGCTACTCTTATGTATGTATTATATTTGTATATCTTTTATTAAACCCTTTTGTTGATTATGTAGTTCGTCAAAGTGTTGCTTAGCAAGAGACATGTTAGAGGGTTGGAAGTAAACACCATCAATTCTGAGGGTTTGACAGCCCTTTACATCTTGGAACAAACAAGAGAAAGGAAAAAACTAGGGCTCTTCCGCCTTGTCGGAGCTTTAAAATCCCAGGAGATTTCAGCAGATACGAATGGCTCTGTGCAAGACAAGGCAGAGTCTCAAAAGGCTAAATATCTCTATTCTACGTTTGAATCTATCACGTACTTCCATTACAATGTGGCTAGAGACTCCCCACATGAAGTGCGTAATGCACTTCTGGTGGTGGTTGGGCTGATTGCCACCGCCACTTACCAAACTGGGATCTCCCCTCCCACCGGTAATTTGCAGTACACCACCGACGGTGGATGAGTCCGTCATGGACATTCGTGGCTGCTAGGTAAAGAATTTAGTTTTGTTTATACGCATTTCTCAACTCTTTGGGATTTCACTTGTCTCTTATAATGATGATCATCCTCACAATGGGTTTCCCTCTGCAAAATCTGTTGGTGATCGCCCTAATCTCCATGGTGGCTAATTACGCCTATTCACTGACAAGTATTGAACCCAAAGGAATCTCAGACGATGCCCCACACTCTCTGTTCACTGCTCTTTCTATCCATTTTCTTCCAATTTTTGGCACATTTCTTCTTTTATTCATGCGGGAAAAGATTTTTGCCAAAAGAAAATACAGAGAAGCTCCAGCAGATGTTGAACAGGTTGCTCATGTTAGAGATGCAGTCTCTATGAAACAAATTAATGCGTGACACAATGTATTGGATTGAGTTAAATTTGCAGTATTGCTGTTGTTGATATATTTTTTTTTATAGAAAACCCACTATGGCATGAATAGCCATAGTGGCACTCCAGCGGTGGGAGGAGGGTTGAGGCAGACCCTGACCTGTATATTAATACCAAAAAGAAGAGTTACACCTGCAAGGGGGGGACAACGAACCTTACCCCTACAAGAAAAACCAACAGCGAAAAGGAAGAGCAACAATGGGGGGGACATCCAGCCTAACCCCAACAAAACAACAAAACTAATGCCTAATGCCATACAATCCAGTTCGGTCATGAAATAAACAATTTCGAACCTGAGGAGGTAAATCTGAGTGAACAACATAAAGCTTCTTTGAGGAGTGGGCACATCCCTCGTTGGCAAGTGCATCTGCCACAGAGTTAGCTTCCCTAAAGACATGCTTCACAGGCCGGTTAGAAGTATTAAGTCTTTCTTTGATTTCTTTCCACCAGATAAAAAATTTCCATGGGACGGAAGCCAAACCATTTACAATATCTACCAAGACCTTGGAATCGGATTCAATATCCAGATCTTGGAAGCCATGAGAGTCCGCCAAGCGGAGGCTGTCCCTTAAAGCAAGCAACTCAGCCAAAAGATTGGAGTTAAATCCATAACTAGCTGAAAAAGCCATCTGGAAATGACCGGTAGAATTACGAATAACTCCACCACCTCCCGATATTCCTGGGTTGCCTTTAGAAGCTCCATCCACATTCAAAATGAATGGAAAGGTCCTTTGTCGAATCCAACGAACAAAGAGAACTTTGGGGGGCCTGATATAAGGAGAAAAAAAATTCATTTGATCCAATATCGAAGCACCTTCGAACTTACAGTTTTTTGAAGGCTTTGTGAGGTAGGATACTTCCTTCAACCAATGCTGAACTTTTCTGATAATTTGGCTTGCAACCATGGCATCATCTTCAAATCTGTTTTTACACCTTGAGATCCATATTTCCCAACAAATAAACAAAGGAGTTGCTGTGAACAATAGGCTACACTGATCAGAAGAGCTAGCACTAAACCAAAAGGATACTCTGGTGGCTAAGTCATGGAGGGGGTGAAACTGGCTTTGAAAACAATTGGTGAAATATTCCCAAACAGATTGAGCAATATCACCAAAAGAGAATAAATGATTGAGAGTCTCAAATCTTTTGTTGAAACAACAGTTGCACTGAGAGCACATCTGGATCCCACTGAGTTGGATCCTTTCATCTGTAGGAATCGCCCCCTTCAACATTTTCCAGAAGAAAACAGAAATCTTATTTGGTATAAAATTCATCCAAATAGTTTTACTCCAGGGAAAAGAAACTCCACGAGTTCTAATAATGCTCCAAGCAGAGGAGGTAGAAAAAATACCTGAAGAAGAAGGCTTCCACAAAGGCTTATCTTTGAGATTAGATAGGCTTAGATGAAGGTCCTCAATACGAGAGATTATGTCTTGGGGAAGAACATCCTTAAGAACGTCAAGATTCCAGGCACCAAGGGGTGTAATGAAATCAATCACCCGAGCTTCAGGAAGCGGCAAAACCTCACCTTGAAGGAAATCCACCAGTTTCCCTAAGTGAGACCAGTGATCAAACCAGAAGCTAACATTACCTTCCTCTATAGACCAAGCCGTATTGTCAGAAATTACATCCTTCACTTTGAGGATTGCTTTCCATATTTTTGAACTTCCACACCTGTCCTTGAGATCTTGAGAATGGTTCCTACCACAGTACTTGGCTCGCATGAAGTCTGCCCATAAGCTTTCCCCATAGAGAACCCTCCATCCCATCTTTATGTGAATACTCTTCATGACTTCTGCAATAGACTTAACGTCCAGACCTCCTTCTGCTTTGGGCATTGCAATTCTGTCCCATCTTAACCAGTGCTTCTTGGCCCCATGTTCAGGGCTCTCTCCCCAGAAGAAGTTAGCAAATAAACCTTCGATTCTTTTCAAGACAGCTTTAGGAAGAGGAATAGCGGATAAAGAATGGATTGGAATGCTAGACAAGACACTTTGAATGAGTGTCAATTTCCCACCATGAGACAAGAGTTTGGATTTCCAGCCACTGATACGCTTTTGAATCTTCTTAAGAACATCAGAAAACATGGATAGAGATGCTCTTCTATGAAATAAAGGAACCCCCAAATATTTAATTGGCAAACTGACCTTTCTGAAACCAGAGAGGGACTGAAGCATATCCAATCTAGTAGGAGATATTTTGGTGGATGCAATGAAACAGCTCTTGGACTTATTAACTGATTGACCCGAAGCTTCCTCATAAGCCTTGAGAAACTTTAGGAGATTAACCATTGAAGATCTTTTCCCATTTGAGAAAATTAGCACGTCATCTGCAAACAAAATATGGGAAACACGGACAGGCATTCTACCTGTATGATAGCAACCAATAGAACCTTCCTGAACCAGAGAGAGCACCCCTCTGCTAAGAACCTCTTCAGCTATGATGAAGAGCAAAGGGGATAAAGGATCCCCTTGACGGAGGCCACGAGATGATTTAAAGAAGCCACAAGCTGAGCCCTTTAATAGAACACTGAACCAACAGTTATTAAGGCAACGAAAAATGAGATTACACCAAGAATCAGAGAAGCCAAACCTTCTGCAAACTTCCAAGAGGAAATCCCACTCCATTCTATCAAAAGCCTTGGCCATGTCAAGCTTAATAATAATGTTGCTTCCCAAGCATTTTCTGTTGAGGTCCTGACACATCTCATGGGCAAGAGAGATACTGTCAGATATGTTTCTCCCTTTAACAAAAGCACTCTGCTCTCTGCTGATAATACTAGGAAGAACACCCGACAGCCTTGAAGCCAAAATCTTAGCAATAATCTTATACGAAAAGTTGCAAAGGCTTATAGGGCAAAAGTCCGAAAAGGAACCCGGCTGATCCACCTTAGGAATAAGCGCAATATGAGAAGCAGTGAAAGAGATGGGAAGATTACCTCCATTGAAAAATTCAGTAACTGCCGCCAGTAAGTCATCAGCTATAATGTCCCAACAGCTTTGAAAGAACCAACCCGTAAAGCCATCTGGACCTGGAGCACTGTTCGAGCAAAGATCAAAAGTGGCTGTCTTAATTTCCTCAATCGAGGGAGGCAACGTGAGCTTCACATTTGCATTATGATCCAGAATGTTAGGGATGAAGTCCATGGAGTCATTAATAGAGTGAGTAGAGGAAGTGAAGCAATCGGAAAAGAAAGTGACAGCTTCATCCTGGATACTAGGGTTGTCAGAAAACCAACCATTTCCTGACAACAAATTCTTGTGCTTTCGGACTTGCAGAGAAGCATGGAAGAACTTTGTGTTACAGTCCCCTTCTTGGAGCCACTTAACTCTGGATTGCTGTCTATAAAAGGTTTCCTGTTGGGAGGTATTAGAGATTAGCTCCTTCTTTAAAGTGTGAAGAAGCTCATACCTATGCTGATCCCAATGATTTTGAAGGTCATTTTCCAGATCTGAAATTTTCAAAGATAAAAGCTCTATTCTGCGATGAACATCACCAAAGACCTCCCAATTCCACTTTCGGAGAGTCGCTCTTAAGTGTTTTAATTTCCTAGAGAAGACATATAGAGGAGAGCCCCACAGATTAAAGTTCCATGCATTTTTTACCACGTCCAAAAAGGAAGTATGAGAAATCCACATTTTTTGAAATTTGAAAAGGCCCACACCCGAAGGTCTCATAGACTGCACAAGAGATAACAATAAAGGACAATGGTCCGAGCAAACCCGAGGCAAATGTGAGACTTTTAAGGAAGCTGCTGCATGAAGACCCTGATGGTTAACCAAAATTCTGTCCAGCCTTGCCCAAATTCTTCTTTGACCACTCTGGTCATTGCACCAAGTGAATTTATCTCCACAAAAACCTAAATCCTTAATACCAGCACACTGAACAAAGTCTTGAAAGTCATGCAAGGATCGGGGATCAGGATGACGACCTCCTAACTTTTCCTCAACAGCAAGAATGGCACTGAAATCACCTCCAATGAGCCAAGGATGAGTGACAGATGCAGAAAAAGCCATCAAGTCATTCCAGAGAATTCGCCTCTCAGACACATCACATTTAGCATAAACAAAAGTTATCATGAAGGGAGAAAAATTGGTGACACTGTTCGAACTGACCAATGCTGTAACATACTGGTCCGAGGCCACAACGATGTCCAACTTAATAAAATCAGACCAGAAGACCCAAATCTTGCTATCATTTCCATTGTTACAAAAGGAACGTTTCAGCTTTATTCTTTTGGCTACTAATTTGCATCGAGTTGCATTAGACATAGGCTCAAATGCACGAAGGTTTAACGGGGTGAGAGAAATCACACTCGTTTATGACCGTTGCATTGATTCGATTAGGTTTAGGTATGATAAGAAAGGTAATCCCGTCTACGCTGAAATGCACGGAGGCAATGGAGGCAACCACACCACCAATATCAGATTACAGTACCCAGAGGAGTTCTTGACGACGGTTAGCGGGCACTACTGTCCGCTGGTGCACGGTGGTCCAACGGTGATCTGAGCACTGACATTCAAGAGCAATCGGAGAACGTTTGGACCGTTTGGGGTGGAAGAAGGGACACCCTTCTCGTTCCCCATGGATGGAGCACTGATTGTGGGGTTTCAAGGGAAAAGTGGGTGGTACCTTGACGCAATTGGGTTTCTTTTGTCTCGTCCTCACTCAAACCTCATTTCAAAGATCCATCAGAAGCTACAAAAGCTCAGGGCAGTGGCTATGTGTGAGACATGGGAAAAAATCAATTTAATGATTTCCTCAATCATCACACGGGATTAAATAAAATAAAGAGTCGCCACCATTCAATTTAGGTGTGAATGGACACCAAAATATTAAATAAGCACAAAAGGCAAATTTTAGGGCAAAATATCTCTCCTAAAAAAAACAACCAGAGATGGGTAAGGGGATTAAGTTATGAACAGGGGAAGGTGTTAGGCACCCCTATTCATCCACACAAGGTGGTTTCCAGGTATTGTTCATGTTAAATTAAAGGAAAAAGCTTGCTATAAAAATCACACAAAATCACAAAAAGAAATAAAATTGTATGGTTTTTTCATATGAATAGTCTGATTGATCCAGAACTATCAAACATGATCATACCATTCCTAGGGTTTCATGATCAAAACAAAATTGAGATAAAATCAAATAAAATCAATTTAAAGTGAAAAATCCAAAAATCTGGTTTCAAGTCAAATTCTAGAAATCTAAAAAAATATGATTTTTATAAAATATTTCAAAATTGAACTTGAATAGTCCAGTACATAGGTAAAGCCCAAATTTCACATTAAATCCGAAAATAAAAACCAAAAATATCCACATTGATGAAAAACACCAAAAGGGGAGAATTTAGATCGTAGGGTCTTCTCAAATAATGAAAAACAATTTAAAAAACACATCATGAAACCCTAGAGTTTATTTTCAGGCTTTTGGATTCAGATCTACCATATTTATCATGATAAATCCAAGATCTTAGCCTAAAACCACAAAAATCACGAAAACAGTGCTGTAGGTGCAAAAGTGGCAAAAATCCAAATTTTGGAAAATAGTGGGGATCTCATGCTATAAACATCATAGATTCATGTTATTCATTCAAATATATCATAAAAAGCATTAAAACATGATCAGGATATTTAAAACAGCCACATCTCACAAATTAGAGCACATGGGAGTCTACCCTATGGATCCACCTGTTCCCCTTTCCCCTAGTTCTCTCTTCACGTTTTACGGCTAGAGAGACTCTTGAGGTACTTAGAGATAGGTTTGGTTACACAAACACAATCAAAGGCCTTATTCTATAAAAAAAGAAAAAACAGATATGGGGTTCTATTCTAGGGATCCACCTGTTCCCCTTTCCCCTAGTTCTCTCTTCACGTTTTACGGCTAGAGAGACCCTTGAGGTACTTGGAGGCAGGTTTAGGAATACAAAAACAGATATGGCCTTATTCTACTGCAATAGAGATGATCCTATTACTTCTAGAATTGAAGACAGAAAAATAAAAAAGGATAGGGGACTTACCTGGATTGAGCAGGCAGGCAGCAGGAGTTCTTTCTCTTCTCTTGGAGCTTCTTAGAATTCCTTGACTTCAAAATTTCGTGGTCTTTTGCTTGAGGAAAGGCCCTCTATTTATAGGCAAACACAGGGGTATGGTTGGTCCAAGGTTTGGCAAGATAGAGTTTCAGTTTGAGTTAAACACAAGATCATGCCAATCCTTTATCCACAAGGATAAATGAGATAATTCGAACAGATAAATAAGAGAATTCGCTTATCCAAGAGAGATATTTGGGTGCAGATAAGGCTCAAAAATCAAAAAGGTAAAATTCGCACAAAGACCCCGTGCCCGTATATATATTACGGTCGCGCCCTGCCCGTATTATTAATACGGGCACGCCGTGACCGTACATCAACTGCAGGTATGACCAGTCCGTAAACAAAATACGGTCATAACCAGTTTGGCCAGATTTTACACTTTTTTGACCTGTTTCAAATCCCAATTAATATTTTCAATTATTTTCTCATTTTAGTGCAATTTGGGGTGTCTACACTATGAAATCGTTAAGCCCCAAAAATGGAGAAGAAGCTCCCCATGCCAGGCCTCAACGGGCTCATGCTTAGGCACAGCTTTGTTCTCTGCCTGTCAGTGGTCTTGTGTCTGGCCTTACAAACGTACAAGGATTGTGGTAGATGTACATGGATATTTTAAGTTGTCCGAGAACTGTCACGTAGTTATGCGAAATCACTTGGCCGCTGTAAAAAAAAAAAAAAAAAAAACATAGGCTCAAGCACGGCAAGCAACTGTACCTTATGAGACGCTACGTGAGATTTCAGCATGTTGACAGAGTCGGAATTGGCAGCACCTCTAATATTCCAAATCAATGTGTTAATCATTAAAAACAATTAGTTTGATTTAGAGGTGGTCTGTACCTTAGACCTTGTGGTGATGCTAGAGGCTGCTTTTGAGCTTTTCTTCTTTGATTTCTGAGATGGAGGAGATAAATGCTGTTGTTGATATGTCTCATCTCAAAGACAGAATATGTGTGTTGGCTAAAAGCATCTATGGTTAGTTATCTTTCTAAAGTAGAGTCCTTTTCTAGAATCTTCGAGGTCGTTGTCATTCGCAGACGAACAATCGAACAACAAAGAGAACGACAAGAAGAACTTTAGCTGCGACCTGCTTAAATCTGATATTTAACAGATCGCAAAGAATCGTTTTTGTGTTTTTGTTCTTCTCTTTCCATTCATTTGGTCCTCACTCTTAACCATGAGCTGCTTGCCAAGAAGAGCTAGATCGTGGAATGAATGGATTACATGGGGGAAATCAAGACTTGCTGCCCGTCAGCCATATACAAACCTGGTCAAGCTCTCACTCACGGTTGGAGTCTACCATATTTGGCGAGAACGTAACTATCGGATATTTCAGAATTGCTATCACCCTCACTCATGGTTACTTCACAAAATTGTTGTTGATATTGTAGACAAAATATCTACTGAAACCGTTGCCCTAGTCGATTCACCAAGACATCGAAAAGTTCTTGCTAATTGGAGATTACCTTGGACACTTGCATAGCTTGCTATGCCATGGTGGGAATATCACATTGTGTTGTTTAGAGCTGTAGTACTCCTAACCACTTCGGTTAGTTGTTTCCAACTTTCATGTTGGTCTTGCCTTCAGCTGTATGAGCTACAATTGTAAATCTTTGTTTATCTAATACACAATTTGTACTTACTTTCCAAAAAAAAAAAAAAAAAATTCTTTGCATCGATAACCTAAACACCTTATTTCAAAGTTTGATCGATTGTGCACCAGTAACCTTCATGACTCTAATCAGAATCAGTACTAGTCTATTTTCAGATCATTCAACTGATTGAACGTCCCGATCTTCAACTTCTCTCTAACCTCGCTGGCTGAGGTTAATAAGTTCAATATTCATCTGAATCAATTAACCTGGTCATAGAATTCAATTACATGGCCTGAGATATTAGGTTCTGTCGGTTTTCTGCCGCCATCTTATCACTGATTTTTGGCCAATGCAAAAAGAGGAATCGGATTGAGGAAACGATTCGTTTCAGTGGCATCTCTGTGATACGTTCGGACAAGGAACAAGAAAAGAAAAACAAAGGAAAAGGACAAAAATAAAAAAAATAAAATTTTTTTTGGCTCTACGTGCAAATGAAGAATCAAATGAATGGTTATGCTTGCCGGAATCGTTGCATGAAGTTAGTTGATAGTAACCTCTTGCTGTAATAATGCCCATATAAAACCTTATATTGGGTATTATTTAAAATAAAACATGCATGATAAGTTTGCATAAGACCCATATAAATAAAGGTTTTTTCTTGTTTAAAATACAAGAAATTTGGATTATACGACCATTAAAACATGTGATAAAACCATATATCAATTATCAAAACTAAGTCATGATATGGATAATGGCAGTAAACTACCACTGAACTCTAAAACATTTCAAAAAGTTTAGCTTCTAGCCTAAAATTGACATTTTTTTAAAGCTTCAATTTATTGGTGATAATCATGCAAGATGAAAATAGGTGGTTGAAGTTGAAAAGCGGATTAGGATACAATAAGTGGTTTTATTTTGTGTTTTTATATGTTGTGGAGGGTATTTGTAGGAAGAAAAAAGGAGGGCGCGAGAATTGAATATCCCAGAGGGTTAGCTTCACTAGTGTAGATGCTACAATAAAGGAAAGCTGATATGTAATTTTGCCTAAAATATAATTATACTTGATTAAAAGAAACATCTCATATACGTTATCGTATCCATATATAGTGACGCTTGGCGGTGACTCCTTTTGTGATTATGCGACTTGAAGTAGCAACTCGAGGTCCCAAACAACCACGATTAATCATCTAATTCCAACTTGAGCCGTGACAAATTAGCCACGGAATATCTTTTTGGGGTGAAACCTGAAAAGACAATTGGAGCCAACAGAAAAAGCTAAAAAAGGAATTGGGCTTTTGTCAAATAAAGCTTGTCTTTTAAAATGTAAGCTTAGGCTGTGAGCCATTTTAAAAGACTAACAAACGGAGGAAAGTTTTGGTTTCTAAAGCATTTTTAAGTAATTAAAAATTAGTTATATTTTTTAAAAAAAGATTTAGAAAAGAAACAAGTGATTGCCTATTAATATTTCCCATTAAAAAAAAAGAAAAGAAAAGATTGCCTATTAATACAGCCAAATTCTTACTCTTATCAATCACACTCATAAATTTAATCTCAACTTAACATGCTACAAAGTACAAACTAGAGCATATCTTCCTAGGGTGAAACCCGAAATGACAATTGGAGCCAACAAAAAAGTCTAAAAATCAAATTGGACTTCTGTCACATATAAAGCTTGTCTTGGAAAATGAAACTGCTATGCTTTTTTTTTTTTGGTAACAATTGCTATGCTTTTTTTTGGGTAACGAACTGCTATGCCCCTATGCTTTTTTGTTGCATGAGTTTTTTAAATGTTGACACGTGAAGCATTTGGCGATTTGTTTTTTGGAAAATTGGTTTTTAGTAATATTTTTTAAAATAATTCAGATTCAATTGGTCAAATCCTGGTAATTGGTTTTTAGTAATAATTTTTAACATAATTGAAAATTGGTGTAATTTACTATTCATTAAAAGTTTCTTTCAAAAATGCCCTCAAAAGACTTGTTAGCCACACTTATAAAAAAATGAGTTAAAGGTTTTCAAGGTCTTTTGAGGGCATTTTCATAAGAAACTCTTAATAAACAATAAAATGACACCAATTATCAATTAGGTTAAAAAAGTAGCACTAAAAACTAATTATCTAGATTTGACTGACTGAATCTGAATTCTTTTGAAAAATTATCAGTAAAAACTAATTTCCCCTTTTTTTCTTTGTTTTAAATATTTTATGTGGGTGTGATACTTCAAAAAAACACTAACCATCCATCGGATGCTTTACATGGCAGCATCTCACTCCAAAAGCAGAAATTGACAAAAAAAGTGCAGGGTCCAGAAGCCACCTAAAAAGACTAATAAGTTAACAAAGGGAAAATTAGATTTTAGTGATTCTTTATGAAAATGATTAAAAAAAGTGAAGATAGTTCAAAATTAATTATATTTTTTAGAAGTATTTAAACACAAGTGGCAGTTTACTATTAAGTACAGATTATTTATTCATCCAATTGTCTATGTTCAACCCAGATAAATTGAGAAGCAAACAGACACCACCATTAAGATTTTATGTAATGATCAGATGCTAATTAAATTAAGGTGCCGAAAACCAAAGCATGGTTTCTTGTGGTGTAATATATGTGTGTAACTTTGGAATTAAACCTTATGCCACACGAGATTCCTTCAGCGCCAAAAGAGAGAATCTTTTTGGGGTCAAACCAGAAATGTAAACCGGACCGTACTAAAAACACTAGTAATTAACAAACTGATCAGCTTTGTTAAACGAGCTTTCACTTGGAGCCAACTAAACTAGGGATCTTGGTAATGCATGCCAAATAGTTTACCGTTAATGAGTCCATATTCAAATAGTCGACATATGAATATGCCACCTGATTAATGCGAATATATAGATTATTAAAGTTGGAGAAGGTATGGATATCTTCACTTAGAGATGACAAGTGCCAACCAGCTTCGTCATTAAGACATTATTATATTGGGGTCGTCATCATCATCTACGTGCAATTAGGGGTGTAACTCGGTCCGGTTAAAACGAACCCGAACCAATCCAAACTGACTTTGGTTTGGTTTTATAGTGGTTCGGTTCGGTTTCGGTCCAAAAATCCCTAAACCAAACTAGGTCAGTTTGGTTTTGGGTTTCATGTTCGGTTAAATTGAACCGAACCGAACCCGAAAACCGAACCAAACTGAAATCGAACTGAATTCATACATATATATATATATATATATATATATATAATATAATTTATGTTAAACTTTTAAAGTTTATCTTTAAACTTTAAGGATATTACAAAAAAACCATTCACTACAAAAAAAAGTAGGCTTTAGTGATGGTTAATTAGTGACATTTGAGGAAAAATGTCACTAAAATTATTTTTTGGTGACGTTTATCCATATGTGTCACCAATATAATATTTTAATGACACTTATATAAAAAACGTCATTATATATCCCAAATGTCATTATATTATATTTAATAGAGTGACGTTTATTAACAAAACGTCACATATTATCAAATTCAATAAATATTGTAATTAAGAAAAAATAAAATTTTAGATTAAAATATTATTAAATAATATTTTAACAAACTTCCCGCCCTTTTTTTTATTTTTTATCCCCGCCTTAGTCTGCTATTCCCGGGTAACCTGTTGGTATTCGATTTCGCGAATTGTCCGCGACGGCTAGCTCTCAGCAACCATTTCTAGGTTAAGAAATAAGACTAAAAGAGGTAAAAAATATAGAGACCCTAATAAAGAGTACAAACGAAGAGGATTGGGGGAAGAAAGATAGAAGATTAGGGATTCAGGGGAGAGAACGAATGAAAATCTTGAAGGCTTAAGAGGGGTTTGAAGGCTTGAACATTCTCATCTTTGATCTTGGTGGTGGAACGTTTGATGTGTCATTGCTGACGATCGAAGAAGGGATTTTCGAAGTGAAAGCCACCGCCGGAGACACCTATTTGTGTGGCGAAGACTTTGAAAATCGTCTGGTGAACTACTTCGTGAACGAGTTCAAAAGGAAGAACAAGAAGGATATAAGCGGTAACTCCAGGGCTTTGAGGAGATTGAGGACTGCCTGCGAGAGGGCGAAGAGGACTCTCTCTTCCGAAAATCCAGGTACCAACAGAGGTTGCTCTTCGTTTTTTGCATCTTTGAGTTCAGCGTTTAATCCTACGAACAACCGGCAACACCAATCGATTCAATGGTTTCAGGCATTCTTGGTGACTTTGATCTCCGACGAACCTTCGCCCATGGATTCAAGTATTTCTCCGGCTAATCTCTTTCACAAAAATTCGTAAGTCCTCGTTTTAATTTTTATTTTATTTTATTTCATTGAGTTCGAATATCTTGAAGGCTTAATAAGGGTTTGAAGGCTCTAGATTGGGATTGAAGGGTGTTGAAATCCTCGTGCTCTCTCTCTCTTCTGAAAATCCAGGTACGAACAGAGGTTCTTCTCAGTTTTTGGCGCATCTTTGAGTTCAGCACTTAATCCTATGAACGACTGGCAACACCAATCGATTCAGTGGTTTCTGGCATTCCTGGTGACGTTGATCTACGACAGATTCAGGCATTCCGTTCTTCAGTTAATCTCTTTCGAAAAAAATTCGTAAGTCCTTGTTGTTTTCATTTTTATTTTATTTTAGTTCATTGAGTTCAAATCAAATACCCGTGTCCTAAATGCAAAATCATGAGCAATATGCTCCAATTGAAGGTGCTGCAAGGTGAGTAACATTCAACCTTGAATGATTCTTCGTTTCAAATTCCTTTTTTTTTGTTGGTAATTTGTTTTAAATTTAAGTTATTCTACTAGTTCTTTCTGCATAGATCGACATGGACAGCTCTTTTGTATTGTCGTAGTTCTTCTTAATTTCAATCTGTGATCATGCATCACGATATCTATTGCAGTTACTTAATGGAAGACGATTGTAGTGAAATTGGGCATTACAAATTCACAATATCACTCTTTAGTTCTGAGATCACTATTTATTTGGTTAGTGATTGTTGTAGCTTTGAGTTCTCTTGCTTTTTTTTTTTTTTTTTGACTTTTTTTTGTATTGTGTGTATTCCATGAGTGGTTTATGATCTTGTATAGGGATGCTACTAATAATGACAGTGAGGCAAATAGTGTTTTCTATGGTTCACTTGTCACCCAAGACTCCTTGTTCTAGACTCATTTAGTGGTGAGGGGTGATCTGGTTAATCCATGTCATCAGTCTAATAGCTGACCATCTAGATTGATCTCTGTACAATCGTTTTGTTGTTGGACAAATTACTACAAGCAATACACATTCAACAATGTAAAAAAATTTGAATTAAAAAATTAGCTAAGAAAGGAATGCCTTTTTAGCAAGTGGTCCTCTTGCAAATTGATATATAGCTGAATGTTTTCAGAAGAATAGTGGGTGGCATATTTTGATATGGTATTATTAAGTACTAAATTTTCTATTAATAGTCCACTTAATAATTTTCTATTAATGATCCACTAATTTATTTATTTGATACTTGTAAATTCAATAATGCAATTATCCCATCAGCCCCAATCCACCCCCTTGTTCATCATTTTTAATAAAGATTTAATCTTTTTTTTCAGATAAATGTTTACCATTTACGATACTAATTCCATTTTTACTTAAGATAAATTGATTTGTTTAAGTGTGGAAGCTTAGGTTGTATTTTTATACTTTTATATTCTTACTATACTCCATGCATTTATTGGAGCAGAAATCTATAGATGTGGTGAGCTATTTGGAATCTATGAAGTCATAATACAACATGGATAGAAGTTGGATTAATAAGCCAAGGTATAAGGATCTGCAATTTTAGGGTCACAAATTTTAAAATATTTATGAGATATTTTAATTTATAATTTGGTTTCTTTTTGGGTTCTTTAGGTTGAGTCCTGAATACATGCTTGGAGCAGAAAGCTTCATCAAATTTGCCTTCAAACATAATGCAACTAGTGATGGAAAGTTGAAGTGTCCGTGTAAAAAATGTTGCAATGTCTTTTACCGAAATCCACTTGAGGTGTTTAGACACATTTTGTTGGTTTGTCATTAGATTTTCTACCGTCTCTATCTTTTTTTTCTGTTCTTCTTGTTATTAGCTTGTTGGTTTGTCATTAGCTTGTTGGTTCTCCAGCATCACTAATCTCTGTAAATTTTCAGGTGTTATATTCAGATTTCGTTTTAATTTGTGATGGATCAGTTTTGTTGAATCTCACAAGTAGGAATTAGTATGTTGGATTTATCACATGCATTTTTTTCCTTTTGAAATCTAATATGTTTTCTTTTTTTCCATGAAAACAATATATTAGTTTCTAGTTTTAAATTTTTAGAATAACACCTTTTGACATATTATTAAATTTCCAGATGAGAAGTGAAATAAACAAGAAGTGTCGTAGCCAACTCCAAATAAGTCACACTTGCGGAACCAGAAGCTACGCTAGAGTTGTGGAAATTGAGGTAAATACATAACACTTGTAAAGGGTTTATATTTATTTGCCTTTATCTTTATAGTTCTTTAAATGTTTACTTATCATTTATATTTTGCTTGAAAATAGAAAAAACAACGAGGGATTGATGAGATTAGCCGTACCAACTTATTCTGCATCACTCATAAGAAAAAAGATGGCACTCCTATTGATGATGCGTCAGCAGCTATTATGGTAATTTATAAACTTTTATAAATATTTTTAAGAATATATTATAAATTCTGATTTGAACCTATATTTTTAAGAGCAAATAACCGAACGTCTGGAACAGTTAGAAGATAACTCAGAAGACATTATAGCACGAGAAAGAGTTTATGCTGAAATTTTCCCTCCTGAGAGACATGGTCGGATTCGTGGTGTGGGAATGGGTCCTACACCTTCTACCTACATGAAAAGAAGCTGCAGCAATAAAAATATCTCTAGTGATGCTGTTAAAATATCAAGTTTAGAAGGTGCTCTTGAAGAACAAAAAGTTGCTCTAGAAGAACAAAAGACTATTAATGAAAAACTTACTCACGATAATGCAGATCTTAAAAGACGCTTCGATGCCCTTGAAGCTTTTGTGATGCGTTTGACTCGCATTTAGGCAGTATAGAAATATAATTATTTCCAATCTAGATTCCTTGTTTCTTGCAAATTCTTTTTTGGGTATTAATGATTTCTTTTTTCTTAATTGAACAGGGATTCCAATTTAATCAACGAGAAGACCATCTAGTTAATTATTTTACTGATGTAGCTTTTCTTTCTACCTTATATCATTGTTTGGATTATAGGAATGAAGTGACTTATATAGAAGGAATTTCTATTTTTAATGTAAATGGATTATTATTATTATTTTTTAGAAATGGAGACTTGTAATTTTTATTTGATAACTCTTTATGTAGATGATGTTGATTAAATGGCATGTTGAATTTAGATGATTTATGAAGTGCAGGAACATTGTGGTTTATGTACGTAAAGATTTCCAATTTTGAAGCAAATAGCCTGACTTTTAAAACTACCATAAATCATACAATGGCTTTAAACAAAAAAGAAGCATTTGTGGCATGTCTAAACCGTCACAAAATTTGGATCAAATTGTCATTAAAATATAGTAAATTAATGACGTTTTTTCAAGTGTTTAGTGACGTTTTCTAAATGTCACTTAAATTGAATTGGCGATGCATATAAGCGTCACAAAATTCTAAATAAACGCCATTATAGACATGTTTTAATGCATATAAGTGTCACTATAATGCATTTGTGATGTATATAAATGTCATTAAATATTCTAATAAACGTCACTAACTTATGTGGTAAACGTCATTAATAAATAATTAATAATCATTATTAATAATTATGTAAATGAATTTGTGACATATATAAACGTCACTTAAAATCTAAATAAATGTCACTATAGTTAGAAAATTTAATGACGTTTTACAAGAGCGTCACTAAAACAATTAGTGACGCCATTATCATTGACGTTTAATGTAAACGTCACTGATGTTTTAGTGACGTTTTGTGAAGCATTAGTGACATTTATAAAACGTCACTAAAGCCTACTTTTTTTGTAGTGATTGTTTGAGATAAGAATATGTTGGTCTAACCCGAACCGAATAGTTTTCATGTAGTTCGGTTTGGTTCGATTTGGGTTTGGGTTTTTTTTTAATATATTTTCGGTTCGGTTTTCAATTCAGTTCGGTTTAACTATATATATTTTTGGTTTGGTCTTGGGTTGACATCAACCCAGACCAAACCGAACCAAGTTGCACCCCTAACGTGCATTACCAAAAAAAAAAAAAATCATCATCTAGGTGACTTTATTTTGTAGATAAACTTGGGCTCATTTATAGGGATTCGATCCTTCTCTTCCCTCGAACCTAATTGAAGAGAGATTCCTTCTGTCTTCCCCTGAGACTTTT
Source organism: Buxus sempervirens (assembly GCA_947561395.2). Taxonomy (NCBI): domain Eukaryota; kingdom Viridiplantae; phylum Streptophyta; class Magnoliopsida; order Buxales; family Buxaceae; genus Buxus; species Buxus sempervirens. The sequence goes on from OX387187.1 coordinate 38,642,139, forward strand.
GAGATTAGAGAGATTAATTAGTGAAGACTTTACTTATTTTTTCTTCTAAAGAACCCTTTCAGTAGAGACCGACAGACCAAGCTCCAAAAAGAAAAAGACCACTAGTGCTTGTGAGAAGATAATTAAGAATCCTTCTTGCTCATAATGAGGCAGTAGGAGGAGCAACGGCAGGTTTACATTAACGTTATTTAGTATAGCGGCTTTATAGGTGAATGTCACAACTATGTATATCAAATGGCCCTAATAAAAATTTTCAATACTCCCTTGAACGTGCAACTTTGCGAGGAACATATATAGGGAGGACCAACACAAAGCATTCACACCTTTGGATACAAATAAATGTCAAGACAATTTACCCCAGTAGTCGAATACAAGACCTCCTACTTTGATACTATGTTAACTTTTTTTTGGCGGAACTTATACTATGTTGACACTATATAGCTTTTCATATATAAATAATTAATGGGGACTGCACGAAAGTTAAAGATAAACGTAAAAGTTTTTCATGTCCAGGTGGAAGGGCAGTATCGCCCATGGCCCGGACATGACGGCCCATGCTAGAAGCAGGGCAGCCTTGCCCGTACATGGCCTAGCACGTGGCTGGCCTCCGTGGGTCTTGGATTACATGGGCCATTGACGTTAAAAAGGAGGTCAAAATGACCTTTTGTTTTTCTAAATAATACTCAAAACAGGATTTCAGATTTATAGGACCACAAAAAAGGGATCACAACAAGAGAAAAAGAAAAGAAAGAGATAAGAAAAGGTGGCAGCCAACCAAATTCTCTACTATGGTTTGTGGGCCCCAAAAGTTAAAAAAAAAAAATAGTAAATGGAGCAGCCTAACGACAAACCTTGAATTTTCCATTAAGTTGAAGAACTACAGAGCGGCTGTAGGATCGCTTGTTGGTTTACTTAAAAAAAATTCAATTTTTTTTTGCTTTTGTGAAGTGAAATGGAGAAACCCAGGCACGTGTATTATACCTGAATAATTTTAGATAAAAATGAAACATAAAAAATTTATACTAAAATTAAAGAAAACCCTCTAGAATATAGTATATATTATACGTACTTCATAATAAAAGGGATAAATTCTAAATGAAAAATATATCTATATCAAAATTTTTGCAATTAATAAAGCAAACACTAAACATATAATACGTTTCTATGGTGCGCACAAGGTTTCACGGGTTTATGTAAGAAATAGCAATAATATATTAGTATATTTTCTATGATATATATATAAATAGGTTGTTTATTTCTCTCTCTTTCATTTTTATAGTATCTAAGGTATCACAAGTTTAAATTAAATTATATATTTTAAATTATCACGTAGAATGTCAAAGGTTACAACGAGACACAATTTCAGACATATCACCCACAATTAATTTCCAGGCTTTCTAAATATTTTAAATTAGATAGATTAATGAAATTATAAATATTGATTTAAAACTAAAAATAAATCTTCAGTAGATTAAATCTCCTCTTACTTAATTTAGTATACATTAGAAACATAGATCCCATCTATCTACATCCGATTAAGAACTATAAATAAGAAAATTTCTTGTGCTAGCTTTTTCTCTCTTAATTCTTAAACGTGGGGGGCTTGGATAGATTGGGCCTGCGGCTTGTACAGATCATTTTCAACAAACAACTCTTAATCCTAATGGCTAGATGTATATATGTAGAAAATCTTTATATCTCAATTTTAATTAATATTATTGCTTATTCTACTAAAAACAATGAAGTACATAAAGTGGAAAACCAAAAGAGAAAATTAATTTTTAGTGGTACTTTATCAAAATTTTTAAGATTTAGTCAGCAAAAGTTTTGAGTTTTAATTTTTAGTACATTTTTATCAAAATAATTAATTGTTAATGCTATTTCAATGTTCCACGTAAATTCTTCCAAAAATACCCTTATACATTTTACTTCCGGGACTTGTACAAGCCATTTTAGACTTGTACAAGCAATACAATGACTTGTATAAATCAATAAATTAGCTTGTACAAGTCAATAAAATAACTTGTACAAGTCAATAAAATGAGTGATATAAGGGTATTCTTGGAATATTGGATTTGTAATAGTAAAATAACACTAAAAATTAATTATTTTGATAAAGGTGTACTAAAAGTTAAAACTCAAAACTTTGCTGACTAAATCTTAAATAATTTGATAAAGCACCACTAAAAATTAATTTCCCTTTATTTATTATGAGGGAGTAAATACACACATGAAAAAAAACAAAAGAAAAAGAAAGAGCAAAGATCGTTACCAAAAAAAAAAAAAAGAAAGAGCAAAGATAACTACCTGCCACACCTTAAATATTCTATACCATATATTCATATTATGCTTACGCAGACTCGCTTGCATTTGTATTTCCTCTATTATCATCGGTCGCCGTTGAAGATTTTCCGCACTCCTCAACAATCTTAATGGGCATGGAAAGAAACCTTATGGCGACGTATCCACAAGCCAAAATCAAGCCACATATTCCTACCACAGCGATGTATTTTGTGCCTTGATCCCCTGAATTAGCGAGCAAAGAGTACAAGAAGGTGAAGAACATTGCATTGAGGGAGAACAAGAGTACCCTTTGCAGTGGAAATCCCATTGTGAGAATAACCATCATGAAAACAGATGAATAGAACCCCAGCGAGTTGCACAACCTGAACATAAAGCCTAGCATAGAGTCGTAGGTAAAGAAAGAGTCTTCCTGATCTTCCAGATGCACACCGTGATTATTGGAAGAGTCTTCCTGATCTTCCAGCTTTTTAAATGCAACATCGTAAGTGGTTGTGGCAATGAGCACAGCAACCACTAGTAGTGCATTGCGGACATCGCCTGGTTTGTCCCTCCCCTCGTGGTAGCGGAAGTACCTGAGTGACTCCGGCAAAATATTCCAAGTGATTTGCTTAATATTTCGTGATCCGGCTCTGGAAAGAGCCTCTTTAATCTGCACACACCGCTCATGCATATAAAAGAGAAAGCCATTAATGAAAGTTTTACTTTTTGTAGATTTAATTTGTGTGATTAAAGTAGTCTCAAATTATTTGGAGTTTATTAGAGGGAGAGATAGAGTTTCATGATGATAATTATGGATTTCTAGTTAGTCATAGGGCTGGCAATTGGTTGAATATGGTATAGATCTACCATGATCTGAATTCGAACTGAAAATAAAAATCCGATATCCGAATTCGATCTGAAATCCGATGAATCTTTTATATGTGAATCTGAATTCGAAACCGAATTTAAATACTGTATCCGAATTCGAAATTTGACCAAATGAATAACTGAAATCCAAAGTCGATCCAAATTAGATCCGATTTGAACTTAAAGCTCAAAAGTCAAGTTTAACTATTAAAACAAATTTTAACTATCAAAACTAATGAAAAATATAACTATTAAAGCAAATTAGATCCGAATATGGTATGGATCTACGTACTAAGTTTAATTATTAAAGCAAGACATGAGTACGGATGGTTCAACCATAGTTTATACAAAGTTTACCAATGGTTTAATGAAAAGTATATATTGATTTAGGTTTGGATCTTATTCGGATCGGATACGGACATATTCGAATTCAGATCTGAATTAGGTTGAATCCGAAATCAGAAATTCGTATTCGAACCGTGGATCTATATCTCATATCCGAATTCGAGATTTTTGGATCAGATTCAGGTCGAATTCGGATATATATCTGACCCATTGCCAACCATAGTTAGTCATGTTAGAATCCCAGATGTAGAAGAAGAAGCAATTGCCAAATCAACAATCGTTTGAGGATCTCAGCTCAGACACAAGTCAATAGTAGTTGTAGAATCAACAATAGTGTTGGGAAAATCAACAATACTGTTGGTAAATCAGGCACGTAATTTACATTGTTCGGCGAAGATGCCTGTGTCCATGATCGATGATGGGAGCTAGTTTCTTCTCTAAATATTTGCTAATATTGTTGCGAGTGTAAAACCCTCCTCTCCTAGTCGAAATACTGAAATCTCATCTATACAATCAGAAAATCTATTTGAAAACACAACAACAAATAACCAAAATAGAAAACCTATTCGAAAACACAACAATAAATAACCAAAATACCCTTCCTGCGGTGTTGGGGCTCAACCTGTATTGACTGAATACAAGGCACATACAAAACAAATAGCTAGTTTGAGAGATCTCAGCTCTTGTCAAGTCAATAATTGTTTGTGAGAGATATTATCTCTTTCTCTGCAAATTAGTGAACTTTTCAAACAATTTCTAGTTGTTTCTATAGCAATTTCTATACAGAAGGGAATACCATTGAAACCACTAATTAATTACTTGTGTTATTATCGAAGTATTAATAGAGGCATACGCCTGATTTCTGTAACCACTTCCACAACTGAAATGGCTTAAGCACTGTAACCCCATATATATATGTATGTGCAAGGCTTACCTCGTCATGATCTGTGCGTTCTACCCCCAGTTGCAAGATGGTGTTACCTTCATCATCTTTGTGCCTAAGAACCTCCTCCCTATTGTGTAACTTCAGCCATTCCATCAAAAACTTAAATGCTTCGAGTTGATTGCGTTTCACAGCAAGATGTAGAGCCGTCTCTCGTTTCACAGTCAAATCTTCAAAGGCCATTGGACAAGCAGATAGGAACTTCTCTAAAAGATCTATATTGCCTAAAATGGTCGCTTCATGCAAAGGAGTTCTTCCCTCACGTCCCTTCAACCGCACCAGTACGTTATCCATCTCTACAAGGCCCTTAACAATCAGCTCATGACCCCCTCCCAAAGCAAGATGCACAGGGCTATAACCATCTTGGTTCAGCTTTCTTGCAAATGAAGGTTTCAGATTCACAACCTCCATAGCCAAAGCGGCATTTCCTTTCCTTGCTGCTATGTGTAGAGGGGTATCAATAAACGGGACTCGATCGATATTGTCAAGAACAAACGAATCTTGCGCTATTAATTCGTACAAGCCATTGATATCTCCTGCTTCTGCGACTTGTTTCAACCTTTGATCCATTTGGAGAGTGTAGGCCGGAGAGTGTTTATGGCTAACTTTGGAGACTTGAAGCTAGCTCACATGCACAATTATATCATATGGCCTCCAACTAAAGACTTCAAGTCTTCGACTTAAGAAAGCTAAACCCAACTTCAATTATTTCCAATAAGCGGACAAGTTTTTAACCTAACCCCTAATCGGATTGACTGGGGGTCATCAACTAAAGTTGCATCCCCTGTTGTAGATAATCGTTGATTCTTTAAATTGTTGAGAGAGAAGAAGAAAATTATGTGCGCGTACGGAGACGACAGGATTTAGTGGTGTTAAATCCAAAAACTTTTGTGTCGGAGAGTCATCTTCAATTCACTGCTATTCCATATTATATCTATTGCATACCCTGTTTTATCTTTGGATATCCCACAGCATTATTGAATGAGTTGAAAGCACTAATTCCCTAGCCATGTGTGTGACTTTCACTTGGTGAAATAGACTACAAGAAAAGTGGGCATTAGTGACGTTTATTTGATGATGTTGTAGATAAAACGTCACTAAAGTTAATTTTCATGATGTTTATAATGAAAAGTCACTAATATCACCTTTTTAATGACGCTTAAATGGAAAATGTCACAATAATATTAAATTATGGTGACATTTATTGCAAAATATCACAAATATTAAATTATGGTGACGTGTGCTATAAATCGTCACAATAATATTAAAAATTATGATGATGTTTGATAAAAAATGTCACAAATATAAAATTATAGTGATGTCCAGTGCAAAACATCACAATAATATCATAAATTATTGTGATGTTTGTTGCAAAATGTCACAATATTAACTTATGGTGACATTCACTACAAAATGTCACAATATTGTTTAAACTTATGGTAATATTTGCAACAAAACGTCATAAATAAAAAATTATAGTGATGTTCGGTCCAAAACGTCACAATAATATTGAGAATTGTCGTGACGTTTGGTACGTCACAAATATTAAATTATGGTGACATTCATTATAAAATGTCACAATATTTTTTAAACTTATGGTGATATTTGCTACAAAATGTCACAAATAAAAAATTATAGTGATGCTCGGTCCAAAATGTCATAATAATATTTAGAATTGTTGTGACGTTTGGTACCAAGCGTAAAAAATATTAAGTTATGGTGATGTTTAGTACATAATGCCACAATAATATTAAGAGTTTGCAGTGATGTTTACTACAAATCGTCACAAATATTAAATTTTGGTGACATTTGCAGGAAAACATCACAAACATTAAATTGTAGTGATGTTTGCTAAAAAAAGTTGCGTATAGTTACATGTGTTTATATGATAAACTTCACAATTTAAAAATTAAAAAATGAAAAACTAATCTAAGGTCGATTAGTTACATGTGTTATATATGGTCGATTTTAATTTCTTTCTACGTACAATTACCCATTCATATTGAGTTTATACCATATTGAGTTTCTTTCTTCAAATATATGTCACCTCTGCTGAATGCAATCCTTCACCTTAATTCAATGTGGCTGAAGTAGCTTTACTTTTTGTAATAGATAATATAAGCTTTTATCACATGCAATATTGATCTTTCTAGTTTTTTTTTAATATATATTGTTTAAAATATTTCTTATGTTTTAAATAAGGAAAAACCTTTATTCATTTGGGTATATGACACTTTAACATCTCAGATAAGCTTTGTTTATAGTATGAATAAAGTAATAGGGGCCCTCCAAATGTGCTTTCACGTGGGGGACCCCCCAAAAAAAGGGGAAATTGACCTAGCTCCTTATTTTATGTCCACTTCAACCTCTAGTCAATATATATATATATATATATATATATATATTTGTTTTTTTTCGATTGTCTTTTATATATGTAGAATAAAATCAAGGGAAATTTACACCTACACCCCCTGAGGTTTGGGAAAGTGACACGGACACCCCCTGTAGTTTTAAACCGATCACTTACTACCCCTGTAGTTTTAAAAACCGTCACCGACCACCCCTGCCATTAGATCAGACCCTAACATCGTTAAGTTACTTCTATAAATGGCCAAAATACCCCTCCTTTAAAATCAAAACACATTTGTGTCCTAAGATTAGCTTAGCCAGCTCTCTGTCAACTCCGTTTCCTGCGAAAGCTTCGTGTTTCCTTTTTTATTATTCGTCACCATCCTCCTTCGTCTTTTGGTTACCAAAAAAAAAAAAAAAAACCTTCTTCGTCTTCTTTACGTCATTGAGATTTGTGTACCTGTTTGTGGGTGTTTTCCCTCCTTCTACTCCGTTCATCATTCGATGAATTATTCTTTCGATTTAGAGTGGTTTCTTTGCATTTGAGCATCGGAGGGAATGAATCTTTGAAGATATTATTCTATTCGATTCACTACTCCAAGTCCGCAAGTCTTAGAAGGATGGTTGAGTCCTGAAGCGATTTTAGTGTTTACTTGTAATTAGCCATTGATGGCGATCAGAGGTGTCGATTTCAAGTGGTGAGTTCAAATTTCTACTGGTAACGAAGACCTGAATTGCTGTAATTCTAGTGGACATAGGGTTTTCTCTCTGTGTTTCTTCTAATCTCACCCGTACACAAAGATTCAACACTTGCAGGTGCCGCGTAATTTGAATGGGGAAGAAAAAGAAATTTATCAAGAATAAAAGATCTGCAACTTTTCAGTTGCTCGGGATTCAGGCATCGATCGTCCTGATCTTTCTGACAAAAATCTACAAGTTTACTGTTATCCAATACAAAATGAAACAGAGAAACCCTTTTTTTCTAAATCTTACAACACCGACGATACAATGCCGAACACGAAGTGAAACTCCCCACAAAACAACCCAGAAAAAAGTCACACCAGATTACTTAGGACGCGACAAGAATCCCAAAAAAAATTAACCAGAAAAAAAGAAAACAAAACAGCCTTCTTTTTCTTGCTATTAGTACTAAAACTCTCGATTCCTTCACCGTTGTATCACCGGGAAAGCAGATTTCTCACCCCCGAATAATCGGAAAAACCGTTCTCCAGTGACTTTGAAACACGTAAATGGGGAAGGGAGAAGATGAAGTGAGAGAGAAAAGACGAAGAAGAAGAAGAAGAGCAGAAGAAGGGACCAAACACCACAAACAGAGAACCGATAGACTCTTGAATTTGAGGCTTTTGATATGATGGAAAGCCGGAAAGGCTGGGGGTTTCCCGACGATGGCTATTGTTCAGAATAGCACTCTCTCTTCTTTTTGTTTCCTCCACCCTGCCTCGGTCACTTACCAGTGTTTGGAAATGGTGCGATGCGTTGAAGAAGAGGGTAGAGATCAGAGATTAGGGGCTTTTTTTTTTGGGTGAATGCTCTTTACACTGGAGGAGTGAACGAAGAAGACGGTGTGTTTTGATTTTAAAGGAGGGGTATTTTGGCCATTTACAGAAGTAACTCAACGGTGTTAGGGTCTGATCTAACGGCAGGGGTGGTTGGTGACGGTTTTTAAAACTACAGGGGTAGTAAGTGATCGGTTTTGAACTACAGGGGATGTCCGTGTCACTTTCCCAAACCTCAGGGGGTGTAAATGTAAATTTCCCTAAAATCAATAAAGCTTGTCATGGGCTGAAATGCTTGGGCTGTGATCGAGTCAGGCCTAAAGCACACAGCTTGCATCACCTTTTCTAGTTCCTGCGATCATTATCTCAACATAAAGGACCTCTTAATTTCTTTGGAATGATTAAATTCCGTCAAAATTTTCTTATATCATCAATTAAGTATCCTAAAATATTTATGCATTTCCTGATGAAGTATTAAATATAGTAAAAAAAATAAAATAAACTAGGTTAATTAAAATGATTTCAGTATATAAAACAATTATATAGCTAGGGAGAGGTAGTGTAAGAGAGTGGGGTTTAATACTAATTAGTACTGCGTTTTTTATGTGGAGAATGTGCTAGTGAGAATGCATTCGAGAAAAATCAACAATTTAAAAACTAAAACATAAAAATCAAAGCAACAAAAAAGAAAAAGAAAAAGGAAATAGAAATTGAGAGGTGAATAAGCAACATCCTAGCTACAACAAACCTCACAGGTTTGCTAATTCAATAGCATGGAAGACTTGACTTAACTATTTATATTTCTGCTTAAAGAACTTTGAAGTTTCTGTCATTTTAGTCCTCTAAAATCACCAGTTTCTTTCATTTCAGGACAGAGCAAGGGATCGGTAACATTATGATTTGAAAATCCAACTTTGGAAATCCCAGTCAAATAGCTTAAGCTTTGTTTGTTTCAATGGTTCAGAAGAAAATTTTCTAAGAAAAAATTTTCTTTATTCTATTTGTGCCGGTGTTTGGATGTAATGTGAAAAGAAAAATGAAAAAGTGGAGATTGAAATGAAAGTTTAAACTTAAGGGAAAAGGTGAAATTTTTAGATTTAGTTTTAGTCCTTTAAATTTTAAATATATCGAAAATAGCATAAAACTTTGTTAAATTTACAAACTTTTACCCAATTCTCTTGTCCGATCAAAACAAATCGGAATGAACCAGAAAAATCGACGGAGAAGAATCGGAACTTGAAACAGCTCTTCTCACGCTCGAAATTCCACCGGGAAACTTCCCGAATCTATTCACCAAGAGAGGAGCATCGATTTTACGCCCAAATTCTATCGAGACTCTTCCAGATCCATCGTCGTTTCTCCTAAAAAATCACGGCTTAATAGTTGGAAATGGGAGCTATTAGTCTAGCTCGATCGCCGCGCCGATTGAGATGTGTTAACAACTCTGTTTTCCTTCCACGTGAAATTACTACATGTGAAAAGGCTTCTCGATGCATTACGGAGCAACCAAACTTGGTAGCTCTAATGGTTGGAATTTCCATTGTCTCGAATCTGTGTAGGTTTGTTCGAGTTCTGAACAGTACTGGGAGCGAAATGACTCAACAAAGACTCTTTAGCTCTTTCTCGATTCTAGATCTAACGGGGTGAATCTCTCTGCAACTCCAATTGTTCTTTTCCGGCACCGCTCGACGATGCCTGCCCCAACTGCTCTGGCAATATATTCCGCAACATAGCAGATTATCCATGAGAGACTGAAATCCAAATGGTTTCGTTTTCACTGTTATTGAGATTGAGAGATTCAAATGGGAAGGTGATAGAGGTCCAGTCTCCCTCCCCTTCTCTGTCATCGTGACTTTCCTTCGTTTTTCTAGTATTTAGGAAAATATTTTCCTGTGTTTTTAGTTTTTCCATTAAACAAACAGTCAGAAAATTTTAAAGTTCAGGAAAATATATTTTTTTCCTCCATGTTCGGGTGAAACAAACACAGCCTTAGTTGACCTTGGATTCTGGGTTCTTGTGGTTTTAATTGGCTTTGGTCTTGAAAACTAGTGTTTTAAAACTTGGACAGACATCTACAATAGAGTTCACACGATTACCTTGGTAGAAGTAGAACTTGTGTTAGACTTGCAGGGGACAAAACACCGGTCAGTAACTTGGTGTGATGCAATCCATTTCTTTCATGGTTGTAGTGGGAACATTCATAATTTTAAAACCAAAACCGACCGGTTTAGAGGTGGTAATTGTTGATCCGTGAGCTGCAAAGCCACCCAAACCCACCCAGTTTAAATGGGTTTGGGTTGACCTAATAATTGGGTTGGATTCATGGAGAGGATTGTCATAAATTATCTCCCAATATTGTAAACATCAATCAGACCCTGCTTTATAAGAGATAGAGCCCCAAAGGAGCTAATTTACTTCCTGTGGTGGCTCTATTTGTAGCCTTTAAGGGAAGCCTCAACAGGATGTAAATACGTGTCTTGTGGATGCAAGCATGCAACTAAGGCTCTATTTGCAGCCCTTAAGTGAAGCCTCTACAAGATGCAAAAACGTGTCTTGTGGATGCAAACATGCAACTAACAGTTTTCAACCACATGACACGTGTTTGCATCAAGAGGACACGTGTTTGCATCTTGTGGAGGCTTCACTTAAGGGCTGCGGATAAAGCCACCACAGGCTTCACTTAAAAACCCTGAATAAATTCAGCCTAATTATGAGGCATATGAATTTAAGCAATTCACTTCCTGTGGTGGCTCTATTTGTAGCCCTTAAGTGAAGCTTCCACAGGATGTAAACACGTGTCCTAAGGATGTAAACACGCAACTAACAGTTTTCAGTCATAGGACACATGTTTGCATCTTGTGGAGGTTTCACTTAAGGACTGTAGATAGAGCCACCATAGGAAGTGATTCGGAATTTAAGTGTGTACATACCACCCATAGTTCGATGTGGAAGGAACTCATCTTGGAGATGAAACAGTGGTTCTACATGGTGTATCTATCCCCAAGCACTAAGGAATGAAAAGGATTTTGTATAATTCTTATTGAATTTCACAGATCTTTTGATCTCACTTAATTATTTCTTTTCCTCAATATGATTGTTATTGCTTGTCCGGCTAAAACCACAACCAAAAACAACCTCCTCAAACCCTAGAATAAAAAATAACTAGAAGCCAAAATCAATAAATGTGTGTGTGTCGAAGCAGATCAAATCAATTCCTTGAACATTTTTAATATATTTCTTCCTGTTTTCACTCTTCTTTCCCCTTTTTGGTGCATTTTAAAAGAAGGATAAAAGAAAGAAAGAAAGAAGAAGAAGAAGAATCATCTTCTTAACTTTCTTGTAAGCAAAATTTGCTACAAATGTTTAGTAAATACTATTTCTTCGGATCATCTGGCGTAAATAACAAACTTTGAAGATATTATTCACATATGTTATTCTGATGAAGCTACAAAAATATAGTGCACAAAATAATTCTCTTAGTGGTTGGTAAGCTTATTTCCATGGGGTTCTTCACACAAGTCTTTATGGTAAAGGGATTTGAGGCCATGATAGTTTTCTACAATCAGATGTCACCCTATGAAAAAGGGCGTGCATCCCTTTTCCCACCATGGGCTAAGGTTAAGAGGTTATAACAGAACTTATGTTAGACTTGACTTGATCACCTTTCAAAATCAAGCAATCCACATAGTACTATGTGTGGAATAATGGACATTAATTGTTGCCATAAGCCTTCCTTCGTAGTTAAATAACATGGAAGAGATGACTTGACCTTTCAAAATCAATGAAATTTATTTAAAAAAAAGACAAATATTTAAGTTAATAAATAAGGATAAATAACTTAAAATTAAAGTAAGAAAAAAAACAGAGAAATCAAAACAAAACTTCAAATATGAAACATTTACAACCATGAAAAAACCCCGACTCCATCACCGCTACAAATTACTAAAAAGGAAAACTACTTTTCACTCACGGGGCCTGCAACTCATGATAGAGGTGCGCTAGAGGGAACCTGGCAGTGTATGATATAGCCCAAAGACTTTAGGGGAAATTGATTTTTAGTGATACTCGTAAAACATAATTCAGATTCAGTGAATAATTGGACAATAGTAATACTTATTCAAGATATTTGAAAACAAGTTTCATTTTACTGTTTACGGAACAACAATGCGCTTAATGTGTATCTTTTAGAGGTTTGTTAACTATGAACTTGTAAATCAACTTCAAATATTTGTAAAACCACTTTGCTATATAACTTATAAACCAAGTTATGAGACTTGTATATATATATCCATTTTGTAGACATGTAAATTTAGTTTAGTTAGGAACTTATAAACCAATTTTTTAAAACTTTTAAATATACTTAATTTAGAGACTTGCAAACCCTTTTAATAGACTTGAAAATCCAACTAAGAGACTTGTAAATCTTGCTTAGTTTACAGACTTGTAAGTTATGTTCTTAGACTCATAAATCCAATATGATTACTTGTAAAAGGTCATGCTAAGGGTATTGTTGTCCATGAATAGTAAAACAATATTCATTTTCAAAAATCATGATAAAGTGTCACTAATATCCAATTATCAAAAATTTGGTGCCTGCATCCTAATTATTTTCAAAATGCATAACTAAAAAAACAATTTTGCTTGTGTGCGCGCCTCACTTCGGTTGCCGCACTGGTAACATGGGATATTGGAGTCGCCATCGCCTGATGGGGTGCAGGCGGACACCTGGGTGCCTAGATTTTCTATTAGACTGGTCTGCGGCTTAGAGATCCTAAGTAAGTTCTCGGTTACGGTCCGGGGAAGTCCGTAGACACCCCGGTCCGCCCCGTCGAGTGATGGGTCCCATAGGTTTCCCTGGTTTGAGTCAACTTTGGTCTCTCACTCACCCGATTCCTATTCCAGCATTTGATTTAGTTAAGTCTGGCGGGACTGCAAAAGTGGTGCGGGTCCCTTTACTTGATTTTATCTTCTTATTATTGAATGAAGTGAGTCTGATTGGGTGGGCCCCGTTGGAAGGCCCACGGATCTCTTGGTGGGCCAAGTGTGGCCCACATGTTCCTTGGTGGGCCAAGTGTGGCCCTTTGGACTTTGGTTCAATTTTGACTTGATTTTATTTTGAAGTTCAAGTTGGGTTATTAAGTTATTTCCATGCAAGGTGGGCCGGATTGGTTTGCGGGCCCCTTAAGTGGGCCCACATGGTAGCCAAGTAATTTTAGTGGTATTATCTTTTTAAGTTTCCCAAAATGGGTTGGGCACTGGGCATGGGGCCCGTAGTCCAAATCTGGGCTTGTAAGCCCAAGTTACCAGAAGTTAGGGTTTGCACCCTTCTTTGGTTCGGTTGGTGGGCTTTGGCGGGCCCGGTAGGCCCTTGCCCTTGGTCTCAGCCAAACCATACATTTCATGCATCAATTTCACAAGTCTGGTTCGGGTGGACCGCTTTAGGTTTGGCCCGCCCGGTTTAATCAGTTAATTTTTCTTATCTTGATTAAGTTGCATGCATACATTTCATTGTGTTTATTGGGCCCCGTTGGAAGGCCCACTAGAAATCAAGTTGGACCGGGGGTCCAAGTCCCATGTTGGGTTTCCAGGTGACCCGGTAACCTTGTTGGTTTATCCTGTTCGGAAATGGCACTCACATCCAGCAATAATCACAAAAAATATACAAGATTGATACTTTGTCAGGGAAAAATTGGATCATTATACTGGGTCCAATAGTCCCTGTACCAAGGAATGAGTTGGACCCGCGGTGAACAACGGGGTTGGGGGGTGCGGGGGGCAAAGCCCCCGCTGTTCGGTAAAGGGCATTTTCGGGATTTTTCAAAAATATGGCAATTCGGCCTTTTTTAGGGGTATGCGCCGACCTCAGGCACTAGGCGCAAGGTCAGCGAGGTGGGCGGACTGAAAAACCAAAAAAATGATCCGCGGGCGAAGTGGGCGCGAGCTGAGCGCATCCAAAAATAAGTGAGCGAGAGCTGAGCGCATCCAAAAATAAGTGAGCGCGAGTTGAGCGCATCCAAAAATAAGTGAGCGCGAGCTGAGCGCATCCAAAAAAAAAGAAGTGGGCGCGGGGCGCGAGCTCAGCACACCCAAAAAGGAAGTGGGCGCGAGCTCGGCGGATGCTAAAAAAAAAACGATCCGCTCACCTTTTTTGGGTGCGCTAAGCTCGGCGCGAGCTCGGCGCATACCCCTACGAAACCCGATATTCTGGTTTTTTGCTCACACTCCATTTCTGACTTGTTTTTTAAGCTCTGCAACCCCTCCCAGGTGTTCCCCAGACTCCCAAGAGACACTTAAACATGCATTCAAATTAAAATAGCACAACTTATGTAAGATTATTTCAGACCACAGGGTGTGTGCGTATGCTTCTAGCCCTCAAGAAATCAAGAAGAACCATGCAGGATAACCCAAGCTAGAACACATGCATGCAACAGTGGGAATAGCAAACCCTATATGAACATGACAGTGGGATCCTTACCTAGCATGCATCACCTATGAATCAACACAACCTCAGAACCTAAAATCCCTGCTTCAACTCAGGAAGATTCAGAGAAGGGAAAGAGGAGGGGGGTTTATCCGGGATACATTGGATAGGCTTCTCGTGAGGGAACATACTCCCTTTACTTGATGACCGAGAATCCTCAGGCAGCAAACTTGGGTAACAATGACAGCAAGAGGGAACTAGGTGTGGGGTCTCTCTCACCTTTAGAGACCCTCACCTTACCCGATATGTGAAAAAAGAAGCATGCAATCTACTGAGAAAATTTTCTAAACATGGCACCATGTCTCTGCTTTTATATATGTGAAAGAGAGAGTGTCGAGGAGTGATACCTAGTAGTTTTGAGGTTCTCTCGTGGTGCGTGGCCTTCCCTTGGAGCTCCGACAGCAGTTGGAAGGTCCCTTTGCTCCACCAACAGCAACAAGCTTTCCCCCTCTTAACCGGAAATGGATGAGAACGAAGGAGGGGAAGACAGTGTTTGACAATAGGGATGTGGTGCCTGGGGGTTTTCGGAGGCGAGGAGGGATGAGAAGAGAGGGAGCTCGGATGGAGGGGAGGGAAAACCGAAGTCTTGCCAGCCAAAACCCTTTTAACCCAAAAAAATCTTCCAACCAAAAATCCTCGAACCAAAATTTTTCTGAACCCGAAAATGATCCAACCCTTTGCGTGAAAACTCGTGCGGCTTATATAGACGAGGAAAAAGGGGATCCGCTCACCTAAAAAGGGGATCCGCTCAGCTTGCGCTAAGCGCATACCCGCCTGCCACGTTCGTGCGAGCGGCAAAATGATGAAAAATCATTTAATGCCGCCGCTCGCTGGTCGGAAAAATCTGACTTTTTTAGATTTAGTCCTTGGTTATTTTTGGTTTAATACGATATTCTTGGATTTTTACAGATTTAGTCCCTGGGATATTTCGTACATTTGGATATTTACGGATTTGATCCCTGAGATATTTTCCTGCGCAACTCGCCACGTGAGCAGCTTTTTGCCACGTGTGCAGTTTGCCGGTTTTGCTGCTCGGAAACTTCGTCAGCTCATATTTTCTCCATCCGGACTCCGATCTGGGCAAACTCAGTTGCGTTAGAATTGTATCGGAGCCCTCTATCCCATGACCTAGGGGTGGGCCTTCGGATCGGATTTTAGCAGAAAGTCAATTTTTGGCTTCGTTCAAGTTTGACCACGCACAGAACCTTTATCCGGACTCCGATTCCTGCAAACTCAGTTGCGTTGGAACCGTGTTGAGATTATCTATCCAATGACCTAGGGGTAGGCATCTGGATCAGATTTTAGCAGAAAGTCAACTTTTGGCTCTGTTCAAGTTTGACCGCCCGCAGAACCTTCATCCGGACTCCAATTTTTGCAAACTCAGTTGCGTTGGAACCGTGTCGAGATTCTCTATCCAATGACCTAGGGGTAGGCCTTCGGATCGGATTTTAGCAGAAAGTCAACTTTTGGCTCCCCTCAAGTTTGACCGCCCGCAGAACCTTCATCCGGACTCCGATTCCTGTAAATTTAGTTGCGTTGGAACCGTGTCGAGATTCTCTATCCAATGATATAAAGCGAGGTGGCCAATTTTCACTTGATCAAAAAGTCAACTTTTGACCCCTCAGGGTTTGACTTTTTGTCCAGGGTTTGCATTTCCAGCTCTTCTGGGAGCGCAAAGATGAGGTGCTTACAGCTTGCTTGGTGAATTTCTACGAACAAATTCGATTAACGAGTCTATTTAACTCTCATCTTCATCTCAACGTTTTCATTAGACTTCAGAGGAAAAGAATAATGGAAGAGGGCATGAAGAAATTTGCCTTGAAGAAAGTTGCTGATGCAGGGGATGTTATTGGTTTGTACTCATTGATTAAGCAAGAAACCTTCATTCTTGATCGTCTTGTTCCGATCCCTTTCGTTGATACTCCCCTTCATATAGCAGCAATGGATGGGAAAGCCCAGTTTGCGATGGAGATTGCGTATCTGAAGCCTTGACTGGTGTGAAACACGGAAATTCACCTACGTGATCTCCTCATCATCACACGGGATTGACAAAAATAAGGAGTCGCCACCATTCAAGTTAAGGTGTGAATGGACACCAAAGTGATCATAAGAAAACAAAATCGAGCTAAAGTAGCTCTAATTCATGGTCTATTCCAAAGATCAGGTAAGGGGAATAGGTTATGAGTAGGGGAAGGTGTTAGGCACCCCTACTCATCCACACAAGGTGGTTGCCATATGCTATTCATGCTTCAAAATTGCTTGCTGACCAGAATCAACCAAAAATACTTGAAAAGAAACAAACACATTTGTGATTTTACCATATGAGTAATCCAATAAATCCTGGGTTCTCTCTATGGATATATTACCTCTAGGACTTCATGATCAAGTAAAAAACAAGATAAAGCTTGAATAAAAGCAAGCTAAAGCAAATCTGGAAAAATCAGTAGGAGATAAAGCTATTTGAGCTTGAAAACTTCATTCAATCATAAACCATTTGATTCAAACTCAAATTGAATGAAACCAAAGCCAGTTGAAAGTTGGTATAAAGTAGTAGACTCAGTAAAAATTTCACTCCAATTCGATTAAAATCAAAGGAGAAATGCTTGTTCAAATCTACTGTTGTAAATCAGTAAAAGCAGTAAGTGGCCAACTTTTAAAGCCTATTCGTGGAGATTGGATCTATATAAATCCTTGAAATTGGTATGAACGAAGTATAAGGTGCCATCTTTTGAATGGAATATGCCTCACACAAAACTTCATCCATTTGTGGCTTGTGTGCCCTCTCAAACATGCCTAGAGGATCACAGATTACTTTGTAATTTGCTAATGAGCAATTCAGAGTCAATAGAACACACAAAACTCAAATCAAATTGAAAACTCTTGAAACCAATTGGATTTAAAAATAGACTCATAAAAGAAAACTCAGGGATTGAAATCACTCAAATCGGAGTTAAATGAGCCTTTGGCACTCAATCAAAGTGACAAGTTCAGCAATCTGATTTGATCTAACCTATCAACTTCAATCAAATGGTATCAAACAATGGCTTCATATAAATTGCTAAAATTTTATAGGATTATATTGGACCTCTTCACCTATCACATGTCTTTGGAATCACTCAAAAATTCATCTGAATGACGAAGTTATGAATAATCTAAGACAGGGTACAGGTTCAGTCCAGGTTTGAAAACTTTGAGTAAAACCAAGCCAAAACAGCGGGTGTGTGTATTTGATTCAATTGATCTGGATTGAAAACACTTGAAATGAGTTGAAGAACACTCAAGAAAAGATTTAGGGCAAGGATTTGGCTTAGATCTCTCATTAATTGGAGAGGATGAGCCAAATGTACCCAAATTGAGGCAAAAAGCTCAAAATAGAGAGATTAGACCATGAGGTCCTCTCTAAAACATAAAATCACTTGAAATAACTTCACAAAGTCTTGAGAGGTTGCTCTAAGGCCTCTGATCTCAGATCTACCATATTTACCATGTTAAATCCAAGGTCTATGCTATTTTGACACAAAAATCAAGTGATGTGTGTGATTGTGTAGGAAATCAGATTTTTTAGGAGTGAATGGAGATCTAATGATAGAGAGAGCATAGATCAATGTATTCTTTCCAGAAAATGAAATCAAAACACACAAGAATAGCAATCATACAAAAATCAACCTAAATATGCAAGTGTATCATTCAAGAAAGGTTCTAAGCCTAAGGTTCCATTCCAACACTCATTTCCCCTAGCTCTCTCTTCATGTTTTACGGCTAGAGAGGATGCTTGAGGTACTTTGAGAGTGGTTTGGGGCTACAATCACAAGCATGGCCTTGTCTACAAAAAGGTAGAAGGAGAGAGTGCTTTTGAATGAAAAATAAATGAAGAGACAAGTGTAGGAATTTACCTTGGTAGCCTGGGAGAGTTGAGTGGAGAGTTGGGCAAAGTTTCCCTTCTTCTTCAAGAGCTCTTCAAGCTTTAGATTGTCAGCCCTTTGCAAGAGGAGAGCCCCTCTATTTATAGGCAAATCCAAGTGTGACGCCCCGGACCCGGACATGTTCATTAAAGGTATATGCCGGTTCCTTGACATCAGGTGAGGTCCCAAAACGCTTAAAAACTAACCAAATATTTATATTTTAATCCTAAAATTTTCGGAAAATCGGCTATATAACGCCTGTATTTACAAGAATAGGCTAAGCCCTCAAACCAACACCTGATAAACACAAACCATATATATAATATACATCATTCAAAAATAACTAAGCCATCTACATCTATAGATTTAAAGTAAAATTTACTAAGGTCTTCACTTCTTCTCTCTTTCTTATTTACAATTTATACACGATCCAAAAATAGACGACTACACAAAAATACTGCCCATCCCTATCCAGGATAATAATAATCCTCCGGGTTGTAGTCGTCATCCCGCTCGTTAGTTCTACCTACCTCAGTTTGAGCTCGCTCTGCAGATTTATCTGAAAGCAAAACCGGTAAAACAAAACACGCTTGAGACTGACGTCTCAGTAAGCAGCATAATGCATGAGAAGAACATTTTATGCAGTTTTAACATTAAAGTAGCATGACAATGTAATATACAATCAAACTCTGGCAATTCATGCTAAACCCATATCAATATCATGTAATGACAATACCTTGAATTCTGTGGACTCATAAAACCGATAAAATCAGATTAATCCAAACCACAATCTCAGCAAAATCTCAAGTAACAACAATGTTTTAATTCTCTTGTCCAATTCGCCCCCTCACGACTTATAGGGAAAGATCTAGCTAGGATCGCTCTTCCCAAGCGGATCACTCAAGCATGAGACATGCATGAACTGGCAAGTACAACCCAGTCCAACCATAGGAAGTTAGTGATCCTCTTTCAGACCATCAAGTTAGTGATCTCTATTAGACCATCGAGTTAGTGATCTCACTGAGACCATCTAGTTGACTTTACAGGTTGCTGTGGCACATTCTGAGGAGGATGCAAGTTCACAACCCCCGGCTTCTCATGAGCTAGGGTGAACTGCCGTCCTCAACCCCCAGAACCGTGTATCACATACTGGACGATATTATAAATTTTACCCGCAACACCTGATGAGGGAGCCACACTGGGCCTGTGTTACCTCATCCCAACACAATACCTAGCGTAGATATGGATCCAGATCTACAATCAAGCCCACCAACCATAAAACAAACCACGGTTTAACAAACTCACCATTCTAAGCTTCTGGGGTGAAGTTCAGTTCACTACCCACAATATAGTATATCATTGTTATTTAAAAACTGTTCAAGTATTACTTTTCTCTTTACTATTATTAAATTGGTCTTATCTCATTCTTAACTTAAATTACAAATCCTAAAATTCACTTTTAAATACTTTTTCCTTAAATTTTGATTTTTCTTTTAAAATGTAACTAAATTGTAATTATTTATTTGGGGGTTGCACTTATTTGTTGAATCTAACTAAAATCTAAATTAAAAAATAATTATTTAGGTCCTGTATACTAATTTATCAATACAGTATAAGTTTTGCACTAAAAATGAAATTTCTTTTCTAAATAAACATCAATTTTTAATTACTTTACCATTTTTTGCATCAAAACATAAATATTTTTAAAAATCTCGTCTTCTCCATCCCGAACCCAGAACAGTTTGTTCTTTTTTTCCAGAACAGTCCGTTTTTTTTTCATTCAGTCCGTGCTTGTCATTTTTAATGATTTTCTTTCTTCTAATTAACCTAAAACAGTTGCAATCACCTTAGAATGCATTAAACAGAAATTTTAAACAAACCCATCATATGAACTTGAGAGAAATCAGCAAGAAAAGAAAAGAAACCCATCGTATGAACTTGAGAGAAATCAAACACAAAAAAAAAGAAAACAAACCAAAAGCTACTTACTAATTTTCTCACAGTCCACGCCCAATCTCTCTTCTTCTTCTTCCTCTTCTCTTTTCCTTCTTCTCCTTCTCGGTTTCTCTCCTTCTCTCCACGATTTCTTCCTCTCTTGCCACGAACGACCCAAAATGGAATCACTCTCCTTCTTCTTTTTCTCTTTCTCTTCCTTCTTTCCTCTTTTCCTCCTCTGTCTTCTTCCTCCTACGATCTCTCTTTTTTTTTTTTCCTCTTCTCTCGTTTTCTCCTTCTGACCTAACGAACAAAGGAACCAAAAACCCCAATGCCCCAAATCGTCAAATTGCTTGAGCTTTTGTTTGGTTTTTCTTCTTACCATTTAACCCTTGACCCATTTGAACCATTTGAACCATTTGAACCAATTGAATTAAACTAAACCAAACCTCATTGAACATTAAACTAATCAAACCCTTTAAACCACTAAACTACATAAACCAATTCAACCAAATTAATTTTTTTTTTCTATTTGTTCTTATTTAATAATTTTAAATCTTAATTCCAATTTCTAAAAATTCTGGGGTTTTACACCAAGGGTATAAAAGACCCAAGGGTATGCCAAAATATCCTTCTAGAGTCTTCCAATTCAAGCCTAAGGCATGAATTGGAGTAATTCTGAAGGTTTCAGAGGGTAAAATAGGAAGATCGAGTCTCCCAGAGAGAGGTAAGAAGAGTAAATAAGGCTCGGATCTCGGGTCTTCGAATATTTAAGCAAAACAAGCTTGCCCATATAGACTATACGGTTTTGTCCAAATCGTATATCCTATACGAACAGGGCAAATAAACAACCATCCGCACAATACATACGGGCAAGATTCAGTTATGCACCATGTGCGTTGCTGACGTGGCCTAACGGCCGAAGCTTTTAGACGACACGTGGCAGCCCACTTGCGTGCATGAAGAAAGCATGAGGCCGCCCGTATAACATATACGGGCACATCCGTATAGATTATACGAACAGAACAAGATTTCTAAAATCCGTATTATATATACGGGCAGCACAATTTTGTCTGATTTCGATCCTTTGACACATGTCAAAACTCAATTAAGATATTTTAAACAAAATTTTATCATTCTCTCATATTTTATTGCAATTTTGGGGTGTTTACAACTGGCTAGAAAGCTAAACGAAAATGGGCTTAGTCCCATGCACCTGGCTCTGGTAGGTGGACACAGAACCATTGTGAGAGGGCTCCTCCATGGTAACATCCCAAATTTCCAAATTTGGTGTTTTAGATTAAGCGTGATATTTTCTATTGATTTTTGGTGATTTGTTGGGAATTTATTGAAATTTATATGAATTGTTTGGGATTTATAAAGTTTAATCAATTCTTTTATTTGATTGGTTAACAGGCTTTGAGGATGATTAGGGGGTGTTATGAGTTGGAGCATAGGTTTACCTTTAGTTTGGGGTTGAATTTGATTAGTCCTTTGGGGGTTGTATAGGAAATTATGTAGGAGGGCGTCACACTGGATCAAACTAATTATAAGTGATTTTTTTCTCTCTGAGTTGACAGAGAGATAACTACTAAAAAAGAAAGGAGAGTCGACAGATTAGCCGACTTCCTTCTTCCAGCATTTTCTTGGTTCTTCCAGCGTCTTCTTCTTCTCCTCCTCTTTTCAACCTATAGAGGTTATCAATGTCATTCTTTTGGGTGATAGTTTTGGCGCTAAGAGAAAGTCTAAGCTGGGTTGGGTTGCTATGAGACTTGTACCTGAGTGGTCGTTGAGTTCGAGTAGCAGCTCTGGAATCTACAAACAGGTAAGTCATCTTTTATGTAAAACCTCGACCCTAATTATATGTTAATTATTAAGTTTAATTATTTAAAGTGAGATTATTAGATTTATTAAGCACTTGTGATTTGAAGATGAGGTGGATGTGAATTTTTCCTGAGAATTGGGGAAAACAAATTGAAGTATGTTGAAGGTTATATTAAATTAAGCTTAATTAAGGTTGTGTTTAAATTTTAATTGGCTAAGGCATCCTCCACTTAGTCCTAGTGAATTGGAAATTAAATTTTGGAATGATTGAAATTAAATGTGAAAGCTAACCTTGACGTGCGAACCTTGAATCGCGCGTTGAGCTAAATCACGTAGAAATCATTTGATAAAGGTCCAACTCTAACGTTCGCACGTCCAGTACAAGATTTCCAGATTTCTTGTTTTGAGTCCAAACTCAAATTGCAATATTTTTAGATCATTTTTGAACCCTCAATAAATACCAATTTAGGCCAAATACATCTAGAGCACACCCCCAAAGTAAACCAAATGTATATCTCCCAAGTACACTTAAAGTATCTCCTAAGACTATCCAAAGTACCTCTCAAGTGTACCTAAAGTATTTCTTAAGAGTACTTAAAGTACCTTCAAAGTACACCCAAGGTGCCACCCAAGAATACCTAGGGTATGCCTATGCATTACCCAAAATACCCCCAAGTATTACCCAAGGTACCACCCAAGTATACTTAAAGTACACCCCTTGTATTACCCAAGGTACCCCCTTTGTGTTACCTAAGGTACCCCACTTGTATACCTAAAGTACCCCCATGTGTTGCCTAAGGTACCCCCTTATATAACTAAGGTACCCCTTTTGTATAACTAAAGTACCCCACTTATATATCTAAGGTACCCACTTGTATATCTAAAGTACCCCACTTGTATAACTAAAGTACCCCACTTCTATACCTAAGGTACCCACTTGTATATCTAAAGTACCCCACTTGTATTGCTTAAAATACCCCTGTTTTACTTAAGGTACACCCCCTTATATAACTAAGGTACCCCCTTTGTATAACTAAAGTAACCCCCCTTATATGACTAAGGTACCCCTGTGTATAACTAAAGTACCCCCCTTATATAACTAAGGTACCCCTTTGTATAACTAAAGTACCCCCTTATATAACTAAGGTACTCCTTGTGTTAACTAAGGTACCCCCAAGCATGCCTAAAGTGTAACCCCTTGAGTAACTAAGGTAAACCCCCTTGAAATACTAATGTACCCCTCAAATAACATTAAGGCACCCCTCCTTATAACACTTAGGTACCCCCTTGATAACCCTTAGGTACACCCAAGGGTTTAGTTGGAATAAAAGACTTGTTGATATGCAACTTTGATAAAAAAAAAGAAGGGCATATAAAAGGATGCCCTAGCTTAATGTTTTGGGTGTTTTTGAACACTCCTTCTTGTGTTCTATGTATAGAACAAGAGACAGTGTGGAGGAATTGGAAGCTTAGTGAAGAAGAATAAGAAGAAGGAGGAAGATTGAAGAGAAGTTGTGCTTCTCCATTAAACAGGTAAGTAGCAAACCCTTCAAAACAAAATATATTTCAAAAATTTGCATTCTCTCTTTAGGGTTTGATTTATTTGAAGAAATGATCTTGCATGTTAGTTTTTGTTTATAAAATTTGTAGGGTTTTTGTTATATAACAATCTTGTTTAGTTTTCTATTGATTTGCCATGGATTTCCAACTCACACTGATCATATTTTAGATTAGGGTTTGAGTTTGGTATTTTGAATGGTGTTTTATGTATTGGATTTGTGTTCATGTGGATTTGGGATAATTATCTGTTTTGGAAGGTGTTTTTAAGTGTTTTGGGATGATTTATGATCATCCCATTTGGTGTTGGAAAGGTTAGGAATGATTTATATGAGTTTTATATTGAAAATAGCCAAAAATACTTCAAAACTTGACCTTGCGATTAATCCTGAAAATGGGTGATTAATCTTGAGCCAAAACCCCAAAATTAGTTTCTGTTAAGGACAGGATTAGTCTCAGCAATTAATAGCAAATCTAGAAGCCCGAACGTCCATTATGATTAGGTCGAATGCCCGAACGTCAGCCTTGTTTTTAATTTGGATGTCCGAACGTACAGAAGGACTAGGTTGAACGCCCGAACGTCAGCCTTGTTTTTGACAGTTCTTCACTCTTTTCTTCCCCAACTCTTTCCTAAACAACCTAAGCTTTCAAAACAGCACCCTTATTACATGAAAGAAGTCCATTAAAAATACTTAAGTCTGTACATGTAAATGAGGTTTTACCCCCCATTTGGAACCATTAAAAATACTCCCAAGACCCAATTCCCAACCAATAAAAAGTCAACTTTCCAGTTCATGCCTAAATTTCCAGTTTTGCCCGATTTTCATTAAAAACCACTTTTCGAGTTTGATACCCAATGAAGGATTCAGAAGCCCATAAAATTACAGGAAATTTGTCAACCCTTCATTAGATTACGATCAAGATTTAAGCCCAAAACTCCTTGTAGATTTGTTTAGAAAAATCATATACCAAAAAAGTCAACGTTTTTAACCAGCTTGGAATATTTTTCAAGGTCGAAAACTTTTTGTCTCGAAATCCATTGATTTTTGGTATGGTGACTATCCCACTCATCAATTTTGTATTTTGTGGACTTTATGGTATATGTATTTTACTTTGATTTGGATTTGGATGTGAAGTAATTATTGATTATTTCTTACACTTTATTAGTATTGATTTGATTTGGTAAAGTTATGATGAGCTCTCTTATGTGATTTGACCAGGCAACTGGTCTAGGGTTTGATTGGCATTGAATGAGTATTCTCACTAGGTAGCAAATGAGTTATCTCACTTAGTAATGGATGAGTAGTCCCACTAGGCAGTGAATGAGTATTCTCACTGGGTAGCGAATGAGTTATCTCACTTAGTAATGGATGAGTAGTCCCACTAGGCAGTGAATGTGTGATCTCACTTGGCTTTGGTTGAATGGCAGTGGATGGGGAATTCCACTTGGTTTGTGCATTGAGTACTCTTTCTTGGTTTGTGCAATGAGGCATTGGTTTTACATTATGAGTCCTACCGAGATATGCTTGCAGTAAATGATTGGGTCTATCGAACTAATTCTTTGTGTTATACTATTTAGATGCGTTGACTTAAGATTATACCTTATATCAATAATATTATCATGATGTTATATGAATTGTATAAACTGCTTCTATTCATGCATGTTTGCTGCTTACTGAGACTTTAAGTTTCACGCTTGTTTTGTTTTACCGGATTTGTATTTAGATCCTCTGTGTGAGCATGATATTGGGACAGAGCCAGAGGGAGAGCCTGAGTATAGGCCTGAGGACTACTATCGCCCATGGTAGGGTTCTCCATATGATGCTTGTTTTAGTACTTCTTGGGAATTGTAAATGGATTGTAAATATTCTTTTTTGTACTTATACACTTAGGAGATATCTTTTGTATATGTCTGTATATTTTGGGAGAGAACTTATGAGCATTTAGTTGTCTTTTGTACACACAGATATCATATCTTTTGGAGTTATTAAACATGTGTCTTTTTGTAATATGGAATTCCATGCTTCTTTAGTTTCTACACTCTGATGATTACTTTGTAATTGTCCAGGTTAATTGTATTTATTATGTTCATTTGGGCCCATAAGTAGGTCTCGGGAATGGGTTAGTGCTGTGATAGGGCAAAATTCATGGAACTATCTCGTTTCGCTCCACATATGGTAGACACTGATAGGAAAAGAACGAAGAGATTTGAGAGAGGTCTTCGACCGGGTTTACGGAAGAAAGTGGTTGCTTTCTTAGGTGTTAATTTTTATGAGTCGGTGCATAGGGCAATAGTTATTGAGGAATCTATGAGTATCGGGATGGAGAATATAAGGAAATCGAGGGTGCAACCCCGACCAGTTCCAGATCACGGAAATTTTGGGGAGAAAAGGCAGAGAATAGGCATGGGCAACCAAGAGGGGTCGGATGAAGTAGGAGCTTATCGAGGGGACATAATTACAGAGTAGTTCAAAATAACTGTCCTCGATGCAGGCAACCTCATTTTCCTGGTCCATGCTGTGCACCACCAGGAGCCTGTTACCAATGTGGGTAGTATGGTCACCATATAGCCCAATGTCCTAAGTCTCTAGCCTACCAGATGCTTCAGAAACAACCTGTATCACAAACAAGAACATTACCTACTGTAGTTTTGTTTGCTAGGTCTCAAAGACAAAATCAAGACATAGGAAATTCTTCAGGGAGAGGTGGACAACAAAGAGGTGAAACCAAGCTGCAAGCTACAGTTCTTGTTTCTCAAAATCCCGAACCAGGATGTTTACCATATTCACCCAGGAGAAGCCATAATTTGAGAATTCGAGCCTGGTTGAGGGAATTATTTTTATTATAGTAGATACTTTATTTTTTGTTTAATTCTTATGCTTGTGTTCTTTCTTTATTCTGGCTGCAGTATCGATTGTGTGCATTTTTTTCAATTATATTCTTTGAATTATTGTATTGTTTGAATCTTAACAAAAGTGACTTGTTGAGACCTAATTAAGTAGAATCAGACCCTATAGGATTATAAAAGACTATTCTGAGAATAACTGTGCTAATTGTTGTGTCGTATTTTTTAATTTGCTTTAGGATATATGGAGTTGTATAGCAATCAATTTTATTGTGTTGTTATGTAGTTAAAAATCAACATGGTTGATAAAAAGGGAGATTCACTTAAAAAACCACAATTGGGTGAAGAGGAGGATCCTAGTGAACAATTGAGTGAAGAAGAGGATCCTAGTGAACCAAAAGATTCTAGTCAAGAAGAATCCGAGGAAATAGAAATAACAGAGAGAATATCAACTGAAGAAGACCCCAGTGAGGAGAATGCACCTGAGGAAGATCCCAATCCAACTCAGGAGGAATCAACTGAAGCAGGATTAGTAAATGAAAGATTTATAGGATGTATGTTATATATTGGAGGTAACACCACAACTTGTTTATTTGACACGGGAACCAGAACATCTGTAGTTGATCCTGCATTCTTAAATACCATATGTTCATATTAAAGAATCATTGAGAGTATGGTATGTCTGAGCACACTTGTAGGAGAATCCGAGGTAGTCCGAAGAGCCTATCATGACTGCATAGTTCAGATGAGAAATTTGAAAATATCAATAGATTTAATGGAGGTCCAGATGCATGATGAATTCGGTGTGATCTTAGGAATGGATTGGATGGCCAAATATCACATTGTCTTGGATTGTTGTCACAAGATTGTCACCCTTAATATCCCTGGGCTACCTACTCAGAGCTTCGTATGTACAGACCCTTACATGATGCCCATTAGGATACTAGAGGAATCCCCAGACATATCTAGAACTATTCAAATTGTGGGCCGGAGAGAGCAAGTCTTACGCACCAAAACAATTTCTTTAGTAAAGGTAATTTGGCCAACTAAGGCGATGACTTGGGAAAGGGAGGATAAGATGATGAGGAGATATCCAGAATTTTTCAGATAACCCTGAGGAAATATAAATATTAGTTATTATGATTTAATTCATGATAATTGATCCTGATGCAATTAATAGAATTGTTTAACAATCAATATTCATATGCATAATGAAGAAATTTTCTTGTTTAATTACATTGTATGTCTACTGTATATTATATTGTATGTTAGTGGATGATGAGCCAATTGTGTTTAGTTGTATTTGGGTACTATAGAGCATTGGCCAATGCTAGACAAATTAATACCTAAATATTTAACTTTATACAAATGAGATATTGATCTTGATATCACAATACTAAACTAAGTATGTGCTATATAATTATTGTATGAGTTAAACTAAGACAGAATTTCTTGATTTTTCTCTCAAACTTCGCATGAGCGGACGCGTCTATGTGTGGGGAAGGAGAACAGTAAAGTTATAATACTTTCTTTATGTTATTTTTGCAAATTATTGTGATAAGTTGTGATGTGAATTTCGAGGACAAAATTCTTTTGTAGGAGGGTAGAAATGTAAGACCCTGGATTTTAAGTGATTTTTAATTAAGAGTAAATAGAGGATTAAATTATTTAAGTTGATTAATTAAATCAATTTAAAACAAACCCTTTGGTTTGGTTCGGTTCGAGTTTAGTTGATTTGGGTTTGGTTCGATTGGATCGGTTCATTTCCAAGTAGGACTGGTTTATTGGTTTAAGAGGACTGGTTTAAGAGGGTTATAAATAACTTGATTAAAGAACCGAGGGTTCTTATTTGTTCCACAGTCGGTGGAAAATAAAAAGGCGGAACGAGAGAGAAGGAGAAGAAGAAGAGGAAGAAGGAGAATAAGGAGAGATTCTAGCTTGGATTTGCGCGTCACCAAGTAAGTAGCACCATTCCTACTTACTGTTTGCAAAGAAATCGTAGTTTAAACGTAGAATCATGTTTGTTTGGTTTCATGCGATGTTTTTGGTGTTTCTGTCGTTTCATTTGCATTGTGGAAGGTAGAGGGTATAAATCTTGTTTGACTTTGATCCTAGAGTGTTTTGGGATGTTTATTGATGTGTTTGACATGAATTAAAACAATTTTGGTAGTTGGAATTGGGAAAAAAATGAATTTCGAATGTTCGGTTTAATCGCTAAAATCGTGCAGAATTTAAAAGGGGTGCCTAGGTGCCCACCACAGAGGGAAAAAAATTAGGCGAGCACCCAGGGGCCACCTACGCGCCCACCACAGAAAAATGCAATTTTGGGTATTTTGAGCAGATTTTCAGGGCAGAACAAGTTTTTATTGAGTTTAAACCATTTATGAACAATTTTAGGGGTTTAGAGACTTCTTCTACTTGGTTTACCTTGGAATTTGATACAATCGGATTTGTGGTTACGTTTGTACTTTGATTGGTTTTGATTTGGTATTTTAAAGAAATGATGTCTTTGAAAGTGAATTTACTGGTTTGTAAAACATGTTGAGATTTGTGATTTGAGAGTGAAACTGAGGCTTCCTGTAACTTTGAAAGGCCGATGGCCTATGGCATGTTGGTTTTGTGGGTAGTGGATTGCCGTTCACCTTAGTTGGGGGTGGTGGACTGATGTTCACCCTAACTAGGGGTAGTGAACTTGCATCCACCATGGACGTGGGTATTTGTGGGTAGTGGATTGCCGTTCACCTTGGCTGGGGGTAGTGAACCTGCATCCACAACAAATATGGAATCTGGGGGTAGTGAACTCAAGTTCACCACGTGCTTGGAGGCATTGTGGGTAGTGAACTTAAATTCACCCCAGAAGCTCAGAATTGTGAGATTGTTTAACAGTGTTTTGTTTTTTTATGGTTTAGTGGGCTTGGTTGTAGAGTTGGATCCATGTCTAAGCCAATTAGTGTGTTGGAGTGATTTGTGTAGAATTAATACTCTTGTCCAGTATGCGTTTCATTGATTTTGGGGGTAGTGGACGGCCGTTCACCCTAGCTCGTGAAGAGTTGGGGGTGGTGAACTTGCATCCACCTTAGAATTAAGGCCACCCTTTGTCCGGGTGAGTTGCAGCAACCCGTGAAGTCAACTCGATGGTTTAGTATACTCAAATATGCTATAATCACTAGCTCCTGCTAACTAGTTCGACTGGGTTGTACTTGTCAACTCATGTATGTCTCATGCTTGAGTGCTCCGCTTTGGAAGAGCGACCCTAGCTAGGTCTTTCCTTGTAAGCCGTGAGATGGCGAATTGGACATTTGTGTTAAATCACCCAAGGTATTCCAATCCACGAGTCCTACATTGACACATTGTTGTTACTGGTTGTGGTTTTTACTGATATCGTAGTTTGGATTATTCTGATTTTTATCTGCTTATTAATTATGATTCTGCATAGTTCAATTATTGTTTAAAAGAGGATGAACTGCTTCCTAACATGATTTTGATGGATTTTGATTGTATAGTATATGAGCATGCTACTTTATTATCTGAAAGTTGCATAAACTGTTTTTTATCATGCATTGTGTTACTTACTGGGACATTAGTCTCATGCGTTTTGTTTTCAGATAGCTCTGCAGGGAAAGTACGAGCTGGGGTAGAGAGAGATAATGATCCGGATGGTTATCGTCCTGAGGATTATTATTATCCTAGCTTGGGCTAGAGGGCATTCTTTTTGTAGCTGTATATCTTTTTGGATCTTGTATATATTGTGTAGAGAGAGAGAGAGAGAGTGTGTGTGTGAAACTTAGCGAAACTGTATCTACAGACCTTCATTTTGGAAATGTATATATAGGTCTAGTTTTTGTCAACACTTTCACCCACATTATACTTATTTTATTTTGTTTTAAATATTAGTGCACTCTGATATTAAATGGTCAATCAGGTTTAAGAAGTGCTTCTGAGACCTTACCTGATGTCAATGAATTGGCATATACCTTTAATGAACATGTTCGGGTCCGGGGCGTCACAGACCTAGTTCTGGGGCACTACATTTTACTTTGATTTTAAGTATGCTAAAGGGTGTGATTAAATATATATGATGTTTCGAATTTGTTTGGTTTAGTTCGTTGAGTTTTGATTGAGATTCATTCTCTGTAAATGTTAGTTTTAAATGTTTTTGGGGTGTTTGTAAAATAATGGAAACATGAATCTAAATTTGAGTTTAATAGCTTAAAATTAAGTCTACAAGGTGTAGATTGCATATGAATTGATTTCAGGTTGATAGGAGTTCTGAATTGATCTAGAAAATTCGGCAAAATAGGCCACTAAATCACGAAAAACGAATGAATAGTTCTGTCGACATGTTTGAAAAATAATTAGTTTTAAGTGTAAATTGTTTAGTTTTTAGTATAGAACTTATAAAGTAATTAGAAAATGGGTTATAAGTCAGTAAATATTTAAGTTTAGTATATAATGAAATACTTATTTCTAAATTAATATACAACACTTAAATAATTAAGTTTTAGTTGAGATTTAAATTAATTCTACAAATGAGTTCAAATCCTAATACATAATTACATTTTAGTTGAAATTTAAAAGAAAAATCAAAATTCAATAAAAAAGTGTCTAAAAGTGCTTTTTAGGGTTTATAAATTAATTTAAAAATAGGACAATGTCATTATCCTAATAGTAAAGAGAAAAATAATAGGTGAGATGCAATTTGACATATTGCATGAAAACAATTTTGGGAAATTGGCCAAAATAGGAAACTTTTTATATAAATGCTTAAGATGATTTAG
Organism: Buxus sempervirens; assembly: GCA_947561395.2. NCBI lineage: Eukaryota > Viridiplantae > Streptophyta > Magnoliopsida > Buxales > Buxaceae > Buxus > Buxus sempervirens. The sequence goes on from OX387187.1 coordinate 38,673,765, forward strand.
TAATTCATTTAATTACATTAGAGAATCAAAAATCGGGTTTTATCGATTATATATCTATAGTAAGTTTCAAACAATGATGTTTATCCTTATTATTAAATATTTCTTGCGAATTCCACTAGCATGGTTTCCAAATTACATTTTATGTTATAGTATGCTTATATTGAAAAATAAGCATATTTAATTAGATTAACACACACTTGAGTATTCCTAGTTTTGGATTGTGTATATTGCACCCTAGTTAAATTGGTTTTACCCTGCGATAAGTTTAACTTATCAATAGTGCGTTAGCGATTTACTAGTTAGTAAGGGCCAAATGAATTTCACTATTTGATCACAAGAGAGATCCTTATTATGTTTTGGATATTGAGTCGTTTATGTGGATGTATAAAAATATATAAAAATATAATTAAAACTTGATTGTGTGAGGGCTCTTCAGTATGGAAAAGCCGAAGAAATTTTAAACTCTCTTTGCTGTGTTTGATTTCAGATGAAACAGGGAGTTTGAAAAAAAATAACCGCTAGAAAGATGCAAACGGCCACCAATTAAATAACAATGAACACCAAAACCACAATGGTGTCACCACAAATGGTTGAAGTCACCGGAGAAATGTGGAAGTTGCCAGAGGTAATCAACTGCTGCTAAAGAAGGGAGGATATTCAATGTCATCGACAGAAGAAAAAAGGGATGAATTTTCCCAAGCCCTAGAACTGATCAACAGTAGAACAATACCAAAATACTAGTGGAAATTCATGTTGTCCCAGGAAATCAGATGAAATAACCGAGGGTAATGGTGGTTACTAGAGAGTATGAGATGGTTGATGCTCATTGTCGAAGCAAAGTGGAAACCAGAAAGGGGAAAATCTGGGTAATGCTTGCAAATGCCGATGGAAGGCCGCCGAAGAACAAGAATAGTTGCCTGAAAATAGCTCGATCGCCGGTAGCAAGTGGTAGTTGCTGGTGAGAAGGGGAATTCAAGTGGTTGTTGTCGCTATCGGAGAAGAAGACAAGAGTGGACTTAACGTGTCTTGCGCGCGCGAACAATATAAGGTAAAGAGCACCCGAAATACAATTTCGGTTAACTCAGGTACGTAAACCAATGATTGAAGTTTATTTTCGGTATTATAACAAATTGCTATAACCGAAACATTATTTCGGTTATATTTATTTTGTCAAGTGTTGAAATTTTTAACATGGCCAAATAATGAAAATTTCTCTTGCATTTAAAGTTTCACTTTAGGTGAATCAACTTTAAGCATGATTTGCTAAGATAAAAATTTTCTCATTGATTTTTATATTTTGGTTTTGAATTTCACTTCATAGCCATGAGAGCTCCATGAAATTCAAGACAATTGAAGAAATACCCCCTTAAAATTAGGGCTTTTGGGTAAATCTTTACAAAATTGCTTTTCAAAATTTTATTCAACAAAGAAAATCATGTTTAATTAGATGAGCCTTAAGAGTGCAATTTGAGGTTTGTCTATCCTTTGCCGTTCATTGTGTTACAATTTCGACAAAGAGGAGTAGTTGTAAACACCTCAAATTGCATAAGGTTGAAATGTAAAACCGGAAGGGATACTTTTTATATTTGCAAATTTTTACTCTTAGAAGATTGTTTTACTCATTACTATGGGACTGCACGCGCTACGCGTGTAGCAATTTTTTTGGGGCCCACTTAGATAAACAACCCACACAAATAGATATCATGCCATTCTAAATAGGTAGTTACAACGTGTTTAAATTTGAATGTGGGAAAGGTAGTATTGGTATGGCGGGGGATTGTTTTGTTTGAGGAGGGCAATGCTTAGAAAAAATGGGGGGTGCAGAATCTCGGGGGAATATTCGCCCCCCTTCTCTTTACTAATAGTATAGATTATATATTTATATCTAACTGATGACATTTATGCTTTTTGAACATCTCTTACTTTAAAGGGTTTACATATATTACCAATAACTCCTTTAAGGTGTTGGAAATATTACAAATACATACCTTGTGTAAAACCCCATATTTTTAGATTATGTAATTGGAGAAATTTATTCAATGAATTCTAATAATAACTTGGTTTATATTTTAGGAAAGCGGTGTAACGCCCCGGATCCATGTTGTTCATTAAAGATATAACACGTTTCACAGAGGGTTAGGTAAGGATCCAAAATAAGTGTGATCGCTGGATAATCACGCAATTAATACCATATCAGAGTATAATCACGCAATTAATATCATATCAGAGTGCACAAATAATTCTTATCTAAGAAGTCCAAAATAATCTTTAATTAAAATCAAACGATTCCCCATCAACTACTTTATTTCATTTACCAAAATCAAATGAGTCAAAGTTCCAATCTAAAATAAACCTACTAGTCTATGGATTGTAGTAATAGTCTTCCTCCCTATATGTATCGGTCGGATCTACCCCAGTAGGTGCCTCACCACGAGTATCTGAAAACAAAACAAAAACAAACGGAATGAGATATGAATATCTCAGCGAGTAGCATATGCATGCAAAAATAGTTGTCAACAGTTATAAACATGCCTCGATAAATAACCAACACCAATATGTCAATAGAGATAAATACGAAATGGAAATCCAGAAGTCTAATAATAGTTCACATCAAATATCAACCACAGTACTGATAAATCAACGAAAGGTCAATGTCATGCATATTGCTTAAATTGGTTAATTCACATGCCAAGGAGACATTCCACACCTCCATGTACACAGTTCCGGCATACTCAGGGTTTTGGACACTTTGAAATGACGGCCTACTCAGGGTATCGTCATCCAATGCCGGCCTACTCCGGGTATCGGCATTGACAACCAGGCTTCCTCAGGGTATCTGGCTGCTCTACACCGGTTGTGGCAACACACAAGGCCATGCAATTACCCCAACAAACAATACCATCACATTACTAAGCTTAACATGAATCCAAGGGAAGCTAAACCAAAACCAAATTAACAATTCCATAAAACTCAGTATTTGCAAAACAATAACCCAACATTGATTACCATAATGTGTATCCCAATACACTCATCACAAGTCATTCCAACCAGAACAGCAACTCATGTAATTTCAGTAGGTATTCCCAACCCCAAAACAACAAATCTCATCAGCAGTAAAATCCTCTTACTCACACAAGAAAATTTTACAATACTATTCAGCCCTTTGATATCAAACAAATCCAGATTAAACAAATTCATAATCGGAAAACAAATATAATACATAAAGAAGACTAACTCATTAACCTATAGTGTCATGAACAGCAAAATAACCTACCCAGATTCCTTCAATTCACACTTCGAAAACTTATAGAAATACCAAGAATTTGATTTAATGCTCTCCCAATTGTTTTGAACAGATATAATGTTTCTAATATCCTAATCTAGTCTTTGGGTGTAAAACCCCGAATTTTCCTTAAATAGTAAATTAAATTAATAAGTAATATTATAGAGAGTTATAATTAATGGGAATATTTTATTATTGTAGGAGATGATCTAATTAGTGGAGATCCAGAATTGGACGCAGATCTGACCGTCTGATCATGAGATATCGAGGTATGTATTATGATTGGGTGTGCGTATGGAATTTTGTGTATGTGAGATACATGGGATCGAAGAGTATAAGTATTAGTTTATTAACCTAAATCTTATACGCGTTGTATTCTCGCTCGTCACCTTCAGCCGCAAGCGACAAACCCGATTGAAGGAGAAGAAGAAGAAGAGGAGGAGGAAAGGTCTGGTTTTTGTGTTCTTCATCGTCCAGGGAGTACCTTGCGTCTGTGAGAACTCTTGTTTGGAGAAGAAGGAGAGAAACCACGCACGAAAGAGGTAGGTGACACCGTTTACCTTTGTTTTTGTATTTACATGTGATTAATTGACAAAAGCATGTTTTTATGAGATGTAAATATGTATGTATTTAGATAATCATGTTATAAATATGTTAGAATGAGTTTAGACGAGAAAAATCATGTTTTGGAACTGATTCTGATCGTTTTCGAACGATCGCCGACCTCGACTGTTCTCGGCGATCATCGGCGATCTTAGGCGCTCGTTATAAATTTCAGACTGCCGTAGACTGCTTGAAAACGTATCATCGGCGTTAGATTTTGAACTACAGCCGACCACAGACCGCCGGGGCGATCCTGAGCGATCCTAGGCGCTCTGTTTAGATTTTGCAGATTTTCATAATTTCACACCCTGATTCAATTCCAAACTATTTTTAGACAATTTTAATGATTAAATAAGATGTTTTAAGACCAAAATAAATTATCTAATTCCCTATTTTACAGAAAAATAAATTAGGAAGGTATTTAGGATATTAGTTGCCAAACTTTGAAAGAAATGGAGAAACCTAGTTTTTGGAAAACCTAACTTGTATTTAATTACTAGAACATCTTCTAAATGACACTATAAACCAGAAAACTGTATATAGAGAATTCAGAACTCAGATGACCGAATATTGAAGTAATTGACAGATTTAACCTTTATATGCCGCTAGGCACCAACCCTAATAGAAATATTGTATTTTAGGGAATTTTGAAGTCTAGTGGGCATAGCTGGTTATGGATCCATAGTTGTAGCTAGATAGCTGAGGGATATGTCATTTGGGTTGAGTTACTCCTATATGCGACGCGCTTCCTTTGTAAGTTAGTTTGTCTGGGAAGGTCCTATGTCTGGAGGGACACCCCGGTGAGCCGCTGGTGATTCCCTGTACATGTGGATAAGCGACCATCTCCATGTATTGATTCTGGTGCTGCATGCTGGTGGTACATGCCAACTCTGATGGGTACGTGTGCAATAAGTCAGTGACTATGGCTCTTGTCTAAGCTGCGCTGCATGGGACTTGAGTATCATTAGTAGCATTGCTCCTAAGTCGCACGGTGGTATAACAATTGGTTGAGAATCATCTCAAAAGGTTTATCTATCTTTGTGAGTCCTACAATGACACTGAAATCACAATACTTGATGTTATTATTGAATACATGCTGGAGGCATGTGATTGAGATATTGATCGGATGTGACTGCTTAGTGCATCCTAGCAAAGTGTGAATTATGTTATCAATCTTGATATTGGATTCTTATATTAAAACTTGCTGAAATTCATTTCTAGAACTGTTTATCAAATTGTTTTGTATTCATGAATGATATGAATGATTACACGAGCCTGGTTAGTCGATATTGTTTAACCGTGCATGAACTGTTACTTTACTTATATGAACTGTTTAATCATGCATGTGTTACCTACTGGGATATTCGTATCTCACCCTCTTTTATTTCATTTTTCAGCTGAGACGTGAGAGGGGGATCTTAGTGATTTCCAGGGAGAGATAGCTGAGTATACACCGGAGGATTACTATTATCCAGATCTTGTTTGAGGTGGATGAATGATATAGACTTAGCACTTTTGATTAGATTATTATTATTCATTTGGATTTGATGTATTAAAGAGATGAGAGAGAGATAGTAACCAGTTTATTTTACCAAACTTTGATATTAATGATTGATGATCAAACTATATGTTTATTTGAGGATTTTAAACTACACTTCCGCACATACTTGTTTCCGCAACTCTGATAGTATAATAAAGTGAATGAATTTTAATTCTTTGGTCTGGTATATTATTGATGATGTGTTTGATATGGGCCAGTAACACCTCGGATTTGGTTGTTGAACTAAATTCGGGTTGTCACAGTAGCGAACCGGGTTCGGGTCGGGTGCTGGTTTGCACTGACCCGGGTTCGGGGTGTTACATTAGGTAAGAGGTTTAAGCCTCAAAGTATCAAAATTTGGCTTGGATTGGTCAGACACAACTTTCGGCAGATTTTAGTGGGTGCATTGACCTCTGGCGCTTGACGCGAGGTCGGCCCCAACTTGGCGGTAACCAAAAAATCACTCGCGCTGACTTAAAACACTTGGCTCAAGATCAGCGAGAACTCGGCGAATCCAAACGATGTCTCGCACTGAGCTGCCGCTAAGGTAGATAGGTCGGCGGCAACTCGGCGAAACCCAACTCCCGATTTACGACTTTCTGTTAACGCTAGTACTCCATGACTGACCATATTTTTGACCTCTGTAACTATTTTTCTATGCTTCTACCATCCCCAAAACACATTTAAACATGATTCAAATTTAATCTAAACAACTTTATATCACAACCCTGAATCTCATCGAATAACCCACGCTCGAAAACTATGTTATTCAGAAACCATGCTTTCGACTAAACTTAGAGATCAAAACCAAAATACAGATCAAAACGATGCTACTCACCTCTTATACGCTTAACCCCTTGCACTGCAACTCCTACGATAGCAGGTCCAACAGTTGATCTCCTCTTCACACCATGACGTTTTGAACTCTTTGAGCGACTAGGAACCACACGAGCGTCTTCTCTCCAAAACCCTAGAACTCCAGCCGAAATCTCCTTCAACTCAAGTTATGCAAAAAACCTACGAAACTAAATACCTTATGTATTTATACTTACCCTATATACTTTGCCGCTCGACAAATTTTAAAACCCATGATTTGGTGCATGCTCGCCCACCAAGTTTCCCTACATACACAGCATATTAATTTTCATAAACAATAATCATGTAGAAAATTTGGGGTTTTACAAGCGGCGAGCAAGGGTATTTTCAGGAATTCAGATGAAATCGGAGATTTATATTAATTAGTAGTAAGTGGTTGCTGTTTTATAATTTGAATATTTAATAAATGTGGTAGAGAGAATTAAATAAATATAATTAAGTGATATTGCATATATCTCGGTAGGGTGGCAATCACCTAATCAATAGCATTGGTTATGGTGGATGGTGTAGGAAGCTCGGTGGAGAAGCGTTTCAGTGGATCATGAATTCAAAGGAGTTGAAGTGGCAAGTGAGATGACTATAAATTGTGCACTATGCGTGAATGGTGTTTCCTTTGTTTCGTCACTGCAGAAGCCATCTGAGCAGTGTGTTGATCTGGTTAGTCTGAAAGAGAAGAGGAGTCTGATCCTTAGAGGTGAGTTAAATCAAATCGGATCTGAAGAAACTTTAGTGAATAGAATCTCTGTTCGTTGAGAAGGAGCGTCTGAACCAGTCGATTGAGATTTCGTCCAGGCCATAGTCCAGGTCAGGTAAGGATAATTGAGTGATAGATTTAGTTCAATTTGGAAAGGTTTTATCAAGGATTAAACAGTGGAATTAGATCAAGCGTTAAGAGTAGTTTTATGCAAATTCAGGTGATTGTCGGCCATTCTTGTCTGTCGGTGTTTGGACTTCTAGCGAATTCAAGTAAGTAGCACCTTTTGAAATCAATTATTGCATGGATTTGTGGTTATCTGAGTGTTAAGATTCGAATTAAAAAAAAATTTCTGAATTCTGTTCGTGAAGTAGCGTTTGATCTGTGATTCATCGTAAACTTGCTTAGTTTAATTTCCTGAGTGTGTAATCGAGTTATTTAGATGATTTGCTCTGTGCTAGAAGTGTTTTGGAGGAATGAATTTGATTTAGTCATTAAAAACCTGTAGTTGCATCACGTTCGAATCAAATTTTTATGAATCTGGCTGGGTGCCCAGGGGCCGCCTAGTGCCCTGTGCTAGGTGCCCATACTAAAACTTCTTTGAAATTGGTTGGACGCCCAGGGTATGCCTAGGTGCCCAGTGATAGGCACTCCCTTTAATTTCTGCAATGTGCGGCTAGTTTTCTTTTGAGCACATCTTCGGTTCTAGCCTATTATACCTTTTCAATTGAGTTAATCAAAGATTAATTAGCACTCAGGTGTTGATAGAAATCTATGGTGGATTAAATTTATGACATGGATTAGGGGATAACTAGAAATGGGGATCAATTCGAGGCAAATATTAGCAAATGCAAGTTTCATGATCTAAGGTGGTTATTCGTGAAATTCTTTGAATTGTTCAATCTCTTATTGAATTGACTGAATCTTTGTCGGGACCTGAATAATATTTTGTTTGTGTTTCCTTAGTAATTTAACCGATTATGATTCTTGATAATTTTAAGGTATTTATTCTAGTTGAGCCGTTGCATATGAATTTTTCTGTTGAGATAATTTTAGTAGATATGAGTATTGAAATTGAGATTGTTAGTGATAAAATGGTTTCATTTGCCTTGAGCATGATTTTACGAAAAATATGCAAATTATATGATAATTTTGTCAAAGTTATTTTGGGCGAGACTTAGCGTTGATCCACATTCTAGTTATTAAATGGAGCTGGTTCATTTTGTTTGGATTTAAGTCTAGTGTTCCTTAATGCTTTTCCTCCATGATGGAGAGGCCTTCTATGAGGGAGTGGCTGTAGCAACTCCGTTTCCACCATGAGGGTGATGATTTGGATCTTTGAAATGCTGTAGTTGTTCTTCGATTGGATTGTTTGGGATACTAGGGCTTAGCCACACAAAATAGACAAATTTCATGAGTCCCACTGTATTACTTTCTGGAATCTGATATTGGTATTTGGTTGTGATTGTCGCAATGTTCCTGGATTAGTCGGATTAGCTATGGTTAGCCGTAAAATTATGTGTCTTAATTATTCATGTTTTAGAACTGTTATAAATGTATTTGTGCATGCATGTGCTATTTGCTGAGATATTCGTATTTCACCCGTTTTGTTTTGTTTTCAGATTGTTGTCAGGACGATACATCGGGTTAGATATTCCTGCTAATTACCCAGAGTACCGTGAGGAGGACTTCTTCATTGAGTAGAGGCATTTGATTGTAGTCTTTTTGGATATTGTTTGGATATTGTGAGTTGTAATCGTGGATGTTATTAATTCATTTTTGGATGGTGATTGGTATTAGTTGACTTGTTATTCATGAGTTGGTGATTTGTCTTTGAATATTTCATGTTTTCCTATACTTTGTATTAGATCCTGTGGATTATAGATAACACTTTGGATTCGAGTTATAGTTGTTTTACGTAACCCGGATTTGGGCCTTACACCTTGGGGCATGTTCTTTTTCTTATTGACTCATTCCTACTCATAATGTTTGTTTGTAGTGCTTACATCATCTTTACAATAACAACTAAGAGTACTATTCTTTGGGTCTTGATTATCAATAATGAAGAAGACTGAAACTTTATTTCATTCCCCACCGTATTTACATTGAACAAACATTCAGGGTACATTATGCTGATTAACTTATTGAATGCTTTGAACACTTTGTTTAATTTCTAATAATTCAAAAATTATGAAATTTTATATTTATTTAATTTGTAATATTTGAAGCATAGTAAAAATGGCACAAATAAAAGTTTTTCTTCTTAATCATATATTTGCATAGCATTTGACAAATACATTTATTATATAATTTCTGATACCTTGATCAAGATTTGGTGTGGATTGAATTCAAATATAGTTTAAAAAATATTGATCAAAGTTAAAGTAGTAAGCTTAAGAATTATTTAATAGTAGATAAACCTTCAAGCAAAGAGATATTAGAAGGGCGTGTATACACAAATTTTGCGTTTGAAATCAAATGGATCAGATGTGCCAATACAAATAAATTTGTATTTTTATTAAAAATAATGTAGGGTACAGATCTCTGTGATTCCTTTGATTCTTTTCTTCACAAATCTTCGATTTGAGGGCTGAAATAGCTTGATCCCAAATCAGCCTTCGGCCTTCCTTGGCGAACTTCACGAAAGGCAGAAAAAGTGGTAGATCTGGTGGATTCCACGTGTAGATCTGTGATGGATTTGGTGAGAAGTCTTCGGCTTGATCTTCGGCTTGTAGGCTTGTTGAAGGTCTTGGAAAACTTCAATATTTGATGTAGATCTCTGGGCTGTAGAGCGTGTCAGGGACTGGATGTTTGAATCTTCAGATCTTGAATGCAATTTTTAGTCTTCAAGTCTTCAATTCTTCAAGGCTTGTTGGATCTTCAGAACAGCACTTCAATTCTTCAGTGATTTAGATCTTCAGAACAGCAGAGCTTTAGTTCTTCAGAGCTTCAGTATTCAGAGTAGCAGAAATTTGATTCTTTTCTTCTGTAGACTTCATGTGTTTTGAATGAGGAGAGAACCACCCTATTTATAGATGCTGGGAGGATATAGCTCTCTAGATTTAAAACTCTTGAGAGAGTTATCACAAGTTGTAGATAATTCTCTATTTTTTGAATAATTATCCATATTTAAAGATAATTCATTTTTTGAGAATTATCAATTTAATAATCCTTCAAAGGGGCCCCACAAGCAATTTATTAGCTATTTTAGAGATTATATAATTTTATCTCTAAGTGGGGTCCATACTTTTATGAGATTTTGCCATGTGGCATCTCAAAAATTTCCCTTCCTACAAATGCCCCTTCGAGGCTTGTTTGCTTACACGACTTGTTGTGTTTTAAGTAAACAAGGATCGACCTTGTATTTGTGAGGCTTGACCTTGTAGCGCTTTGCCAATATTTGTTTGGTTGATTTTGATACCTTTGCACTTGATTTGTTGTGCAAATATATATATATTCTTTCCTTCTATTTTTTCATTTTTTTTTTCATTGTATGTAAAACCATTGATTGGCCTCCATGTCTTCAACCAAGCGAGACCAAGGATTTCCATATTCTTCATTGGAGAAAGGCCCTTCCCATTTGAATGAGTCTATAAGACTACTTATTTGTTTTAGAAACTGAAGCCAAAAGTAATCTCATTAAAAAGGTTTGTAGGACCCTTTAAATGATTCTTATATCTCGCACCAAAGGCTCCCTTTCTAAAGTCCCAGAATCATCTACGCATCAATCGTTTATTTAGGCCCTGACTTCATACTTCTGGGCCTAAGTTAAAAGCCCAAATTTCCCTTGAATCGACCATGTGATGCTCACATCAGCAGTAGAGCTTGTAACTCAAGATACAAACATGGATGATTATTACGTGGAATCCGTGTAAAAGAATGAGGACTGTCGAGCCATAAGTCTCAATTAAGTTAGGACTCTATAGTCTTCATTACTCCCGGTGCATTAGAAGAAAGGATAACCCAATTATACTTATAATAGAACACTAGAGTCTTAATTAAACTAGGACTTTGTTTTTTCCTTCTATATAAGACGAGCAACCCCTTAAACTTCGGTGCTTTTGTTGAGAAGAGGCCGTCAGTTCTAAAGCTTGAAGAAATAGGTATTTGGTTTCTTCTATTTGCCCCTTTTTTTTTCTCAGCATATCTTGCACTGCACCCCACGTCAACTCAACAATAGTTGGTTCATAGTCATCTGGAGCCTTGAATCCATGGAGATCCATCACTGTAGGAGTAACATTAGCAAGTCCATCATTAAGAACATCCTCTCCGAAAAACCATGATGTGTAACACACATTAACGTGCTTTAATGACTTTGTATGCGTATTTCTTTTGATCATGAATTGTTTATATGTTTCCATGCGTGATGAATCTTCTATGATGTTGTTGTACATGCTCTCACAACCCATGGTAATATATCATCCCATGATCATGTTAATGACCAATGGCCATAAGCAAATATTCCCATGATGATTCCAATAGCTATAAATATTATAAAAAGTAAGATGAACTTATCTAGAGGTTGCTTTAAATACTCCTCCAATCATCTATCATCTCACGATTACTCAATGGCCATGATGGACTCAACCTGGTGATACTATATGGACTTACACCTTTGTGTAGCACGGTAACTTTTGATCCAACAAGAAGATTTACACAAGAGTCGGTTTTTATGCATTGACACTTTTGTATCAGTCCTTATGCATTGATGCCGTACAAGAATACTTATTTGTGTCAAGCTCTTGTCAAACTAGGACTTTAATTGTTTATGTTAAACTAGGCTCTCCTGTATTTATATATTACAACTCTCTTAAAACAGTACTCTTTTAGCCTGTAAAAGAAGAGCATCTCACAAGATTTTCCTTCAAATCTGAAGACATTCAGATCTAAAGGCAAAGGCAGAAGCTGTTGAAGGGTGATCATAGAAGCAAAGTAATCTCTTCTTACCTTTTCTTTTAATTTGTCTCGCTGTGCCCGCCCCTATTTAATTCACTGATCTGTTAAGCAACACTGGATCCTCCATACACGAGCACACAATTAATATCTACTACCTTGGCAAACTTGATATGTTAAGCAAACCATAGATCCAGATTTTTTTTTTAACCCCCCAAGGAGTCTCTATTACGTACTCATAATAATACGCAATGCTTGGATTGTGATTGACATGGGCTTTTTATAGTTTAAGCCTTTTTGTATTCAGAATTTTATTTGTCAATCCAATCCGGTGCCAGGTTTTTAATATTCTTTTGGCATGTCCTTACTATGTATACAGCAACAACCTCCTCTGATGTCATCCTTGAGATCTCCTTTACTTTCAAAAAATTTTGGAACGAGGGATACTGATTCTTTAAGTAATCAACCATGACATTTTCTCAGCTTTTAGTCTTCTTCACCTTTTTCTTTCAGCATTAAATACTTCTTCAAGTTACCTCACGTTTTGTGTTATTTAATTGCCAAACAATGCATGAAAGCTTGCCAATCCAACATTATCACCAATCCATACAATTTCAAGTATCACTATCATGCACGGCTAATGAAGCAAGCACATTAGTCACCATGTGATGCCTAAGACTCTTAAGCTCCTCCTAGCCGAATAGATACTATCCACTAGTTTCAGCCCCTATCTCTTTCATCCACCTTTTTATTTTTTAATAACTGTTTTAGTCCTTTTGATGTCTGCAGGAATAATTTTGCAAGCAAAAGATCTCTTATTCGACAAGACAACTTGTAACAAACTTTAGTGTAAGCTTCCTATCCCTTTTTTTTAACCATTGCACAATTCTTCAATTCTTCCATATTGCCTTGTAAACACCATTGAGTATTTGTTTGTGAATTGTAACTTTATGAGTTCTTTACCTCTTTGTACTCTTTGCTCTCGGGGCTTGCAACCAAATAAATTGAGAACATTGTCGTGATGTCATGCCGAATCTGGATCTTGACCCGACTAGTTTTGAAGATGGAAACAGACTGAGAACATGTCGTGATGTCATGCCGAATTTGGATCTTGACCCGACTAGTTTCTCATATTATATCTGCCAAAGCGATATATACTTGCTTCTTACAAGAGAAGTCTATGTCTTGGGTCTTTCTTTTAAACTAGCACTTTGGTCTATAATTTTCTTGGCATCTCACGAATGGCCTTCAACTTGGAGATTTTGCATGAGATCAAGGGTTGTCTTATGATCATGATAAAGATCAAAGACTTGCAACCATTCTGGCCTCCTGTTGCAGCCACTTCTTGCTTAACCTTTTTTTTTTTGTTGTGAAAATATAATTCTCTGCTTAAATTTTGTCCATGCAATGCTCCTACAACCCCCTTTCTCTCTTCTTTTTATTTTTGGTGTGTGCAGGCTTTCAACATCATGGTTTTCTTTAAAGGATCTTCATCTTCAGAAAACCGTAGTATAACTATTCTTGGCAATACTGAAGAGGCTATAGAAGATGGGATTACATTTCCCGTCTTTCCACCAGCCACAGGACCGTTTGCTTTAATTTGTTTTGATTCTGAAAGGCCTCTTCACTTAACTCGTTGGTGGATTGATTCTACAAGAGAATTATCTGCCTTGGGGACACCGGATCCAGGCACTACTTTGGCTAAAAGAGTCCCATTACTGAAGTCTTCTCATCACTCTGACTTAATCAGATCAGAAATATTTCCTTTTCTTGGATGGAGAATTATTGCCAAGGAAATACGATGGGGGAGCTCGTTCAAGATGTTTGCTGGATTCTCTTATATTGAAGGATAGGAAATGCAATCCCACGCTTCCCAAAAGCTGTCGGTATCTTTTCTCAGCATTTCACTTTCTTTGTAAAAAGAAAGATGGGTCAAGGACAGTGACAATTGCTGATTGGGTGAAATTCTGGTTCAGAGGTTCAAAAAGATTTAGTAAGCCTGTTGTGTAACATCTGTGGATTTTATTAAATAAATAAAATAATTCATCTTGGAGATTTTAGAATATATATTTATTAATTGTTATTATTTATTTAGGTGATGAGATAGAAGGCCAAGATTAAGAGTTTTGTTAAAATCTAACGGTGGATGATCCATTACAAAGGTTAGTATCATTCAAAATTTTATATGGGTTGTGATTGGCTGGGTTGAGTGTGTGGTGTGGGGTGGTGAAGCATGGAATCATTCATTTAAATGGGGTCAATTAGGTTGGAGCATTCGTTGGAGACTTGGCTTTTGGGTTTTTGTTTGAGCTAGGCGGCTGGAGAAAAGGACGAAGAAGAGAGGAAGGAAACCTTGCTTGGGGGGTTACTGTTACATTGCAGGTAAGCAGTAAACCTTACCAAATATTAAAACCTGCATATTGATTCGGATTAATCGTTAAAAACTGCAATGTTGTTGAGTCAATATGCAATGTTGTTGGTTTGATTTTATGCTCTGTTATTGTCTTGATCATTTGGAGGGTTTATTCATTGATTTACTTGCTTAATCCATGGTTTGGATGAGAGTATGACTGAGACAATAGCCATGCAAAAAGAAAAACACTGGTACGGTTGTTAAGAATCACAAGAGAAGCAAGTGGGTTCTTTCGGAAGAGAGAGAATCGGAATAGGAAAGATGGGTTCTCAAGTTTGATTATTAAAGAAGAAGGAGAAGATGGGTATTTTCGTTTCAGACATATACCCATCACTGTAGATGAGGTCAGCCTTGCTAGTTGAAATGGAATTGTTGTTGTCCCACGGAAGAGAGAGAAAGAGTATATGGGTACATTGTTGACTCAAAGAGTCATGGTTGTTGAATTGTTATTATAATACCAACAAAGAAATTGGGTAGAGGACGAGAGGTGTTGAGGGTGACAAGGCAGGAAGCAGTCATGAAAGAAAAACAGAAAAAAAAGGGAAGAAAATTTGTTGCAGAAAACGTAATAGTTGAGAAGAAAGAAAAATGAGCTACTGTGTAGTGCAAGAGTGTATGTCGATTAGGAATTGGTCTAGTTCTTTGAGATAAGAGAGAGAGAGAGAGAGAAAGCAAGAATAAAATAAAAGAGAAAAAGAAAATTGAATGAAGGAGACAAGTATGCTAGGTTGGGGTTGATTTGCTTTCTACGGAAGAGAGGGAAGGAGAGGGGTCGTTGATGCAGGGTGTTAATTTGTAAATTAGAAATTGGTTGAGGTTGCTTTGCTGTTTCAAAATCTTAAGGTCAAAGGAGACCTTTAACTCCACATTCACCCTTGTTACTATTGGAAAATTACGATTGCTGAAAGAGAAAAGCTTACGCCTATGTACGCCACTTGAATGGTAGTTGGGTAAATAACTTTACAGATTGTAACTTATTACAAATTATGTGGAAAAGGTTTATTACAATGGAACTATTTACTTTTTGGTCATATGGCTTTAGACAATGCATATTTTTATTGAACAATTGAATCACCGTTGATGTGAGATCCGTCAGTATTAAAAAGGTATTATTATTGGAATATTTGTATACTATATTAATAATAATTAAAAATGTGTATCTGTCGCAGTGAACCATATTGATGTTGAATTGCAATATAATAACACTTTAAATTTATATATTATCTATATGTGTGGTGTGTGGGTTACTTGGGAAAGTGGTGGCTTCGGCTTGTATAGGCTTTTCATGATGGTTTTCTCACCCGTGTATCTCGGGATAAACTAGGTTCCTCTCCATATAACTTGGATTGAGGATTTGATTTCCCCATGTATCTTGGGATGAACTCTTGATTTCCTCCATGTATCTTGGAGTTGTGTTGATGCTATGGTTGGCACTATTAGAATGAATTGGTTATTTTAACGATTGGCTTTAGTGTCTAGCGATCATAGCTATGGGTAGATCCATGCATTAGCTAGGTAATGAAATGGGCTGGTCTTTGTTTTAGGTTAATCCCATGTTCCATGTATGCGTACCACCATGTACCTTGGTGAGGTTTTCCTGTATCTGGTTGTGCTGTAGCGACCCGTACCACCGTGTATCTCGGTGAGGTCTTTCTTTATGTTATTATTGTAGTCTGATTGGGTTGTACGTGCCAACCCACTCCTATATCGGGTTTGGGTGCTCCGCAATAAGTCGATGTCCGAAACCCAGAGTAGGCCGGCTTCGCACATAAGTCGTGAGGTGGCAAAATTGGAATGGGTAGTCGACCTCTCAAAGAAGTCTAATTTCATGAGTCCTGTGAGATAGCAATGTAAATTGTTGACTATATTTGATATGAAAAAGGTTAGTGGATTTACACAGGATGTTGTTTTTATCTATGTAACCTCATGAAAGGTTTTGATAAATTATATGACTGCGTTTTCTTGCATGCATGTTACTGCTTACTGGGATTTCGATCATCAAACGTTTTCAAATGTTTTGTTTTCAGACTATCCAGGTGATAACGCTCCTGAAGGGGTAGATCATTAAAGGGTAGAGGATCTGGTTGGAGACGACGTAGGCAATCATTACTGTTGATGTAGGGTGTCTTTTTGGACAATGCTTTATTTTATTGACTTGTTGCTTTAGGGATTTTTTTCTTTGTTAGTAGAATTGGTTGGTAGTTGACCTTGTTCCAGACTTTATCGAGGATTTTATCTAGTATTGGGGATGTCATGATCCTACATTTTGGTAAAGGTATTAATATTTGACTTTGGATTTTGCGTACCCTGATGTATTTGATCTCAGTTTGGATTTAGTTGTTATATTTTTGGCTCTCAAGGTTCACGTCTTGGGCTTGGATTTATCTTATTAAGAATAAATCTGGGTCCGGGGCGTGACATGCTGTAAGAAGATCAACAAAGCCAGCTATCCGAATGAGGTCCACTGGGCAACCTTCTGGAATTCTTGAAGATATCATGATAGAAGAAGAAAATCAAGGACCTTTTATTGATCTTGGAGTTGAAGACGCAATAAAAGATGAGGTTTATTTGGCTGCTTTTATTGCATGTTGGTTATGTTCTTTTGCCCTCCCGATCGAAAATGGCAATCTAATTCGTCCTTCTACCTTCAAGATGGCTAGCCTAATGGCTACTAGACAAAGGGTTTGCCTGCAATTCCAATCTTAGCAAGTATATATCGCAATTTGAATGAAATTGCCTCTTCATCTAGTCCCTGCGAATACAGCATCGCATTTCCAGTGCATTATATTTATGGTTGGTTGGCTGAGTATTTTGGGACTCATCATAGATCATCATCTTCCAAGGGTATTCCTTTCATGACCAAATTTGCAGGTGATCGAGCTGCTAGGCATTTTGATGAGACTTTGTCTCGCTTATTATTTAGGTCAAGAAGGAATTTATTGTTTTGCCCAACAGCATTTATAGTAGAGACATTATATACCCTTATTGATGAGAGAGGAATACGGGCTATAGACTTTGAATATTTCATGAGTCTACGCTCTTGTTTTTTGTCAACAAGGCGTGACAATCATTATGTTATAGAACCCTACAGTCCTCATCGATTTAGCAGGCAATTTGGATACCACCAGGACATGCGAGGCACATTAGATCCAGATATACGCAGTGGTACCTTAGATGATATACGTCAGCTATGGAAATCTTGCATCAAGTCAAATACTGAAGAAAGGATTTTCTTGCCAGCACGCATGATTGAACAGGAACTGCTAGCTACCAGGTGCTATTGTGATTGGTGGCTGAAGGTCTCAGGTGATTACTTCTCGATGGATATTAGTGTCCTTATTGAAAGTACATATCCACTTCCTCAAAAATCAGCAAAGTTTAAGAAAGACAAGCCAATTAAGAATATCCCTGCCCAAGTTACTGAAAAGGTGGTTCGAGATCCAAGCAAGAAAAGAGTTGGTGCAACTATGATCATTCCAAGTTGTAGCAACACAGATAAAGATCAATGCTGGAAGCATGTAAGACCTCAAACTAGTTCTCCATGTAATAAAAGGCCACAGTCTAGTAGCAGACATTCTTCAAATGCTCGTGATCCAAACACAGCACCTCCTTATTCACAACACCTTTCAGAGCAAAATGTAAGTATTTTATCTATTCTTGTTTGATTGAGATTTTATTTTATTTTTTCTATCAATTAACCTCTTTTTCTTTTTATGCATGTGAAAGGCAAGAGATGAAGATTTACAAGGCCATAACAATGATGAGGTTAATTCTTGCGGTTCTTCAGTTGAAGGACCCATTGCTTTTGATTTGGCTACAAAAGAAGTTGGAGCCTTGACTTCTAGTGATACTCGAGGGCGTCAACAAGGCAATCATATTTTTGTTGATTCTGATGTACAAGAGGAAGAAGTTCCCCAAGTTCTTTCAAAGATCATGAAGAATGTACCTAGTAAGGTTGTTGGACAAAACAAAGATCAATCACATATACCAACTATTTCAAGGGCGGACGCAGTTCCTGAAGTTTATGTATTGCAAGCTTCAGATGTAATTTTGGAAGCACGTCGGAGGTGCGCTTTGTCAATGGGTGAAAGCTTAAAGCAGAAATTATTATGGTTACCCTTGGATCAGGTGGCGTCTTTCGTGGGTGATGTTAAGAAAATCTTTGATGCAATTATAGATACCAAGTCGATAGATCCATCACCTCTATGAGACTGCATTAACCACTATATCCAGAATGTTGGTAGCTATATTCAGTTGCAATCATCATTGGGCCAGCAGGTGACACCAGAAGAACAGGCTCGACGTCGTGAAGCTGCTAATCTTCAATTTGGTCTTGTGACACTTGATCGAGGCATCATATATGAGGACATTCAAAATCTGGAAAAAGACTTGTCAAACAATCAGTCAGAACAAGTCAAATTGAAAGCACAGCTGAAGGATTTGGAAGACCAGGAACGGAAGCTAAATGAATCCCTCTTGGAACTCAGGACAGTTGTAGGTGAGAGCGAGGCCTTAGTAACGTCCGTAATCAAAGAATTGGAAGCCATTGATTCTCTTCCCATTGCTTGTGAAGCAGATTTTTCAACTTTAAAAACCATGCAAGGGTTGCTAGAAGACGAGCGTAATGAGATTCTAAGCCTGAATTGGGGATGACAGCGTACTACTTTTGTCTTATATTGTCTTCTTCTTTTTCCTTCCTTCTTCCATGATTGTTAGCTTTCTTTTTCTCTCTTTTTTTTTTGATTCAACAATGAATGTTAGCTAGGAGTTCAATTAATCATGATATCAATTTAATACTTGTTTTCTTTTCTTTTTCTCTCTCTTTTTTTTTTTTTGATTCAACAATGAATGTTAGCTAGGAGTTCAATTAATTATGATATCAATTTAATACTTGTTTTCTTTTCTTTTTCTCTTTTCTTTTTGTATCATGATTGTTGATTGACTTTGAATGCTCATTCCCCATACTTAGTAAGGATGATGATGATTTGGACTGAACCTGGAGTAACTTCCCAGGCTGCCTACGTACCCAGGTAGGGATCAAGTCACACGTAGTTCCTTTATTTTGTTAGGTTGCCTTTTTAGGTTTTCAACCTAAGTTTTTTTTTTTTTTGGCACGTATAGTTTAAACTCATATAGGCTAGGAGTATCATACAGTTTAGACTCATACGATAAGGAGTGTTTTAGATAGTTTAGGCTCGTATCTAGGAGCACTTTCTTCATGGGTAATATTTTTTCAAGAACTTGCCATTGATGGGAGCGAGCCTTTGACCTTCTGGCGTGACTAACTTGTAAGCTCCATTTGTGTAAACTTCTTGAACTATATACGGTCCATCCCATTTAGAGAGGAATTTGCCCCCAATTCGATGGGATATATTAATTGGCCATCGGACAGCAAGCACTAATTCTCCCTTTTGGAATGCACGTGGCGTACCTTCTTATTGAAAGCTCTAGAGAGACGAGCTTGGTAGCACTCTAATTGTTGCTGTGCTTCAAGCCTTTTCTCATCCAATGCTTCTAATTATGCAAGACGAAGGTTGGCATTCTCTTCTTCAGTAAGACCTTCTTGTATTGCAATTCGCAAAGATGGAATCTGACGTTCCAAAGGAAGGATGGCTTCTACCCCATACACAAGAGAATATGGAGTGGCCTTCGTGGCCGTTCAGTATGTTGTCCTGTACGCCCAAAGGGCTTCTTGCATTCTTTCATGCCAATCTTTCTTTGACTTTGATGCGATCTTTTTCAACAAATTACACAAAGTCTTGTTAAATGATTCAGCCAAACCATTAGTAGGAGCATTATACATTGATGATTTCCTTTGCTTTATGTCAAACATCTCACAAAATTGATCCATGGCAATGTTACTGAACGGAGTTCCATTGTCAGTGATAATGTTATGAGGGATGCCATAACGATAAATTATGTTAGATCGGATGAAGGTGATCACATTCTCCTTTTTGACCTCTTTGAGCGGCACTGCTTCGGCACACTTGGAAAAATAATTAGTTGCAGCTAAGATTTATAGATGATTACCCAAAGTCTTTGGCATTGGCCCAACGACATCTAATCCCCATGATTCAAAAGGCCAAGATGTTATTGTAGGATGCAACGGTTCTGGAGGTTGATGTATGAAATTTGCATGGAATTGGCAAGGTTGACATCGTTTTACATATTCCATAGCATCTTTGACCATAGTAGGCCAATAGTATCCCATCCTTTTCACTTGGTAATGAAGCTTTGGTCCTGATTGATAAGCACCACATATGCCAGAATGTGCATTCTCAAGAGCTTCTGCTGCTTCTTCCTCCCCCAGGCATCTAAAAAAAATGCCATCATATGAGCGGCGATACAATATGCCCTTATAATGAATGAACCGAGGTACTCGACGTCGTATTTCAGTTCTATGCCGTGGATCATCAGGCAACTTTCCATGCTCTAAGTAATTAATGATTGGATATCGCCAGTCCTCTTTCTCAATCATAAATACTGAGACAATATTTGTTTCTTCATTTTCAATGCAGTGAGGTTGAAAAAACGGAAGTACCCATCTATGAGAAACTGGAATGTCAACAGAATCTCCTTCAGTTAATGCTAAGGTAGATGCCAAATTAGCTAAAGCATTGGCTTCTCGATTATCTGATCTTGGTACATGCTCAAGGGTGATATGCTCAAAATGTTCCATGAGTTTCATCGCATACTGACAATATGGGATGAGGCCCGGCTTCTTAACATCATAATCTATTAATAGCTGCTTTATAACCAACTGAGAGTCACCGAACACATTAAGATGTAAGAGATTCATCTCGAGAGCCATCTCAAGACCAATTAAAAGGGCTTGATATTCTACCACATTATTTGAGCATAATTCTGCTAAGGTGAAGGAATAAAGTAGCACCTGCCGCTCTGGTGAGATAAAAACTACTCCAGCTCCTGTACCATCTCGTTGGGATGCACCATCAAAAAACATCTTCCAAGAAGGAATAAAGTCAATGTAGAAGACCTCTTCGTCGGGCAAATCTTCTAACAACTCCCAATCTGTTGGAATAGGATGATCTGCCAAGAAATCGGCCAACGCTTGTCCCTTTACAGCCTTTTGAGGTATAAAGAAAATTTCAAACTCTGATAGGAGAAGAGCCCATTTAGCTAGGCGTCCAGATAAGACAGGCCTAGACATGATATATTTAAGTGGGTCAGCCTTAGAAACAAGTTTGACAGTGTGAGCAAGCAAGTAATGCCTTAGCTTTTTTGCAGAGAAAATCAAAGCTAAGCATATCTTCTCTATCGGTGAATAATTGACTTCAGCACCAACAAGTGTCCTGCTCAAGTAATATAAAGCATTTTCTTTACCTTCATCATTGACTTGAGAAAGTAGTGCTCCCAAGGATCGTTCTTGCGCAGCAATGTAAAGAATGAGTGGGCGGCCTGGAATTGGAGCTGCTAGAACAGGAGGTTTTAAGAGGTATGCCTTAATACTTTTGAAGGCATTACTGCAAGCTTCATCCCATTCGAAAAGAACATTCTTTTTCATCAATCGACTGAAAGGCTGACATCGTCCCGCTAAGTTGGAGATGAATCTTCGAATATACGCTAAACGACCTTGTAAACTTTTGAGTTCATGCAAGTTTCGGGGTTCTGGCATATTCTGTATTGCATCAATCTTAGACTGATCAATTTCAATGCCGTGATGTCGAACAATGAAGCCAAGAAATTTTCCTGAAGAGATTCCTGTAGACACCCCAAATTGCACTGTGAAAATGATCAATAATTATCAAAAATCATTATTTCCTTGAAACCCAACACAAAAATTGAAGAAAATAAGTTTTTACCTGTATCCGGCAACTCAGGCCGGATACAAGTACTCCTCTTTGTATCCGGTGGAACATACCAGATACAAGAGAGCTTTAGTGTATCCGGTATTATATACCGGATACCGGATACATAAGTTTTGCTCAAAATTAGGGTTTTCCGAGAGTTTTTCACTTTTACCATCATATCCCTCATTAAATGAGTGAAATCTCGGAAATAGCCTTAGGGTTAAGGTTGGTGGGCTATAGACATTATGTTGTGTCTACCATTCTCACCAACCCTAACCCTAACCTTTGCCTATAAATAGGAGGCTCCTCCTTAAGCAAATGGCCATTAACTCTTGCCTTGAATTCTCGCCAAGAAGAGCTCCAAGAGAAGAGGGAAACCGTTGCGGAAGTGCTTCCAGAATCCAGGTAAGCCTCAAACCTCTTTTTAAATTTTGTTTTTACATTCCTAGATCTAGATCTCTTCTTCTACCTTTCTGTAGAATAAGACCTTTCTATGTGTGTGAAAACCTTTCCCCGGCTCAAAGTATCTCGAGACTCCCCCTAACCGTAAAACGTGAAGGCGGGATCTAGGAGAAATGAGACTGGGGATTGACCTTAGTGCTAGAACCTATGTAGCATAAAGCCTTTTTGAATGATTGAAAACTGTTTCATATTCAAAGTACCCCATGATTATCTTGAAGAACCGTGTTTAACGGGGAGAGAGAACAAAGGGAAACGATAATGGAACGGAACCCTAGGTTGTTTTAGAACCTTATTTTGATGAATATGTATGCATGCTATATTGTTATATTGATATTGTATGATTTTTCACACTTGCACATACATAGCACTATTTTGGCGGGATAGGCTCACATTTGGGGATTTATTACATTCATTGTGATAAATCACAAATAAATGACCTCAATCAATTCTAGAATGTTTTAAATGATTTTTAAAGGTTTTGTGTTCATTTCGCACGAATTACACACACTTGGTCACAGTTTTGCATTGGTTTTGCTCAAAAATGGCTTAGCTTGACAGCAACTGTACCCTTACTTCGGACGCTCATAACTTCATCGTCCGGATGAATTTTGGAGTGATTTTAGAACCATGGGAAAGGTGAGGCTGTCTAGTTTATGTCCACCAAATTTCATTAATTTCTATCAAGCATATTTTTGACACCTCTCTGTCGAAGTTGATTGGACAGTTCAGGTTTAAATACGGAACTTGTCACTTCGACGGAGCGCCATGTGTTCGTTTTAAGTCTGATTCAAATGATTTTTGTTTCTGGGCACTCCTTTATGAGTCTATTTTCAAATCCAATTGGTTTCATAATTTTTTAACTCCATTTGAATTATTGGTAACGGATTTACTCAGAACTGTCATCAGTACTTTTCTGGGTAAATTTGTGATCTTCTGGGCCTGTTCGGGAGACCACCCAAGGCACATCCGAATGAGTTTTTGTATGAGGTTAGTTTCTTTTGAAAGATGACCATACATACTTCATTGATACCAAATTTCACGGATTTCTATGAAGTAGATTTTTCTAGGTGATTTTCCAAAGTTGCCTACTTGCTACTTTTGATTTTCTCCGGCAGCAACTTTAAAGGAGCATAACTCCTAGGATTTTAATCGGAATGGGATGAAATTTTGCATGAGACTATTATTTACCATAATCTTTCAAATGTATTTGGTTTGGTTCAATTTAAAATTGATTTTGAATGATTTCAAGACAAATGACATTACTTTTCACCGAATTTTCCGGATTTGCCTCAACTTGGTTTTGAACAACTTTTGCTTTGATTTCCATCTTTTTAGGATATTCCAGAAGTGATATTGACATAAAAGAGGATCTAGAATCCATTTGGATTCCTCATGTGAAAATATCACACATTGGCTTAATTCTTTTCCAATATTTTTAATGATTTTTAGCAAGCTTTCTTATCTTTTTTGCATGAACAAACACTTGGCAACCACCTTGCGTGGGTGAATGGGGGTGCCTAACACCTTCCTCCGTTCATAATCTAATCCCTTTACCTATCTCTGGATTTGATTTTCAAGTAGGGTTATTTTTACCCTAGCATTTGCCTTTTAGCTATTTTTGCTTATTGATTGAATCTTTTGGTGTCCATTCACAACCAAAATCTGTATGGTGGCGACTCTCCCAATTTTTACGTCGATCCCCGTGTGCTGACGGAGGGATGATCATTTTCGGGTATTTTTTCCCATGTCTCACAACTCCGAAAGCACATTTTAGAGGATTCATCTTCAACTGATATCTTCGTAGCCTTTCGAACACGTTTCTTAAGTCAAGAAGGCGATCTTGTCTTTTTCTAGACTTAACCACCAGTCATCAACATAACATTCAACAACTTTATGAAGCATGTCATCAAATATTTTCTGCATGGCGCGCTGATACGTGGCACCTGCATTTTTTAACCCAAAAGGCATGACTTTGTAGCAATAAATTCCTTTTGGTGTGCGGAATGCAGTAAGCTCTTCATCCTTTGGAGCCATTCGGATTTGATTGTACCCTGAAGATCCATCCATGAAAGATAACGCTTCATGTCCTAGGGTGGCATCAACCATTAGCTCGGTGATAGGAAGCGGAAAGTCGTCTTTTGGGCATGCATTATTAATATCTCTGACATCAACACAAACCCGGATTTGTCCATTCTTCTTTTTAACCGGAACAATATTTGCTATCCATGATGGATACTTGACTTCTTGAATAAATCCAGCTTCAATAAGCTTGTTAACTTCTGCTTCAATCTGTGGAACG
Organism: Buxus sempervirens; assembly: GCA_947561395.2. Classification (NCBI taxonomy): domain Eukaryota; kingdom Viridiplantae; phylum Streptophyta; class Magnoliopsida; order Buxales; family Buxaceae; genus Buxus; species Buxus sempervirens. Next base: position 38,698,639 of record OX387187.1, read on the forward strand.
AGCTTAGGCCTAAAACGCCGTTGTGCTTGCTTGATTAGTCGAACTCCATGCTTGACAGCTAAATAATGAACTGCCACTTTGGGATCAAGGCCAGGCATTTCCTTGTAGCTCCATGCAAACACGTCTTTGAATTCACGCAGAAGATTAAAATAATCAGTCTCTTCTGCAGGTGTTAAATTAACACTTACAAAAATCGACCTTGGATCTTCAGGAGTACCCAAGTTGAGTTCTTTTAACTCATCAACCGTAGCCTGCCCGCTGTCTTCCAATGTGGGTGGAGCTTGTTTAACACCATCTTCATGTAAAGCATCATCCTCGTCAGTTTCTTCAACTGTAATGTGGCAAGAAGGAAGTATATTCTCAGCATCATAGAGCTCACAGTCTTCATCCTGCAAACTCTGTTGATTTGTAAAAACTATAGTACGTGTCTTGACCTTAAGTGCTTCATCATTGGTTACGACCAAGGTAGATTGACGCTTCATACGTGAAGGAAAGAGGCTGCATGATTCCTCTAAAAGACTTTTACTAGAGGTCTTCCTATATACATGCTTACACTTACTCCTTTTTACACCTGAAAGCCGCTCTTGGATACTTCGATTATTTGATCTCTTCGTATGTACATATGAAGGAGGTAGATTCTGAGATCCAATCCTGTCAAATACAGAAATGCGTGATGCAGTCTCCCCAAGCCGATCAAACATAGAAGTTCGTTTAACTTCAGCTTCTTTTGAACTTTCTTCCACTTCCTCAACAGTGATATGTTGTACATTTTCCTTCTTGGTGAAGATATGAATTGGTGCGGTTGGAATATAGCCTATACCTATTTTTGGGGTATTGATTGCATAACCCTTTTCTTTTAATTTTTTCTGTTTTTCACTCAATCCATGCACCTTTTCTCCAGTAATCTCTGGTGGAATTTTGCTCAAGGAAGTATTCTTTTGATCATACCTAGCTTTGGCAAGAAGCTTGTAAGCATTAGGGTCGAATCCTCCTTGAAGTTTTGAAGGCAATGCTTCACACTCAAACATGGGACCTTGTGAAGATTGAACAAAACCCGTTAATGGAGGCTTGGAGATGGTTAACGAATCCAGCTTGGTAACTGGGAATGTCAAATCATCTAATGCATTGGATTCCCCATTCTTATAATTTGTGAAAGGGGGCTGTCCGCCTTTTCGCTGTGAAAGTGGAACATAACGAAGTACGGGACTGGGCTTGCTTTTGTTCAACGTAGTCGGAGTTTTCTATGCTCCTATGTTGGCTTCTTGCCTGCCTATGCTGTTCTTTACTTCGAATGCTGTTCTTACTGACTTTTGTGATTCTACCAATTCCCAAGGTTTTGTCTTTCCTGTTGAAGGGACAAAAGTTGATTGAGCCTCTTTAATTGTATCTATCTCTTGGTAGAATTTTACATCGGCAAAGTAAGACTCTGCTTCAGAGAATGGTTTGTCATATGCTACTATCTTCTTTTGAGCTCCATCTCTAAAGAACTTGAAACATTGGTGCAAAGTAGAGGGCACTACTCCGTGATCATGAAGCCAAGGCCTACCTAACAACACATTGTAGGTTGTTTTGGAATCAATGATGTGCAACAAAGCAGTTGATTTTAGTTCACCGATCACCACCTCTAGCCTAATCATTCCAATGGCCCTTTGTCCACCCTGGTTGAACCCTTGGATCATAAGTCGACTTTGACCCAACTCATGTATTGAGATGCCCAATTGCTTCATTGTTTTTGTGGACATGATATTGACAGCTGAACCACAATCTAAGAGGATCCTGTTAACCCTTTGTTCACGTATGTATCCAGAGACATAGAGAGGACGGTTATGAGGTTTAGCTCCCAGTAGTAAGTCTTCATCAGAGAAGCTAACGGTTGACATGCAAGCTGTGCACGTGTTCTTACACTTTTCCGCACACATTCCAACTTGAGGGACTTTGACTAAGTAATCACTTGGACTTGTAAGTGCAGTAGCTAAAGCCATTCTTATATTTGTGGGAAAACGGAGAGCATCATAGACGTCAAATGAAGCTGGGATTTCTTTTAATATCCCTACAACACCGTCTTTTGTTGAATTCCCAACATCTTGACGCATGTCGGTGGTTGTAGAAAATTCTTCAGCATCTTCAATCGATTTTTCTTCATCATGTATCTCATAACATGAGACAACATTAGCTACGGCAGAGATACCTTCCAAAAATTTCTTTGGGATGAATTCCAGCAACGTAACTGGAACACGAGCCTTTTGTTCAATAAATTCAGTTGGCATTTGTGAAACTGTCTTTACCGGTGCTTTTCTTCTTGGCTTATTTCTTTTCACCTTGCTTGTCATCCTTTTGTTGTTTCGGGTCTTATTTTGACAAGTCTTCTTGGGCTGTGGAAGACGTGAACTTCGTTTCTTTCGACGAGTAACTAAAGTCCAACCTTCATCATCAAAACACGGTTTTTCTCCTCCAGTTGAAGTCATGCCCCCAGTTTGCGAAGTCTGCTGTCTTGGCAGGATGATAGGGTCAAAGGACCCAAATGTAATTGTGGCAAGATTTGATGTAGCCACTTCTTCATTATCAAGGACAATCTTCCCTTGACTAGCAAGATCTAGGATCTTTTCTTTCAAAATAAAATATTTTTCAATTGGATGGCTAACCACCCGATGGTACTTGCAGTAGTTAGGATCGTCTACACGGTCAGCCTCTTCAGGGCGTTTTGACACTGGTAGTTCGATTAAATTTAATTTTAACAACTGCTCAAACATCTCAGAGACGTCTGAATCAGGAAAAGGGTATTGCTTCTCTTGCAATTCTTTTAAGGAAGGTCTCTTTCTCCCTTTGTCTTGAGCAGATGTGGTTATTTTCTCCTCCTTTTGTTTAGTAGAAATCTTCACTGGAGCCACATTTACAGACATTGATTCCTTTCCATTGCCAGGCTTAACAGGTGGTTTGCCCCCTTTGCCACTTTCTTGCTTGTCTTTGTTTCTTCCTGGTTCACAAACAGGTATGTCATGGTTTGAATTAGCTTGTATACTAAGCTCCATATCGTGAGCTCGCGTAGCCAATTCTTCAAAGGATCTTGGTTTAATCCCCTGTAGAATGTAACGGAGCCCCCAATGCATGCCTTGAGTGCACATCTCTATTGCAGAAGCTTCTGAAAGCCTATCTTTGTAGTTAAGGCTAAGATCCCTCCACCGGTTAATATAGTCGATCACTGGCTCGTCTTTCCATTGGCGGGCATTAGTCAACTCAATCATGCTAACCGTTCGCCTGGTGCTATAGAAGCGATTGAGGAACTCTCTTTCCATCTGCTCCCAGCTATCGATGGAGCTAGGCTCGAGGTCTGTATACCAGTCAAAGGCATTTCCCTTCAACGATCTCACAAACTGTTTTACCAACAGGTCACCATCAGTTCCAGCATCATTGCAAGTCTCAACAAAGTGGGCTATGTGTTGTTTCGGATTGCCCTTTCCATCAAATTGTTGAAATTTTGGTGGTTGATAACCAACCGGAATCTTCATCTCACTAATCCTTTGACTATAAGGCTTCGAGTATGAGAATGAAGAGTGAGTTCCACCCTCAAACTTATCCTGAATAGCGCTCATGATGAATTCTTTAAGTTGACTAGCAGGAATAGAGGCATCAGAAGATATTGGGATTTCTTCAACAGGGCTTTTCCCTTTATTTGATGATTCTGGAATATCACGGGATGCTTGTTGAGGAGTGAAATTAGGTGGATTGGTTGGCCCATGGCTTGACTCTCCAACAGTTTCAAGTTTACTCACAAGTGTTGCAATCTGGGCATCCTTTTCTTGAACAGACTTGGTGAGTCCTTCAATAGCTTTAGCCATAGCTGCTATCTGCTCTTCAAGGGAAACACCCTGGGTCATCATGACTGGCATGGTAACTAAATATGATGAGTTAGCAATATCCGAGGGTCTTGAGGACGTAGATCTCGGTGTCTTGTTGGGTGATACAGGCATAGAACCTGTGCTTGAACTATCATCTTCTGACGTGACAGTTTTACTCCCAGAGTTCGAATCTGGAGAGAATAGGATGAGCTAAGATCCTTTTAGCAAACTTGGATGTAGATTCCTTTGCCTCTTGTGTCACCAAAGTGAGTGCAGGTTGAGCAGATTTGGATGTGCCAAAAACTGGAATTGATTTTGGAAAAGCAGTAACCGCTTGAATTGGTTGAGATAGAGCTTTTGCCCTACTTCTAGTAATCACGCCAGTTGCATGAGTGTTGAGACTTAATCCAGGATACACCGGAGCCCTAGGATCAGATCCAGTTGGCTTTTCAGCAATATCTTTCTGCGTAGCCTTGGACAATGTTGACCTTTGAGCCATGGATGGTGACTTTGAACTTGCAGAAATTCCTTTGATGATGAAAAGAGATGAAAGGCAGAGATGGTCCCACCGGGCGTGCCAAAAATTTGTATACACAAATTTTGCGTTTGAAATCAAACGGATCAGATGTGCCAATACAAATAAATTTTTATTTTTATTAAAAATAATGTAGGGTACAGATCTCTGTGATTCCTTTGATTCTTTTCTTCACAAATCTTCGATTTGAGGGCTGAAATAGCTTGATCCCAAATCGGTCTTCGGCCTTCCTTGGCGAACTTCACGAAAGGCAAAAAAAGTGGTAGATCTGGTGGATTCCACGTGTAGATCTGTGATGGATTTGGTGAGAAGTCTTCGGCTTGATCTTCGGCTTGTAGGCTTGTTGAAGGTCTTGGAAAACTTCAATATTTGATGTAGATCTCTGGGCTGTAGAGCGTGTCAGAGACTGGATGTTTGAATCTTCAGATCTTGAATGCAATTTTTAGTCTTCAAGTCTTCAATTCTTCAAGGCTTGTTGGATCTTTAGAACAGCAACACTTCAATTCTTTAGTGATTTAGATCTTTAGAACAGCAGAGCTTCAGTTCTTCAGAGCTTCAGTCTTCAGAGTAGCAGAAATTTGATTCTTTTCTTCTGTAGACTTCATGTGTTTTGAATGAGGAGAGAACCACCCGATTTATAGATACTAGGAGGATATAGCTCTCTAGATTTAAAACTCTTGAGAGAGTTATCACAAGTTGTAGATAATTCTCTATTTTTTGAATAATTATCCATATTTAAAGATAATTCATTTTTTGAGAATTATCAATATAATAATCCTTCAAAGGGGCCCCACAAGCAATTTATTAGCTATTTTAGAGATTATATAATTTTATTCTCTAAGTGGGGTCCATACTTTTATGAGATTTTGCCATGTGGCATCTCAAAAATTTCCCTTCCTACAGGGCGCAAATGTCATAATAAATATAATAATGAAAAAAAAAAAGTAGAGAATCCCTCCCCCACATCCCCTCGATTATTAAAATATGCAAATTCTATGAATGAGCTACCAATGATTTAACGAAAGGGAGGTAAATTTTGAGAATAATTAACAAATTAAACACGAAGGGAGGCCATTTTTAGTTCACAAATGTGAGGGGAGGTATTTATAATATGCATAAACCTTAAATTTACACTTTTAAAAATGCGCGCCACATGCACCAATAGACAAAATATTATTGCAACTGGTAATTTCTTGAAAATTAAGAATAGAACGAAGGAAAGGGCAACTGAAACAAGTACGAGTAAGTCGTTGGCAAGAACAAAATATTATTTCGTTTCAGCCATTTCATCAGAAACTTAAATGCTTCGAAGTGATTATATTTCATGCATGGTAACATGAAAAGTTGTCTCAAGTTGAATAGTACGAAATTGGCCTTCTTTTGGTATAGCGTGGTACGAGATTGAAGAATACCCTGTCTTGTTTGTTTTGGAACATGGCCTGTAGTGATGTTCTTAGATTTAGAATTTAGAACAGATATATTGCTGGTCTGATATGTACAGAGCTCTTGCAAATGTTTGACTTGTAAATATAATACTTACTCTTCTTCAAAAAAGGTTGAATAATCAATCCTTCAATAGACCCCAGCCAAGCAAGTAGAAATTCATGTAATAATAGGTCTTTATTCCAAGTAATAGCCACTTCATGCAATGGGAGTTCAGGCCCCTCTTCATCCGTCAATGTGAAGGACTCTTCTCACTATGGTTCGAACTTTGAAGTCTGACTTCCCAGAGTAAGGTAGCCTCCTAGCCGAGATGAAGAGGATTCAAGTTTGAAATATGATGGGCGTTTAGCACTAAAATCTTGCAAAGTAATTCAGGTTCTTTACTAATTAGCACCAGACAATTAATAAGAAGTGTCCTGTTTATCATGATATGTAGAGCAAAGAAGAAGAAGAAATTAAGCTCCAGAAGGTGAAGTGGACCTAAAAGAACTTATTTTCTATTAGAATTTTACCATGAACGAAAGAGCTGATAACATTGATATTGAGATAGTGATATTGAGAGCCTGTGTCTCTCTTATATAGAGTGAGAGTCCTTATCTCTTACATAATTGGTGATAGAGTATGTGTCTCTATCAGAGCATCTAGGTCAAAGGACTTTCAGGATACCTCTTGATAGAGTATGTGTCTCTATCATAGCCTATTTCTAGATCTTTTAAATCGATTTAACAAAAGACTTCAACCGACTTAGTCAAGGACGTAGACCGACTTACAAGCAACCGACTCAAGTAATATCCACTATCTTAGACTTTTCATAAACAATGCATTTATCAGTCCAACCAACTATAAGAAAACATGTAATAGACATTGCGAAGACAAAAAAAGAAGAAGATTTCACCTGTCCGCAAAAATAAAAACTAAAAGATAGATCTTTGTATTGACGCAATTAGAGAAGGAGATATCCGCTCATGCGCGTGCAACTAAATTTGAAGTGTTTCCACCAGATCTGCATCTCTGATATATCATGAAGGGGCCGTTCTTCAAGAAGAGAAACATAGAAATTGTAAGGTAAGGCGGTAGGAAAATGATTACTAATGCAGGGAGAAGTTCGGCAAAAAATAGCAGCAAGAAGTATAGTGGTTCAAATTCCCTGCTTCTTGTCGGTGCTACAAGTCCAATAGCAATGAAGTAAGTGAAAATCATTGCAACGAGGGAGTTGAACAAGACACCGCATAAAGGAAAATTCACTGTCAGAGCAGCGATCATGGATATAGAAAAGAAAAACCCTAATGAGTTGAAAAATGAAAAATATAAAAATTGCAATCGTCCCAAGGTCGATTTCCCAGCATAGTGTGGATATTCCTCACTCGGGGGGGTTTGTGTGGTCGTGATAGTGCTGTTATGGAGTGGTATGGAGGTGTCCTGCCAAGTCCCACCGGGAGGGCTGAGTGCGGCTTGGTAAGTGGCTGTGGCAATTAACGTGGCACACACCAGTAGCGCATTGCGAACATCATTTGGGGAATCCCTGCCCTTCCGATATCGAAAGTACCTCCCCAATTCCCTTAGATTAACTATAGGCAACGACCGCCAGACTTTTTTCAGAATAGGAGTACGAGAAGTAATATCGTGCGCTCTTAAGGCCCCGGCACGACAAAGAATATTTCGGGTCATGGAGCTCTGGGGATCCCTCCTTAATTCTCGATCAAAGACGTCTAGGGCTGTCAAATTCTGCGAGTTCTTGGCGTTCACTTCCACCCTCCGGCTAACCAATAATTTAATGACCTGCATGGTGCATACAATACATATCAATGAAAAGGACATGTGAGCAAGGATTACAATATCAGTGCCGATGGGTGTGCCGCCCATCGGAAAAAATGGCACGACGAAACGCCAGAAAATTTAAAAATAGCAAAAAATTAGAAAAAATTTGAATTTTTTTGATTCTGTCGATTTTTCGGCAGCACGCCACCAAAAAGCGATGATAAAATTTAAAAAATTGATTTTTTTTTCCTCTTTATCGCAAAAAATCAATTTTATTTGTGAGTTTTGGTCCGTTTCCCTCGGCACGCCGAAAAAATCGGTCGATTTTTTTAAAACCGATTTTTTGTATCGATTCGTTTCGACAATTGAAAAAAAACGGCGTGCCACCGAAACTGAAAACGCTGCATGTGAGGAAGTTGCTTTCAGAATAAAAAACAGTTTTGCTCAACATCCATCTCTTTTATCTACCCAGATAAAGGTGAAACATGGGGTTGGTGTGGATCGGATCTCTGCCCCCTTTTTTTTGTCGTCTGGCATATCTTATATTGAAGTTTATATATCTAACAACCATTAATTACTTGTACCAAAGAAATTGTAGGGATGATAAGAAAGCTTGCCTCATGATGATTTGTGGATGCTGCAGCCATATGCAGGATGGTATCACCTGTTAGTTTACGCAGCGAAAATCTCACCACACAAGCAACCCAAACGTGTTGCCTCCCAAGGTATCCACGTCTCAAAGCCTTCCTCTTTTTCTTAGGGGTTTCTTCTCTTTAGAGTTCTAATGGTCAACCCTGTTTCCAAAATTGCTATATATATATATATATATATATAGCCTCTTTAAAACCCCAGGCAATGATATGATGTGGGATCCTTAGGGGTCTCAATTCTCGGCCGTAGGATCAAAACTGAAAAACTATTTTTCATTCTTTCCCTTATATTCTTTTATTCAGAATTTTGGGCTTCTACTAATTGCAATCATGCCCATTAACATGTTGCAATTGACCCCCGAGAATAGGAGATTAATTTCGTGAAATCCCTTTCGCTTACAATTATTTGCTTGTTCATCCTTCCACCATACTATATTCCACATGAGCCAATAGGGTTGGAATAATATCACTGAAAAGGTCCCTAGCTCATATAATTCTTAATCTGTAATTCAGTTGGACTCCAAAACCTTTCTAAAGTATTTTCACAAATAAATATATATATACTTATATGTATATATTTTTGAAAAACAAATCTTTCATAAAACCCACTGGCCAGTTTTTCTTTTTCTTTCAAGTCCAACTATATACAGATATCTTGAATATACTATCTCACTTAGAGATTGGTGGATTCCTTATTGAACATATATACAACTTTATTAATCATGCACAAGACCCAACATTATCTGAATATTTGATCTTCAAAGACCATCATCAATTGATTTAGTCAAAGCACATGTGCATAATAAACAAATTGCATAAATTTCTCAGGTCTAAGGATGTCTAAGCTAATTGTGCTGAATAACCTTTTCAACATCAGTGATCACTTCCAAAAGTTATTCATATATGATCCAATTCAGTACATGTACTCTTACAGTGCACCCACTTGTTTGCTTAAGGTCACCACCTCAGTGACAGAGTTCATCACCCTATCTTATAGCAACACAATAAGCGTAGACCTTTTTCACATATTAAATATGTACCTTGGTCTAGAACAATGAGCAATACAAAGAACCGAAAAATCATAACTCCCAGCCGCTAATTCCTTAATCATTGGCATGACTTTTCTACAATGTTACTCAAATTTATTCTTTTCTTTGTAACATCACATATTACAATCAAATACCCATGTAAATAAATATATGCTATATATATGGAGAAACAATAGAAATGCAATAACTATCAAATAATTATTCACAAAAGGTTTTTGAGGGCATATTTGTCTAACAATCACCTTGGTCGTCTTTCCACTCAAGGACGCTTCTTATCCTTGTTTTTTTCTTCAAGCCATTCTATCATAAATTTGAACGCTTCGAGCTGATTGTGTTTCACTGCAAGGTGCAGTGCGGTTTCACGTTTAAATGTCAAAGCTTCAAAGGCCCTGGGGCAGGCAGAGAGAAATTTCCCCAAAAGACCTTTCATTTCCAGTAATAGCCGCTTCATGCACAGGAGTTCTTCCCTCACGACCCTTGAACAAGACAAGCTCACTGTCCATCGCTACGAGACCAGAAGCTAGCAACTTATGTCCACCAGCGACAGCGAGGTGGAGAGGGCTGAAGCCAGATTGGTTTAGCTTTCTAGCAAACGAAGGGTTGAAATTCGCAATCTCCAACGCAACATGGGTATTCCCAGCCCTTGCTGCTACGTGTAATGGAGTATCAGCAAACAAATCTTCTTCCCCAATTAACAAGTACAATCCATCAACATCTCCACCTTCAGCAACATCCTTCCATCTTGGATCCATCGAGATAGTATAGCAGAATTAATTAATACTTGCACCTTCACTTACGAATATTTTAAGGGGGAAACTGATCTGGTGGGTTCAGGCCTTCCGGGTGTGGATAACCAGATTGTGTGGAGGAGATCCTACAATGAATATCATAATTAAATGACTTGGAAGCCCCCGCATCCTCTCATACACCTTTCCTCCTACAATTTTACTGCACCAACAAATCGCCCCCACTTGTGCTTGTAGGTCCCACAGTTTGCTTTCAAATAGACGGCAACGTCAACAGCACAAACGTCTTGAACGTTTTTAAATGGAAAAAATAAATCCTTTTTCTTGAAGCATTAGTTTTGCATTCCTATGCTTTGCGATTATGGAACCTAGGATGGCAAAACAAGCACAAATCCTTTTTCTTGAAGAATGGCTGAGGAATGCCAGTGACGACAGCAGCAGCAATATCAGACCATCGCCGTAAAACAGTCAACTGGTAGCCAGTCTCTTAACCCCACGTCAAAAAAATAAGCATGCGCCTACCACATCATCAAACGTGGAGGACGTTAGGATTTTAGACAGAATTAAACAGGAAATTTATTTTTTATTAGGTGGACAATCAATCGGTGGTGGTGGACAATCAACCACACCCTCCCCCCCCCCCCTCTTCTTCCTTGATTATCCATTTTCAGCTGGAAGAAGCACTAGACACAGAACAAATGGTCCATATTAAGTATTTAGTTTCTCATCATTAATGTCTAGAAGTTCATGCTATGAAGTTTCATACATTTGAAAATTTTAATCTTCATGTTCGCCATGATCACATCCCTTATCACGTATTTCTACTAGCAGTCCCAATCTAGAATGGTTAATGAGGTCACTTTTTTTAATTGATGCCAATTTAAGTCATTAACCAATTTACAAGCTGTCTTTAAGAGCCCGCCCCCAAATCTCAAACTTTCACCCTTTCCTTCAGAAGCCTCCATTTTTCTCTCTTCCGTCTCCGCTCTTGCATTGTGTCTCTACCTATGAAGTTCTCCAGCTCTCAGTTTTCTCTCTTCCATCCCTCATTTCTATTTTAGACAATCTCTTCATCTCTCTCCCCTTAGTTTTTTAAATCTTTCCACATTTTCTCAGCCTCTCTCCAATTCAATCAAACGCCATATTTTGATTCTGCTATTATGATGGATGATCTACGATTCAGATGTAATTTATCTTAAATTAGAGTTCTAGAACTGGTTTTCTCAGTGTATGCCATTGCATTCCAACAGCCTTATTGTTTCATTGCTCTTCTTTTTGTCACTTGCCTTTTGTATTTCAGATAGCAAAGTCGAAGTGTTCTTGGCCTTGTGAGCTTTAGGCTTCAGGTTTGAAAAATCTAGAAACAAAGTTTATTTCCTGATTTAATTCATTTATGATCCATTTTCTCATGATCTTTGTTTTTTAGGTTGCGGTGCAAAAATTGAAGTAGAGATTACAGAACATGATTCCCTACTTTTGGTGATTTGTGATCTGAGTTTTGCCTTTTTTTTTTCTTTCAGATCTTTAAGATTTCTATACTCGTGATCGGAAAACATATACTTTCTAATTTTTAATGCTCATTTTCTCTAATTCGTTGGCTGCAGTGAGCATTTTTAATTGTATTTGCATCCTATATTTATGCAGACTTGAACAAGGGATGATTTTGTGCCTCCAACTCCTCATTGGATGTCTCCAACTCGTCATCTGATCTACAGCAAACGGTTTGTAGCAATTCTTTATAGAATAATTTCATTTTGTTTTTTTGTGACTTGGATCAATGTGCTTGTTCGTATTAGATAGCTTATGAAAATCCACCTCCATGTTATTAGATTCTACTAACAGAACCATCATCCAGTTGTCAGAAGTTTATTGATGAAATGTCTTCGGTGTTGTTATCTATCTCATGCTTCCTGTCTACAATAATAGTCCAGTTTGTTTATTCCTCAAAAAGGTTAAATGCCATCAAATGCAGAAATTCTGAGCTGAGCTTCTCAGCTCTAACGGAAGCAACTGAAAGGTTTCCCTCACAATCGCCATGTGAAGAGAGAAACCTCTCTGCAACCAAGTAAATGGAGGAACACGAAGGAGAAACCCTAAAAATCTTCGATAGTGTGCTGGTGAATGGAACCCTAACTTCAGCAATGCTCTCGGCTGAGGGGGAGGATTCAATGGACAGACAACACCAAACGATGCTCACCAGGGCAGCTTAGGAAGCATTGAGCATGGAGAATCGGGCAGGAGTAGGGGCAATGGGTAGGAGCAAAGGGCAAGGGAAACGGGTAGAGGACTTGGGGGTAGTGGTATTAAGTTTTTTTCTTCGAAAAAACAGAAACACTTCAGTGGCGGTCGAAAACCACCGCTAAAACCCCAAGAGACCACGGCTAAAATATTTAGCTGCGGGCCTGTGGGTTTCACCAGCGGTTTTTGCCTACCGCTAAAGGTCTCAGTTTTTGTCGCCGCAACATGAAATTGCTTAACTAATTAACTAACAGTTAATGATTTGCATCCTTCGAATCAGGGACAAAAACATTGCAGATATCATTCATCAGATTAATTAACAGTAAGATCCACTCTGTTAATGGGCACTCCATTGATCCTTGAAAATTGATAACCTTTCAAAAAAGCCTTTTTTCCAAGACATCCCAAGACAACCACAGTAATTAAACATTACAATGTTCTTCATCTAAATAATGTAATGAAAATTCTAAGGCAAAAGAAAGAAAGATAATCTATAATCCTTCATGAAAAAAATAACTCTACCAATATCTTACCTCTCTCTCCCTCTCTATACAATATGTTCTTCAGCATCTTCTAAATCACAAGGTTGAATCATCCTTGACGATCTATCACCACCAAGCATCCTCCGAAAGGAGCTCAACCTCGAGCCTAATCCACTTACCATAGCCGATTGTGCTGTTCCATCGCCTGATGTGCCCTCAAAATTCATCAACAACGTAGAGAGCTCTCTTCGCCCGCCTACGCGCCGCCCCCCCCTCCCCCCCCAAAATTATTTCTCTTCATTTAGAGAGCTCTTCATGTTGCTGTTTGTGATGTCTTCATTCTTTTTGCAGAGGTGTCAGTGGGAGAGATCAAGAGCAGTCCAAACGGGGTTCACATCGTCTACCGCAGTACGATGCAGCCAAAACTGCCACTCAAATCGGATGTTGCCGCGTGGATTATATAGCAATGCCCGTGTTAACGTTCTTGAGCTCCGTTAATTGAATGAGCGGCAGCCCCTTTTCGTATTCTCTCTCGTTCTTCAAAAAAAAATACAGATATTTCAGAAACAATAACTCCAGAGAGTAGCTATCTTCTTCTTCCTACCTCCACAACAAATCCCATGTGTTTTGCATGAGCTCCTTATGCAGGAAAAAAATAAAAATAAGAACAAACAAACGAGAAAGACAAAAACTTGCAACCTAGCAAGAGTGGGATTTGAGATTTCTTTATCCTCTTTTTGTTCACGGAAGAAAGAGAGATTGATGCAGGGAAGATGGACGAAGAGATCAGGTATCGTTCTGATTGATGAGTTGGTCTAGATATCGTTCTAGAAAACGAGAAAAGTTCAAGAACAAGACAAATTCTGGGGTTCAAATCAAAATATTCATTAAAAAAAATGAACTCTCTCTAAAAAGCCTTTATATAGGCGTTACAAGAAAACCCTAAACACAGAAAACCCAAAACTTACTAAAAGTAGAAAAAAACAAATTTTACTAAAAATAGTAAAATTAGAGAAAGACTCAAATTCCTAAAATACATCCGAAAATAAGGGTTTCCCCAAACGAATGACTCAAAATGGACTTTCCATGACCCTAAATAGAAACAATCAACTCATTTCCTAAAATAGTAAAATTGCCTATTTGAAGGTCTAAATGATGGAATATGTCTAAAATCACGAGACCTTGCTACCGCCCCGAGTCTGACTTTTTAGGCCGTTTCCAATCAGACTACCAATTTCCAGCCCATTCTAACAACGTGATTAAAATTTATCAAAATACCCTTGGCACGAAAAACAATGTATGACCACATAAGCCTCAGGACTCGTCCTACATTAGAGATGGGTTGGGTGATCCCTTGGTGAAAGAGAGGGAATGACAGATTTTTCCTTCTATTTTTCAACTAATGGCAAGGGAGATAGACACAGAGCATGAGATTCAAAAACTGGAGCATAAAGAAACTGACAGAGATAAAACAGAGATGGTAGTTCGAGAGAACGCCAAAACACAGAGGGCAAGAGAGAGAGAGAGAACCAGCCGTCCCTGTTCTAGTCTTGAACTAAGAGACAACCCCGAGAGAGAGAGAGAGAGAGAGAGAGAGAGAGAGAGAGAGAGAGAGAGGCCAAAAAATACTGAGAATGAGCTATCTTCTATTGTAGTCAAGCACGAACCAGCACCACTTAGTAGTGGCAGAACCATGACTCCAAATCTTAGGGGCAAAAAAAATTTTCAATTAATCTCATGAAATATAGAAGTTTCAATGAGTTAGGAGGGGCAAACCAAAAATATTAGGGGGGGCAAAACATAAATTTTAATCAAAACATATAAAAAACTATATATATTTTTAATTAAAAAATAAAAGTTTGGGGGGGGGGGGGGGGGGGGGGGGGTGGTGGGGGTGCAATTGCCCCCTCTGGCTCTAACGTGGTTCTGCCACTGCCACTTAGTTTGACAAATCCCTCCTTTTTATTCAGATTTAAGCCCATTTTTAGAGAGTTTTTCAATCTCCCTCCAAATTTTTTTCCCAAAGAGCCAAAAATTTCCGTTCTTCAATTTGAAATTTCCATTTTTCAATCTCCTCCAACTTTCTAAATCCCTCTACTATTGCTCCAACCTTCTAATGGATTCATTTCCAAAGAGAGAGAACCTGGCATTGAACAAGAGAGAACCCGGCAAATGAAGATTCTAACAAGAGAGAACCTAGCATCGAAATGGCATTAACGCATTCGAAGGTATTACCTGAGAATGAGCCAAAGAGAGAGACAAGGAGAGAGAGAGAGAGAGAGAGAGAGAGAGAGAGAGAGAGAGAGAGAGAGAGTCTGAAAATGAATTCCCACCCATTTGACATTGACGGAGAAGACAAACATAGAGTGTTAATACCTCTCCAATGATGTGGACATTTGCTCCACACGGCATCATCCTATTAAAGTGGCAGGATCTACGGCAGAACACAGAGGTAGATGATGTCAGCCTATCTAAACGAAGGGAGAAACGATGGCTTGACAGTCAAGGAGCAGTTTGATTTTCCACCTAATAAAAAATCAAATTTCTGTTTAACTCTGTTTAAAATCCTAACGTCGTTCACGTTTGATGATGTGGCAGGGGGCATGCTTATTTTTCTGACATGGCGTTAAACGAGTGGCTATAGGTTTGACTATTTTACGGGTTCAACCTTAGAGGATCCTGTTCATAAGGCTTCACTCTGATATTTATTTAAAAAAAATTAAATAAAAAAAAAAGAATTTGTCTTCTCCATTTTGAAGAAGCAAACATGGATCTAAAAAAAACCTGAATTCTAATGCCATGACTTTTCAACCTTTATTGGTACAGTTCCACAGTTATTGCAAATTTTCAGTCCATTTATCAAAAACTCAAAACCCTAACCATAATTTTTTCACATTTTTTGGGTTCCTTCAAGGTGGAATAATATGAATTTGGTTTTTAAATATACCCAAATCGTCTTCAACAACTAAACTTTAAAGTAGTAGTCAACATTAGTTTAATATGCACTATCTCATAGATTGAGTTCATGGGGTTCTAAGTTGCAATTCCTAATATGAGATGCGATTTCTGGGATGTGATCCCAATGGTTGTTGTTGTTGAGGAAAACAGAGTATTTGAGATGGAATGTAGATGAAATAAGAGTAGGTTCGATCGTTAATGGTGTTGACGAGAGGGACTACGTATCTCCCATAAGCATCTAAAACTCTTCTTAAGGTGATGACCTTTGATATGCGCTATCTCAGAGATTGAGTTCACAACCCTTGAACAGGACAAGCTCGCTATACATCTCTACAAGACCACTAGCTAGCAACTCATGTCCACCAGCGAAAGTGAGGTGGAGGGGGCTAGACCCCGATGGGTTTAGCTTTCTAACGAACGAAAGGTTCAGATTCGCAATCTCCAATGCAAATGGGTTATTCCCAGCCCTTGCTGCTGTGTGTAAGGGCATATCAACGAATCGGAGAGCATCAAAACCGACGAGAATACAAGGGTCTTCTCCAATTAACGAGCACAATGTATTGATATCGCTACTTTCAGCTGCATTAATTCTTCAATCTTTGATCCATCAGGATTGTGTATTATGCCTTCACTTAGAAATCTTTTAACTTTTTATAGTAAGCGGTGAACTTCATATATTTAATATATTCCTTAACACTAGCCTTCACGTGTGGATCGGACTCAAATCCATTTTTAGGGAGGCCCTACACGTCGAATATTTTTTTCCCAATGGGTGTGTGAGACATGGAAAAAAAATCAATTTAATGATTTCCTCAATCATCACACGGGATTAAATTAAACAAAGAGTCGCCACCATTCAATCTAGGTGTGAATGGACACCAAAATATTAAATAAGCACAAAAGGCAAATTTTAGGGCAAAATATCCCTCCTAAAAAAAACAACCAGAGATGGGTAAGGGGATTAGGTTATGAACAGGGGAAGGTGTTAGGCACCCCTATTCATCCACACAAGGTGGTTGCCAGACATTGTTCATGTTTAAAATAAAGGAAAAAGCTTGCTATAAAAATCAAACAAAATCACAAAAAAGGCAAAAATATATGGTTTTTTCATATGAATATTCTGATTGATCCAGAACTATCAAATATGATCATACCATTCCTAGGGTTTCATGATCAAAACAAAAATTGAGATAAAATCAAATAAAATCAATTTAAAGTGAAAAATCCAAAAATCTGGCTTCAAGTCAAAATTCTAGAAATCTAGAAAAATATGATTTTTATAAAATATTTCAAAATTGAACTTGAATAGTCCAGGACATAGATAAAGCTCAAATTTCACATTAAATCTGAAAATCAAAACCAAAAATACCCACGTTGATGAAAAACACAAAAAGGGGAGAACTTAGACCGTAGGGTCTTATCTCAATAATGAAAAACAATTTAAAAAAACATCTCATGAAACCCTAGAATTTATTTTCAGGCTTCTGGATTCAGATCTATCATATTGATCATGATAAATCCAAGATCCTAGCCTAAAATCACAAAAATCACGAAAACAGTGCTGTAGGTGCAAATATGTGGAAAATCCAAATTTTATCAAAAAGTGGGGATCTCATGCTATAAACATCATAGATTCATGTTATTCATTCAAATATATCATAAAAAGCATTAAAACATGATCAGGATATTAAAAACAGCCATATCTCACAGATTAGAACACATGGGGGTCTACCCTACGGATCCACCTGTTCCCCTTTCCCCTAGTTCTCTCTTCACGTTTTACGGCTAGAGAGACTCTTGAGGTACTTGGAGATAGGTTTGGTTACACAAACACAATCAAAGGCCTTATTCTATGACAAAAAGAAAAAAACAGATATGGGGTTCTATTCTAGGGATCCACATGTTCTCTTTTCCCCTAGTTCTCTCTTCACGTTTTACGGCTAGAGAGACCCTTGAGGTACTTAGAGATAAGTTTAGGAATACAAAATCAGATATGGCCTTATTCTACTGCAATAGAGATGATCCTATTACTTCTAAAATTGAAGACAGAAAATAAAAAGGGATAGGGGACTTACCTGGATTGAGCAGGCAGAGCAGCAGGGATTCATTTCCTTCTCTTGGAGCTTTTGATTCTTCAAAATTTCGTGGCCCTTAGCTTGAGGAAAGGCCCTCTATTTATAGGCAAACCCAGGGGTATGGTTGGTCCAAGGTTTGGCGAGATAGAGTTTCAGTTTGAGTTAAACACAAGATCATGCCAATCCTTTATCCACAAGGATAAATGAGATAATTCGAACAGATAAATAAGAGAATTCGCTTATCCAAGAGAGATATTTGAGTGTAGATAAGGCTCAAAAATCAAAAAGGTAAAATTCGCACAAAGACCCCCGTGCCCGTATATATATTACGGTCGCGCCCTGCCCGTATTATTAATACGGGCACGCCGTGACCGTATATCAACTGCAGGTATGACCAGTCCGTAAACAAAATACGGTCATGACCAGTGTGGCTAGATTTTACACTTTTTTGACCTGTTTCAAATCCCAATTAATATTTTCAATTATTTTCTCATTTTTAGTGCAATTTGGGGTGTCTACAGGGTGGAGTGGAGATTTAAACCCAAGACCTTGGCGCTTGCCTAAGGCTCTGATACAATACAGAACACCGTTCCTACTAAAAACTTAAGCTTATAATAAAGGGTAAATTTTAAATATTTAATATATTCCTTAACAATTATGTATACAAAGCAAATCTAGAGGTGATCCTGGAGTGAAATCGTAGTTAACCTGCCGTAATCTAAAGACTACTCAAGCCTAAAACAGCAGGAAGGAAGAGAACCCCCGGCCAGCACATTAGCTTGAATAAATGCAGCCCAATGGGCCAACCCAGTTGGGGACCTAAGTTAGCCCCTAAGGTTGCTTGAACATTTGTAAATTTGATGTTGACGCAGAAAACTCATGAGGCATGCCATGCCCAAAAGCGGCATAAAGGTGGGAGCCTAAACCATTCTCAAGCTCGCCCGCATACTTGTTTTTCAACCCGCATCCTCTCTTTCCAATGGTCGTTCGAATGGTCATTCGAACGACCTCAACGCGACGCGTGTCTCCCCTTTAAACAAATGCGCCGAAACAAAAACTAACGGACCGATTACTAACGTTGCCGTTTTCGTTTTCAGCCGTGAGCCAAAACTAACGTTTTCGGCCGAATGGTTTTGGACCGTCTCAACCATTAGACCAAAGAGCAAGTCGACCGTGGTTTTCTCCTTCCTATTGCGCCCGCGAAATGGTGAAATGAATTGATTTTTTCAAAACTCCCTCCTTTGTTATTTCCGTTTGCTGTTGCGCTCAGACGATTGGAATTTGTTGATTTCCCGTCACGTTCGTTGGAGAAGAGAATGATTGATTTGTCCCACTGATTGCGTTCAAGTTGATTAACTGTGCGAGACTGTAGATTCAGGTGCTTCTTCTTCCCCATTTGGTTCCCATCGACCTGGCATTTCATCTAAATTTAATTGTGCGACACTGTGCATTGCGTTCAGGTTGATTAAATTGTGTGAAGGAGTTCGTACCTGAAATCTTGAGGAATTGCCCGAATTTCGGGAGCTAACGGCTTGAAGGAGTTGCTTTGGAATCGAGTTGCGCGAACGGTGAACGTCTAAAAATTTTTGAAAATGCATGGAATGAATTATTTGCTTTTTCACTATCAAGTAATCTTCAAGTGACATGTGTTTTTTCGTTTTTTTTGTTAGTAAATCTTGATTTTATATTCCAGATTATATTTCCAAGATTTATAAATCTAAAAATCCTATTTAGATAAGCAAGATTATGAAGTCAGATTTGTAAACTAGAATCGAAAAATCATGTTTGATTGACATTGATTATTGAGATTAAATTTGAAGTTTTGTATAAAAAATTGCATAAAAAATAATATAATATAATATATATAGAAAAATAAATGTCTTACTTAAAGTTGTATATATTATTATATAATATGCATATTTTTACTTAAATATTCAAATTTATATATTAATAATATTATATATAATATCATATAATAATGTTATATTATGTGTATTATAATAATATTATTGTAACATTATATAATACTATTATAATATTATATAATATACGTAACAATTATAATAATTGCACACTTCTATAATATTATATTATATTATATTATAATATAAATCATATTATAATAACATAATTTATGTTTATTATATTAGTATAAGAAATTTATTACA
Source organism: Buxus sempervirens (assembly GCA_947561395.2). NCBI lineage: Eukaryota > Viridiplantae > Streptophyta > Magnoliopsida > Buxales > Buxaceae > Buxus > Buxus sempervirens. The sequence goes on from OX387187.1 coordinate 38,718,577, forward strand.
ATATGAAATTGTAAAATAGTATATATATTATAATATTATATTTATATAATTAAATTATTATAAATATAATATTATTAATGGCAATAAATCAATATAATATGTTTATTATATTATAATATGTAAATCAATATAATATGAATTATTAATATTACTATATTGCGTAGGATATATTAATATATTATTATATTTTAATATATTAATATTATATTAATATATAAAATATTATCATATATTATAATAATATATTAAATTTATTATAATAATATATTAAATTTAATATAATATTATGATTATGAAATATGTTTATTATATTAATATAATATGAAATATTAATAATATGATATTAAATATAATATATTATAATATTATAATATATTACATTATAATACTTTTAACGTTATTATTTATTATATTATGTTTTATATAATTTGTTATACATAATCTCTAAAAACAAAGATTTTCGAAATTTAAGCACCAATGTCCATAATCCCTATAATCACCAAAAAAGTAGATAGTGATTATGGGCTTAATTATGCAATTGGATAGTAGAATCCGACCTTAAAATCCCAACCAAACACGGCTTTTAGATTATGTAATCAGATTCAAGTATAATCCAGATTTTATAATGCCCACCAAACACCCCCTTAGGCTTATATATTTAGTTAAGTTAGTTTTTGATGTTTAGTAATTGTCCATTTGTTATTATTATTCATTACTAGTGGCTTGATCATGTGCTCGTGTCTGAGTAATGCTTATTTTCTTCTCCTTTTAAATAAACCTTTATTTTATTTAATTGTTTTTTTTGGGTTCAATTTGAATGTACCATGGGTTGATCATCTTGGATGTTAATTACTTCGTGAATGTTGTTTATCCATTGTATTTGTTGGTTTTAAGAAGGACGAAACAAACCTGGCCTCTTATGATCTTTCATTTTAAGTCTGGTTATTTGCTTATACAATAATGAGGGTTTTATATGTAAACAGAAAACACAACGGAAATGGATAGTGCGGAGGAATTGTCATCTAGATCAATTGATGGCATTGAAGACACCATCGAGAATGATGTTGATGGTTTGCAAGAATCAATACAGATAGCATATTTACCAAAGATTGGGATGGTGTTTGATTCAGAAGATGACGCACATCAGTTTTATAATGAGTATGCAAGACGAACTGGTTTCGGAACGAGAAAAGACTTACAACACAAGCATCAACGTACGGGCATCCTCCTGGATAGGGTTTTTTGTTGCTCAAAGGAAGGTTATCGTCGGACAGATAAAAGGGATATGGCGGTTGTAAAACATCGTGCAGATACAAGGACTGGGTGTAAGGCAAGAATAAAAATTGTATTGGAAGCGAGTGGAAAATATATAATTACACAGTTCGAGGAGGGGCATAATCATGAGTTACTTTTGCCAAACATGGTCCATATGTTACGATCGCATCGGAAAGTAACAGAGGCCCAGGCAGCTGAAATTGATCTTGCAGATTCTACAGGGATACAGCCCAAGAGAACTGTCAAAATGATGAGAAGGGAAGTAGGTGGCGCTGAATGCCTAGGATTCATGCGGGTAGACTGTCAGAATTATTTACGGTCCAAACGTAGGGTAGCCATGCAACAGGGAGATGCAGGAGCTTTATTGGAATACTTTCAAAGAAAACAATCGGAAGATGCATCCTTCTTCTATGCCATTCAGTTAGATGAAGACGATCTTATTAGTAACATATTTTGGGCTGACTCTGGGATGATGGCAGATTATACTTACTTTGGTGACGTGGTTTGTTTTGACACCACATATAGAACAAACAAGTACGGTAGACCATTCGGGTTATTTGTTGGTGTTAATCATCATAGACAAACCAAGATCTTTGGCGTTGCCCTATTATATGATGAAACCGTTCAGACATTCAGTTGGTTATTTGAAAGCTTTGTAAGAGCAATGTCTGGTAAGAGGCCGAAGACAATTCTCACTGATCATGACCAAGCTATGACGAGTGCAATAGCTTCGGTGCTTCCGGATACATTCCATTGCTTCTGTGTTTGGCACATGTTCCAAAACGCTGCAAAGCATCTTAGTGATGTGTTTAACAGTGAGAAATCGTTTGCAAAAGATTTTAGTAGATGTGTTTACGAGTATGAAGACGATGAGGAATTCATAGAAGCATGGAACACAATGATTAACAAATATGATTTATCCTCGAATAGATGGTTGAAAGCAAAGTTTGAGGAAAAGGAGAAATGGTCTCTGGCATACGGAAGAAACACGTTCTGTGCAAACATGAGTATGACACAAAGGTCCGAGAGCATGAATGCTTCACTGAAAAGTCATCTACAGAGGCAAAAGGATTTATTGCGATTCTTGGGGCGCTTCGATGAATTATTGGATGATAGGCGGTATGAGGAACTGAGGGCTGATTGTAAGATGATAAATAGTACTCCTGCGTTGCCGATTGAGGGAAATCAAATATTGGAATGTGCACGAAACGTCTACACAGAAGCAATCCTTGAATTAGTTCGTAAAGAAATACTTGATGGTGTCCTTAATTGTGAGATGTATGTTTGTGGGGAAGTTGGCGAATTGGTTGAGTATAAAGTCACTAATGATGCCGAAAGGAGAGTTCGTCAACATACGGTTACATTCGATCGCGAAACTACTTCAGTCAATTGTAGCTGTAAAAAATTTGAATTCAGTGGCATATTGTGCAGTCATGCATTTTATATTCTTCGTGCTAATAGGATAAAGAAAATACCTGATCAATATATCTTGAAAAGATGGACTAAAGATGCAAAGAGTGGTTTGGTTGCATATGAAGAAAGGAATGTTGCTGAGGAGGACTCCAAAGCAGCAATTGGGAGGAGGTTTAGAGAATTGTGTCGCAATTTTGTTCAAGCTGCAAGGAAGGCCTCACTGCATGAAGAGTCCTCTGCTTTTGCGAGTGATCTGGTTAAACAGATTGAACGTGAGGTGAATAGAATAGTAAAAGAAAAAAACAAAGCTAAAGATATGGATGATGCATCAAGAAAAGAAGGAAGTCAAAGTGAAGTTGGAAGGGTGAATGTTTCACAAGCAAATTCTCAGCCAGAGTGCACAGTTCTAGATAGTGTTGGGGACAATAGTGTTAGGGACAATGATTCTCCAGCTACCGGCGTTGACGATACGGAGATACTTTCAAGGGCAAAAGGTATTAAAAAGAAGGTAAGGGGTGGTCGGGTTGGCTCAAGTGTTCGTAGGAAAAAAGGTGCGTTGGAATAATCTATCAAGCGTACACGGAAGAAAGCAAAACAAGCGGTCAATGAGTCAGTAGAGGAAACCATGAACCAAACAGAGGTTGCAGCAACTTGTGGGGCGTTTACCTCTAGTAGCCAATCTACTCAGAATTCTTGCACTCCACTAACACCTTATATGAGGGATTCATTTATGATGCCTATTGCACCGATGACTCCACATACGCCAGCAGTGCAGGTATACTTTACTCCATTATTTTTGTTTTGCAACCAACCCCAGTCTTGGAGTTTCTGATAAGGCAACTGACAAAATATGCAGGCATATTTTGCTTCCAACGAAATGTCACAAGGTGGTGTTGTTGATCATAGGATTTTCGCCCAGGGTATTCAAGGGAATTATGGCTTCACTCAGATGCTGCAAGTAATAATTCAAATTTCTTGACTCACAATCAATAATTTATAAACCTGTTGTAATAACAAAATTATCGTTTTTGCAGCCATTTGTGATGCAGCATGGCAATCCACCGAATGCAAGCACACAATGGGACAACCTACGGTATTAGTTGAATACTTCAAGTTGTGAATACTCTAACTTGCTCTTGCCGTTTCATTTTATTAAGTCACTTGTTCACTTTTTTCAGGTAGCGGATTCCTTCAACTTGCCCTGCCACTAAAGCAATGCTTCTTGCCCCATAGCTTTGCAGCTTGGATTTGTTTGAACCTGCTCCTATTGTTTTCTCCAGTCCTCCTCCTCGGTCCTAATTGTTAGCCCGATATGGGTTCATTATTAAACTTGAGTTAAGAAGTAAATGTAGTAATTAAAGGAGCATAGACGTGTGAATTTGTGTGGTACTTTGAGTTTTATCTTGTATAGATATTCATCTTAGTGGCTTGCTTCAATTTATTCTTAATCAGTTAGACAACTGACAATTACTGACAATTACATGTTATTTGAGTTTGCGTGATACTTTGCATGTTTTAATCTGTAATTTTCATATTTTTCTTTTTTTATAATCTAGAAAATTTAAAAGCATAAAAATACAATATGCTATTAGCATGGAAAAGGTTAACATGAGGGGTTTTGGAAGTTTTGTAGCTTTATGGGAGAAAAACCCATTAACTTGCCAGCTGACAATGGGTATAGGATGGGATATTTTAATTATGACATACACTAGACTTGAATCCATTTATTGCAGCCTCTATTTTTAATTTTATTTTTCTCTTTAAATCCCTATTACTTGAAAAGTTCCTTTTTCCTTTCTATAATCTCTTTAGTAGAACTAACTCCAATGATAAAATCTTACCATGGGGATTCTTAACAACAATCAATCTCATATAATGATGTGTGACAAATTGATTTGACATATATATTTTTGGGGCAAAGTTATTATGAATATAATATATAATATATATGTAGAGGACCATATGTTAGTTGGATGATATTTCCAAATCATCCCTTTAAATAACCCAACTCATATGTTTTGAAAAAAAAAAAAACTAACAATAACAAGTTCAAATTGTTTTCCAGTTTTTGAAAATAAGTGACAAGAAACCTATTTGGTAACAATAACTATTTTTGGGGTTTTTAAAAACAAGTGACAAGAAACCCGTTTGGTAACAAATCAATGATATAGGGTCACTAATCAATTTTCATGACTTAATATTAGTTGGAGCATTAGCTGTTTAATTTGCTATAACCAATGGTGAAATATGTGGACACGAGCTCCTGCATACACATTTATCGTAGGGCGACCAGATCTTATATGGAGTAGCTCCAACTGATATGCTTTCATTTTTTCATTGATAGTGAACCCCATCATTTACGGCGCCAACCACAAAGCGCCGCGTCGATAAGACACGAGACTTTCGTTCATGTGTACGCTGCTGAACCAATACGAACTGTAAACCAATTTCCAAATACAGTAAGCAAAATATTCCATGGTGAGATGAAAACAATTTTTCTAAGAAGCAAGCTTAGTGTGCTAAATTTGCAAGAGTGCAAGCCAGTAATAGAGTACAACCTTAAATACAAATAAAAAAAAACCAAGCATTTGGCCACAAAATAGAGCAAATCAAAGCCACAACAAAAAAGAAAAATTTCTGCTCCCCTCTCTACTTCAGTCTGCCTCACTTCCTTCATCGTTGTCATCCTCGTCTTCATCCTCGTCTTCGTCCTCTGTACCCTCGTTACGGTGCAGTTGAAGTTGCGACACTGCTCCCTGTAACTCTGAAAGCTGCCGGCCGTGCGTCTCTTGGGTAGATCGGATCAGCGCCAGTTCTGCACGCGATTGTTGCTGGACTTCATAAATCCTTGACAAATAATCCATAACGGCAGGTGGATCAAATGAAGGAGCAGCCAAAGATGAACCAGAATGAGAGGTTCCAGCCTGGGAAGATGATTGACGCCGTGGACGAAGAGCACCAGCCCGAGTAGCAGCATTAGCATGCGCAACACTTTGTGCTACGGTGGTAGGCCCAATAGGCGGTGGAAGCACTAGAGGTCGCTCAATTTCTGGGATTAATACGTCAAGTCCTTGCATGAGTCGGGTAATGACGCAAGGAAAAATAAGTTTCCGCTTCCGTTTGACGTGCATTATAATGTGTAGCATGGAACGAATCATTTGAGAAGGAAGGTCTATTGAATGACCTTGGAGTAATGCATAAAAGAAGCTAAGTCTCTGGAGTGGGAGGGTATGTAAATGAGCCACTGGGCATATGTTGGTGCTCATAATCCGAAGAACAACTGACCGATGAGTTGGAATATTATCAATCACTAGATGTGTTCCATAGAAAGGGGTAGTACTACCTAACACAAAAGATGCCATAATAGTAGGTGAAGGGGTGTCTGTCTCATGGTAAGGATATCGAGGCTCAGGCACTCTTGGTATCCCTAATATCTCAGAGATGATACTAGGGGTGATGGAAATTGTTTGACCGCGAAAATACACTATGAATCTGGGAAGGGTAAGGGACCAATCATGCACGTTTGCATAGAACTCCCGAACAAGGATGGCTTGGGGTGCAGGAAGATTTATGAGCAAAGGCTCCCAACCCCTAGAAGTAAAAACTGAAGTAATCTCGGGATCAAGCTCGCGGATTATTACCTCCCGCTCTAACAGGAGACTCCGGTTGTGCAGGTATTGACGAAACCTCATTTGCGCATGGCGGTCAATAAAATATTCGGTATCAAAATCATGAGGTTGTACGTTAGACGTAGACCCTCGGGTGCGTCTTTTAGGCATCTGCATGAATAGTATAGTATTAGATCGCGATGAAAAGAAAGGTTGAGATGCACATATTCAAGCAATGGAAGAAGGAGAAAGGAAATATAACAAAAATAAAATAAATTTTAAAAGATACACCCCACGTGAAGTCAGATTGGGCCTAAATAAAGGTCTCAATGTAGTGCAATGAATCTAGTGGAGGGAATAAATTTTTTAGTCTTCTTTTGACAAAAAGAACACTTATCAAATATAGTCATATTACAAGGAGATTTAATTTCCTTCATTTCAAAAGGATATCTTCTTTCTAGATCACCTTTTCAATGATTATTAGGCATACAACATATTGCATTTTAGTCAACTACTTTCAGTGAGTTGAGCACTATCTCATTGAAAGATTTGCTTCATTTTTATATTAAAATTTTCAATATCAATATTCTTTGCTTGAGTTAAAAAACATTTTCTCAGACTTAAAGAAAAAGACCTAAGTACAACAACTATTTCCATTTTCTAACCAAAATAATATATTTATTAAATTCGATTATTAGTTTTATTAAATAGTAAGACATAAAAATAAAAGTATAAATACCTAAAACCATAAACTACTAACCAAAGCATATATGAACCACTTTAAGTGTTTGTTTATTTCCACGTATCTAAGATACATTACTTAAATTTTCTATTTCAAACGTGTCTATCTATTTAGAGATCGAATTTAGTAAAATAAACCTCAAGAAAAAAGGAAACGTATAATCCATGAAGAAGATGAAAGAGTCGTCTTCTTCAACGTATAATCCATCCTAAATGAAATCTTCAAAGCATGGAATAAATTTTAAAAGATACACCCCACGTACCTTGGACGAACGCAAATATGCCCTTGATCCAATCCCAAGCACAAATTCGAAAATTCCTGACGAAATCACTGCGAATAGTGAAAGGGGTGGCGGGGGGCGGCGGTTTGAAGGTTGCAATAGGAGAATAGAAGGGCGCGCGCAAGTATTTAGGGTTCGTGGTTGTTTTTTGAAATTTGCGCCTTGACGCTCGAGCGGTAAGAAAATGCGTAGAACGCGTCACGCTCGGCTTTTCTGAGTTTTTTTAAAATTTGCCTTGACGCTCGAGCGGTCGAAAACCACGCAGAACGCGTCACGCTCGGGTTTTCTGAGTTTTTTACCTTTTGCCTTGACGCTCGAGCGGTCGAAAAACGCGCAGAACGCGTCACGCTCGGTTTGCCTGTGTATCTGAAATTTGCGCTTGACGCTCGAGCGGCCGTAAAGCGTTCCAAAATTTTTAAAAACCTACCCAAATTCGGAACATCCCGCTCGAGCGTCCGGAAATCGTCCCCAAATCGTCAACCTTAGTATTTTTTTTTCCATCTTTTACGAATTGTAAGTGGGGTAGGTTGGACTTGTAAGTGGGGTAGGTTGGACTTGTAAGTAAGGTAGGTTGGACTTGTAAGTAGAGTGGGGTAGGTTGGACTTGTAAGTGGGGTAGGTTGGACTTGTAAGTAGGGTAGGGTAGGTTGGACTTGTAAGTGGGGTAGGTTGGACTTGTAAGGTAGGTTGGACTTGTAAGTAGGGTAGGGTAGGTTGGACTTGTAGGTAGGGTTCGTTGGACTTGTAAATAGGGTAGGTTGGACTTGTAAATAGGGTAGGTTGGACTTGTAAGTAGGGTAGGGTAGGTTGGACTTGTAAGTAGGGTAGGTTGGACTTGTAAGTGGGGTAGGTTGGACTTGTAAATAGGGTAGGTTGGACTTGTAAGTAGGGTAGGGTAGGTTGGACTTGTAAGTAGGGTTCGTTGGACTTGTAAGTGGGGTAGGTTGGACTTGTAAATAGGGTAGGTTGGACTTGTAAGTAGGGTAGGGTAGGTTAGACTTGTAAGTAGGGTTCGTTGGACTTGTAAGTGGGGTAGGTTGGACTTGTAAATAGGGTAGGTTGGACTTGTAAGTAGGGTAGGGTAGGTTAGACTTGTAAGTAGGGTTCGTTGGACTTGTAAGTGGGGTAGGTTGGACTTGTAAATAGGGTAGGTTGGACTTGTAAGTAGGGTAGGGTAGGTTGGACTTGTAAGTAGGGTTCGTTGGACTTGTAAGTGGGGTAGGTTGGACTTGTAAGTAGGGTAGGTTGGACTTGTAAGTAGGGTAGGTTGGACTTGTAAATAGGGTTGTAAAACCCCGTTTTGAGTAGAAAACAAAATAAAATAATAATGCTAGAATAAAATAAATTAACAGTCACAGTAAGGAAAATAAACAAATAATAACAGTAGATGAAAATATATATATGCACATATAGATGTAGGTGCTGGTTAAATCGAATTTTATTATTTCTGGGAACTTGTGGTCATCAGGGTTGAAAAAAATAAAATAATAATAAAGTGGAAAATATTCGGACCCGGAAATAAATAAGAATGGGTCAATAACTGTAAATCCGGAAAACCCTGCACTAGTGAGGGGTAGAAAGGGGATTCTTAAAGAAAAGGGTGAATTAGGTTAAATCCGGGTGGTGTCTATATAAATAGCTAACTCATACAACTTTTCGGGGATTTGGGGAAATGTTACGGCTCTGGAGAGAGTTAGGGTTTCCGTCCAGCGGGTTATGTCTCGAAGTCAAAAATCTCCAGGATGGCCGGAAGCTTGAAAAATCTCCAGGATGGCCGGAAGCTTGAAGAAGGTCTTACTAAGGTGAGTAGCACTGTTTTACAACTGGGTTTTGTATTTGACGTTTTCGTGAGCTTATTCTGATGCATGGTTTGTATATTAAGTGATAGTATGAGTTTTCTGGTTTTTCTGGTTTCGGGATATGACATGAACAGAGTCTCCGGACTGAATTTTATCTTTAAAAATAAAAGTGTTTAGATTAATTCCAAATATGGTTGGGAAGTCTTCTAGGAGTATTAGGAGTGTAGTAGAAGAACAATTACAGAGGTAAACAAACCGGCCAGTCTTGTAGATCTTGGAATAACAGAGAAACAAAAATCACAGGGGGTATCCGCCCACCTCGCGCTCACCGGCGCTCACCTCAGAGGTAGGCGCCCCGTTAAACACGACCCACCGCCGAGCTCGCGCCCGGCTGCCGCTCAGCTCGCGCTCAGCAGAAAACTATGCGCTCATCTCGCGCGAATCTCGCGCCCACCTCACGCCCATCTCGCGCTCGGCTCACGCTCACCTAGCGTCGAGTGAGCGGTAGGTCGATTTTACCCCATTTCTTCACCGCCGACCGGCGCTCACCTCGCGCCCACCTCAGGAGGTGAGCGGCAGACCCTATTTTGCTTATTGAATTGGAGATTTGAATTACCTAAGGGTATTTGGGTTACTTGAGGATTAAAACACTTCACTATTCACTTGTTTGGGAACCCTGGGAATCTATTTTGCCTAGGAAACTATTAGAGGAAAATTGAGTGAATTTCTTAAAAGCTTCAAGTTGAGTTTAGGTTATTTATGAATGTTATGCCGGATACCAAACCACCAAGAGTTACTAGTTACCTTTCCTCTGTTTTATACACTGTTTTGATTGAGGAGTTATTCTATTTTGGTTTCACTGGTTTGGAAACTTTAAATGTATTGTAAAGATTTCCTTGGTATGACTGAATTGAGTTTTACTTTCAAATGACATGTGTTACGGGAATGAGAAAATACTGAAAGTACTTGAGGTACTGCTTGGTCCAGAGGGACAGGTGATGAATTGTGATGAGTTTTACATGATGTGGAATGAATGGTTTTATTTTGATATTGGAATTGAGATTATACGATGTTTTACTGTTTTGGTCTAGCTTGTCCTGGATCCAGATGTTTAAGCTTAGTAATGTGATGCTTTTATTTTATTGGTGAAATGGCATGGCCATGGAGTGTTGCCACGACTGGTGTAGAGCAGCCAGAAACCCTGAGTAGGCCTGGTTGTCAATGCCAAAACCCTGAGTAAGCCGGCATTGGATGACGAAACCCTGAGTAGGCCGTCATTTCAGAGTATCCGAAACCCTGAGTAGGCCGGAACTGTGTACATGGAGGTGTGGAGGTCGCTCTGGCATGTTGATTTCCCAATCAAATATTTGTATGACATTGACCATGTGGTTTTGTTGTTTATTTATCAGTTGGATACCATGGGATAAGTAGTGGAGAGTACTGTTGAAGCATGGATTACAATGATAAGGTTTTCTGGAACTGATCTAGTTTTTGTTGGCCAAGGTGTTACAAATATTAACTGCTTATAGTTTAAATGGTTTCCTACGCTCTTGGGCCAACATCACTGTTAACAGAGTACGTAGACTTCACCGGTTATTCTTGGTTTTCTCGTCTGATTATCCGATCATAGAATTTTTAAAATTTGAAGATGTGTATTCCTGCATGCATGTGCTACTTGCTGAGATATTCGTATCTCACTCTTTTATTTCTGTTGTTTTTCAGATACGTATGGGGAGCCGATAATTGCGGGTAGTGAAATTTGGTCATGTGAGTTTCTTTTACGTTGGGATTTGTTTAGCGCACTCTATTGCATAGAAATATTTTGGTTTCATGTTTTTCTTTACTCTGGTAGTTTGATCCTGTTAATTATAATAACCTTTGGATACGAGTTACGGGTTCTCCATGTGACTCGGATCCGCGGCGTTACAAGGGTAGGTTGGACTTGTAAGTGGGTAGGTTGGACTTGTAAGTGGGGTAGGTTGGACTTGTAAATAGGGTAGGTTGGACTTGTAAGTGGGGTAGGATGGACTTGTAAATAGGGTAGGTTGGACTTGTAAGTGGGGTAGGTTGGACTTGTAAGTAGGCATGGTTGGACTTGTAAGTAGGGTTTGTTGGACTTGTGGGACTTGTAACATGACAGTGCTTCATCCTGTTCTCACTACAATGGTGGTGTTGCTTCGTAATGATAATTTGGATTACCAGAAAATTATATAGTAAAAAAATGGGGATATAATGAAAATTATATAACCTAAAATTATGTACAAATATTGTAATTTTACAATTGTTTTCCTCTCACAAATAGAGACCGAAATTTACAACCATCTTCACTCGTTAGCAAAATAAATTTACAAACAGTTTAATGTACAAGTTTTCTATACACAATCTTTCGTCCTACTTGGATATTTAAGACGGCCTTCAGCTTCTTCACCTTGCTATCGAGCCAGGAATGCTGGAGTTGTGAATCATACCTATAAACAATGCAATCATAAGTTTATGTACGCACCTGAATGTTATTAGTTTCAAATAACCTTGTTATTGAACATGTGACAGGTACGTCTTACCTCTTCGGCTTCTTCACCTTCACTAGTCTCCGCCTTAGTTGTGTTTGCTGCCTTAGACAGAACTATGTCCCGCACTTGGTTAGAAGGGTGCTTAACGAGGTCAATAAGGAACTTATCCCTAAAATGTGCCATATAACTCTGAATTCATAGAAGATGTACTTGTGTGTTACTAGCGACGTACTTCATAACTATAATTATAAAAAAACCATTTAAGTTATATGTGCACCTGATCAAATTCTTCAGACAAGGTGCTGACATCCCACACCTCCATGTATTTCATCATGAAAACACCACAATCAGACCTGACGGTATATAATCACATCACATCACTTGTAAGAAGCTAACATATGTATGAAGCAAAACAAAACGAGTGTCAAGCAAAACAAACCTAATGGCTTACCCGTTGGTTTGGTGTGGGACCTTAACCCGCTGCAACTCCCACAATAGAAGTGGAAATTGATCACCACCTCCGAAGTCACGTAAGATCTTATCCAACATCTGGATCTACAAGTGACGAACCATGGGTCAATATGCTAAGTGTTGTAAATGGTATGAGAAAATTTCATTAATAAAAAAATTACCTGCGTTTAAATTATGGATTGATGTCCCGCACGACGCCCCCCCATCCATTGAGTCAAGCACATCCACTCTCCGCTCTTTTAGGTTTAAAACTAAAAGAAACCAATGATTGCGCAGATACATGGGAACAAAAATCTACATACAAGTAAGACACCCTTATAAGTAAAGAACGTACTACAGACTGCTAAGTAAGTAAGGATACAAGCATAAAAAATCTGAAACTAATCATTTGTGAAGGTGGCACATTACATCCCAAGGAACTTACAAGATTGCATGCAAGCACAGAATACCCTAGTCGCCCTGGATCGAAGTAAGGACGCAAGGATTCAGTGGAACCACGATCACTTTTCATCATCCACTCCTACATAATATATGAAAGGAAATTTTAGTCATTAGTCTAGCCTTGAACAACAACATTTGTATAATCATAACGACTACTAGTGCTATCACAAAAAGGGCTTACACAAATATATGTGGGACAATAATGTCGGCTAACTTTGCGGCTAGTCGACAATTGTTGGTTCTTCATAAGACATGCTCCAAAAGCATTGATAGCCTATAAAAAAATACCATGAGCGATGACATGCACAATTGAATAAACAATATATTATTCACAAGATAAGCTTTGCATACCACACTATTAACATGTTTGTTGTCTAACAAACACGCCAATTCAGTTGCCGACGCAAAGATGGAATCAAATTTGAATATTATTTAACTGAAAAACATAAGCAGGAATTATTCACTATGAATTATAATACATAAATAACATTTACAAGTTAGTTTAGGAATATTATCTTACTCAGAATGTTTGTTTCCGCGAACGTATTGTACGATTGAGCTTCCTTCTGGGCCCAATCGAGGACGCAAGCGATGGCCAATAAATGGGGTGCGATAATGTTTCCCACGTGTCTTCTTGCGTGACCCTCTTCGAGGTTTGGTTACCTCGGTCCCGATGCTGCTTCGAGACGGAACTATCACCACCTCATCCTCTTGCATTTTATCTTTTTCTACCTCCACAACCACCGCCGTGTCGAGATCGGTGGTATGATCACCGCTCTCGTGGGTGCTATGATGGGAGGGTGCCATCCTTGCTTCATCAGGAACATCAGGCATGGAACAGTCGGGAGTATCCATATGAGCAGGGCTCTCACATCGCATGTGGATATCGGAGGGGGTCCACGGTTTCCCTTGACCTCACATGATTTAGCATCTCGGTATACGTGTCCAACATCCTCGTGATATGACCTTGAATAACCTGGAATACACAACACCCAATCATAAAACATGCGGAGGTGGTCGTAATAAGAAAACTAATAAAAAATAAATAAATAAAACCCAATCTTACAGGATCTGGATCTCCACGAAATTTCCAAAGATCAATGAAATTTAATTCATGGGATTCGCCTGATGCCTCATCTTCGACACAGCTGTCAACACGATGCTCAATCACCTACAATATTTGACGTGTATATTAGTCAGTACATAGAAATGTTGAATTATTTGCAAAATTAACAACAAAACCTACAATAATCAGTTCAACTCAAATATATATATATATATATGTATACCTTCCCATTTCCATATCCACCGAGCGCCATTTCATCTTTCTCCCTTTGGAAAAGCAATGCATCCGTCCATGCTGCCATACATGGAGTGGTAGGAGGTGTTGCTTGACCAACGATCATCCGATCGTAATACAAATACTAGGCAACAATCGAAATATCATTAGACGCACTATAATAATGATAAGCTAGGATAAAGAAGCTAATGAATCTTTTAAATACTATACATACCTGTAAAAATAATAAGCAGCCATTGACGGATTTCCGTTTCCCCTTTTGAAACTTGGCTACGTGATGCATCAATGTGTCTAAAAGGTACTTCCCCCAGTTGTAACCTCCTATCCTCTCTACATCGACCAACAAGGGAAGATAGGATGCACTCACATCAATCATTGAAGATGGACTTACTAAGGTCGTCAACGAATATAATACAAACGAACGGATCCACTCATGATCGTTCTCTGGGCTCTTCAAGCTCTTCTCGACATTCTCAATAGGGATGCTTCCATTGCGTACCCCGTAAAATCTATGCAACTCTGTCGTATCGGGGATTTCTGATTTAGATGTATCAACATCTATCCCCTCTATGGGTAACCCAATTATAGTCTTCACGTCGTGTGTGTCAAAGAAAATATTCTGGGACCCAACTCTGATACATCTCTTCTTAGTATCTACATTCGGAAGAATCCAATGACAGAGTCGCCGATAAAGCTTCGTCGCGTGTAAATTCAGTAGACAGCGAAAGCCACTATCTCTAAGGCATTGCTCCTGAGAATCCGTGAATGAAAGACCGTGCATAAACGTAATGAAACGTCCAGGTGAACAACGTGTCTTTATCTCAGCCTACAAAAAAGAAAGGTAAAACGAAATAATATATCAGTCTCAACTAATTATCCACAATAATTCCAATTATAGATAAGATATTTTACGAACTTGTTGTTTCTTTCGCGGCCCTTGCTGTGGGATAGCCCTCTTGTATTCGTCCCACTCAAGCCGTGATGCTCGCTTAAATTCTTCTTTCTCAGCTTGATTCATCGACCTCCATGCTCCAGCAGCATCCGCAAATAACTGAAATGCAATAACTAAATAGATTAATTCATTTGCATAGGATTGACGAAGTGCAAAATAAATAAAATTAATGTTGTTCCTTAACCGGTACCATTGATAATGCCTACCTGCTGCTTCGTCGGGATTTGTTCACCTTCAATACGATTCTTCATTCTTTCGTTTACATAATATTCCCTGAAAGAACAAAAGGAAAATCATGGTCAATAATATATTCAGAATTACAAGGATGCAAAAGGAATTAAAATAACCGTCATCTTGACAACCATAACCAAACTTATACAAAGAGAATGATCCAAAATATTGGATTGCTTCCATGCTTACTTCTACAATAAAACAAATAAATAAGTGAAGGAAACTTTACCTAAAGTGTAGCCAACTGTAGCGCGGCTGTTTTTGTCCTGTTGATGATGATCCAACAGTTTCCATTGTAGTAGTCAAACTTTTCCTGCACATTAACAGAGGCAATTTCACAATTTATATTTCCAGCTTCAAGCAAAAAACTCTCATTAAAGCCAACAACATCACGTAACAAAGGAATTTTAAAATAAAGACAAAACTCTCATTAAAAGCCTTTGTATTTACATAGGGTTATATCAATGATAAGTGTTGATCACATGGCATTACAAGTTAATAACTAACAACAAAAGAGATGACTAACATTTCCTTCAAGTACCTGAAATGCTATTGCAAAACTAACCAAAAGTTTACATTAATGTCTCAACCCCTTTCAGACCTGAATTCATTACAAAATTAATGACCTTACAAAACTTTAAACAATGTGAAAACCATAATCTTTTACTCATAAGCAAAAATCATTAACACAATTCAATTCTTGTTCTTTGGCTTGCACAGGTGGCTTGGTGGAGTTGTTGTAGCATTAATGGAAAAACAAACTATAAAAAAAAAAGACTCATGAATTCTGGTGATAAAATTGACATAAATTATATAGTAATCATACATAGATTGATTTAAGACTTAAAAGCAAAAGTTCTTAAAAATCATACTTGTTTGTAGCACAGCTCATACCATCTCAACTGAACTCATCTCCAATGGAGCTACTTGTAGCCCCATAAAATAAGTATTTTTCTTATCTGTTTTGTTCTTCTTCTATGCACATGTAACTATGTAAGAAAAAAAAATAGCAATGAAAAGTAACAAGAAGAATATGAATATGGCATGCATTCTTTAAGAAACAACATGACAAACCGAGGCGTTGGTTTATTGAGAAATCTGAGCATGTTCATCAGCAAAACATAGGAAATCAAAGAAACTATGTGTATCTCCGAAGATATTAATATTCAAAATATTTTACTTAGCAAAGAACAAACATTACCACAAGAACATTAAACCAGTTGTTTTTCCTCTCTATTGGGTTGAAGATAAGTTGGTCTTGTATATCTATTTTGTTTTCCCTATTCCTGTGTGGTATTATATTTAAAATTACAAAACAATTAAAAAATTATATTTTAAATACAATAAAATGTAATTAAAAATTACAAAAAATTTAAAATTATGAAGATATAAGATTGAATTGCTGTTTATAATTTTAAATTAACTAGCTTTTCGTTAATTATAATTTCTTTTGTATACCTAGAAAACTTTTGGTTTCCTCCAAAATCTCATTTTTTAAGAGAACACAATCGTTCAATAACGATAAATCCATTTCAAGACAAAAATTCATGAGTCTTTGGATTTTTACAATGCTTTATTAGAGCAAAATTTATACACTTTTTAATTTGAAAATATTTGGGCATAGGAACCTTGACAAGGTGCTTACCTAACTCTATTCCGCCAGTTTCCCTATTTTCGTTTATTTTTTTCCTGGAGTGTTTTAGGATATTTAATCAATTCAAATACAATATCATCGGCAACATCCATTTAGGGGAAAATTCCCTAGAGTTCCCCAATGAGAAGCAATGGGGGAAATATGTGGTTCTCTTTTCTTTTCCTTTTTTCTCTGACTTTAATTCATGTATAATGTATATATGGGTGTGGAAAAATTCGAAACATAGAAATGTATGTATCAGTCATTTCATGAATATTGCATACAAAAAAACAAGGGAAATGAAATGATACTAATCAAGTCAACACTTACAAATCAGTTAAAGATGCAAACGTTGGAGAGGAAGGAGGTAAACCAAGAAAGATGCAAACGTTGTTTCTCGTTCGTTGGAGAGAAAGGAGGTAAACCAAGAAGTTTGGTGCCCTTCGTTCGTTGGAGAGGAACAAGATAAACCAAGAAGCTTGCAAATGTTGATGAGGAAGGTGGTTTTGTATATGTTGAAGGATTTTTTGAAAATCCTCTGCCTCTCGCGCTCGTCGAAACAGGTATTTGGGCGTTCGTCGACTTCGTTTGAATAGGTAGAGGAATGCCTGAGCGAACCACGGTCTAATGCCTCTTTGGTCTAGTGGTTGAGACTGGTTCGGCCGAAAATCAAAAGTAACGGCTCACGGCTGAAAACGTAAACTAACGGGGCTATTGCGTTAATCGCCGTTCGGCGCATTTGTTTAAAGGGGAAACACGCGTCACGTTGAGGTCGTTCGAATGGTCGTTTAAAGGGGAGACACGCGTCGCGTTGAGGTCGTTCGAATGACCATTCGAACGACTGTTGAAAAGAGAGGATGCGGGTTGCTTATTTTTTTTCCCTTTGGCAGAGATTCGCACCTTGTTGCTCTTAGTGTCCTGTCCTGCTCCTAATTGCAACTTCAACCCATGAAGCAGGACTCAAATCCTCTTGGAAAAGTGTTTTGACAGGATGATACTGGACTAGATGGCAACAACACCAAACCATACACCGTAGGAGCATTTGGAAATTACATGCAATGTGAGTTCAGCCCCCTTTTCATCCGTCAATGTGAAGGACTCTTCTCACTATGGTTCGAACTTTGAAGCCCCACTTGCCAAAGAACAAGGTAGCCTCCTAGCCGAGATGAAGAGGATTCAAGTTTGAAATATAATGGGCGTTTAGCACTAAAATCTTGCAAAGTAATTCAGGTTCTTTACTAATTAGCACTAGACAATTAATAAGAAGAGTCCTGTTTATCATGATATATAGAGCAAAGAAGAAGAAGAAATTAAGCTCCAAAAGGTGAAGAGGACCTAAAAGAACTTATTTTCCATTATAAGAAAACATGTAACAGGCATTGCGAGAATACAGCGAAAGAAGAAGATTTCACATCCGTCCACACAAATAAAGACAAGAAGAGATCTTTGCGTCTTGATATAATTAGAGTGAGATATCCGCTCATGCGCTTGCAACTGAATTTGAAGTGTTTCCGCCAGATTTGCGTCTCTGAAATATCTTGAAGAGGCCGAACTTTGGGAAGCGAGGCTTGTAAATTTCAAAGTAAGGGTAAGGCGGTGCTAGCATGCATACAAACACAGGGAAAAAGTAGGAAAAAAATATCAGCAAGAAGGTGTATAGCGGCTCATTCTCCCTGCTTCTTGTCGGTGCTACAATTAAAATAGCAACGAGGTAGCTGACGCTCATTGCAATGAGGGAGTTGTACAGTACACCGTATAAAGGGAAATCTGCTATCAAAGCAAGGATCATGGAAATAGAAAGGAAAAACCCTAATGAGTTGAAAAACAAAAAAATTAAAAAGTAGAGTTGTCCCAAGGTCGATTTCCCAGCATAGTGTGGATGTTCCTCACCCGGGGTGGTGGTGGTGGTGGTGGAGCTGTTACGGAGTGGTATGAAGGTGTCCTGCCAAGTCCCACCGGGAGGGCTGAATGCGGCTTGGTAAGTAGCCGTGGCAATTAATACGGCACACACCCGTAGCACATTGCGAACATCATTTGGGGAATCCCTACCCTTCCGATATCCAAAGTACCTCCTCCATTCCCTTAGATTAACCATAGGCAACGGCCACCAAGTTGTTTTCAGGATAGGAGTATCAGAAGTATTATCGTGCGGCCACCAAATTCTTTTCAGAATAGGAGTATGAGAATTCATATCCTGTGCTCTTAAGGCTCCGGCACCACAAAGAAGATTTCGGGTCATGGAGCTCAGGGGATTCCTCGTTAATTCTCGATCAAAGACGTCTAGGGCTGTCAAATTCTGCGAGTTCTTGGCGTTCATTTCCACGCTCCAGCTAACCGATGATTTAATAACATGATACAATGATTTAATAACCTGCATGGTGCATACAAAACATACCAATGAAGAATTTCTTAGACATTGCTATTGCATCCAACTGGGGCAACAAGGCAACAACGAATGGGAATGGATATTAGTATGGTGTGATTTGGTCCCCTGTTTTCACCTTATTTTGTATTGTGGGCTCTCAACTGCTGCAATGGCATTGAGTTTGAGAATTGATCTCATGCACTGTACTGATTTCTAACAATTCTTGTCACTAAGGGAGAATTTCTTATTTACCCTCAACAAAAAAAAAAAAAAAAAACAAAATCATACCAATGGAAAGGACATGCAAGGAAGTTGCTTTCAGAGTACCAATTTTGCCCAACATCCATCTCTTTTATCGACCCGATAAAGGTGAAACTTGGAGTTGGTGTGGGTCAGATCTCTGCCCTTTTTTTACCGTCCGGCATATCTTATGTTGCCGGTACAAAACTAGCTAGTATACTTTTTTTTTTCTTAAACTAGCTAGTATACACCGAAGTTTATATATCTAACAACCATTAATTACTTGTACCATAGAAATCGTAGGGATGATAAGAAAGCTTGCCTCATGATGATTCGTGGATGCTGCGGCCATATGCAGGATGGTATCACCATTTTCGTCTTTCCACTCAAGGACATGCTCCTTGTCCTTAAGTCTGAGCCACTGCATCATAAATTTGAACGCTTCGAGTTGATTGTGTTTCACTGCAAGGTGCAGAGCTGTTTCACGTTTAAATGTCAAAGCTTCAAAGGCCCTCGGGCAAGCAGAGAGAAATTTCCTCAAAAGACCTGTGTTTCCAGTAATAGCCGCTTCATGCACGGGAGTTCTTCCCTTACGACCCTTGAACAGGACAAGCTCGCTATCCATCTCTACGAGACCACTAGCTAGCAACTCATGTCCACCAGCCAAAGCGAGGTGGAGAGGGCTGAAGCCAGATTGGTTTAGCTTTCTAGCGAACGAAGGGTTGAAATTCGCAATCTCCAATGCAACATGGGTATTCCCAGCCCTTGCTGCTACGTGTAAGGGAGTATCAGCTAACAAAGCTTCTTCCCCAATTAACGAGTACAATCCATCAACATCTCCGCCTTCAGCAACATCCTTCCATCTTGGATCCATCGGGATGGTGTAGCAGAAATAATTAATGTTTACGCCTTCACTTACAAATATTTTAAGGGAAATTGATATAGTGGGTTCCAATCAATTTCCTCTCAGAGCATTTCCTCGCACCATCTTTCAGATTTGGGCTAATCTTGCGACACGTGTCATTGTCTCTCTACCCGTTAAATTTTCACGTTACAACCCTCCCTCTGTTAAGTTGACTTGGTTTGTTTTTGTTCACAGCCCCATATGGCCATATCACTACAAAAAAGTGAAGAATTAGCGACACACTTTTAGCGGCAGTAAGAAGATTCCGCCGGGAAAATGATAATTACCGGCGGTAATCATGGTTTTCGCCACTGAAAATTAATACCGGTGCAAAATTCATATGGCGCTAGTTTTTTGAGCGCGAATAATCTTTAGCGGCGGGATTTACCGCCGCGATATCAAGTTTTAGGGGCGGTAACATACTTACCGTCGGTAATAAGTTGGCGGGAACTCCCGCCAAAAGAAAACCCTTTTCCGGCGGTATGTTGCTGACGGTAATTATACTTTTGGCGGCGGTAACATGGTACCGCCACTAAAAGTTCTCGTTTAGGTGACGGTAATCATATTATTAGCGGCGGTAATATTATACCGCCGCTAAAAGTCCATTCGAGTAAAATCCCTAATTTGAACCCTGTTTCCCTGTTTCATCTGTTCTGCGCGAATTTTTGCCGCGCTGTCGCTGTCGCTTGCCGTTGCCGTTGCTCGTCGCCATCACCGTCGCTCGTCGCCGCGCCATCACCGTCGCCGTCGCCCATTGCCGTGGCCACTGTTGCTGTGGGCAAGGTTTACAGTCGGCGTGCCGCCGAAATTTCGGTTTTTATGCCCCCAGCGATGCGTTTCGCTGGGCGAAATCGTTAATTTGTATCGTTGGCAAAACGGACCGAAATTTCGAGCGAAACGGTTGGCGTGCCGAGCGAAACGGACCGAAACGGGCGAAAAGTGTAATTTTTTTAAATTTTTTTAGCGAAACGGGCGGTGTACCGGCGAAACGGAGTGGCGTGCCGTCGAAATTTCGCCGAAATCCAAAAAAACATAATTTTTTATTTTTTTTGCCTATTAAAATTTTTCCGGCGTTTCGGCGGCACGCCGGCGGCGTGACACCGAAACTTAAAACCTTGGCTGTGGGTACTTGTTTCCTCCTGCCGGCGAATATTCCGTCACCGTTGTTCATTGCCGTCGCAGTTGCCAGAGCCCAGTGCCCATTGCCGTCGCCAATAGCTGTCGCCGTCGTCGTCGATCTCCACCGTCGCCCATTGCCGTATCCATTGTTCGCCGCGATTGCTCGTTGCCTCCTGCCGTCGCCAGAGCCCATTGCCGTCGCCGTCACCGTCGCCATCGCCATTGCTCGTTGCCTCTGGCCAGGATCACTGCCTTGCTCATCAAGGGTTTTGCCTTCACGTTCTTCGTCAACTCCGGTAAGCCATGTCCGGCCTCGGTGATTCATTTTTTTTGTCGCAGTCCTGTCTTCTTATTGTTTGCATTTCTACTCGATCCATGATTGTCATGTGCTGCGCCGTCGCACTTTCCGACGCCATCGCCGTTGCTCATCGCTGTCGTAGTTTTTGACAACACTGTTGCTCCTCGCCTCCGGTATCGCTACTCACGTCCTTCATCAACTCAGGTAAACCATGTCATTGGTGATGTGCTCTATGTTCCTAATAACCTGATTTCTATTGGCAATAACTTGTTTAGAGATGATATCTGATTTCCATTGGCAATAACCTGTTTTGATTCTCTATGACTGCCATGATTCTGAATATTGTCAATTTGTGATAACAAGAGGCTATGCTGGATTCCAGTATGTAGATAGGCTGCCCCCTGCATTTTTGAGTTTGTGAATGTTCGTTCTGGAGAAGTTAGAGGTCGAGTAGATGATGAATTTGAGGCTTTGTACAATTTTTTCTTCAGTCGCCTTGAGTTTGAGGGCTTAGCCCATTCTTATAAATACAGGCGTTATATAGCCGTTTTTCCGAAAATTTAGGATTAGAATATAACTGTTTTGGTCTTTGTATATATGAAATTGGGTTTCCAGTTAAGGTAGTTAGTAAAAATTCCATTGATGTATGAAATTAGAAAAGAAAAAACTCTAGGTAATTTTGATTCTATTAATAGTATACTTTTGTGTTTTTCCCTAATTTTTATGAACAGTAAAATGGAATTGATTTTTAATTATTTTAAAAAATCACTAATTATTAATTATCAAGAATTTGATGATTGAATCTGAATTATGTTAAAAAATATCACTTAAAACTATTTTTCCAAAAGAAATAAAAAAAAGGATGTGTTGAAAATTGCAAAACCCTAAACGAGGCAGAAACTAAGAAACCTTATGTTGAAAATCGGAGAAAGGAAGGCAATGTGTGTTGAGGAAGGTTTATGCTTGAGCATCACTACTTTTTGGTATTTCATGAATTGGGTATTATATATTGGCCTATGTGAATGTTAAAACTAGCTGATAACTGAGCTTTCTTTGAATTTGATCATCCTACTCACTTGAATGTTTAGCTTTTTCTGTTATATATGCTTCTTAATTTTGAAGGACTATTATAATTAAAATCAAACAGGCTATATATGTATTCAGTGATTGGTAAATGCTTAATCATAAAGCCAATTACCTTAAAAAATTGAAATTCCGTAACCCTATAAAAAAAATTTAAATATTCAACTTTTTCAAAGAATGTAAAAAGGGAATATAATTGATTTATGCAAAGGTAAAGTAAGAAATATGGAACTTCTTCTTAAAGGGTAAAATTGTCAATTTTCCATCTTTCCCACTTGCCACGAACTAGTTATTATAATTATGATGATGTATTAAGGGGCGAATTTGATGGGTTCCAAGTTTTCTAACAAGTAATAGGACTATCTATATAAGTGCAACACTGCACTTATATAGATAGGAAAAAGATGTTAGACGGATGGTAAGGGAAGAGGTGGGAGGGGGGAGGGAACAATTGCAAAATTGTTTAAGTTTTAAATGACTAAGACAAGGATGTCTATTTAATCCCTACAAAAATTAGTCTTAACAATGGGCATTGTTCTAAAAAAAAAAAAGAACATAAAAATTGTCACAATTCCCAAGGGGGCACCTCGCGTTATATACAGTATTACTTTGATTTATGGATTTCAATTTTCTCATTGGAAAAAAAGGTGGTAGGCATGTTAATTAGTAGTACCTAGGGGTGCAACTTGGTCCAATTTGATTCGGTTGACCAAACCAAGGTTATGACTACCAACCCAAAACCGAACCAAACCCAAATTGAGAATTGATTATCCTAACCTGAACACCAAACCGGAAAAAAGGTAAAACCCTAAACCCAAATTGATTATCCTAACCTAAATTGATTATCCTAACTTGTACAATGGTTTGAAATTTTGCAGAAGGAAATTCAACATATTTCTACAAGTGTCCGAACAAATGGATAGAAGTTGGATTCAGCTGTCTAGGTATTCATTATGTTATTATTTAAAGGTTTTAAATTCAATCCCAAAGCATCATATATAAATTAAATAAATAATGATGTAATGTTGGTGAAATAGGATTAGTCAAGAATATCGAACTGGAGTTCGGGATTTCATCAAGTTCGCTTATGATCGTAGAGCAACCATTAATGGGATGATCAAGTGTCCCTGTCCGAAATGCAATAATGTATTGCTTCAAAGTGAGGGGGCTGTATATGATCATCTGATATGCAACGGGTTTGATAAATATTACACAAACTGGTATCATCATGGAGAGGAATTCCATATAGCAAGTTCATCTCGGGATGATACTGGAGACGGTGGTCATGATGCACATTTTGAAGGTAGTGATGAAATGAAGACTATGTTAAAAGATATTCTTGGGGTCCATGGCGAAGGTGGTGAAAGAATGTCTGCAAGTTCACCGCAGTGTCCATCAACAGACACTGCAAACCAGGATTATAGTAAATATGAAAAACTTTTATCGGATGCTGATAAAGAGGTAATCCCTGGTTGTAAAAGACACACGAAATTTTCATTCGTCCTCAAAATTTATGAAATAAAGTGTCGAGGTGGGTGGAGCAATAATTCATTCAGTGAATTGCTTGATGCTTTGAGAGAGGTATTTCCTGAGGGGTAAACGTTGCCAGAGAATTTTTCTCAGACGAAGAAAATGATATTAGATTTAGGTTTAACTTACAACAAAATAGATGCATGCCCGAACGATTTTATGTTGTTTTGGAAAGATTCATCTGAGAAACAATCTTGTGATATCTGCGGTACATCTAGATGGAAATCCGAGTGTAAGCACCTCATTTTGCGCTGCCACAAAAAACCAAAAATACAAACCCTGGACAGAAAGTCAAACCCTAAGGGGTGAAAAGTTGACTTTTTGATCAAGTGAAAATTGGCCACCTCGCTTTATGTCATTGGATAGAGAATCTCGACACAGTTCCAACGCAACTGGGTTTGCAGGAATCAGGGTCCGGATGAAGGTTCTGCGGGCGGTCAAACCTGAGCAGAGCCAAAAGTTGACTTTCTGCTAAAATCCGATCCAAAGGCCTACCCCTAGGTCATTGGATAGAGAATCTTGACACGGTTCCAACGCAACTGGGTTTGCAGGAATCAGGGTCCGGATGAAGGTTCTGCGGGCGGTCAAACCTGAGCAGAGCCAAAAGTTGACTTTCTGCTAAAATCCAATCCAAAGGCCTACCCCTAGGTCATTGGATAGAGAATCTCGACACGGTTCCAACGCAACTGAGTTTGCAGGAATCGGGGTCCGGATGAAGGTTCTGCGGGCAGTCAAACTTGAGCAGAGCCAAAAGTTGACTTTTTGCTAAAATCCGATCCAAAGGCCTACCCCTAGGTCATTGGATAGAGAATCTCGACACGGTTCCAACGCAACTGAGTTTGCAGGAATCGGGGTCCGGATGAAGGTTCTGCGGGCGGTCAAACCTGAGCAGAGCCAAAAGTTGACTTTCTGCTAAAATCCGATCCAAAGGCCTACCCCTAGGTCATTGGATAGAGAATCTCGACATTACCAGGTATCACTCCTCGACATTCTCTCTTTCACACATATATAAAAGCAGAGACAGGTTCCATGTTTAGAAATCTTTTTCCTCAGTAGATTGCATGCTTTTGTTTTTGTATCGGGTAAGGTGAGGGTCTCTAAAGGTAAGAGAGACCCCACGCCTAGTTCCCTCTTGTTATCATGACTACCCAGGTTTGGTGCCTGATGATCCTCGATCATCAAATAAAGGGAATATGTTCCCTCACTAGAAGCCTATCTAATGTATCCCGGATAAACCCCCCTCCTCGTTCCCTTCTCTGAATCCTCCTGAGGTGAAGCACGGATTTTTAGGTTCCGAGGTTGTGTGGATTCGTATGGATGCATGCTAAGTAAGGATCCCACTGCCATGTTCATATAGGGTTTGCTGTTATTTCTTGAAAAGCATGAAGCATGTTTAGATTAATTTGAATGCCAGTTTAAGTGTCTTCTGGGGGTGGCCGAAGCCCTGGGAGGGCTTACAGAGCCTAAAAAACCAGTTACAGACCTTGAAAATCAGCTCAGAAATGGAGTTTGAAAGAAAACCGAGAGCATCGAGTATCCGCGAAGCTCGCGCGAATCTCGCACGAAGCTCGCGCGTACCTTCGCGCGAGGCTCGCGCTCATCTCGCGCGAACCTCGCGCCCACCTTTTTTTTGTGTTTTTTCGCTGTTTTCGGTCCGCCCATTTCGCGCCGACCTCGCGCCTACTACCTGAGGTCGGCGCCTACCCCTAAAACATGCCGAATTGATATATTTTTTAAAAATTCCAAAAATGCCCTTTATTGTACCCAGCACAATGAGCCAATTTTTTTTCTCTGACAGAGTGTCTATCTTGTGTTTTTTTTTTGTGTATGATTATTGCTAGATGTGAATGATATTTCCGAACCGAACCGGATAAACCAATAGGGTTTCTAGGTCACCCGGAAACCCGACATGGGACTTGGACTCCCGGTCCAACTTGACTTCCAGTGGGCCTTCCAATGGGGCCCACCAAGCCCAATAAATACCAAAGCATGCCATTAAAATAACTTAAGTAAAATGAACAATTTGAACCGGGCGGGCCAAACCCAATGCGGCCCACCCGAGCCTCGTTATGCGAAATTGATGTATGAATTGCGTGGTTTGGCCGAGACCAAGGGCAAGGGCCTACCGGGCCCGCCAAAGCCCACCAACCGAACCAAGGAAGGGTACAAACCCTAACTTCCGGTAACTTGGGCTTACAAGCCCAGATTTGGACTGCGGGCCCCAAGCCCAGTGTCCAAATCACTTTGGCAAAATTAAAAAGATAAATCCAATAAAAATACTTGGACATCATGTGGGCCCACCTTAGGGGCCCACAAACCGGTCCAGCCCACTTGTGCATGAAAAACACTTAATCTTCAAATCTGAACTTAAAGTAAAATCAATTGAACTAACCAAAGCCCAAAGGACCTCTCAGGCTAGACTGAGGTCCACAAGGGTACACGGGCTTGACTAAGCCCACCAAGGATACCGTGGGCCTTCCAACGGGGCCCACCCAACCAGACTCAGATCACCTAAGTAATCAAGATAAAAGCAACTAAAGGGACCCACACCACTCAGGTGGTCCCCCCAGATTTAACCAATTTGCATATCGGATTAGGAATCAGGTGAGACCAATGTAAGCTGACTCAAACCAGGGAACCCACGGGACCCGTCATCTGACGGGGTGGACCGGGGTATCTACGGACTTCCCCGAACTACAACCGAGAACAGACTTAGAATCTCAAGCCGCAGACCAAAAAGCCCTAATAGGCAAGATTAGGCACCCAGGTGTTCGTCTGCACCCCATCAGGCGGTGGCGACTCCGAATTCCCACGTGCCGCGTTTCCCACGCGCGCACACCGAGGATGCGTACTCGGATAAGAAGGGTAAGAAGAAGCCAGCAAAAATTCTCAGGCACTTTCCGTTAAAACCACGTCTCCAGAGGTTGTATATGTCGTCCAAAATTGCTAATGATATGAGATGGCATGCAGAGGGCCGCACTGTCGATGGAATGATGAGGCATCCAGCAGATTCTTTTGCTTGGGAATCTCTTGATGTGATGTACCCTACGTTCAGTTCGGATCCTCGTAATATTCGGCTTGGCTTAGCAACTGATGGGTTTAACCCATTCCGGACGATGAGTATATCGCATAGCACTTGGCCTGTTATTTTGATCCCGTACAACTTGCCACCGTGGTTATGCATGAAGCAACCTAATATGATTCTCTCTTTATTGATACCAGGGCCTCTTGGTCCAGGAAACGACCTTGACATTTACTTGAGACTTTTAGTAGATGAGTTGAAAGACTTGTGGACTTCTGGGGTTGAGACCTATGATGCATTGAGGAAGGAGAAATTTACTTTACGTGCGGCATTGTTGTGGACGATCAGTGATTTTCCTGGGTATGCTATGCTTTCCGGATGGAGCACAAAAGGACGATATGCATGTCCTTCTGTAGACACCCCAAATTGCACTACCAAATGAGAAAATAATAAAAACATGTAATTAGAGCCTAAAACAGGTCAAAAGAGCCTAAAAATAGAAAGAACAGGCTTTGCCCGTATTGGATTCACGGGCCTATCTCGCCCGCAAAATATCTACGGGCAGGCGCGCCCGTAGTATCTATACGGTCACCATTGGACCGTAAATCATTTACGGGCATTAAAGACACGTGCAAGTTTTGTCATCCTCTCGATTTTCGAGCTTTATTTGAAGTCCAATATATCTTTAAACGAGCGAATTAAGTATTTTATTCGCTGAAGCCACTATGGATGGGCATTATCTCTATATTTCACTCTATCCTGAGAATCAGGATATATCCTTCTGGACCAACCATGCCCCTGGGTGTGTCTATAAATAGAGGCTCATTCCTCTAGCTAAGGGCCACGAAATTTTGAAGAATCAAAAGCTCCAAGAGAAGGAAAGGAATCCCTGCTGCTCTGCCTGCTCAATCCAGGTAAGTCCCCTATCCTTTTTTATTTTCTGTCTTCAATTCTAGAAGTAATAGGATCATCTCTATTGCTGTAGAATAAGGCCATATCTGTTTTTGTATCCCTAAACTTGTCTCCAAGTACCTCAAGGGTCTCTCTAGCCGTAAAACGTGAAGAGAGAACTAGGGGAAAGGGGAACAGGTGGATCCGTAGGGTAGACCCCCATGTGCTCTAATTTGTGAGATATGGCTGTTTTTAATATCCTGATCATGTTTTAATTGTTTTTATGATATATCTGAATGAATCCATGAATCTATGATGTTTATAGCATGAGATCCCCACTTTTTGATAAAATTTGGATTTTTGCCACTTTTGCACCTACAGCACTGTTTTTTGTGATTTTTGTGATTTTAGGCTAGGATCTTGGATCTATCATGATCAATATGATAGATCTGAATCTAGAAGCCTGAAAATAAATTCTAGGGTTTCATGAGATGATTTTTGAATCGTTTTTCATTATTGAGAGAAGACCCTACGGTCTAAATTCTCCCCTTTTGGTGTTTTTCATCAACGTGGGAATTTTTGGTTTTGATTTTCAGATTTAATGTGAAATTTGGGCTTTACCTATATCCTGGACTGTTCAAGATAAATTTTGAAATATTTTACAAAAATCATATTTTTTCTAGATTTCTAGAATTTGACTTGAAGCCAGATTTTTGGATTTTTCACTTTAAATTGATTTTATTTGATTTTATCTCAATTTTGTTTTGATCATGAAACCCTAGGAATGGTATGATCATGTTTGATAGTTCTGGATCAATCAGACTATTCATATGAAAAAACCATATATTTTTGCTTTTTTGTGATTTTGTGTGATTTTTATAGCAAGCCTTTTTTATTTGTAAAACATGAACAATACCTGGCAACCACCTTGTGTGGATGAATAGGGGTGCCTAACACCTTCCCCTGTTCATAACTTAATCCCCTTACCCATCTCTGGTTGTTTTTTTTAGGAGGATATTTTGCCCTAAAAATTGCCTTTTGTGCTTATTTGATATTTTGGTGTCCATTCACACCTAAATTGAATGGTGGCGACTCTTTGTTTATTTAATCCCATGTGATGATAGAGGAAGTCAATTGAAAAATTGATTTTTTCCCATGTCTCACACCTTCTTGTCACAAGGATACATGCAGCTATTATTTACGTAACGGAAGAAAGCACTGTTATATGGGTCATCGTCGGTTTCTGCCTCCTAATCACAGATTTCGAAAGCAAAAACAATCTTTCGACGGTACTATTGAGACAAGGGAAGCTCCTAGTTCATTAGCAGGCTTCCAGATATTGGATCAACTAAGGGATAGTTGAAATATATTTGGAAAGCGTAAGCGTGGAAGAAACAATGCAGAAAGTGGCATGCCATATAATTGGAAGAAAAAAAGTATCTTTTTTGAATTGTCGTATTGGGCAGATAACCCCTTAAAGCACAATTTGGATGTAATGCATATTGAGAAAAATGTTTGTGATAATATAATTGGTACATTGTTGAATATCGAGGGGAAATCTAAGGATAATCTCAAAGCACGTTTGGATTTGATAGATTTTGGTGTTAGACATGAACTTCATCCAGTTATATTGCCTGATAGAAAGAAAGCATGTTTGCCAGCCGCATGTTATTCGATGGATAAGCGTGAAAAAGATATTTTCTGCAAAGTATTGAAAAGTTTGAAAGTCCCTGATGGATATGCCTCCAACATTTCAAGGCGTGTAAGTATTAAAGAGTCTAAGATTTTCGGCCTTAAAAGCCATGATTGTCATGTGCTAATGCAACAACTCTTGTCTCTTGCTATTCGAAAGGCATTGCCGAAGAATGTAGCAGCTGTTCTAATAGAGTTGAGCAACTTCTTCCGAGAGTTGTGCTCTAAAGTTTGCGATGCTGATGACTTTAGGCGACTTCAGGAACGTATAGCGCACGTGCTGTGCGAGATGGAACGGATTTTTCCTCCAGCGTTCTTTGATATTATGGTGCACTTGCCAGTTCATTTAGCGGATGAGGTGATGCTAGGTGGACCTGTTCATTACCGCTGGATGTATCCAATTGAGAGGTTTGTTATACACAATTTCAAGTTACACCAGATTGTACCATTAATTGATTGTTATCCGTTAAATTTGAAAATGGAACTCTTCTAAATTATAGGTACTTATCTACTTTGAAGTCGTATGTACGAAACAAAGCTCACCCGGAAGGATCAATTGTAGAAGGATACATTGCAGAAGAGTGTCTGATATTTTGTTCTCGATACCTCTCAAATGTGGCATCTAAAACAAACCAACCAGTGAGAAATGTTGATGATAGTGCGATTGGCGGTGTCCAGTCCTTTAAACTATCAAATATTGAATGGGCACAAATAAATCGTTATGTGCTTTTCAATGATGACAGGGTTGCATCATATCAACAGTAAGATATTGATGCTTATGTCTTCCATTGCATAACCCAGTGCGATGCTTCGATTGGATGGATTGATTGTCTTATTTTTATTAACTTGCAGGACTCATCTTGCTCTTCTTAGGATGTCTAAGCCTAAAGCAAGTCTTCATGAACTACAAAAGAAGCAAAATGAAGAATTCCCACAGTGGTTTAGGGATCATGTGAGTAAAAATTTCCACGTCCGGTTGGTGTTTATATAGTTGTTATTATTAATTTTTTTCCCTTCAAATGTTTTAACATCTTCGGTCCCTGTGAATAGGTTGCAACATTGAAAAATTCAAAAACTAGTGTACCCGAGGAAGTTGTGTTGCTCTCGCAGGGCCCATACTCTTATGCAAAAAGGCTTAAGGGTTATATAAGTAATGGATTTCGGTTTTGCATATATGAGAAAGATAGATTAGCAAAAAGTCAAAACAGTGGTGTTGTTGTGAACGCAAGCACTACTAGTTATGCAAGTGCTAAGGACAAACGGCCAATAACAAGCAACATCTCTTACTACGGACGTCTAACTGATATAATCGAGTTGGTGTATTCGGAGTGCCTCACATACACATTATTTAAGTGTGATTGGGTAGATGTTACGGCACAAGGAAGGGGAATTAAGACTGATGAGCTGGGGTTCACACTTGTGAATTTCAAGCGCTTATTGAATACGGGGCAGCAAGTGTCGGACGACCCATTCGTGTTTGCAACCCAAGCTGAGCAAGTTTTTTATGTACCTGATCCAGTCGATGAAGAATGGAACGTTGTTGTAAAGACCAAGCCTAGGGACTTGTTTGATGTTAGAGAAGTCGTCAATGATCAATATATGGAATGTGAATCATATAGTCCACAAGATCTAGCGGGTCGTGGAGATGATTTAGATGGTGTGAGCTGGGCGAGAGCAGATGTACCTGCAATAGCAGTTGATGCTCCTCAAATGTTGGAGAAACAAATTCCTCCCACTCACGATGCTTCAAACGAAGACGATTCAGATAATGTTGAAGATGATTATTGATATATGGATTGTATAAAGGTCAACTAACAATTATAGTAAACTACTTTGATCTATTATAGTAAACTACCTCTTTGATCAATTATAGTAAACTACTTTGATCTACTTATTAACATGAGATTGCACTTGATCCTTCTTCTATCTTGATTTATAACTTATAAGCCTAGCGTGTGAAATTTTGGAAGTGTCGACTTCAAATTCAGATATGTATTTTAAAGTCTGTAGTCCTAATAAACTGCTTCTTCTATCTTGTGATTATACAGGTGTGATGGATGGATCGACCGATGCGGCTGAGGCCTCCTCATCTTCTACGAGGAGGACTAGAGGTCCCACCAGGTGTGTA
Source organism: Buxus sempervirens (assembly GCA_947561395.2). Lineage (NCBI taxonomy): Eukaryota > Viridiplantae > Streptophyta > Magnoliopsida > Buxales > Buxaceae > Buxus > Buxus sempervirens. The sequence continues at coordinate 38,750,504 of OX387187.1, forward strand.
GATGTACATCGTCTACTACCTGGTCAAAAATTCCATGTTGAGGTTGATGATATGGGACAGCCGGTTGGAGAGCATGTCTCCAAATTATCGAATTATTTGGGGATATTAGCCCGAGATGGTTCATTAATACCATTGATCCACAAGACATGGAGAGAGGTATCTGATGATGCCAAAATGAGTGCATGGCATCGTGTACAGGTAAAGCATTCGCAACCTATTGTAAATGTTTTGAATTTGTTCACTACTTGTTTCAACTGTTTGATGTTTGTTGTTTATAATCATTGTTATGTCATGCATTTTTATGCAGAGTAAATTTGACGTTGATGATAGCTTGAAGAACTTCGTTTTTCATTCTATAAATAAAAAATGGAAAGACTACAAATCAGAGTTGAAGCGGAAGTATTATGATCCGTATGCAACAAATGAGGAAAGATTTAGAAATAGTCCTCCATCGGTGGTTGAAGCACAATGGAGTGTACTTGTGTACCACTGGGGTGAACAAGAAGCTCAGGTAAATATTTTTCTTCTAAATGCTATTGTAGGTTTATACCAAAAAAAAAAAAATTTGCTATTGTTGGTTTTTAGCATATAGTAGATTTGTAAAGCCTTAATTAATTAATTTTTTTTATGTATCAGGCCTTGTCAGATCGAAATTGTAACAATCGTGCTCAGCAGATGCTAGCACATACAGCTGGCACTCGAAGTTTTGCTCGAGTTCGAAAGGAGAAGGTATACACACTTGTTAAGGACTTCAAGCTAACTACGGATGACTTATACCTTTGCATCATTTTCATGCAGGAATTGTCGGGGGGAGCAAAGACCTTCATCCATACGCATCTACGGAAGGACGGTTCCCCGGTTAGCGAGGATGCTGGAAATAAGATAGTAAGTTGAATTAAAATTATCAGTTAATTAGATGCAATTATTTCATGAACATCATATTTTTAAAGTTATTCACATATTTTTTGTAGGAGCAAATGAGAAATCTTATGGCTGCTGGCACACCAGATGGTACCTCTTGTGATGACATCTACACACAAGTCATGGGACCTGACGCCCATGGTCGGGTAAGATGTTGTGGGATGGGCGTTACTCCCACTAAAATGTGGGGCTCCTCCTCAAGCCGTCAAGGCATTGATGCGCAAGAACTAAATAAACTGAAGGAACAATTGGAAGAGGAGAGGCGACTACGAGAGGAGAGGCGACTACGAGCGGAACAAGTTGAGCGGTCTAACAGAGATATGGAGCGGGCTAATAGACAGATAGCAGAGCTTCAACGTTTATTTTATTCATTTGCGGGACAGGTAGTATGCATACAATAATTAAAATAGTTTTCACTTTTTTACATTATCTTAATATGTACATTTAATGAAAAGTAATTACTTATATTATAGGCTGGACAATCATCAAGTGGGGATGATACTCCACACCAAATGCCAGACAGCCCTCCTGATCATTGCTAGAACATTTCCTAGAACGTCAGTATTTTTTCAGTTTAGTTTATTCTAAATTTGATCTATTTTCAAGTTTTTTTCATGTGACATCTCCTGTGTGGGGATTTGATTATTTGAAGGCCATTTTTTTTCATGTGACATCTCCTGTGTGGGGATTTGATTGTCAGATTAATTACAGTCCTTTCAATATTCTAGAACTGTCATTGGAATTTTGAAGTATATGCATGAGAAATTTATTAGAATACTCATATCTTATTATGTTCTGTATGTGTGAGACATGGAAAAATCACCGGAATGATCATCCCTCCGTCAACACACGGGCTCAACGCAAAAATGGGAGAGTCGCCACCATTCATGATTTTGGGGTGAGAATGGACACCAAAGAGTTCAAAAATAATCAAAAAAGAGACAAAAGAAACATTCTAGGATAAAAATAACCCTACTTGAAAATCAAATCCAGAGATGGGTAAGGGGATTAGATTATGAATGGGGGAAGGTGTAAGGCACCCCCATTCATCCACACGAAGTGGTAGCCAAGTGTATGTTCATGCAAAAATAAGAAAGCTTGCTAAAATCATAGAAAACCTTGAAAAAGGACCAATGTATGATATTTCCACATGAAGATCTAAATGGATTCTAGATCCTCTCTTATGTCAATATCATTTCTGGAATATCTCAAAAAGATGTAAATCAAAGCACAAGTTATTCAAAAACCAAGTTGAATCAAATCCGGAAAATTCGGTGAAAAGTAATGCCATTTGTCTTGAAATCATTCAAATACAATTTTAAATTGAACCAAACCAAATCCATTTGAAAGATTATGGTAAATAATAGTCTCATGCAAAATTTCACTTCATTCCGATAAAAATCCTAGGAGTTATGCTCCTTTAAGGTTGCTGTTGGGGATAATCAAAAAGTGATAAGTGGGCAACTTTGGGAAATTGCATAGAAAAATCCACTCCATAAAAATCCACGACAATTGGTGTGATTGAAGTCTGTATGGCCATCTTTCAAAAGAAACTAGCCGCATACAAAAATCCCTTCGGATGTGCCTTGGGTGGTCTCCCGAACAGGACCCGAAGGTCACAGATTTACCCAGAAAAATGCCATTGAGCAGTTCTGAGTAAATCGGCTACCAATAATTCAAATGGAGTCAAAAAATTATGAAACCAACTGGATTTAAAAATAGACTCATAAAGGAGTGCCCAGAAACAAAAATCACTCGAATCGGACTTAAAACGAACACATGGCGCTCCGTCGAAGTGACAAGTTCTGTATTTGAACCTGAACTGTCCAATCAACTTCGACAGAGAGGTGTCAAAATTCCGCTGGATAGAAATTAATGAAATTTGGTGGACATAAACTAGACAGCCTCACCTTTCCCATGGTTCTGGAATCACTCCAAAATTCATCCGGACGATGAAGTTATGAGCGTTTGAAGTAAGGGTACAGGTGCTGTCAAGCTAAGCCATTTTTGAGCAAAACCAATGCAATAATGTGACAAAGTGTGTGCAATTCGTGCAAGATAAGCACAAAACCTTTAAAAATCATCCAAAGACATTCCAGAATTGATTGAGGCCATTTATTGGAGATTTATCACAATGAATGTAATAAATCCCCAAATGTGAGCCTATCCCGCCAAAATAGTGCAAGTGTGAAAAACCAAACAAGATCAATAGCATGCATACATATTCATCAAAATAAGGTTCTAAAACAGCCTAGGGTTCCGTTCCATTATCGTTTCCCTCTGTTCTCTCTCCCCGTTAAACACGGTTCTTCAAGATAATCAAGGGTACTATGAATATGAAACGGTTTACAATCAATCAAAAGGCTTTATGCTACATAGGTTCTAATGCTAGGTGTGCGCACCCGATTTCGGTCGCACGACGAGGCGCACGCAAAACGATGCGTGCCTCGGGATTTGTTTGGAGTCGCCACTGCCTGATGGGGTGCAGGCAGACACCTGGGTGCCTAAGTTTGTCTATTGAGGCTTGGTCTACGGCTTGAGATTCTAAGTACGTTCTCGGTTGCGGTCTGGGGAAGTCCGTAGACACCCCAGTCCACCCCGTCAAGTGACGGGTCCCATAAGATTCCTTGGTTTGAGTCAACTTTGGTCTCTCACTCACCCGATTCCTATTCCAGCATGCAATTTTGATTAAGTCTGGCGGGACCGCCAAAGTGGTGTGGGTCCCTTTACTTGATTTTATCTGTTTAATTAAGATGATCTGGGCCTGGTGGGGTAGGCCCCGTTGGAAGGCCCACGGTATCCCTTGGTGGGCCAAGTGTGGCCCTTTGGACTTTGGTTCAATTTGAATTGATTTTATTTTGGAGTTCAAGTTGGATTAGTTAAGTGGATTTCATGCCAAAAGTGGGCCGGGATTGCTTTGTGGGCCCTTGAGTGGGCCCCACAGTTGTTTGCCAAGTGATTTAATTTATCTTTGATTTATCTTCACCAAAATGGGCCAGGCATGGGGCTTGGGGCCCTTTACCTGGGCTTGGGCATGAAAGCCTAAGACTTCCTGAGTTAGGGTTTTGAAACCTTAAGTTGGTTGGGTTCATGGGCTTAGTGGGCCCGATAGGCCCTGCTCGTGGTCTCGGCCAAACCACATCCTACTTTAAGCATGCATGGCCCAACTAGGGCTTGGGTGGACCTCAAGTGGTCTGGCCCACTCAAATATTTTATTTATCTTAGTTAAGCAAAAATAAATTGGTCGGGCTTGGTGGGCCCCGTTGGAAGGCCCACCGGAAATCAATTTGGACTGGGTCGGTCCATGGCCCATCTTGGGTTTCCGGGTGACCCGGAAACCCTACTGGTTCGCCCGGAATTGATCAAACGAACCAAAAAATCACACAAGATCAGCAAAAATGACAAAAAAATGAATTCTGGCAGTGTAGCCGGCCTGAGATGCCGGTTACACACAGGTCTCTGTGTATCCGACATCTTTTGCCGGCTACAAGTGGGCCTCTGTTGATCTGGCCTGAGTTGCCGGATCAACCTACAAAAGCCAATTTTCGGATTTTTTCCTTGGGATTGAATTCTTAGGCCTCTTGGGGTGTTCTAGGGATTGTGTGGGCTCCTGTGTGAGCCCACAGTGGTTCGGAGAAGAGCCACCTTGCTTCTTCTTTGGTTCCTTTTTATTGAAAACCAATCATTAACATACACGGAAGAAAATCAAGCAACATAGGGCTTCAATAAGCATGCTTTAAGTCAAAACCAAACTTGATAATGAGACACCAATTAAGAGCTGAAAAACAGGTTTTATATGCATGCAAACTACACTAAACAATAACATATATAAATCACCTAGATATGCTTCTAAGGTGTGAAAGTATAAACATACTAGTGTGATATGTTCAAAACCAAAAGAGAATGATTTCTTATGGTCGAAAACAGCAGCTTAGACTAAAAGAAAACATGATGAAACATAAGGAAAACGGTAAAAAAACTATTCGCATAATCCCAAGATGATGGCATGCATGTTTTAAAGGGTAGATGATCTCATGCACACCAAAAATAATGATGAAACCCTATACAAACAAGAGAAGAAAAGAGAACTCAACATGCATCCTATGCAACCCGTAACATGATCACATCCATGTAACATATTCATTTAGCCTAAAAAAAATGTCTAAGGAAAGGATAAAGAAGGGGGATTACATAGAGGGATACATTGGATTAGAACAAGGGGAGACATGCTCCCTTGTAAATAAATAATAACAATATTGAAATCAAACAAACAATGATTTTTAAGACATTCAAGATCATGCACACATCTTTGATTCGGATACAAATACCACCCATAACAAAAATTATATCACATGATTAAAATCCTAATTCTTCAAATGGATCAATATTCACATATGTTAAACAACATGGCCCAAGAAAGCTCACCTTGGGTTTTGACCCCTTGTAGAGGATGTGTTGTAAAACCCCAGTTTTGAGAAAAATAATAATAATAAAAATAATAGAATAAAATAAATTAACAGTCAAAAAAAATAAATAAATAAATAAATATATATATAATAAAAAAGAAAAGAATTTATTGCTAGGAAATTTGTGGTTCATTAGTGTTAAAGAAATTTAAGTGGGACTATAAATAGGTTACATTCAGACCCGGAAATAATTAAAAATTGGATAAATAGTTAAGATCCGGGGAAAACCCTACACTAATAAAGGGTAGAACCGGGATTCGAGGAATAAAAGGGAAATCAGGTCAAAATCCTTACGATGTCTATAAATAGGAGGCTCCTATAAGTTTTCGGGGATTTCAGAAAAATTGCTGCTCTGGAGAAAGTTAGGGCGGCAGTCCGGCGGGTTAGGTCTCGCAGTCAAATCCCTAGGATGGCCGGAATGTTTGAAGAAGGTCTTCAATACTAAGGTGAGTAGCACTGATTTACAACTGGGGTTTTGTGTTTTATGTTTTCTCGAGATTATTCTGATGCATGGTTGTAGTTTAAATGATCTCTTGAGTTTTCTTTTAGTTTTCTGGAATGGCATGAAACAGAGTCGGAGAGCGAAATTTATCTTGAAATTAAATGTATTTAGATTAAATCCAAAAGTGGTTGGGAAGTCTTCTGGGAGTACTAGGAGGGTATTGGAGCAATAACAGACCGAAACAAACCAGCCAGAGATGTAGATCTCGAATTTACAGAGAACTGGAAATCGCAGGGGGTATCCGCGAACCTGGCACCCACTGCCGCTCACCTCTTAGGTAGACGCCCCGTTAAAAATTGAGTTACCGCTGAGCTTGCGCGAACCTGGCGCTCAGCTCGCGTGCACCTGAAAACAGACCGCTCGGCTCGCGCGAACCTGGCGCTCAGCTCGCGCCTATCTCCCGCTCACCTAGCGTCGAGTGAGCGGAAGCAACCTTTTACCCTAATTTTCTTACCGCCGACCGACGTCCACCTGGCGCCCACCTCAGGAAGTGAGCGCCTACCCTATTTTACTTACTGAAATGGAAATCTGAATTAGCCAAGAGTAATTGGGTGTCTTAGGGGTTAAACCACTTCACTATTCACTTGTTTGGGAACTTTGGGATCTACTTTGCCTATGAAATTATTAGAGGAAAATTTAGTTAACTTCTTAAAAGCTTCCAAGTTGAATTTAGGTTATTTATGAGTGTTGTGCCGGATGCCAAACCACTAAGAGTTACCAGTTACATTCACTCTGTTTTATATACTGTTTTGATTGAGGAGTTATTCTATTCTGGTTTCACGTGTTTGGAAACTGTAAATGTGTTGTGAGGATTTCCTTGGTATGAATGAATTGAGTTTTGTTTCCGAATGGCATGTGTTACGAAAATGAGAAAATGCTGAAAGTACTTGAGATACTGCTTGGTCCAGAGGGACAGGTGATGAACTGTGATGGGTTTTACATGATGTGAAATGAATGGTTTTTCTTTGATATTGGTATTGAGATTATACGATGTTTTACTGTTTTGGTCTAGCTTGTCCTGGATCAAGATGTTTAAGCTTAGTAATGTGATGCTTTTATTTTATTGGTGTAATGGCATGGCCATGGAGTGTTGCCACGACTGGTGTAGAGCAGCCAGAAACCCTGAGTAGGCCTGGTTGTCAATGCCGAAACCCTGAGTAGGCCTGCATTGGATGACGAAACCCTGAGTAGGCCGTCATTTCAGAGTATCCGAAACCCTGAGTAGGCCGGAACTGTGTACATGGAGGTGTGGAGGTCGCTCTGGCATGTTGATTACCCAATCAAATATTTGTATGACATCGACCGTGTGGTTTTGTTGTTTATTTATCAGTTGGATACCATGGGATACGTAGTGGGAATTTGGTTTGTTGAAGCATGGATTATAATGATAATGTTTTCTGGAACTGATCTGGTTTTTGTTGACCACGGTATTACCAATGTTAACTGCTTATAGTTTAAATGTTTTCCTATACTCTTGGGTCAACAATACGGTTAAAATGGTACGCAGACTTCACCGGTTATTCCTTGTTTTCTCGTCTGATTATTCGATCATAGAATTTTTAAATTTGAAGATGTGTATTCCTGCATGCATGTGCTACTCGCTGAGATATTCGTATCTCACTCTTTTATTTCTGTTTGTTTTTTTTCAGATACGTATGGAGAGCCGATAATTGCGGGTAGTGAAATGTAGTCATGTGAGTTTTACTTTGGGATTGTTTAGCGCTCTCTATTACTTAGAACTATTTAGTTCATGTTTTCTTTACTCTGGTAGTGCGATCCTGTTAATTATAATAACCTCTGGATACGAGTTACGAGTTTTTCATGTGACTCGGATCCAGGGCGTTACAGATGGTATCAAAGCGGGCTATCAGAGTTGCAAAGAGAAAACATGACATAGGATTTAGAAAAGAATCTAGGATTACTTTGGGGAATTGTGTGCCATTAGGTAGAAATACAAGGAGTAGGAGAAAAAAAAATAATAATAGGTGAGAGTATTTTATTTTACATTTGTTCTATTTGTGGTTATTAATGTGGTATGATTTGTGTATATATATATATATGTATAAATAAATAAATAATAAGAATAACCTACACATTAAGACCACAGGATAAATTAAAGATAGACGGGGAGCCAACAAAAGATCGCTAATATATACAATATAAACACCGACCTACAAGGTTTGAAAAAAAAATGATGATGAAAAAAAAAAGGGATAATAATAACCTAAAATTTTTCAAAAAAACTGCTATATAACGCCTGTACATAAGAGTATGGGCTAAGCCCTCAAACCACGAAAATCACCTAATAAACACAGTATACAAAAAAAAAAAAAAAAAGGGAAATAAAACATAGTGTCAACTAGGAGGATCTGCATCATCCCCTCCTGTATCTGCATCGTCCCCTCCTGTATCTGCATCACCCTTGCTAGTCTTTGCCGCACCAGCATCACCCCCGCTCCCACCAACTCCACTACCGTCACCACCCATAGGCTCGGTATCACCTGAATCCTCATACGTAGCGACCTCAGGACTGGACATGTCATCATCCAGTAAATACTGCAATAGCTGGCGATGTGTGGCCTGCATAGACTGCACCTGCCCCTGCAGAGTCGACATGGTCTCAAACATCTCCACCTGGGTCTGCTGTATCGCTGTCTGAGCTCGCGACACCTGGAGTACGTGGTGTCCCAGTGCCCTCACCTCACCTGTCAGAGTAGCAACCAGAGTAGAGAGACCCTCAAATGTAGAAGGAGGAGGGTCCGAAGTAGGAGCCGGGGGAGCATCAGAAGAATATGGGAGGTCAGTGGAAGAGAGGAAATGAGAGGAAGACGCGAATTCAGAAAACGAGGGAAGGGAAGAAGAAGAGGGAATGTCAGTAGGAGTGGGTAGGACCGAAACGGAGGGAGGATCTGGCAAGGAAGAAGCCGAAGGAACAGAGGGGCGGGGCACGGCAGCAGAAATCGCAGCCCTCCTACCCCGGGAGACACCTGCAGTAGCTTTGCAAATAGGCTGACTGAGAGGTGATATAGTAAAACTAGGGTACATGGTCCCACTGGAGTATGGATATACCGGGTGCTCTACCCTAAGGACCCTAAGACTGGCAGTTACAAACTCAGGAGAAATCTAAAACCGGGTACCTCGGATATAGGCATAGAAGGAGGCTTGATCAGGAGAGATATCATGAATATTGCTATAAAACTCCCGAACTAGCTCCTCACAAGTGGGAGTGAAGCCACTAAACACGGGTAACCAACCACGGACTCTGAAATTATCCTTTATAGAAGAAACAAAATCATCAAACCTAACCTCTCTCTCTAATAGAACTGCACGATGCTGCAGATACCTAGTGTATATATCCCTCTCCTTGTCGGAATGAAATCTAATGTCTCTAGGCTCAACCCTAGACCTCTTCGAGGGATTCCCAGAAGAAGTTCTAGTCATCTAAGATTTGGAACCAGGAATTTTGGAAAAAAAAAAAACCACAACAACAAAAGAACAAACCAATAGAAACCAAAATTAGTCAGCATCAATAGTTCAACAAATGCAATTGAAGGAAAAATTTTCTTTTATATAACCAAGAGGTGGAAATGAAAAAAATTTATAATAAATCAAATTTACAACACCCTCTGAATTCGGCAGCAAGGCTAAGAAAAAAAAAAGAAAAAAAAAGAATGATGATCGACAGAATTAAAGTCTAACACAGCATAGAAATGTCAAAAAATATATATATATCCACTATCACCTCAGCATGGAGAGCAAAGTAGAAAAAAAAAATTTTTTAGGGGAACCCGAGGGTCGCACTCCATTTCTAGGTTAAAAAGAAATTTTTGGGATTCCATGGTTCGGGCGGTCGCATGCGAAGAAACAAAAATATTTCTTCTTTGAGAGCGACCACGACTGACCGATTAGAGTGATCAAAAATATATATATATATATACCAGATAGAGAAATGAAACTTCAAATAGAGCCAATATGCCGCGCCCAAACTCTAGGTTAACCGAAATGGAAAGTTGGGGTTTCCATTGTCTCGGGTAGTCAAAATGCAGAAAAAAAAAGAAGAGAGAAATTTTCGCAAGACCGAAGCCACAAATCCACGATAGGTTAGTGCAATCGAAGTAGAAAAAAAAAAGAGAGATCAAAAAAAATATATCAATGGCGAAACATCACATTCATCTGGCGAACAGAAAGTTTTTCTTTTCTCTAAATCGCGATGCCCTAATCTCATGAAAGGAATTTTTTTTTCAGAGGGGGTAAGTGCCTACCTTGTCGTGGCGAATCGGTGGAGATGGTGAGCTCGCGTCGGGTAAAATCCAGTCTCCGCCGAGTGAATAGAGCTCGGCGAATGGAAAAATGGCCGAGCGGGGGTGTATCGAAGGGAAGAAGAAAGAAAGGGTAAAAGGGTTTTGGGCGAGGGTCGAATTTTTGTTGGGGTTCGGGTTCGCATAAAAAGGAGAGGGGGGAAATGGCCGGCTGGGTTGGTTGGGCTGGTCGAGTCAGGTTGAAGGGTCGGGTTTTAAAAAACCCAAGATCTTGGCAGGAGAAAATTTTGCTTATTGGTGTGTTTGTAAGCGCCGGTTTGGATCCTCCGAAGAAGTAATGAAATTTTTTTTTGATTTGGGTGCACAGGTTATTTGCCGGGTCTCACCCACCTCTAGGTGAAGTTTTAAAATTTTATCATCTTAACAGTAGTAAGGGAACCTATAGGGAAGACATCGGATATGTTGAAATTTTTTTTTTCTTTTCTTCTTTCTTCTTTCGTGATAAAGTTAAAATAAAAATAAAATATACTAATAATAAATATGTATATATATAGTAAGGGTAAAAAATATACACTTATATGTTGAAGAAACGAGGATGAGTGAGTCACTGAAAATTAGTGGTTGCTAAATGATATCTAATGTTTATTTACTGCTGAATGTTATCTGATGATTGTTGAGCCAGTTGAGTGGGTTGCGTATCAAGGTGTGGTGAAGCAGGGTACCATGCGGAACCACACTGAGTGCGAAACCTAGGCAATTGGGATATGTATTAGTACAAATAGGAAAGTGTGTAAATGCATAATGCAGATATTGTTATGAATATATTCAAGTTAACAACTATTAGGAATTGCAAACTCCTGCTCAAAATTTTCATATAGGCGGACGCGTTTATATGGAAGGATTGAGAATAGAAGGTTTGCGGATTTCTTCTACAGTATTTTAAGTTAAGAAATTTCCGGCTTTGATAATCAAATCATGAAATTAAATCTGACTGCGAAAGTTGGCATGGAGCTGTGTGCTAAATTTCGAGGACAAAATTTTTGTAGGGGGAAAGAATGTAAAACCCCAGTTTTGAGAAAAATAATAATAATAAAAATAATAGAATAAAATAAATTAACAGTCAAAAAAAAATAAATAAATATATATATATATAATAAAAAGAAAAGAATTTATTGCTAGGAAATTTGTGGTTCATTAGTGTTAAAGAAATTTAAGTGGGACTATAAATAGGTTACATTCGGACCCGGAAATAATTAAAAATTGGGTAAATAGTTAAGATCCGGGGAAAACCCTACACTAATAAAGGGTAGAACCGGGATTCGAGGAATAAAAGGGAAATTAGGTCAAAATCCTTACGATGTCCATAAATAGGAGGCTCCTATAAGTTTTCGGGGATTTGAGAAAAATTGCTGCTCGGGAGAAAGTTAGGGCGGCAGTCCGGCGGGTTAGGTCTCGCAGTCAAATCCCCAGGTTGGCCGGAATGTTTGAAGAAGGTCTTCAATACTAAGGTGAGTAGCACTGATTTACAACTGGGGTTTTGTGTTTTATGTTTTCTCGAGATTATTCTGATGCATGGATGTAGTTTAAATGATCTCTTGAGTTTTCTTTTAGTTTTCTGGAATGGCATGAAACAGAGTCGGAGAGCGAAATTTATCTTGAAATTAAATGTATTTAGATTAAATCCAAAAGTGGTTGGGAAGTCTTCTGGGAGTACTAGGAGGGTATTGGAGCAATAACAGACCGAAACAAACCAGCCAGAGATATAGATCTCGAATTTACAGAGAACTGGAAATCGCAGGGGGTATCCGCGAACCTAGCGCCCACTGCCGCTCACCTCTTAGGTAGACGCCCCGTTAAAAATTGACTTACCGCCAAGCTCACGCGAACCTGGCGCTCAGCTCGCGTGCACCTGAAAACAGACCGCTCGGCTCGCGCGAACCTGGCGCTCAGCTCGCGCCTATCTCGCACTCACCTAGCGTCGAGTGAGCGGAAGCAACCTTTTACCCTAATTTTCTTACCGCCGACCGACGTCCACCTGGCGCCCACCTCAGGAAGTGAGCGCCTACCCTATTTTACTTACTGAAATGGAAATCTGAATTAGCCAAGAGTAATTGGGTGTCTTAGGGGTTAAACCACTTCACTATTCACTTGTTTGGGAACTTTGGGATCTACTTTGCCTATGAAATTATTAGAGGAAAATTTAGTTAACTTCTTAAAAGCTTCCAAGTTGAATTTAGGTTATTTATGAGTGTTGTGCCGGATGCCAAACCACTAAGAGTTACCAGTTACATTCACTCTGTTTTATATACTGTTTTGATTGAGGAGTTATTCTATTCTGGTTTCACGTGTTTGGAAACTGTAAATGTGTTGTGAGGATTTCCTTGGTATGAATGAATTGAGTTTTGTTTCCGAATGGCATGTGTTACGAAAATGAGAAAATGCTGAAAGTACTTGAGATACTGCTTGGTCCAGAGGGACAGGTGATGAACTGTGATGGGTTTTACATGATGTGAAATGAATGGTTTTTCTTTGATATTGGTATTGAGATTATACGATGTTTTACTGTTTTGGTCTAGCTTGCCCTGGATCAAGATGTTTAAGCTTAGTAATGTGATGCTTTTATTTTATTGGTGTAATGGCATGGCCATGGAGTGTTGCCACGACTGGTGTAGAGCAGCCAGAAACCCTGAGTAGGCCTGGTTGTCAATGCCGAAACCCTGAGTAGGCCGGCATTGGATGACGAAACCCTGAGTAGGCCGTCATTTCAGAGTATCCGAAACCCTGAGTAGGCCGGAACTGTGTACATGGAGGTGTGGAGGTCGCTCTGGCATGTTGATTACCCAATCAAATATTTGTATGACATCGACCGTGTGGTTTTGTTGTTTATTTATCAGTTGGATACCATGGGATACGTAGTGGGAATTTGGTTTGTTGAAGCATGGATTATAATGATAATGTTTTCTGGAACTGATCTGGTTTTTGTTGACCACGGTATTACCAATGTTAACTGCTTATAGTTTAAATGTTTTCCTATACTCTTGGGTCAACAATACGGTTAAAATGGTACGCAGACTTCACCGGTTATTCCTTGTTTTCTCGTCTGATTATTCGATCATAGAATTTTTAAATTTGAAGATGTGTATTCCTGCATGCATGTGCTACTTGCTGAGATATTCGTATCTCACTCTTTTATTTCTGTTTGTTTTTTTTCAGATACGTACGGAGAGCCGATAATTGCGGGTAGTGAAATGTAGTCATGAGTTTTACTTTAGGATTGTTTAGCGCTCTCTATTGCTTAGAACTATTTAGTTCATGTTTTCTTTACTCTGGTAGTGCGATCCTGTTAATTATAATAACCTCTGGATACGAGTTACGAGTTTTTCATGTGACTCGGATCCGGGGCGTTACATGTGTGGAGCCTCCTTGGAGCTAGGACCAAGACTGGAGCCTCTCTTGCACCACCAACAGCAATCCTTCCCCCTTTGCTTGAGTGAGAGTGGAGAAGAAGAAGAAAAACAAGAGTGGGAGAGCCTCCAAGTAATGTTTGGAGGGCTTGGAAGGCAAGGAGGGGTGGAGAAGCTTGGGAAAGATGGGAGAGAAGCACAATGGGCTAACCAAAATGTGCTCAACCCCTTCATGCATCCCACCCCCTCTCCTTTTATAGGAGAGGTTGCTTAAGGGTTAAGAAAGATCAAATTTTAAATATTTTATCAAAAGTGACTTTTTGGTTGTTATTTCTTATTTGTGACTTATTGCTTTTGCTTAATGGTTAAGAAAGACTTTTTTGTTAATATTTTTTACTTAGGGGTTAAGCAAGACTCTTTTTGATAATATTTTTGTTTACTTAAGGGTTAAGCAAGAGGGACGTCCACGTGGCGCAGTTTGCCACGTGGACAGTTTATTTTTGACCAAAGATTGCCCATAACTCTCTCATTTGAGCTCCGATTTTGGCAAACTCAGTTGCGTTGGAACCGGGTTGACATCCTCTATCCATTGAGCTAGAGTTTAGCAGCAAATTCGGGGTTTAGCAGAAAGTCAACTTTCGGCTCCCCCTCAAGTTTTGACTAGTCCATAACTTCTTCATTTGGACTCCGATTTGAGCAAACTCTGTTCCGTTAGAACCGTATCGGAATCCTATTTCCAATGGTGGGAAGTATGGTGATTGATTTGCACCAGATAAAAAGTCAAATCTTTTACTTTCTCAAGTTTGACTTTCTTAAGTTTGACTTTTCAATTAAAATTTCATTTTCTGCATTTTGGGAGGTGCAAAAATGAGGTGCTTACAGCAGTCCCTCTTTGCCGGAGTTACCTTGGGGATGAACGGCAAAGAATAAAAAGAACCTCGTTTTTGTGCCTGCATTTCTGCCGACATGATTGATGAGCTTAAATCCTTTTGATTTTCATAAAAAAAAAGGGGTGGAGACAACAAGCGTTGATCTCCAAATTAGTGAGAACACCAACTGGTTTCCACTAATATTTCGAAGTTTGCTCACCCACTTCGGGCTTCTGGGAGTAGCTTCTGATTTTGATTCAGATTAAAAAGGATGGGGTTGGACTTAAGCTCACCAACCTGTTTCGACGTTAATGTAAGGCACTCAACAATTTTCTCTTTTCTCATTTGTTCCATTAAAGCTTTTAGGTGTTTTCAGATTTGATTTCTTTTTATCCTTTTCCAGGCTTGGGACTCTTGAGGACAGTTTTTTTTCTTTCTTTTTTTTTCTTTTTTTCTTTTTTTTTTTTTTTTTTTTTTGAGTTTTGATTAGGGACAGGAAGGAACGAAGAAGGAGGAGATGCTCTTGGTGAGGAGGTGCTCTTAGCACTGTCCGGTGCCTCAAGGGAGCTCGCACACCTGTCCTATTCTATTTACAAAAGTGGGAAATCAAAAATTTACAAATGGGGCCAACTTGGCCAAAAAATTCTTCATTCTGCTTTTCTTTCTTCTGCCGTTTCTTTCTTTTTGGCAGGGCCATCTGTCTGATTTTGATCAGACTTTTCTTTACGAGGTTCTTTTTTCCAGAGATTTTGACTTCTGCTCTTGTTCTTGCCGGGAGGAGGCCATCATTTAGGCCAATGCTGGTACTTCTTCAGAAGCGACTACCCCATTGGGGGCTTGTGGAAACCTTCTTGGATTTTTCACTCTTGTGCAAAACTAGCCTCTTCAGACTGGGCACAGTCTTGACATGCTGCTTTAGGTTTCTTGAAAGCTCTGCTGGGGAAAGGAAAGGAAGTCTTCGCCGTTTCCCTGTTAGTATATTACTGCATTGGCTTCATTCTGTCTTGGCCTTTCTCCTGCTCTCGACTTCAAGGCACTTCTGGACTTCTTTTTGATTCTTTTGCCTTACCTGGGTCTGCAAAATTCTCGCAGAGCAGTGAGGTATCTAAAGTTTAAAGTGCAGACACTTATGACTTATTGTGTGCAAGTGTTCATGACTGAAATGAAGTTTTTTTTTTCTTTCAAAAGTAGTTTTTTTTTGTTTTGAATATCTGTACAAGTGATTTTAAGAGAAATGGCACGACCAATGACCATGGTAAGTTGCCTTGTCAACTCAAAGGGTTTTTTGGGACTGTGTGCTTGACACGGATTCCCATGAAATTCTTGACTTGTGCCGGCAAAGGCTTAGAAGATGAGGGGTGTTTCAAGGAGTGTTCCCCCCTTATCGAGTTTTTGTTTCTCTCTCACCTTGACACAATTTTTCAGGGTGGTTTTAGGATTTTGCAATTAAGGGTTTTTTTTTTCTTGGGTTAGTGCCAGTCCCGGTTTACGGGTTTTGGCTGACTTGTACATCATGTCACATAGATCAGAGAGGTTATTTCATTGGGACGAAACATTGGCTTGGTTTTAAATCTGAGAAATGAAGGGGTATAAGGCTCAAGTTCTTATATTTCCATTTTTAGGTTTTACTTTGTGTCTTGCCAAAGCTCGTTCTTCTTTTTAGATTCCTTCATCATTAACTTGCATGAATTCCATCATCACATTCTCTGCAATCAAAAAGGACTTTTGATGGGACGAAACGAAAGCTGAGGTTTTTGGTTCATGAAAGAAAGGGAGTATGGCTCAAAGTTTCTTTGTAAATGGGTTGAGCCATGTTCCACTATTTTCTTGACTGCTTGGGTCTTGCCAGTGCCTTTTTTCTTTCCTTCATTTTTCTTTGGGAGGTCTTTTGTGACTTTTGTTTTTTCCTCTGGCATTTTTGCCTTTCTTTTCCTTTGCTCTGGGATCAACTTGGCTTTTTTGCTTTGATTAGCAAGTCCCAGTGTGTTTTCTACTTTCTTTTCCTCTTCTTTGTTCTCGCTCATTCATTTCTTCTTTTTTTTTTTGTGCCCAGCATCAAATTTAGGGCTCATGACTCAGTGGGTTAGAAGAAAGAAGATTAGGCTCGAATGGTTTGACTAGAGATATGACTTTGAAAACTTGGGGAAATAAAGCAAAGATGGCCTTTCATCCTTTTGCAGAAGTTGTGACAATTCGGAATGCTCATGCAAATTCACTCAAGAATTCATCCTTTTTATTTTCTTTTGTAGCTTTACCCCAGTGTAGGGTGGCTAGACACAACGCGGGTATTCGAATAATACGATCAAGCTCAACATTGTTTTGACTAGCGATTCTAGCAATTCAGGATGTATTGAAGGATGGCCTCTCATCCTTTCTTAGAGACATGATGTTAAAGCTGGCCTCGGCCCTTAACTGGTTCTTGCACTTTCACTTTCTTTCTTTCTTTTCTCTCAAGGATCGCCCTGCCTTGTTGCAAAGGTAGGTTTTTAGGAAGAAAATTATGGTCTGGATCAGGAAGGAATTGCCTTTGGCTCAGCCAAGGTTCTCATGGGATAGTGCACTGCACCCAGCTGAAGACACCTTTGAGCAACTCGGCATTCTTTTCATGATCGAGGTCATTGCCAAAAGGGTGTGGTCTCAGAGCAGTGTCATCACTGACCAACACTTGCATTTTTTTCAAAAGGTATTTTCTTTTCTTTTTCTGTTTTTCAAAAGGTTTTTTTTTACAAAGCTTGCATGAAAGTAAAAAGCATTTAAAATATTTACAAAACAACCACTCCTACCAGGGATGTATAGTGCAAAAAGCAGAGTTCAACTTATCCTGGTCTTGGTGGACTTGAAGATTTTGGATTTCGGGATTGCTCTTTGCCTTGCAGCCTTACCAACTTGTTCAGCTGGTGCCACTTGAAGACGCCCGATTGTGGTCCGGGAGAGGATTATTCTGGATCCCTGTCGCAGGAGTTGTCACTGGGGGATCGACCGAAATCCGCTTGTTGTCGACCAAATCCTGGACATCGTGCTTTAAGTCCTAGCAGCGGTTGGTGTGATGCCCGGGAGCTCTCATATGATACTCACAGCACTCATTGGGGTTGTAGAAGCGACTATTGGCCGGTTGGTGAGTTGGCGGCTTCTTCTGCAGGTATCCCTTCTTCAGCAGCGTTGGCAACAGTTCTGTCAACGGGTAAGGGAGAGGTGTGAACACCCTATTCCATCTTGCTTGCATCTCTTCTCTGGACCGCCTCGGCTGTCCTGCAAATTGTGCTCCCCGGCCATTGTTCTGATTCTCTCTTCTATCAGGTGCCGAAAAGTGGAAAGGCCGATTTTGTTGGACGTAGTTGACAGCTTCGTCCTCTTTCTTTCTATCCATGCCCCTTCCACTAACAGGGGTCCTTCTCTGCTCAGTTGCAAAGCCAACCACTCTGCCAGACTTCACCCCATCTTCTATTCTGTCCGCTACCACCACCAGATTAGCAAAACTAGCAGCAAATTGCCCCAGTAGCAAAGTGTAGTACGGTTGCCCCAGCGTTGAGATGAATAGCGTCACCATCTCCTTCTCCAGCATGGGTGGTTGAACCATCCCGGCCATTTCTCGCCATCTCTTGGCATACTCACGAATGGATTCAGTACTCTTCTTGGTCATTTTTTGTAGTTCCATTCGGGTGGGCAGGACTTCTGTGTTGAACTTGAAGTGTTCAAGGAACGTACTAGCTAGGTCGTCCCAAGTCCTGATCTGGTTCCTGTCTAGACTGGCAAACCATTTCTGCGCTGAGCCTATCAATGAGCGCTGGAAGAATTGGATCATGATCCTCTCATCATATGCGTACTGACACATGTCTCCATAGTATGCCCTGAGGTGGGATAGCGGGCAACCACTTCCGTCAAATTTCACAAAGTCTGGACACTTGAACTTGGGCGGAAGTTGCAAATTATGGAAGAATCCCAGTTTGTCCAATGAAGCTTCCTTTGGCATAGGACCTCGGTTCACATTCTGCATTTGTTCTTTCAGCATTTGCACATCCGCTTGCATCTGGGCTGTGATGCCTACTGCTTCCCGTGCTCGGTACCACTCTTCTTCATCGTGCCCCATCCCTTGTGGCATTACTTGCTGTGGTGGTATGGCCAGGGGTGCTGGAATTTGTAACGGCGGTTCTGGTTGAGCTGCTAAATGATGCGGGATCTGTGGTTCCGGCGGCTGTAGGTTCAACTGTGGGAGCACTGGTGGTGGCTGCTCTAGTTGTGGTTGTTGTACAGGGGGTGCCGACTGTTGTGGCGGAGGTACCGGCGGTGGTGGCTGTACAAGCTGCTGTGGCACTTGCATTCTCTCCATTTGCTGCATCATGGCAGTCATCATGGTGGCCATGTTGGCCATCTGCTGATTAAGGCCAGCGATCACAGGGTGGCCTTCCAAGTCCTCTTGCCCGTGAGGCGGGAGAGGTGGCGCTTGCTCGAGTCCTTCAGCGGGATCCATCTGTAATCTTCTTCTTGAATGTAGGAGGTATGGGCTGCGAAACGCAATCTTGGTACCTTGGTTTTAATAGACAAGTCAGTATAAAGAATGCACATTATAACGAAATATAATGCATGTCTGTGCAGATTGACTGTGATGATTTTTCTTTATTTGATTTTCCTTTTTAACCGCCACTTCGGAGGTTAGGGAAGAAGGTTTCTTTTAACTGCCACTTCGGAGGTAATGATTTTCTCTCAACCGCCACTTCGGAGGTGAGGATTTCTTTTTTACCGCCACTTCGGAGGTAAGGGGGTAAGATTTTGAACCGCCACTTCGGAGGTTGACCGCCACTTCGGGGGTTGGATTCCTTTTCACCGCCACTTCGGAGGTTGGATTCCTTTTAATCGCCACTTCGGAGGTAAAGGGAGAAGATTCTGAACCGCCACTTCGGAGGCAAAGGAAGAGTCCTTGTTTTTGATTTCAAAAACTGCGAAAGTTGATTTCCGAGAAACTCGAAGAGTTGATTTCTGGGAAACTATAGGAGTTGACTTCTGAGAAACTACGAGGAGTTGATTTCTACGAAACTGCGAGAGTTGATTTCCGAGAAACTCGAAGAGTTGATTTCTGGGAAACTGTAGGAGCTGATTTCTGAGAAACTCCGAGGAGTTGATTTCTGAGAAACTGCGAGAGTTGATTTCCGAGAAACTCGAAGAGTTGATTTCTGGGAAACTGTAGGAGCTGATTTCTGAGAAACTCCGAGGAGTTGATTTCTGAGAAACTGCGAGAGTTGATTTCCGAGAAACTCGAAGAGTTGATTTCTAAGAAACTCTAGGAGTTGATTTCTGAGAAACTGAAGGAGTTGATTTCTGGGAAACTGCGAGAGTTGATTTCCAAGAAACTTGGGGAGTTGATTTCTAAGAAACTCTGGGATTTGATTTCTGAGAAACTGAAGGAGTTGATTTTTAGGAAACTGCGAGAGTTGATTTCCAAGAAACTCGAGGAGTTGATTTCTGAGAAACTCTAGGAGTTGATTTCTGAGAAACTCTAGGAGTTGATTTTTGAGAAACTGGAGGAGTTGATTTCTGAGAAACTGAAGGAGTTGATTTCTGAAGTTTTTGGAAGTTGAATTAATTTTCTCTTTGATCTCTTTTTAGCCGCTATCTGGGGGCAAGGGGAGAGTCCCTGTTTTTGGTTCCAGAAACTGAAAGAGTTGATTTCTGAAAATTTTTGGAATTTGTAAGAATTAATTTTCACTTTGATCTCTTTTTAGCCGCTATCTGGGGGCAAGGGGAGAGTCCCTGTTTTTGGTTCCAGAAACTGCAAGAGTTGATTTCTGAAAATTTTTGGAATTTGCAAGAATTAATTTTCACTTTGATCTCTTTTTAGCCGCTATCTGGGGGCAAGGGGAGAGTCCCTGTTTTTGGTTCCAGAAACTGCAAGAGTTGATTTCTGAAAATTTTTGGAATTTGCAAGAATTAATTTTCACTTTGATCTCTTTTTAGCCGCTATCTGGGGGCAAGGGGAGAGTCCCTGTTTTTGGGGGTAGTCCCGGTTTGGGAAGAAGTCCCGGTTTGGGAAGGAGTCCCGGTTTGGGGAGACACGAAATGATTTCCAAGGGCTGCAAAAGCACAGAATGGCCTTGACTGAGATTTTACATTTTGACACATTGGGTCTTTACTTGGATTTGAGATTTCTTCTTTACTTTCTTTTCATCATTCTTTTTCAATTTGGCTGATGGTCCTCAACAGGGGTTAGACTCATCCTTGGTTTTTCTTGACTTGTCATTTTGGGCTAGGTCACAGCCCATTTATTTCAATGATTTTTCTGATTAAGCTGAAGCTGATTGAGGCACAGGGGATTAGAGCAAGTCCCGGTGTAGCTTTGATCTTTGGAAATTTTTTTGCATTATTTCTTTTGAAAATGATTTGATAAAAAAGCTTGTGCAAATGATTTTGAAGTGTGTGCATTCAATGCATGAAGATGCTTGTACAAAATTAAAGCCAAGGCTAAATGATATTACCATTCAAGAATTCAATATAAAAAAATGAATATAAAAAGTACACCAAAAAGGGTGTGTGCACAATCCTAAAAAAGGGTTGGTGCCTCGCGGGGCACGACCTCTAGACATACTTGTGTATGGAAGCACATCCGAGTCCCGGTCTGCCTTCTTTCATCTGTTCTTTCATTGCTTTTGACTTCAGGTATCAAACTAAAAGAATTTACAACTTGCCAACGAGGGCGAAAATTTATATGATATTCACAAAATTCGGCAAGGAATTCATCCTTAGGGCTGTTGGGAGCCAAAAGGAAAGATACAATTTTACTTCAAGGCGGGTAAGCCAAATTCCTAAATCTAGGGTTTGGTGCCCCTACCCTAATCTGGCATGCTTTCATCTGATTATCTGATCTGGCCGGCTTTCATCTGCTCAAAAGGCCGACTTGGACTCTGGGTGCTTCCAGCGGACTCAAATGGGTCAGGGCCCATGGCTCGCAGGACTCCATGCATGGATCTGGGGTGGTTCCCCTGATCAAAATTTGGTTGGCTTCCTAAATTAAGGCCAAGGTAGCCCATGATCTAGGGTTTACTCCATTTGATGCAAAAAGTGGGGGTTGCTGCCCCTGATGGACTCTTGGGTTTTAATTTGATTTTTTCTTCTTATTTCATCATTCACATCACACTCCCTCACAATCACAAGCGCGTGGTTCATTTAGAAACGCTAGGTGGGGAAGGATACCCAGCCCGAGACATAAGCCTACAAGGGTCTGGACCAGTACTGGATCCTCGCGTGCCACGGCAAGAAACCTGTGGTGCTAATGGACTCCAGAAAACTGGGGGGATGGGTTTACCCTGCTTTCCCCGGCAAGCCACGGGAGCGTAGGTGCTAATACCATCCCAAGAGTCAGTTCATAGGAAATAGAAGGGTAGGCTGCTAGATAGATCTAGGTTTTGGAGAAGAAGAAGCAATATCCGCATTCACTCAATCATTCAGGGTCGGATCATTCACGCATCCTCCCTCGTGCGTGTCACCCCACGCAGTTTATCACAAAACTGGAAAATAAATCCATCCACGGTGTGGTGGTGTGCCCGTATGTGCATTTGGGCTGAGTGCGGTGTCTAACCGGGTGAGATTTGACTGGATTTTGTTGACAAAGGAGTTTTTACTGTCTCGTATAGTAAGGTGTAGAATTGGCACGCAATACGAGGTTCCGGGAGAGTCCCCAGGTAAGTGGGGGGTCACAGGGGACCGCTTAAATCCCACTTTCCTTAGGCGATTATCATGTCCTTATGACAGGACTCCCCAGAATACGCAGTTGCGTGTATTCCACGTCTTACTAAGCAAGGTAGTAAAACCCTAAAACCAACTAATCCCTCTTGGTTGACTCATTCTAACCATGGGTTCTATTGGGCTGAGAGGTCCCCAGTGGAGTCGCCAGGCTGTGCGCACCCGATTTCGGTCGCACGACGAGGCGCACGCAAAACGATGCATGCCTCGGGATTTGTTTGGAGTCGCCACTGCTTGATGGGGTGCAGGGAGACACCTGGGTGCCTAAGTTTGTCTATTGAGGCTTGGTCTACGGCTTGAGATTCTAAGTAGGTTCTCGATTGCGGTCTGGGGAAGTCCGTAGACACCCCAGTCCACCCCGTCAAGTGACGGGTCCCATAAGATTCCTTGGTTTGAGTCAACTTTGGTCTCTCACTCACCCGATTCCTATTCCAGCATGCAATTTTGATTAAGTCTGGCGGGACCGCCAAAGTGGTGTGGGACCCTTTACTTGATTTTATCTGTTTAATTAAGATGATCTGGGCCTGGTGGGGTGGGCCCCGTTGGAAGGCCCACGGTATCCCTTGGTGGGCCAAGTGTGGCCCTTTGGACTTTGGTTCAATTTGAATTGATTTTATTTTGGAGTTCAAGTTGGATTAGTTAAGTGGATTTCATGCCAAAAGTGGGCCGGGATTGCTTTGTGGGCCCTTGAGTGGGCCCCACAGTTGTTTGCCAAGTGATTTAATTTATCTTTGATTTATCTTCACCAAAATGGGCCAGGCACGGGGCTTGGGGCCCTTTACCTGGGCTTGGGCATGAAAGCCTAAGACTTCCTGAGTTAGGGTTTTGAAACCTTAAGTTGGTTGGGTTCATGGGCTTAGTGGGCCCGATAGGCCCTGCCCGTGGTCTTGGCCAAACCACATCCTACTTTAAGCATGCAGGGCCCAACTAGGGCTTGGGTGGGCCTCAAGTGGTCTGGCCCACTCAAATATTTTATTTATCTTAGTTAAGCAAAAATAAATTGGTCGGGCTTGGTGGGCCCCGTTGGAAGGCCCACCGGAAATCAATTTGGACTGGGTCGGTCCATGGCCCATCTTGGGTTTCCGGGTACTGGTTCGCCCGGAGTTGATCAAACAAACCAAAAAATCACACAAGATCAGCAAAAATGACAAAAAAATGAATTCTGGCAGTGTAGCCGGCCTGAGATGCCGGTTACACACAGGTCTCTGGGTATCCGACATCTTTTGCCGGCTACAAGTGGGCCTCTGTTGATCTGGCCTGAGTTGCCGGATCAACCTACAAAAGCCAATTTTCGGATTTTTGCCTTGGGATTGAATTCTTAGGCCTCTTGGGGTGTTCCAGGGATTGTGTGGGCTCCTGTGTGAGCCCACAGTGGTTCGGAGAAGAGCCACCTTGCTTCTTCTTTGGTTGCTTTTTATTGAAAACCAATCATTAACATACACGGAAGAAAATCAAGCACCATAGGGCTTCAATAAGCATGCTTTAAGTCAAAACCAAACTTGATAATGAGACACCAATTAAGAGCTGAAAAACAGGTTTTATATGCATGCAAACTACACTAAACAATAACATATATAAAGCACCTAGATATGCTTCTAAGGTGTGAAAGTATAAACATACTAGTGTGATATGTTCAAAACCAAAAGAGAATGATTTCTTATGGTCGAAAACAGCAGCTTAGACTAAAAGAAAACATGATGAAACATAAGGAAAACGGTAAAAAAACTATTCGCATAATCCCAAGATGATGGCATGCATGTTTTAAAGGGTAGATGATCTCATGCACACCAAAAATAATGATGAAACCCTATACAAACAAGAGAAGAAAAGAGAACTCAACATGCATCCTATGCAACCCGTAACATGATCACATCCATGTAACATATTCATTTAGCCTAAAAAAAATGTCTAAGGAAAGGATAAAGAAGGGGGATTACATAGAGGGATACATTGGATTAGAACAAGGGGAGACATGCTCCCTTGTAAATAAATAATAACAATATTGAAATCAAACAAACAATGATTTTTAAGACATTCAAGATCATGCACACATCTTTGATTCGGATACAAATACTACCCATAACAAAAATTATATCACATGATTAAAATCCTATTGCTTCAAATGGATCAATATTCACATATGTTAAACAACATGGCCCAAGAAAGCTCACCTTGGGTTTTGACCCCTTGTAGAGGATGTGTGGAGCCTCCTTGGAGCTAGGACCAAGACTGGAGCCTCTCTTGCACCACCAACAGCAATCCTTCCCCCTTTGCTTGAGTGAGAGTGGAGAAAAAGAAGAAAAACAAGAGTGGGAGAGCCTCCAAGTAATGTTTGGAGGGCTTGGAAGGCAAGGAGGGGTGGAGAAGCTTGGGAAAGATGGGAGAGAAGCACAATGGGCTAAACAAATTGTGCTCAACCCCTTCATGCATCCCACCCCCTCTCCTTTTATAGGAGAGGTTGCTTAAGGGTTAAGAAAGATCAAATTTTAAATATTTTATGAAAAGTGACTTTTTTGTTGTTATTTCTTATTTGTGACTTATTACTTTTGCTTAATGGTTAAGAAAGACTTTTTTGTTAATATTTTTTACTTAGGGGTTAAGCAAGACTCTTTTTGTTAATATTTTTGTTTACTTAAGGGTTAAGCAAGAGGGACGTCCACGTGGCGCAGTTTGCCACGTGGACAGTTTATTTTTGACCAAAGATTGCCCATAACTCTCTCATTTGAGCTCCGATGTTGGCAAACTCAGTTGCGTTGGAACCGGGTTGACATTCTCTATCCATTGAGCTAGAGTTTAGCAGCAAATTCGGGGTTTAGCAGAAAGTCAACTTTCGGCTCCCCCTCAAGTTTTGACCAGTCCATAACTTCTTCATTTGGACTCCGATTTGAGCAAACTCTGTTCCGTTAGAACCGTATCGGAATCCTCTTTCCAATGGTGGGAAGTATGGTGATTGATTTGTACCAGATAAAAAGTCAACTTTTTGACTTTCTCAAGTTTGACTTTCTCAAGTTTGACTTTTCAATTAAAATTTCATTTTCTGCATTTTGGGAGGTGCAAAAATGAGGTGCTTACACTAGGGTCAATCCCCAGTCTCGTTTCTCCTAGATCCCGCCTCCACGTTTTACGGCTAGGGGGAGTCTCGAGATACTTTGAGCCGGGGAAGGGTTTTCACACACAAAGAAGGCCTTATTCTACAGAAAGGTAGAAGAATAGATCTAGATCTAGGAATGTAAAGACATAAAACAAAAGAAAAGTTTGAGACTTACTTGGGTTCTGGATATGATCCCACAGCGGTTTTCTTCTTCTCTTGGAGTTCTTCTTGGCGAGAATTCAAAACAAGAGTTAATTGCCATTTGCTTAAGGGGGAGCCTCCTATTTATAGGCAAAGGCTAGGGTAAGGGTTGGTGAGAATGGTAGACACAATATAATGTCTATAGCCCACCAACCTTAACCCTAAGGCTATTTCCGAGATTTCCACTCATTTAATGAGGGATATGATGGTAAAAGTGAAAAGCTCTCGGAAAACCCTAAATTTGAGCAAAACTTGCGTATCCGGTATATCAGGCCGGATACACCAGGGCCTTAAGGTATCCGGTATATAATACCAGATACACTAAGCACTACTTGTATCCGGTATTTGTCACCGGATACGAAGAGGCCTGCTTGTATCCGGTCTGAGTTACCGAATACAGGTAAAAATTCATTTTCTTCAATTTCTGTGCTGGCTTTCAAGGAGATAATGATTTTTTATGATTGTTTGTGCAATTTGGGGTGTCTACAACTGCCCCTCTTTGCGGGAGCTGCGAAGCAGTGAGTTGCAAAGATTAGACAAGCCCAAATTGCACTCCCTTAAGCATGATTTGCTTGATTCAATTCAATTTTGTAAAAAACAATTGAAGATTTGTCAAAAAGCCCTAACTTTAAGGGGGGCATCTCTCCATGAGTTCTTAAATTCCACTGAGCTCTTGTGGCTGTGAGGTGGATTTTAAGACCAAAAATAGGATTTTCGAAAACTGATTCTTTTATCAAACCAAGTTAAAAATTGAGTCGATATCATCCTTTTGACCAGCACATTTCCCAAAGTTGTCTCAAATTCCACCGAGCCCTCGTGGCTGTGAGGTGGATTTTAAGGCAAAAATAGGGCTTTTGTGAGAAAATAGTGGAATTTGTAGCACATTTTTGCTCTTTTTCCTTTTTTTTTTTCTTTTCCTTTCGTTTTCTTTTTTCTTTTTTTTTTCTTTTCTTCTTTTTTTTTCTTTTTCTTTTTTTTTCTTCTTTTTCTTTTTTCCTTTTTTCATTTCATTTTTTTTCTTTTTTCTCTTTTTTTTCTTTTTTTTCTCTTTTTTCCTCTTTTTTTTTCTTTTTCCTTTTGTATCCGGTATAACATACTGGATAAGGAAGGGCCCGTGTGTATCCGGTCTAAGTCACCGGATACACACGGCTTTATAAGTCGCGCGCGAGCGCGACTTTTCCTCTTCTGCTCTTTCTTCTCCGGTTGTTAAGAGCGGCTACAAGCCTTCGTCCCCGACTGTCCCTTCCTCTCCGATCATTCCCGGCAATTCCTTGAGCTCCGGCGACCACCTCTTGATTTCGGTGATCGCCATTGCCAAGCCCTAGCCCCTTCTCCTCCGATTTTCTGCGATTTTCTCAACTTGGCGTGGGGCATTGTTCTCCGGCGATTGCTTCCAGTTCTCGGCGAATTCAACAACTTGGCGTCGGAGTGCTGATCTCCGGTGATTGCCTGTGACTGATTCTTCACCAACCCGATTCCCCTCTTTGCTGCTCAACCAGTAAGGGCAATCCGACCCATTCAAGCTTTTTTTTTTCTTTGTCTTGCCTAGTTCCATTGAATCCAAGCATGTTTTTGCTTTGATTTTACACATGTGCTATGATATGCCTTGATCACTGCCTATTGGGTTTAGCCTTTATCTATTCTTGCTGAAAATGAGTAGCACATTTTGTGTGCATTTTAGAACTTCGGCCATGCTCGAGCTTGAATCACAATTACTTGTATCTGATTGTAATGTCATGCTTTTCCCATAAATTTTTAGGCAATCCTTGTTTGTCTTTCTTACTGCTGTCCTCTGATAATCCATGCTATTGCAATGTTTTAATTTCTGCTTCGGTTGATTGGAATCTCTGCCAGTGGGGAATTTCTACCTGTGTTGAATACCATGCTTTTTTTTTTTCTCTTGCCAATTCTGAGCTATGGTTCTTTTTAATTCGGATTGCCTGCCGGTAGCATTTGCAGAAAAAGTCTTCTTGGCTGGGGATCTCCCAACAGCATGTGCTAACTATAGTCAATTCTCCATGCAACCTGTATCTTTGCTAAGACCCCAGGATTTTCTGATAGTAGTAATCTCTGACTGAATTGCCCATTTCTCCTGCCACCGAATTATGCCATGATGTTGCTGTTGGCTGTATTGCCTATTCTGAATTTTTGCACTTCTTTGAGATGCCTGAACTTGTTGATTGCATGTTTCTGGCTTCAGTATTTGCCGAGATTAAAGGCTTCTGCTTATTGCTGATGGACTGCTCATTTTCAATTTTACCACCAAACTTTGCTGTGAAATTTTTCCACTTGACCTCCCCACATGTCTTGCCCATTTGAGTTTCTATAATTCTATCTATGATTCCTGCTTTTGATCCTTTGGCCTCTAATTTTCCCATATCCTGCAATCACAAAACATTAGGAAATAGTAAGTTTTGTAGGAATCTTTTAGGGTTAGGGAGAAATGTTTTAAAAAACAGAAATATCCCACACTTCCCAAAACTTTGCAGATGACAATTTTGAAAAATAACCATGTAAGATACGAACTGAAACCTAGAACAAAAGTAAGGTAAAATTTCTGATAAACTCATAAAACACTTCCCTGTGTAGATGGCTAGGAGTCGCTCTCGTGTGCGAGAGGAGGTTGATCCAGCTGATCAGCCCTCCACTTCGCGGGCTCGAGTAGAGGCGGGTTCTAGCGCTACCCTTTCGGAGCCGCTAGCTGATTCCAGAGAGAGCTCTGCTGAGGTAGGCTTTCAAGTTTTTTTCTCTTCCTTCTTTCTATTTCCTTCCTACACAAATCTTCATACTTTTTCTTGAAATTTAGCCCGTTGTTGCTCCGGCTCGAGGTGGAGGCAGAGGCCGAGGCAGAGTTCAGGATCAGGCCCTTGAGGGCGAGAGAGGCCGTGGTAGAGGCCGAGGCAGAGCCAGAGGTGCGGCTCAGGAGGGTGTTGCTGTGGCTCTATCAGGGGTCTCTGAGGAGCTAAGGACATCTGTGCATGATACAGAGCTCCTCCGTGGCTTGGATAGCCACCCTTCTATGTGCATCAGGGCTGATGTGCCGCTCCCCTATCATTCTTCCCATCTGCGGGGTAGTTGGGGGAGATTTAGTGAGTTAGCTCAGTCGCTTTCCCCGGCACTCAGGCGGGAGTTTGGGAGGTGCCACCTGGATCATTTCCTCAGTATCCCATCGTTCAGAGCCGACCGTCCACTCATTTTTGCCATGATGGAGAGATATTTCCCAGAGACGCAGTCATTCCATCTACCGGACGTGGAGTTGGGGATCCGCCCCTCCAATTTTGTGATGATTATTGGCATTCTTCTGACGGGGCGGACCATCGTCTTGGAGCGACCTTCTGTGGAGGATATTGGCCTCCTCCTGGGATATCCGGCCCTGCCTCCCACTGCTTGGGATGGGTGGAGTGGTCGCCTCTCTATCAGTTGGCTGCGAGTGAGCCTAGCTCGTCATTATGAGGGGAGACATTCGACCATCTCTGTGGAGGATGCAGATTTTGTGCCTATCTTCCGGCATGTTTTCCTGTTGATTCTTGGGAACTGCTTCTTCCCGGAGGATACGACCAGCGTCAGCCCTCTCTTCTTAGACGCCTTGAGAGATCTTCGTCAGACCCGCCAGCTAGCATGGGGTCGACTCATTTATGGGACCATCCTGGCCGGGTTGTGCCGAGCGATTCGAGGCCTGGCATCCCCGAGAGGCGATGGGGTCAGCAGCAGGTTTTTCTGGCAGATTCTACAGGTATTGAATTCATCTATCTGGTTTAATTCCTTAGGCTTTATTTTCTTGATCTCTGACTGATTTTTATTTTGTTAGGTGTTTATGTACACCTATATGACTTTCTTCCGCCCATCCCCGGTACCTGAGGTCGCGGATTTCCCTGTGGCTTTGCGATGGTCGGCCCAGGTCCGGGATGCTGATAGGAGTCAGCCCCACACCGCTCGGGTGCACTTGGACCGTGCCCGCCGACCTGATGTAAACCCTTTATCCTTTTTCCTTTTATTTCTTTTCCTGTATCTTGACTGTACCTGACTATTTCTCTTTTTTGCAGCTCCTCCTGTCCCGGTTTGATGACGTGGACGTCGGAGTGGCCCGTGAGATGGCGGTACAGGACGCCTTCGATAGAGATCGACGACGTCAGCCCTACCAGTGCTTCCTTGGGAGGCTTGGTAGGGTGATGTACTTGGGAGAGCGCCTGTACTTCTAGCACACCGGAGCACTTCGTATCCCCGTTCTTCCTCCTCCTGTGGGTGCCAACACACTCCTCCTCGGCTTTGATGTTGATCAGTTCGATCACTTCCTGGATGCAGAGGGGCTCACAGTAGCTGGGGATTACGACAAGTGGTTCCAGAGGGTATCTATTGGATGCTTGATGGATCAACCCACTCGTGCCGGGGTGACCGAGATCGGCGGGATCCGTATCCGGATCCATGAGGACACAGTAAGTCTTGTACTCTTCATATTTTCATCTTTTCTTCCCTTATGTATTTCTGATCCCACTTCTGTTTTTGTTGGCAGGCACATGAGCTGAATACTATCCGGGACCGGTTCGAAAGCCAGCGGGCTGCGATCGATGATATGATCGCCGAGCACGATGCGGTCGTGGCCCAGCGGGATGCTAGGATCAGAGAGCTGGAGGCTCTGGTTGCTGAGCTCCAGGCTAGACAGGTATATGGTTTTCTTGTAATTTCATCTCTTTCATGTTTCTGCTATTCTGATATACTGATTTGACTTTTGTAGGGCCCGGTCCCGGATCATGGTGCTGCCTTTGAGCATGATTTCCTCATTCCTGACCCGTCTCCCGCTCGGGCTACTGATCCTATGGACGTCCCAGTTGCTGATCCTGGTGTTGCCCCAGCTGCTCCTTCATCTTCAGTGATGGTTCCTGAGGCGAAGGAGGTCTCTGCTGCTGACCCAGTGGGTCCGGATCCCCCAGTGCCTGCTGTAGATATCCCTGGTATGTTTTCTTTAATTTTTCCCTCTTTGGTTAATTCTGATGCTTTCATTTCTGATTTTTTCCTGTTGATCCAGATGTTTCTGCTCCTGGCCATTCTTCTGCTGCCGGGCCTTCTGGAGCTGCGGGAGCAGAGCCTGCTATGGCTGAGGGCCCAGTTGGGCCGGTTGCTGCTGAGCCAGAGGCTTCCTCCCCAGATTCTGCTCCTGCTTTGCCCCCAGACCTCGAGGAGTATTGCTTGGAGTATCAGCTCCAGCAGGTGGTGGGTCGGCATCCTCGTCATGCAGCCGAGCGCATTCTGGCCTACTCTAGGGGTCAAGCGCTTCGAGGCAGAGGCCGTAGAGGTGGACGCGGGGATGATCCTACATAGGAGTAGTAGATTAGGATTTTTTTTCTGTATTTAACCATCATCCTTTGTACAAAAAACTTGCATATATATATGAAAAAAAACTTTTATTCATTCTCTCTTGTCTTGCACATCTTTTGTTTTTAATTTTATGCAATTATGACTTGTACACAGGTAAAAAATTCGGATTTTTCATCCTTAGCTCTTTTTTTTTTGCATTTTTTCTTTGTATCCGGTCTGATATACCGGATACATTGACTGGTCTTATGTATTCGGTATAACATACCGGATACTCATGGCCTCATTTGTATCCGGTATACTTAACCGGATATGAATAAAACCTTGTTTATCCGGTCTGAGTTACCGGATACATTAAAAGATACTATAAATGCATCCAGCCTCGGGATTTGAGCATTTTTTTACGAGTTTTTGAGTTTAGAAACCCCATTTTTCGCCTTTTTCTTCCTCCTCTTGAGTTCTAGCTCGCTCCTATCAACTCCAATGGAATCCGGATCATCTTCTGCCCCATTATTGTCTGTCCACACTGCCTCCCCTGCAAAACAACCTTTTAGATCAAAACCCCCAAATCTCACTAGGTACAACCCTGTGGATTCCTTTTACACAAGATGGGTTAACTCTATGACCCTAGATGAGGAGAGGAGATGGGATTCCACTAATCTAAGCCATACCCTGCTCATTCCCAAGGTTCCCTTCAAGTGGGAGATTATAGAGGCCATGATTGGCCATTGGGTACCCGACCTCAACTTGTTCCGTTTTGGGAACCATGAGATGAACCTGACCATTGAGGAGGTGGAAACCATCATGGGCTTGAGGTTTGCAGAGAAGGTAGTGAACCCCCCCTCTTAGGCCCAGTTACAAAAAGGAAGCTTCTACATTCTTGGGCATAGGGAAGAAGGACTTAGGGGATTCTGATACCCTTTTGACCCTATCTAAGGTTTTTTTGACTGAGAAGCTTTTGAGGGGGGAGAATAAGGAAGCCCGGTTCAACGCCTTGACCCTGATAGTGGTCAACCAGCTACTTTTCCCACGAGATGATGACGAGGTGGACTTGGCCCTGATTTCAGTGATATGCCAGGTTAGGGAGCGGGAGAGGTTGGCCCCTATGATTTTGGCTGGGATATATCAGGCCTTGACTGATTGCTACAAAAGGAAGTCTAAACGCTTCTTAGCATGTGCTCAGATCCTGCAGGTAAAAAAAATTTTAAAATTTTTTTTCTTGTTTTTTTTTGCTTTTTTTTGCTTTCTTTTTTGCTTTTTTGCTTTCTTTTTGCTTTTTTTTGCTTTCTTTTTTGCTTTTTTGCTTTCCTTTTGCTTTTTTTTTCTTTTACAATGTGCTGATATATCTCTTCTCCTTTGCAGCTTTGGCTACTTGATCATTTGAGTCAGATTGAGGAAATCAATCGACACTTCTTCCCGAGCTTGAAAGTCTCCATCTTGATGAGCAACCGGGGGTGTCCCGATATTCAAGGGGGCAAACAGGGCTGGTTCACTTTCTTGGGCTCACTTCAAGATGACCAGGTGAGATGGCCTGGTACTTATCAGCCCAATGCGGAGACAGTGATTAGCTTTCGTGACCGTAATTTTCTGATCCTAGCTGGCCTGAGACATGCAGTGCTGTATCTTCCTCTGCGGGTCCTTCGTCAGTTCAGAGCGATCCAGGGGATTATCATCCCAAGTGGGTATGAGGATCATCTTGGGACCCTTTCTCCAGATACCATGAAGCTGAATGCCTGGTTGATGAGGGAGTGGTCATATGTTCGCTTCATGCGTGGCCCAGTCTTCTCAGAAGCCCATGTGAAAGATTATCTCTTCTGGATCAAGGAGCAGATACAGAGTCAAGCACCAGTACCCGAAGATCCTCCTGCAGTCTTGGCTCCTACTTATGAGGATATTTTAGAGTCTGAGAGAGCCTCCCACAAGCGACTTCAGCAGATATGGGTACGAGAGGCCCAGGAGCTTAGGATATGGGGCCTTGATATGGAAAGGCAACTTGCAGAACAGGTAACTCGCCGTCTGGCTATGGAGAAACAACTTGAGGAAAATAGTCAGGCCCGCTGTCTTGAAGTCCGAGCACTGCGGCAGAAGCATAAGGATGCTTTAGCCAACCTTAGGAGCATGAGGATTAGGCAGACTCTTTCAGATGAGGTCATTTCCTTCTTGAGTGATCCCGCTGCAGAGGGGGCTTCTGGGGTTATCGCAGCTCAGGCAGCTCGGATTCGGGAGCTTGAGGAGCGGCTAAGAGACAGAGATTAGCCTTATTTCCTGCACACATTTTTTCTTTTTTCCTACCTTCGTACAAAAGCAAACTCCAATAGTGGAAAGACAAAGGATTTAATTCAAAATAAAATTTTATATTATTGGCCTCAGAATGCTCAGATGCTTGTAAAAACAAAGGTTTTATAAAAAGTATTTGATTTATCATCACTGGCCAAAGTATAATTTTTCCTTTTTATATTTTTTTATATTTTTTGAAATTTGGTCCATGCACTTAATCACCTATAATTAAAGGAATTAGAACCAGGTTAAATAATGAAAAGGGTAGTCCAAAAAATAATGAGGGATCAGAACCGTCCATCTTAGGACCTTTAGAGTCATCCCCAAATGCCTTTTTTCCAGAATTGACCGTATTACCCAATCTGCTCAGTTTCAGTACTTGTGCTGATTTTTCTTCAAGCTTGGGTTTCCATGCTCAACTCAACCACTGATATTTTCCTTTATATTTTTTTTTTGTTCTTTTTTCTTTTTCTTGCCAATATTGCCCCTAGCACCAGTTACGGTTTTCACTAGGGCCGGCTTCTGTATTCCGTCATCACCAATCATACTCTGACATTTGAATGAATAAACTAAGATCACCGAGGGCTTAAAAATAGGACGAAATAAAGGCTAGGCTCGGTTTATGAAAGGAAGGGTATTAAAGGCCCAAACATTTTCAAATGTGGAAATAGGTCAACCGGACTTACAGTCATGATGAATTTAACCCTTTTCCCCCAAATTACATTTTTTGCATCTTTTCACATTTGGCTTTCATTTGCCATTTTCATTGCTTTTTCTTTTTTTTTTCTCAACTTTGCCCCAATTGGCTTTGCCCCAATTTGTTTTGCCCCAATTTAAGACTGTAAATCCGGTTTGGGTTTATCAAAGAAACGAACCGGCTCAACTTGGCTAGACTAGGGATTAAAATTTTTGAAGGAAATAAAGAAAAATGGCCTCGGATAAAGTAAAAAGGTATTCACTCAAGGAAAATACCTTTTTACTGCATCAGAGTTAATTGGCTCAGGAAAATCTGACCCATCCATTTCTGCTAAGATGAGTGCACCCCCTGACAGGACCTTCTTGACGACATAAGGCCCTTCCCAATTGGGCTTGAACTTACCACGAGGGTCTTCCAAAAATGGTAAGATTTTCTTTAGCACTAAGTTTCCTTCCTGGAAAGTTCTGGGCCTCAATTTCTTATTGTAGGCCCGGGCCATTCTCCTTTGGTACAATTGGCCATGACATAGTGCTTTCAATCGCTTCTCTTCTATTAGGTTGAGTTGATCATGTCTTGACTGTACCCATTCGGCTTCTTCCAGTTCTGCTTCCATGAGCACTCTGAGTGATGGGATTTCTACTTCCACTGGCAAGACTGCTTCCATTCCATAGACTAGGGAATACGGGGTTGCCCCGGTTGAGGTCCGAATCGAGGTTCTGTAGGCATGTAGAGCAAGTGGCAGCATTTCATGCCAATCCTTGTAGCTCACTACCATTTTCTGAATGATTTTCTTTATGTTCTTGTTTGCTGCTTCCACTGCCCCATTCATCTTTGGCCTGTACGGAGCTGACTTATGGTCGGTGATCTGAAACTGCTCACACATTTTTTTCATGTCCTTGTTCTTAATATTCGAAGCGTTGTCTGATACTATGGCACTTGGCAGTGCATAGCGACAAATGATATTGTGCTTAAAAAATTTAATAACATGGTTGCTTGTGATGTTCGCATATGAAGCTGCTTCTACCCATTTAGTGAAGTAATCAATCGCCACCAGGATAAATCTGTGCCCGTTCGATGCCTTAGGTGAAATCATGCCGATGACATCTATGCCCCACATAGAGAAGGGCCATGGTGATGTCATGTTGTACAACTCACCTGGGGGTGCATGCTTATTATTTGCATATATCTGACATTGGTGGCACCTCCTAACATGTATACAGCAATCATGTTCCATGGTCGTCCAGTAATATCCCAGCCTCAAGATCTTCTTTGCCAGCATGTGCCCGCTCATGTGGGGCCCACAAATTCCTCCATGTACAGTTTCAATCAATCTTTCCGATTCAGCTTTGGCAACACATCTGAGCAGAACGTCGTTATGTGACCTTTTGTACACATGTCCACCACTCAGCAGAAACTGACCAGCCAATCTCTGTATTGTCCTCTTCTCAGTAGCAGTGGCATTTTCTGGCAGACTCTGATTGTTCAGGAAATTTTTGATATCTTGAAACCACGGTGCTTTTTCTTCTGGTGCTCCCTCTAGAACGAGACAGTAAGCCGGTTCATCTCTAACATCAATTTCCAACGGTCTAATGTCTACTCCTTCTGGTATGCTGACCATTGAAGCCAAGGTTGCTAGAGCATCCGCAAACTGATTCTTGGCCCTTGGCATATAGTTGAAGGAAATTCGAGTGAAATTTGTGCTTATTTCTTCTAAATACTGGTGATAAGGGATCAATTTGTGATCCTTGGTTTTCCACTCACCAGTTGTTTGGAAGATGATAAGACTCGAATCCCTGTATACGTCAAGTTCCTCTACTCCATGATCCATGGCTGCTTGCAATCCAATTATGCATGCTTCATATTCTGCTATGTTATTGGTGCACTGGAATCTCAGCTTTACTGCAATTGGGATATGTGAACCATCTGGTTTAACCAAGACTGCCCCTATTCTGTTTCCATTCATATTGGCGGCCCCATCAAAGAACATCTACCAAGAACTCTCACTTTCCTCCTCTTCAATGTACAGAATCACTTCATCGGGAAAGTTGGTCTTCAAGGGTTGATATTCTAGCAAAGGATGTGCAGCTAGGTGATCAGCTATGGCTTGACCCTTGATCGCCTTCTGGGTGATATATGTGAGGTCAAACTCGGACAGTAGTAGTTGCTACTTTGCCGTCCTGCCAGTCAGTGCCGGTTTCTCAAATAAATACTTCAGCGGGTCCATCCGGGATATCAATAGTGTGGAGTGCCTAAGGAAGTAATGCCTTAGCCTCTGCGTTGCCCACACTAGAGCACAACAAGTTTTCTTCAATGATGAATACTTGGCTTCATATTCCGTGAATTTTTTACTCAGATAGTAAATGGCCCTTTCTTTTCTACCAGTCTCATCGTGCTGCCCCAAGACACATCCCATCGATGTTTCCAACACTGACAAGTACAGGATCAGTGGTCTTCTTGGAGTTGGTGGCACTAGCACATGTGGGTTCAGTAAATATTCCTTGATCGTATCGAAGGCTTGCTGGCAATCCTCATTCCAGACCGTCGGGTTATCTTTCCTCAGAAGCTTAAAAATTGGTTCACAGATAGCAATGAGTTGTGCTATGAACCGGCTTATGTACTGAATTCTTCCAAGAAAACCACGAACCTCTTTCTCGGTTCTGGGTGCTGGCATTTCAATTATGGCCTTGGCTTTAGCCGGGTCAATTTCAATTCCTCTTCGGCTTACTATAAACCCCAGTAACTTCCCTGATGTAGCCCCAAAGACACACTTAGCCGTAGACTGTACTTCCTGAGCCAATCAAACACCTTTTTCAGATTGATCAAGTGGTCCTCCTCTTTGCACGATTTGGCAATCATATCGTCCACATAGACCTCCATCTCCTTGTGGATCATGTCATCAAATAGTGCTGTCATGGCCTGCTGATATGTTGCCCCGGCATTCTTGAGTCCGAACGGCATGACCGTGTAGTGGAATGTGCCCCAAGGTGTGATAAATGTTGTTTTCTCTTGATCCTCCTTAGCCATCTTGATCTGATTGTACCCCGAGAAACCATCCATGAAGGAAAATAGGCTATGTACCGCAGTATTATCGACCAGAATGTCGATGTGTGGAAGCGGAAAATCGTCCTTTGGGCTTGCCTTGTTCAAGTCTCTATAGTCCAAGCACATTCGGACTTTCCCGTCCTTCTTTGGTACCGGCACTATGTTTGCGAGCCACTCAGGGTACGTAGAGACTGCCAAAAATCCGACTTGAAATTGTTTGACCACTTCGTCCTTGACCTTTAAGGTCCATTCTGGCTTTAATCTTCTCAGCTTCTGCTTAATTGGCTTAACCCCTAGCAAAATTGGCAACTTATGCACCACCATGTCAGTGTCCAACCCTGGCATGTCCCGATATGACCAAGCAAACACATCCTTGTAATCTGCCAAGAACCGTGACATTTCATTTTTCTGCACATCAGACAAGAATGACCCGATTTTCACAATTTTTGGGTCATCTTCGGTCCCAAGATTTATGGATATGGTCTCCTCAATATTAGGTTGGACCCCCTTTTCATGACGTTCCAATTGGTATTTAATTTCTTTTGGAACATCTTCTCCTTCGACCTCAATCTCTTCTTCAATCCCCATGAGGTCAAAGTCGAGCTCGAAGTCGAAGTCATATTCAACCTGGTCCAATTCGGTTTGATTATACGGTTCATAAGTGGTTTGGACCTTTTTGGAAAAATTAAATTTTCTAGAAAAAATAGAAAAATCTTTTTGGGTTTTTTGTGAGCCTTCTAAACATAATTCCCCTGAAGACGAAGGCCCATTAGAACCTTCAGGGAAATGGCATTCCACTATTGGAGTTTTTTTTTGGAAGCCGCGTCAGTTTGCCGAACTAACGTTGCCTCAAAGGTAAGGGAAGTTTCCTCCCAATTGTTTAATACAAAATTTTTGGGAGCAGGGGAAATAGGGAAAGCTTGCTTCTCAAGCCCCGCGTCCGATGCCATCATCACCGGGTGGGTACTGCCCTTTTCTGCTACGGGGCCCAGTCCAGATAAAACCTCATCCGGAATCTTCACTGCGGCCCAATCAATGAAAGGTAGCTCGTTGTCACTATCAGTTTTCTCGCCTTCAGTCATGGCGAAGAAAGCCCCCACTTCTTCAGAGAAGTCCACCTGCTGCTCGGGCTGTGGCCTAGGCCCATCTGCTGCTCCCAGTATTGGAGATGGATTGTGTGGTTGCAGGGTTGAAACAGAAGGCCTTTGGTAAGGATTGACATTTCGGTACGGGGGTTTGGACTGGTTCATGGGAGGAGACAGTTGGATTATACAGGAGGGTCTTGGAAAGCTTTCCCTTAAATCCTGCTTCTGCTCTCCCCTTCTTCATGCTTCATTCTTCTCCAGCCTCTGGGCTTGAAGCCCAACCTTACTTTAGGGATTAGTTTTTTAGCCGTGATTGGCTCCGCCATCCCCTGCAGATTGATCCCCAGGCCTTTCCCTGGGTGAAAGTGGTATTTCTCCATCACTTTCTTGACCATCTTTTCTGCAGTTGTTCCTTTATTTTCTTTTTTATCACACCCCCCAGGTATGAAATTTACCGCCTCAAATTGAAACGAGTGGAATGCAATCTTGTCAACAGTCAAGTCCACATTTATCATGGGTACATCAGGTGACACAATGGGCGGCACCAAGTTTTCGGCTAGGACTGTTATCACTCTTTGCCCTCTTATATATTTCACCCTTTGGTGGAGCGTGGATGGTATTGCCCTAGCCGAATGTATCCACGGCCTTCCTAGGAGCAGATTGAAGGCTGCGGGTATATCCATCACCTCAAATGTGATGTTGAAGATATTCGGCCCAATTGTGACCGGCAGTTCAATCTCCCCTAGGGAGTGGGTCTTGGAGCTATCAAAAGCCCTAACTATCTGCCCATTTTGCTTGATCCTTGACTGGTCCAGACCAAGTTTGGTAAAAGTGATTAACGGGCAAACGTTTAATGCCGACCCGTTGTCAATTAGAACCCATGCGATCATACAGCCCTTACAAAGCACGGTGATGTGCAAAGGGTCAACATGATAGCACCCACCTGGGCTGATCTCACCCTCCGAGAAACTTATCACATTATGTGACAAGATTTGACCAACCATTTTGCCAAGCTGGTCTGGATCGATTGTCTGGGATACGTGTGCACTCTGTAGCACCCTTAACAATGCATCCCTGTGCTTTTCAGAATTCAGCAAAAGGCCCAGTATTGAAATCTGGGCCGGGACCTTGTTCAGCTGATCCAAAAGATTGAATTCACTTTTTTTGATTATTCTTATGAGGTCTGCTGCCACATTTTCTGCACCCTGGGGGGTGTCTTCTCCCACTTTGTTTTTTCCTTTCTGTTTTCTTTTTTCTTCATTTTCTTTTTTTTCTACTTCTGTCTCCTTTTCTTTCTCTTCACCCCCTGCACATCTCCCCGACCTCGTCATGAGGTTCACCTCCTCCTGGTTCGGGTTCCTAACCACTGGAATCGTAGCCGTGATTCCCTCGCTGTAATTCCATGGTACATCGGCCTCAGAATAGGCTAGTTTGGGGATATTAACCACTAATGGCTGGAGTTTGGACCCGGATGTATGGGCCGGTTTAGAGATAGTCTGAGCTGGCTGCACATTTACAACCAAGGGCTGAAGTTTGGATTGTGTGGGGACAGAAGAAGTGATGGAAGCAGTGGTGGGGTCAAAGTTGATGACCAGTGGAGCCTTGGACGGCTTGGATGGTGAATAGATGGGTGGACTGCAATTGAAGACCAATGGGGGCCTTGCAGTATTCATCTGGGCCATAACAGAGGAGACCCGGTTTAAAGAGGAGCTTATGTCCTCAATAGCAAGATTATTTTTTTGGGAGACCATGTTGATCTCCTCCTCTTCCTCCTCTTGGTGGATATGGCTATGATGGAGTTGGATGGGCCTGCCCCATTGTGGTACGGCAGAGGGTTCTGCCCAATATCATTTCCCGACGGGGCGGGTGCAGCAGTGTTAAAGACCAAAGCCTTCTGGTCCAACAGGTCCTGGACCGCATGCTTCAGCATCCAGCAAGTGTCAGTAGAGTGCCCCGGTGCACCCATGTGATAATCGCATGTGATTGCTGGATCAAAATTCCTCCCCTTCGGGGCATTCGGGTTGGCCTCTTTCAGAGTCAAATACTCCCCCTTCAGCAGGGTTGGCAGCAGTTGGGACAGCGATATCGGGAGAGGAGTAAAGACTCTATTTCTCCTTGCTGCCATCCAGGCTTCCCACTCCTCCTTAGTAAAGGCCCTCCTCTGGTTTTCAGGCACGGAAGGGGAGAAATTGACATTGTGCGGGGTCTGATAAGCGTGCTGGGCCTGTTGGGGTGCAGAGATGTTCACGTGGAGTGGCTTCTTGGCTGGAGGAGCCTGGACCAGGTTCACTTCTCCTTCTTTTCGGGCCCCTGTCTTTTTAAATCCAGCCCCTTTCTTTTGGGCCACGGAGGCAGAGGAATCAGACTACCCAGTCAGAGTAGAGTAGTCTATCAGCCTTCCTGACCTGACCCCTTCCTCGATCCGGTCCGCTACCTGTACCAAGGTTGCAAAGTTGGTGGTGATCTAACCCACCAGATGGTTGTAGAAAGGCTGCCCCAGTGTGCCCATGAATGTGGAGATCATCTCCGGTTCTTGCATAGGTGGCTTGACCTGGGAGGCGGCCTCTCTCCACCTCTTGGCGTACTGCCGTACCGGCTCATCCTTCCCCTTGCTCATCCTCATCATGTCGTACCGGTCTGGCACGATCTCAGAGTTGAATTTATATTGGTCTAAGAAGGCGTCGGCTAGGTCCTTCCACCTCCTGATCCTTCCATGGTCCACTGTAGTGAACCACCTGAGAGCTGACCCTGTCAAACTCCTCTGGAAGAGTTGTCAGTATGCCGTCATCCCGGCCAAATTGGCATAGGGCCCCGCAGTACAGTTTTAAGTGGCTCATTGGGCAGCCCGTGCCATCAAATTTGTCGAAGTCCGGACACTTGAACTTAGCCGGCAGACATACGTCAGGGTACATACACAGATCCTCGAAGGTGGTGCCTCCATGGTTATTTCCTCCCTTCACTTCCTTCAGCTCTTCCTGGATCCTTTCTATCCTGAGCAGCATTTTCTTCTCCATCTCTTCTCTGGCCTTTTCCTTTTCCAGCTCTTTCTCAAATTCTGCTGTATTTTCTCTGATCAGAATGGGTTCAGGGACTGGTTCAGAAATGGGCTCCGGCATGGGTTGAGCCGGAGGCGGCATGTAGACCTGAGGTGGTGGTGCCGGATGGGAGGTAGAGGCTTGATTTTGGGCCTGGGCCTTCTGGGCCTGATCCGCCAGTAAGTCTCCCAGCATCTTGGCTAGACCGGCCACCTGCTCTTGCAGCTGAGCAAAGTCTTGAGCAAGTACGGTGGCTTGGGCTTGGTTCTCTTCAGTGTTCATGGCTCTGGCTTTAGATCTGGTCACGGGAGCAATGGTTGCAAATAATTGTACCTGGGTAAGAAAAACAAAGACACAAGTCAGCTTCCATTTAATTTGAAACACACCCCTATAAATGTAGACAAATAGGTCAGGTGAACACCAGTCCAAATTTTTTTTTTTAATTTTTATTTATTTTTTTTCATTTTTATTTATTATTATTATTTTTTTGCTTGGAATATTCTAAGGCTTCCAAATGTCCTAAAAAGTTTTGACTTTGAGTGGTTCTCGTGACCAAACAAAGGTTCTGGGAATATTCTGAGGCTTCCAAATGTCCTAAAAAGTTTTGACTTTGAGTGGTTCTCGTGACCAAACAAAGGTTCTTGGAATATTCTGAGGCTTCCAAATGTCCTAAAAAGATTTGACTTTGAGTGGTTCTCGTGACCAAACAAAGGTTCTTGGAATATTCTGAGGCTTCCAAATGTCCTAAAAAGATTTGACTTTGAGTGGTTCTCGTGACCAAACAAAGGTTCTTGGAATATTCTGAGGCTTCCAAATGTCCTAAAAAGATTTGACTTTGAGTGGTTCTCGTAACCAAACAAAGGTTCTTGGAATATTCTGAGGCTTCCAAATGTCCTAAAAAGATTTGACTTTGAGTGGTTCTCGTGACCAAACAAAGGTTCTTGGAATATTCTGAAGCTTCCAAATGTCCTAAAAAGATTTGACTTTGAGTGGTAAAAATAACCAACCAAAGGTTTCTCTCTTCTGAATTTTCTCAGTTTTCAAATGCAAAAGCTTGATTGAAATATGTTTGAGTTGAATTGGTATCAAAAAATATGACACCTTGGTTCCCTCTTTGATTTTCAAAATTAGGTTAAATCCTGAAAGAATATTTTATTTTATTCTTTTTGTTTTTTTTTTGTATTTTTTTTTGATTTTGTATTTTTGGAACATTTTTTATGTTCTTTTCGGGGTGCTTAAGGATTATCCACAGTGTTTTAGGCATTTTATTCTGAAAATTTGGGCTAAAAAGCCAATTTGTGCATTTTTTGAATGTATCCGGTATAATATACCGGATAAGAATATGCCTTATTGTATCCGGTAACCATGACCTGATACACGCATATGTCTTTGTATCTGGTAATATATACCGGATATGAAGGAAAGTGTTCTTAACCGGCCTGAGTTGCCGGTTAATGCCGAAATGACCATTTTTTACTCATTTTTTCACCAGATTAGGTTTTTTTTATTCCCACTTGATGTTCACCTTAACTTGACCCTCAAAACTTGCCCCAGATTGGGCTTGGACATCATACTTGCCACAATTCATACATTCATGAAAAGAACATGGCTTTACCTTGCCACCTTGTATTACCTTCATTCAATATGGTATTCACATTATACCTTGGCCTGTAAAACATGCAAACGGTCTTCCCACATTTACACCCAATTCCCCAAACGCAATTGTGTGCTTTTAGCTGAAAACGTGTTTCTCCACCTTCAAGCGTATGGTTTTTGGGTTTTGGCTTAATTGGCAACTTAGAACTCAAGTCTAGTGATGCCCGGAATCGAATCACAAATCCCATTGTCATCACATCATTGACTCAAATTCTAAGGTGAATGCTTTCACTTTCGCTTTCCGAAGTCACGACCTCGGTGCGCTAAGCTACCCACATTCATGGTTCAACTTCCTATAGGTAAAAGGGTAGGTTGTGCAAAGTGTTTATTGTGCTCAAGTGCATTTAAAATTGAGGTACATTCACAACGTCCCAGCCCCTTGCCACTCTTTTTCGTAGCCATGCATTCAATTTCAAGCCAAGGCATAAACAATTATCATATTGAAAGCAAAATACAAGCCAATCAAGATGGTAAACACCCAAACATGCTTATGACCAAAAGTGACACCCAAAGCATGTTATTGTTCAAACCAATTAAAACATGGAAGGCATGCTTGAAACTCCAAAAGTATTACCCCAAATTTCCAGATTTTCATGCTTTTT
The DNA here is from genome assembly GCA_947561395.2 of Buxus sempervirens. Classification (NCBI taxonomy): domain Eukaryota; kingdom Viridiplantae; phylum Streptophyta; class Magnoliopsida; order Buxales; family Buxaceae; genus Buxus; species Buxus sempervirens. The sequence continues at coordinate 38,793,652 of OX387187.1, forward strand.
CTCATGCTCAAAGTGTACCATTTCTACCCCAATTGAAGCCTAAAAATTTTAGCAACTACTTGACATGATATAAGAAAGGTTTTGATGGTTGAAACATGCTTGAAAACCCCAAAATATACACTGAAATTTCCAGATTTTTTTGTTCTTCATTTTTTGTGCTCAAGTAACATTGTTTTATGCCCAAACCCAAGCCTAAAAATATAGCACCTAAATGTATTGTACAAAAGGTGTTTTGTTGAGGAAAACATGCTTGAAAAAGCCCAAAATATCTACTGAATTTTCAGATTTAGTATTCTTCATCTTTGGTACTCAACATGCTTTATTCATACCCAAATCAAGGCCTAGAAATTTAATACCTAAAGTATGGCACAAGAAAGGTTTGAATTGGGGGTAAACATGCTTGGGAACCCCAAAAATATACATTGAGCTATTGGATTTTTGCACTTTATTTTCATGCTCAAAATATGGCACTAAAACCTCACAAGACATGGTACAAGAATATAACAAGTAGGCATGCACACCAAGATAAGCCCATAAACATGATCCTAGGCATAATCCAATAATATACACATGCCTTTATCCATGTAAATTTCAAAGCATCCTCATCAGATTTCAAAATACAACAATATGCACAATCAAAATAGAAAGCATTTCAAATAAATAAAAAGCATGAACAAATACACAAAATGGCTTAAATCCACACGTCCCCAGCAGAGTCGCCAGTTGTGAGACATGAAAAAATCACCGGAATGATCATCCCTCCGTCAACACACGGGCTCAACGCAAAAATGGGAGAGTCGCCACCATTCATGATTTTGGGGTGAGAATGGACACCAAAGAGTTCAAAAATAATCAAAAAAGAGACAAAAGAAACATTCTAGGATAAAAATAACCCTACTTGAAAATCAAATCCAGATATGGGTAAGGGGATTAGATTATGAACGGGGGAAGGTGTAAGGTACCCCCATTCATCCACACGAAGTGGTAGCCAAGTGTATGTTCATGCAAAAATAAGAAAGCTTGCTAAAATCATAGAAAACCTTGAAAAAGGACCAATGTATGATATTTCCACATGAAGATCTAAATGGATTCTAGATCCTCTCTTATGTCAATATCATTTCTGGAATATCTCAAAAAGATGTAAATCAAAGCACAAGTTATTCAAAAACCAAGTTGAATCAAATCCGGAAAATTCGGTGAAAAGTAATGTCATTTGTCTTGAAATCATTCAAATACAATTTTAAATTGAACCAAACCAAATCCATTTGAAATATTATGGTAAATAATAGTCTCATGCAAAATTTCACTTCATTCCGATAAAAATCCTAGGAGTTATGCTCCTTTAAGGTTGCTGTTGGGGATAATCAAAAAGTGATAAGTGGGCAACTTTGGGAAATTGCATAGAAAAATCCACTCCATAAAAATCCACGAAAATTGGTGTGATTGAAGTCTGTATGGCCATATTTCAAAAGAAACTAGCCTCATACAAAAATCCCTTCGGATGTGCCTTGGGTGGTCTCCCGAACAGGCCCCGAAGGTCACAGATTTACCCAGAAAAATGCCATTGAGCAGTTCTGAGTAAATCGGCTACCAATAATTCAAATGGAGTCAAAAAATTATGAAACCAACTGGATTTAAAAATAGACTCATAAAGGAGTGCCCAGAAACAAAAATCACTCGAATCGGACTTAAAAAGAACACATGGCGCTCCATCGAAGTGACAAGTTCTGTATTTGAACCTGAACTGTCCAATCAACTTCGACAGAGAGGTGTCAAAATTCCACTTGATAGAAATTAATGAAATTTGGTGGACATAAACTAGACAGCCTCACCTTTCCCATGGTTCTAGAATCACTCTAAAATTCATCCGGAAGATGAAGTTATGAGCGTCCGAAGTAAGGGTATAGGTGCTGTCAAGCTAAGCCATTTTTGAGCAAAACCAATGCAATAATGTGAAAAAGTGTGTGCAATTCGTGCAAGATAAACACAAAACCTTTAAAAATCATCCAAAGACATTCCAGAATTGATTGAGGCCATTTATTGGAGATTTATCACAATGAATGTAATAAATCCCCAAATGTGAGCCTATCCCGCCAAAATAGTGCAAGTGTGAAAAACCAAACAAGATCAATAGCATGCATACATATTCACCAAAATAAGGTTCTAAAACAGCCTAGGGTTCCGTTCCATTATCGTTTCCCTCTGTTCTCTCTCCTCGTTAAACACGGTTCTTCAAGATAATCAAGGGTACTTTGAATATGAAACGGTTTACAATCAATCAAAAGGCTTTATGCTACATAGGTTCTAATGCTAGGGTCAATACCCAGTCTCGTTTCTCCTAGATCCCGCCTCCACGTTTTACGGCTAGGGGAGTCTCGAGATACTTTGAGCCGGGGAAGGGTTTTCACACACAAAGAAAGCCTTATTCTACAGAAAGGTAGAAGAATAGATCTAGATCTAGGAATGTAAAGACAGAAAATAAAATAAAAGTTTGAGACTTACCTGGGTTCTGGATGCGATCCCACAGCGGTTTTCTTCTTCTCTTGGAGTTCTTCTTGGCGAGAATTCAAAACAAGAGTTAATTGCCATTTGCTTAAGGAGGAGCCTCCTATTTATAGGCAAAGGCTAGGGTTAGGGTTGGTGAGAATGGTAGACACAACATAATGTCTATAGCCCACCAACCTTAACCCTAAGGCTATTTCCGAGATTTCCACTCATTTAATGAGGGATATGATGGTAAAAGTGAAAAGCTCTCGGAAAACCCTAAATTTGAGCAAAACTTGCGTATCCGGTATATCAGGCCGGATACACCAGGGCCTTAAGGTATCCGGTATATAATACCGGATACACTAAGCACTACTTGTATCCGGTATTTGTCACCGGATACGAAGAGGCCTGCTTGTATACGGTCTGAGTTACCAGATACAGGTAAAAATTCATTTTCTTCAATTTCTGTGCTGGCTTTCAAGGAGATAATAATTTTTTATGATTGTTTGTGCAATTTGGGGTGTCTACAGTATGATAAACTGTGTTTATTAGGTGATTATTTGTGATTGGGGGCTTAGCCCATTCTCGTATGTACAGGCATTATATAGCCGTTTTTCTGAAAACTTTTAGGATGTTATTTTTGTGTCTAGTTAGTTCTAAAGTTGGGATTTGAATAAATTTGGTATTTTAAAATTGTTCACAGGTGTGTTACTGCTCATCATCTGTTTCTTTATCTGGTTTTGCAGCATAGCAGATATTTATATTTTCATTGGTTAACAATAGAACAAGAAAAAATTGCCTTATTGCAACTAATTGTGTCGGCAATAAGAATCCTGTATTTTCATCACAATTTGTTTGAAAACTTTATCTTCAGTCAAAATATTAGTATCCAAACTTTTCTGTCTAACTCCATTTATGGGTTCCTAATGGTAGATCTGAGTTCTTATTGATTTCTGCACGTGTTAGAGTTATTTTTGTTTTCTTTGGCTGAATTTGGTACTCTTTTGTAGATTTATTGTTTAAGGAACTTATTGTATTATAGTCTTCGTTCTGTGCCCATTTAAATGCTTATTTAGGTTCCTAAACAATCCCTAAATTTTTAGTAGCTCACTAATAGTGTCCATTATAGGGGCATTTTATATTATATTTTCATTTTGATTCTTAGATTCAGTGTTTATTATGTGAATTGATCCTTTCAGACATTTGAAATCGCCTGTCGAGGTATGTGATCTCGTGTGTATATATCCTCAAATTTAATCTCATTTTTTCAGCTATTGGATGTATTTTAGTTATTTTACCTATTGGTTTTTTTTCCGTACTTTTCTAAATTTGATCTATTTTCAAGTTTTTTTCATGTGACATCTCCTGTGTGGGGATTTGATTATTTGAAGGCCATTTTTTTTTCATGTGACATCTCTTGTGTGGGGATTTGATTGTCAGATTAATTACAGTCCTTTCAATATTCTAGAACTGTCATTGGAATTTTGAAGTATATGCATGAGAAATTTATTAGAATACTCATATCTTATTATGTTCTGTATGATAAACTGTGTTTATTAGGTGATTATTTGTGATTGGGGGCTTAGCCCATTCTTGTATGTACAGGCATTATATAGCCGTTTTTCTGAAAAATTTTATGATGTTATTTTTGTGTCTAGTTAGTTCTAAAGTTGGGATTTGAATAAATTTGGTATTTTAAAATTGTTCACAGGTGTGTTACTGCTCATCATCTGTTTCTTTATCTGGTTTTGCAACATAGCAGATATTTATATTTTCATTGGTTAAAAATAGAACAAGAAAAAATTGCCTTATTGCAACTAATTGTGTCAGCAATAAGAATCCTGTATTTTCATCACAATTTGTTTGAAAACTTTATCTTCAGTCAAAATATTACTAAGTTTTTTCATTTGCAGACAATTTTCTAGTTAGCTTAAATGGGATTGCATGCCATTATTGAGCTTTCCTTGGCCTTCTTGTATTACTGATTTTTGTTTTATTTTTCAGGTTGAGCAGCTCCTCAAGGACCAAATCATTATGGATGCATATGATCTATTGGAGTATTTTTTTTTGAAACAAGTATAACTCTTTTATATAATTCTCAAATGTTCTACTATAAATGAATAGTTAGTGGTGGAATGCTGTATATAGTTCGATTACTTTTCATTATTTGGTGGAATGCTGTATATAGTTTTTGTTTTTACTGCTAACAGGTTATATCAGGTGTATTTAGAATGAATGGAATAGACTAACTAACCATTGTTTAGCAAGTGCAGGTGTTACTTTTAGCGGCGGTAATTCTTACCGCCGCTAAAATATTTTAGCAGGCATAGACGTTTACCGGCGGTAATTTTTACCGCCGCTAAAATATTTTAGCAGGCATATACTTTTACCGGCGGTTAGATTTCGGACGCTAAAGAATATATAGCGGCGGTACATCTACCGCCGGTATATGTTTGGAATATTTACCAGCGGTAAAATTAACCGCTGGTAAATCTAGGAGCAACAGAGGCGGTGAAAATTACCGCCGGAATATATGAGTAGAGCCGGCAAAAGGTGAACCGACCCGACGGGTCAACCCGATTAACCCGATTATAAACGGGTTGGGTTGACCCGTTTATTAATTGGGTTGGGTGCGGGTTGGGGTTTTTCCAACCCGCCTAAAATCGGGTCAACCCGATTATAACCCGTCCACCCGACGGGTTACCCGATTAATCAATAGGATGCACGACTCTTTGTATGGTAAACTTGTAATTAGACTTGTTTTCCATGGCAAATATTAAGGGAACCTTGAGTGTTTTTTTTTGTACGCAGGAACCTCGAGTTGTGTGCGAACTCTTTGGTCTTTTCCCCAAGTAATCTTTTGTCTTTTCCCCAAGTAAAGCAACCCTCGAGTTGTGTTCTGAGAGGGTTGAGGCGACGGGTGTGATGCTCAAGGTGACAAGGTTTAATGGGACTGTCTTCTTCCCCAGCACAAAATCTGCAGGAGCTAATGAGGTATGGCTAATGGCGGTGATTGTTCCCAGCACCTTGTTCTCCTAGCATGCGTTTTCTGATCTTCTCAACATTCTCGCCCTCTTCTTCCTCTTCAACTAATCGGCTCTTCTATTCAGCTCCAGCGAAGAGCTTGGCTCTTCCTCTACGGCTAATCGGCTCTTTCTTTTAGGGTTTGGCACCACAAAACCCTAGACTTGAATAATCTTCCCTTTTCATTTTGACTGATTGAAATCTGTTATTTACCTATATTTGAAGATTTCTTACTCTTTTCGCTAAGGATATTTGAACTAATCTTCTATTTTTCCTTTTCTCCCAATTTTTCTTGCAATACTCGAATCAATGAAAATTTTCAATTATTACGTCCTCAAGAAAATTAACTTCTAGAATTTGTCTTCATTTGCTTTGGAATTCCCGTCATCCTTCTTTAAGAGGCTGCGAATTACTTTAGATCTCAGTCTTCTACGAAGAATCAGAGTTGTTTATGACTCCAGTCATCCTTCTCCTTTTCTTGTAATTAGTCTCTGTCTCATGTTCGTTCTGGGTTTTTCTCTTCCAGGAAGATGCATCGAGCAATGACAGAAGTGATTCTCTGTCGCATCTATTACCTGCTGCTGATAAATTTGCGCCAAGATTCGACGGCTTGAGATTTATCGAGACGCTCGTTACTGCTCACAGAAGATCAAGGTTTTTGTGGTTCGACGGCTCGTTACTGTTCATAGACGTTCTTTTAGGGTTTGGCAATTGGCACCAGAAAACCCCAGTGATATAACGATGCAGATTCAATCAATTATTCCCCTTACGAACAGAATTGTTAATCATTTTTTTCAAAAAAACTAAAAATAAAAAAATAATCGGGTTGGGCGGGTTGAACCCGATTAATGGCGGGTTGGGTTCGGTTTGGGCTTTTTCCAACCCGCCATTAATCGGGTTCAACCCGACCCAACCCGATTACGCCTCAACCCGATTATGACCCGCCCGAACCCGACCCAACCCGACCCGTTGCCACCTCTATATATGAGCAATAAGCGGCGGTAACATTTCCTACCGTAAATGGTCACATCAGCGACGGTAATATTACCGCCGGAAAATGTGGGGACGGTAAAGTATCGACAATTTGCGGCGGAAATTTCGTCCGGTCGTGGATTTGTATTCATGACCGACGGGTATATATTGCCGCCGCTATTTCCGCCGCTAATTCAATCACCGACGGCAGCGCCAGCGACGCTTTGTTCACCGGCCGGTAATTGTTTTAGCAGCGGTAACCTAGCTATTAGTGGCGGTATGTTACCGCGGGTAAAAATTGGCTTTTTTGTAGTGTATGGTGATCCCTGTAATCTGCTGTGTAGACTCTTCTTTGGCAAATTTCAGCCACAAGAAATAAGTCAAAACACTCAAATAATCAACACTGTGACGCTGAACGCGAAGACAAGTCCAAGGGTATTCCAACTGGGAACAAACTACTGAGATTACATCTTCTGAAGTTCATGCACGCAACCCACTGAGATTAAATCTTGTGCTAGCAGACACCGGTTATCTCGGTGAATGTCTAATGGCTATGATAGTGTTTACTCCAGATCTGTACGTGACTCAATGCAGAATCCATTGAAGGGTTCTTTAAACTTTGGAAGAGTTATTAAGTAGGCTTTTTCTTTTTCTTTTTTTCAATTCCGCCGCTAAGATGTCTATTGGCTATCAAACCTTTGGGGTTTTGGCGAATACTTCCGCTCTATCTAAGTAAAGAATTTATGAGGATGATGTGCTGCAATGAACCTTCCTAATTAAATAACATGGAAGACTTGACTTGACCTTTCAAAATCAACGGAATTTATTTATAAAACTCTAAAGTTAAAGCCCGATGTGAAAACTAGTTCAATTTCGAAGGGAGGACAAACAGTGGAAACTGAATGATCCCCACAACAATTCTCTTTTAATTATTAATTTTTTTAGGTTTATTTAAGAAAATTGGATTTAGTTTTTGTAAATGTTAATCTTAATTACAAATTTTCTCTTCTAAATTAACTATTTATATTTCTGCTTAAAAACTTTGAAGTTTCTTTCGTTTCAGTCCCCTAAGATCACCTGTTTCTTTCATTTCAGGAGAAAGCAGGGGACCAGGGATAGTGTGATTTGAAAATCCAACTTTCAGAAATCCTATCAAATAGCTTTAATGGACTTTGGATTCTAGATTCTTTTGGTTTTAATTGGCCCTGGTCTTGATCGCCATTCAAAATCAACCAACCCACATGAAGATAATGTTTGGGATAATGGACATTGATGCAATGAACCTTCCTTCGTATTTAAATAACATGGAAGAGTTGACTTGGTCTTTCAAAATCAACAAAATTTATTTAAAAAAAACAATTATATAAGTTAATAAATAAGGATAAATAACTTTTTAAAATTAAGACAAGAAAAAAGGAAACAAACAAATCAAAACATAATTTCAAATATGAAAATTTTAGAACCATAAAAAAACAATGACCATGAGACGTTTCACATAGCAATATCTCACGGCTACAGCACAAAGCAATGCTGATGTCATCTCCCTTGCATCACCACAAAAAATTAATAAAAAAAAAAAATTTTGGCCTTTCAAAATCATCTCACTTTCATCAACACTTGAGCAACTGGATATTCATTTTACAACAAAGAAAAAAAGAAGATAAAAATACAAAGATGGGTAAGTCATTAAAATGACAAAAAAACAATACTAGCAACAACTGTCAACCACTATCTCGAAGAAAAGTCATTTCAATTTCAATGAGCTTTCCTTCCTAATTAACTAACACGGAAGACACTCCACCTTTCAAAATCAACAAAATTTATTTATAAAACTCTAAAGTTAAATCCCGGTATGGAAGCTAATTTAATTTCACAGGAAGGACAAAACAGTGGGAACAAATTCAAATTTGCGGGGTAAATCCTTATATTTAATACCATGTAAATGATATACCATTTTCCCATAATTTTCCAAAATCCAAACAAAAAACCGAGATATGCAAGAAAAAAAAGTAATGAAGCAGTCATTCGCAAAATAAATTAAGAAAACAAAGCTGGGTCGAACCCACAATCCTCTTTCTATCTTTTTCTGCTTCGCCATGCTTCAACCACCACTCTGACATAAACCTGGGTCGAACCTCAGGCTCTACATTTTCATTAGGGATTTCAGAAGAAAGGGATCTGCGATACTCTCCCAAAAAAAACTAAAAAACTAAAAAACCAAAAAATGGATGAGGAGTTGAAGAGGGCTGCTGAACGGGGAGATATCGATGGATTGTACTCATTAACTGGCAGAGATCCCTCCATTCTTGATGGCCTTGATGCACTCCAGTTCGTCGATACTCCCCCTACACTACAGTTCGTCGATAATCCCCCTACACATAGCAGCAAGGCATGGGAAAACCCGTTTTGCAATGGAGATTGCGAATTTGAGGTCTTCACTGGTTAGAAAGCTAAATAAAAATGGTTTTAGTCCCATGCACCTGGCTCTGGAAGGTGGACACTGGAGCATAGCAAGAGGGCTCCTGCAAACCGACAAAGAAGTAGTTCGTGTCAAAGGAAAAGGGGGAAGAACTCCACTGCATGAAGCGGCTGTAAAGGGAAATACGGATTTGTTAAAAGATTTTCTCTCTGCGTGTCCAGAATCTATTGAAGATCTGACAGTTCAACTTGAGACTGCTCTTCACCTTGCCGTGAAGTCGAGCAAGCTGGAAGCGTTTGAGCTATTGATGAAACGGGTGAAAGAGGAAAACAAGATGCGGATTGCGAACTGGAAGGATGACGAAGGTAACACTGTATTTCATGTGGCAACATCCACAAATCAGATCGAGGTAAGCTCGATCAACCTCCACGCTCTAATTCATTCATCGTCAAACTGTTGCTTAGCAAGAGATATAAAAGAGAGTTGGAAGTAAACGCCATCAATTCAGAGGATTTGACAGCCGCGGACTTCATCGGATTACAAAAAGGGGAAGGGGAGAACCCAGATCAGATCTTTCGTCATGCTGGAGCTTTAAAAGCCAAGGAGATTTCATCTGATAAGCGTTCTTTTAAGCATGTGATCTTCAAGGTTGTAAACCATTTAACAACCATTCTTTCAGAGGAATATCTATACTACTTCCGATATAGGAGGGATAGAGACTCCCCAAGTGAAGTGCGTAATGTACTTCTGGTGGTACTTGGGCTGATTGTCTCTGCCACTTACCAAACTGGGGTCAGCCCTCCCTCGCTTCATCTTCCCCCTGGTTTCATTCCTTTTATTAATAGCACAAGCATCAACAACATCCATGGCGAAAGACTCCGCAGACTTTTCAGGCGGAGCGATAACGACGACGGACTAGATATCTATGTCTACCCGCAGTTTAACTCTCTGGCCTTTTTGTTTTCTCTTGCAATGATGGTGGTCCTAACAACCGGTTTCCCCATGCAAATTGAACTGATGATCGCTCTCATGCTCTTGGTTTTTAATTTCCTCCAGTCATCAGCTGTATTCCAAGGTCCTGGTTACTTTCTTAACCCATTTTCTTGGGTTTTCCTTGTATGGTTCATCTGGAAAGCAGTGCGACTACTCTTGGAGTTGGGACTCTTGGGAACATCTAGAAAATCTGCAGCAGCTGTTGATCCAGTATCTCATGTTAGAGATGCAGGCTCCGTGGAAACACCTTTGGTCGGACAAATGCATGCATGATACATTGTAATGGACTGAGTGAAATTTACAGTAGGCTAGAACTGAGAAGCATCTTTGGTTAATTAGTTACCTTTGCTATCACGATGCGGAAAATCCCACCATGCTTTCTTTTGATTAATATACAGGTTTGGAGGTCCTGCCTTAACCTCCCTCTCCTTCGTTACAGAGCCCCATTCCCCTGTTTTGGGGAATTGGTCATTAAAAAAAACCAAAGAAAATCACACCATTAATGTCGGGTGCAATTTGTGAGTACTTTCAGCAGATTAAAAGAAGAATTGAGAGCCCAGTTGTCAAGGATATGTGAATTTTGAGATCAGGATCTCTTGCTTGGATGGATACTCTTTTACCAGGACACGCGCCATTGTAATATTTGAAGCATAGTAAAAATGGCACAAATAAAAGTTTCTCTCTTCTTAATCATATATTTGCACAACATTTGACAAATACATTTATTATATAATTTTTGATATCTTGTTCAAGATTTGGTGTGGATTGAATTCAAATATAGTTTAAAAAATATTAATCAAAGTTAAAGTAGTAAGCGTAAGAATTATTTAATAGTAGATAAACCTTCAAGCAAAGAGATATTAGAAGGGCGCAAATGTCATAATAAATATAATAATGGAAAAAAAAAAAGTAAAGCATCCCTCCCCCATCCCCTCAATAATTAAAATATGCAAATTTTGAGAATAATTAACAAATTAAACATGAAGGGAGGCCATTTTTAGTTCACAAATGTGAGGGGAGGTATTTGTAATATGCATAAACCTTAAAGAATTTTTTTTTTTCTTTTTTAAATTTACACTTTTAAAAATGCGTGCGCCACATGCACCGATAACCAAATATAATTGTTTAACTTAGCAAATTAATAGAAGGCAGCCCAATGGGCCAACCCAGTTGGGGACTTAAGTCAGGCCCTAAGGTCGCATGAACATTAGTAAATTCGATGTCGACGCAGAAACCGCATCAGGCACGCCATGCGCAAAAGCAGCATAAAGGTGGGAGCCTAAACCATTCTCCAGCTCGCCCAAGCATACTTATTATTTTTTTTTTCTTTTTAGACAAAGAGGCAGAGATTCGCACCTTGCTGCTCTTAGTGTCCTGTCCTGCTCCTAATTGCAACTACAACCCATGAAGCAGGACTCAGATCCTCCTGGAAAAGTGTTTTGACAGGATGATACTGGACTAGATGGCAACAGCACCAAACCATACACGGCAGGAGCATTTGGAAATTACATGCAATGTGAGTTCAGCCCCTTCTTCATTCGTCAATGTGAAGGACTCTTCTCATTATGGTTCGAACTTTGAAGTCCCACTTGCCAGAGAGCAAGGTAGCCTCCTAGCCGAGATGAAGAGGATATATTCAAGTTTGAAATATAATGGGCATTTAGCACTAAAATCTTGCAAAGTAATTCAGGTTCTTTACTAATTAGCACCAGGCAATTAATAAGAAGAGTCTTGTTTATCATGATATATAGAGCAAAGAAGAAGAAGAAATTAAGCTCCGAAAGGTGAAGAGGACCTAAAAGAACTTATTTTCCACTATAAGAAAACATGTAACAGGCATTGCGAGAAGACAACAAAAGAAGAAGATTTCTGTTTATACCCTGTATGACCAACGAATAAAAAGAAGACACGTAGCGCCTAGGTGACATATTCAGGCCACGACATCAGAGCATACAGATAGTGGATTACGCCACGTCAGCACGAATACAAGTCAAGTCACGACAAAACCACGAGTATCAGAAGATCGTGCCATCGGTCGTTCAACAATAACCTATTTTTGAAAATCGTGGCCGAGCGGTTATCTATCTAGAGCGGGAGACTGAAAACGGCCAACCACCATAAAGATCGTGCAGAGTGGGATGTTGAGCAACCGTCAAAGATTGGCTATAAGAGGCACCAATTCGAAGAGCTCGAGGACACAATCCACACAACCGCAACCGGTTATTATATTATTTTGATCATCCGTGATCCTTTATCCCCTCTAACACAGACGGATAGACTAGGACCTCTCTCACTGCTTCCAGTCGCAGTGACATCTTCGACCCCTCTTTACTCCGATTAACACCAGAATCCTGCCACCGGAGAGTAAGTTGAGGCCGCCCCTGACTCGCAGTTCTGTGTTTACAGAATCCCGAGCAGCCGGTCCCGAGACTCGCTCTGATCACGCCAGGGGACTTGTGTATTTTCGGGTAAGCAGCAATCCAAGGTGAACCCCCTGAACTGACTTTGCAAGCAGCCGCCCCCTTCCTCCTGCGCTTATACCCGATTACGGCTATAAGACCAGGACAGGCCGGTCCTGCGAGCCCTGTCTGTTTTCTTTTTGTACCTTTCGTTTCCATTTTGAGGGTTATCTGTTGTCGCTATCGGCTCGTCGGCCGATTTTATAATAAAAGGATTTTGTGTGCCATTAGTTGCTTTCACTTTCAAACACTTGCAAGAACCCAAACGAAGACCGGACCCCTAGTCTTCATATCATCGCCTGACCCGTTTTATTACAGGTGACTTGCAGTACGACTGGACCGATTCCGGTTCAGATTCGGAACAGGTGCCCGGGGTCAGGGTTCGACCCAAAAATCATTTGTATCAAACGATACTAGCACGCCCGCGTAGAGACACATCACCACTTTCGACACGTGTCCACACCGGCCCATTTTTGGAGCAACATCCTTTTTTGGCACGCCCGGTGGGACCATTAGTCTTTGAAAGAGCACTAATGGCGGCAAGAAGAAGTACTCGGCATGCTGAAAATACAGCGCCAGAGGAACCTGCCGAATCTCAGATAAACCCTCTCTATGTTTCAGAAGTTCCTGAAGAAGGACCTTCAAGTTCTCAGCCGAATCTAAATGAACGGCTGATCCAGGTCATACAAGGTCTTAGCCAACATTCGGGGCTAAGACCCTATATTGGCAAAATATTTCATATTATCTTGTTTGCCATAACATTCGGGGGGCAAGACAAGGTAAACTGTGGCCATTCGGCCAGTTTACAAGTCACGTAACGTCTAGATGTTACGTAAATCGGTTGTAAACAAACGACCGATTTACGTAATGCAAGTCGCCATGATTACTTAAAAAATTAACAAATAGTCATTGGCTGCATGTATTATTAAAGAAAAAAGTATTTTCGACCGATTACGGGTCGTTAAAGTTACTTCATTTGATAAAAGGCATTTCAACGGACTTTTATTTAAGAAAAAATACCTTTGGCCGTAATGATTACGGCCCATTAAAGTTATTTTATTTGTTAAGAGGTGTGCCTGGTACCTTTTATTTAAGAAAAAGGCCATTTGATAAAAGGTATTTCAACGGCCTTTTAAATATATATATATACCTTTGGCCGTAATGATTACGGGCCATTAAAGTTATTTTATTTGTTAAAAGGTGTGTCTGATCCCTTTTATTTGAGAAAAGGTACTTTCGGCCGATTACGGTCGTTAAAGCTCCTTCATTTGATAAAAGGTATTTTAATTGCCTTTTATTTAAGAAAAAATACTTTTGGCCGTAATGATTACAGACCATTAAAGTTATTTTATTTGACAAAAGGTGTTTCAGGTGCCTTTTATTTAAGAAAAGGGGATTTTTGGGCCGATTTCTAAGTTGTTAAAGAAACTTACGGCCAATTCCATGGGTATTGTGCGTTGGCCACCCTTTAAAATTTTGACCGACTCCCATCTTATCACCTATGGCTACGGGCTAAGTGAGACCCATCATAGGGTTAGTTCCATAACAAATATATACTTTCTCATCACGTCTCACTGCAGCAACGTAATACACCCGCCGTAACCCGGCGGTTGAATCGAAATGTTATGTAGCTACAGGTGTTCCTCAATTTTGGGAAGTGGGGTTTGTTAAGAAACCCACCACTACGTGGGAGGTTAGCCACAAGGAAGAACTCACTAAAAGAACATGGGAAGTGGGGTCTCCCATTTTCTAAAAACATGGGTGGTTTATGTAAGGCGGGGTTCAACTTCCTAAGAGCGGATCCTCAATTTCTACAGATTCTACATCAAACAGCCACCACCAAAGTGGCTGTCATCCATATCGACATAGAATTGGGGGAGGAACCTCGGAGCCGCAACCCGTCTGGTTTTGCGTACAAACGGCACCATGGTCAAAAGTTTCCGACTCTTTCTTTTCATTGGCACCGATGCTGGCACGCTCACACGTCCCGATGCCGAGCCAGAAATGATGGCAACAGACCCATAGCATTGAAGATGATAAGGTGTATAAGGATGATCAGACCGATTTCAAAAAAGTCAAAGACCACAACATGCATTAATTGCTGTGTCGGCGTTTACTTTTTTTATTTTGCACCATGAATTCATGGCCATGAATTTGTTGTTCTCATGGTTATATCTCTTGATGCCACGTGGCCTTCACTTTTTATCAAGTGGCCATGATTTGATAAGATCAAGATAAAGCAGGCCTTTTTCGGCCGTAATACTGAAGTAATTAAAAAATGGTCATCCGACCATTTATTGCTTAGAAAAGAAGGTCCTTAAAATACCATTGGATCGGTCAACACCTGATTGACTGGGACTTGATTACGGTATAAGCTTTGATACCGACGAAGTGTCAATTGTTACGGCCAATTGTGCGCTCTTACAAGTCCCATGATGAAAATTTCCATCTATGGACCAACGGCAGAACTCCATAATGGCAGCAGCTTCAATCGGCTTAACGATTGAAATAACTCACTCGGAGTCCTAACTTTGCAAGACAAGAAGCTTCTTGGTCCTACTGGGAAGTAGCACAGTATTTGGTACCAAGATGTTTCCAGTGACCTGCGTGCACTGATTTCCAAAATTCAAGAATTCAGGCAAAGGATTGCATCATGGTTGCATGACCATCAGAATGATTCATGGCCTCTCACGGCCATGATCCATTAAAATAATTCCAGGCCGTTTCGGCCATGATATATTAGAATATTTCATGACTGTTTGCGTATGAATATTCAAAGCATTTAATGTTTATGACCAACCAAATCGGTCCAAAAATTTTACCCACTTTCTTGAGTTGGGGTTGTCAATAGCCGTAAATCGGCCACATGGTCCTCCAGAAAAAGAAGAGACTGGAATGTTTTCTTTTTACAAAAAAGTCACTTGGCCACTTTATTTAAGGAAGAGTGATTTAGTCACTTTTTATGTGAAAGAAGAAAAAGTGTGTCGGCCACTTTCAGCCTCCTTTTCCACAAAATCATGGCCATTCATCTTTTTGGGTAAATCAAACTTTTACCCATTTTAGCCAAATTCATGGCCATTCACGATTAACGAAATCATGGCCATTGAAATCGCTATTTTGGCACAAAGCTTACGGCCGATTCTATACAGCCACATTTTTTCAAAAACATGAAATTTTTGGTCGATTCACATGGCCACGTTATTTTTCAATCAAAATAAACTTTTGGCCGAATCTTGTCTTATCTACGGGCCAAATGAGACCCATCATAGGGCTGGTCTCATGACAACTGTATTTTTACTTCCTCATCACGTCTTACTGCAGCAACGTAATGAGAAAGTAGAGGGGCAATGTTTACACCCTATATGACCAATGAATAAGAAAAGGACACGTGGTGCCTATGTGGCTTTTGTAGGTGTTTACACCCGCTGTAGCCCGACGGTAGTGATTTACGGTCACGTATATCTTTTGACCGATCTGTGTCCTACCACATACGGGTCAAGTGAAACCCATGTTTACACCCGCCGTAACCCGGTGAAATCGGAGCAAACAAGGCTCTAAGTATAATATATATATATATATGTTTATTGGGTAAATGATGGTGACTGATTTTGCCATTAAAGCCATTAAAGGAGTTATCATGGCATGTGCTACTTTTTGAGTTTGAGGAAATTTGTTGGACGCTTGATCAATCCCATGATACTTTTATTTGATAAAAGGTATGTTCAGTTGCCTTTTATTTATGAAAAGGTGCATTTGACCAATTATGCCTTTTGGCCGATTACGGCTCATTGAAGATACTGCGGTAATTCTCTAAAGATGTGGAGAGTGGGGTCCCCCACTTTCTAAAAACGTGGAGTGGTTATATAAGGTGGGTTCAACTTCCTAAAAGTGGGTCGTTGAGAGACTTTATGGTAAAGCAAAACGGACCTGCAGACATGGGAAAGAGGTTCCTCAAAGATCGTGCAAGAATGGGACGTTGAGCAACCGTCAAGGATCGGCTATAAAAGGCATAAACTTCGAAGAACTCGAGGACACAATCCACACAACCGCAACCGATTATTATATTATTTTGATCATCCGTGATCCTTTATCCCCTCTAACACAGAAGGATAAACTAGGACCTCTCTCACTGCTTCCAGTCGCAGTGACATCTTCGACCCCTCTTTACTCCGATTAACACCGGAATCCTGCCACCGGAGAGTAAGTTGAGGCCGCCCCTGACTCGCAGTTCTGTGTTTACAGAATCCCGAGCAGCCGGTCCCGAGACTCGCTCTGATCACGCCAGGGGACTTGTGTATTTTCGGGTAAGCAGCAATCCAAGGTGAACCCCCTGAACTGACTTTGCAAGCAGCCGCCCCCTTCCTCCTGCGCTTATACCCGATTACGGCTATAAGACCAGGACAGGCCGGTCCTGCGAGCCCTGTCTGTTTTCTTTTTGTACCTTTCGTTTCCATTTTGAGGTTTATCTGTTGTCGCTATCGGCTCGTCGGCCGATTTTATAATAAAAGGATTTTGTGTGCCATTAGTTGCTTTCACTTTCAAACACTTGCAAGAACCCAAACGAAGACCGGACCCCTAGTCTTCATATCATCGCCTGACCCGTTTTATTACAGGTGACTTGCAGTACGACTGGACCGATTCCGGTTCAGATTCGGAACAGGTGCCCGGGGTCAGGGTTCGACCCAAAAATCATTTGTATCAAACGATACTGGCACGCCCGCGTAGAGACACATCACCACTTTCGACACGTGTCCACACCGGCCCATTTTTGGAGCAACAATTTCACATCCATCCACACAAATAAAAACAAAAAGATAGATCTTTGTCTTGATGTAATTAGAGAAGGAGATATCCGCTCATGCTTGCGCAACTGCATTTGAACTGTTTCCACCAGATCTGCGTCTCTGAAATATCTTGAAGAGGCCGAACTTCGGGAAGCGATTCATAAAAATTCCAGAGTAGGGGTAAGGCGGTACTAGCATGCATACAAATATGGGGAAAATGTAGGAAAAAAATATCAGCAAGAAGGTGTATAGCGGTTCATTTTCCCTGCTTCTTGTCGGTGCTACAATTAAACTTGCAACGAGGTAGCTGACGCTCATTGCAATGAGGGAGCTGTACAGTACACCGTATAAAGGGAAATCTGCTGTCAGAGCAAGGATCATGGAAATAGAAAGGAAAAACCCTAATGAGTTGAAAAACAAAAAAATTAAAAAGTAGAGTCGTCCCAAGGTCGATTTCCCAGCATAGTGTGGATGTTCCTCACCCGGGGTGGTGGTGGTGGTGGTGGTGCTACCGCTGTTACGGAGTGGTATGAAGGTGTCCTGCCAAGTCCCACCGGGAGGGCTGAATGCGGCTTGGTAAGTGGCCGTGGCAATTAATACGGCACACACCAGTAGCACATTGCGAACATCATTTGGGGAATCCCTACCCTTTCGATATCGAAAGTAACTCATCCATTCCCTTAGATTAACCATAGGCAACGGCCAGCAAATTGTTCTCATGGTAGGAGTATCAGAAGTATTATACTGCGGCCACCAAATTATTTCCAGAATAGGAGTATCAGAATTCATATCCTGTGCTCTTAAGGCTCCGGCACGACAAAGAAGATTTCGGGTCATGGAGCTCTGGGGATCCCTCCTTAATTCTTGATCAAAGACGTCTAGGGCTGTCAAATTCTGCAAGTTCTTGGCGTTCACTTTCACTCTCCAGCCTACCGATGATTTAATAACATGATACAATGATTTAATAACCTGCATGGTGCATACAAAACATACCAATGAAGAATTTCTTAGACATTGCTATTCAGGACGCTTGTGAAGCACGAGCTATTGCATCCAACTCGGGCAACAAGGCAACAACGAATGGGAATGGATATTAGTATGGTGTGATTTGGTCCCCTGTTTTCACCTTATTTTGTATTGTGGGCTCTCAACTGCTGCAATGGCATTGAGTTTGAGAATTGATCTCATGCACTGTACTGATTTGTAACTATTCTTTTTACTAAGGGAGAATTTCTTATTTACCCTCAACAACAAAAAAAAAAAAAAACAAAATCATACCAATGAAAAGGACATGCAAGGAAGTTGCTTTCAGAATACCAATTTTGCTCAACATCCATCTCCTTTATCGACCCGATAAAGGTGAAACTTGGGGTTCGTGTGGGTCGGATCTCTGCCCCGTTTTTTAACCGTCCGGCATATCTTATGTTGCCAATACAAAACTAGCTGGTATACACCGAAGTTTATATATCTATCGTCCATTGATTACTTGTATTAAAGAAATTGTAAGGATGATAAGAAAGCTTGCCTCATGATAATACGTGGATGCTGCAGCCATATGCAGGATGGTATCACCATTGTCGTCTTTCCACTCAAGGACGTGCTCCTCGTTGTGAAATCTGAGCCACTGCATCATAAATTTGAACGCTTCAAGCTGATTGTGTTTCACTGCTAGGTGCAGAGCGGTTTCACGTTTTAATGTAAAAGCTTCAAAGGCCCTGGGGCAGGCAGAGAGAAATTTCGTCAAAAGACCTTCGTTTCCAGTAATAGCCGCTTCATGCACAGGAGTTCTTCCCTCACGACCCTTGAACAAGACAAGCTCACTGTCCATCGCTACGAGACCAGTAGCTAGCAACTTATGTCCACCAGCGACAGCGAGGTGGAGAGGGCTGAAGCCAGATTGGTTTAGCTTTCTAGCAAACGAAGGGTTGAAATTCGCAATCTCCAACGCAACTTGGGTATTCCCAGCCCTTGCTGCTACGTGTAAGGGAGTATCAGCAAACAAAGCTTCTTCCCCTATTAACGAGTACAATCCATCAACATCTCCGCTTTCAGCAACATCCTTCCATCTTGGATCCATCGGGATAGTGTAGCAGAAGTAATTAATGTTTGCGCCTTCACTTACAAATATTTTAAGGGAAACTGATATAGTGGGTTCCAATCAATTTCCTCTCAGAGCATTTCCTCGCACCATCTCTCAGATTTGGGCTAATCTTGCGACACGCGTCATTGTCTCTCTACCCGTTAAGTTTTCACGTTACAACCCTCTGTTAAGTTGACTTGGTTTGCTTTTGTTCATAGCCCCATATGGCCATATGGTGATCTCTGTAATCTGCTGTGTAGACTCCTCTGTAATCTGCTGTGTAGACTCTTCTTTGGCAAATTTCAGCCACAAGAATCCCACAAGAAATCTTTAAACCACTCAAATAATCAATGCCGTGACGCTATAGGCGAAGGCAAGAAGTCCAAGAGTATTCCAGCTGGGAACAAACTGGTCCCTTCTCTTTTTTCAAAAGAAAAACAAAGTAAAGATCTCATATTAAAGAAGAATTTTGAAGAGACAAGATTTTAAATTTAGAAACAGAGCACGTAAGACGATCCGAAGAATGAATCAAATATACAGACGTCACAATCAACCAATCCACATGAGGAAGATGTTTGGAACAATGGACATTGCTGCAATGAACCTTCCTTCCTAATTAAATAACATGGAAGACTTGACTTGACCTTTCAAAATCAACGAAATTTATTTATAAAAATCCAAATTTAAAGCTCGGTGTGAAAGCTACTTCAATTTTAAAGGGACAACAAAGCAATCGGAACTGAATGATCCCCACAACAGCTCTCTCTTAATTATTAATTTTTTGATGTTTAAGAAAATTGGATTTAGTTTTTGTAAATGTTAATCTTAATTACAAATTCTCTCTTCTAAATTAACTAAGTATAGTTTTGCTTAAAAACTTTGAAGTTTCTTTCATTTCAGTCCTTTAAGATCACCTGTTTCTTTCATTTCAGGAGAAGGCAGATGATTGGGGACACTATAGTTCGAAAATCCAACTTTCAAAAACCCTATCAAATAGCTTAATGGACTTTGGATTTTGGATTCTTTTGGTTTTAATTGGCGTCGGTCTTGATCGCCATTCAAAATCAAGCAATCCACATGAGGATGATGTTTGGAATAATGGATATTGCTGCAATGAACCCTCCTTTGCAGTTAAATAACATGGAAGAATTGACTTGACCTTTCAAAATCAACGAAATTTATTTTAAAAAAAATTATATAAGTTAATAAATAAGGATAAATAACTTTTTAAAATCAAGACAAGAAAAAAAATGAAACAAACAAATTAAAACAAAACTTCAAAAATAAAAAATTTGAAGGCCATAAAAAAAACAGTAATTGCGAGATGCTCTACTTGGCAGTATCTCATGGCTGTAGCACAAAGCAATGCAAATGTCATCTCCCTTGCATCACTGCAAAAGAAGTGAGAACTGAATCATAGAAGACTTGACTTGATATTTCAAAATCAACGAAATTTATATTTATAAAACTCCAAGTGCGAACGCAAATTCAATTTCAAAGGGAGGACAAAGCAGGGGAAACAGAATCATGGAAGACTTGACATGAACTTTCAAAATCAACGAAATTTATTTGTAAAATTCAAAAGTAAAAGCCGGATGTGAAAGTTACTTCAATTTCAAAGGGAGGACAAAGCAGTGGGAACTCAATGATCCCCCACAACAACTCTCATTTAATTATTAATTTCTTTTAGGTTTAAGAAAAAACCCTATCAAATAGCTTAATGAACCTTGGATTCTGGATTCTTTTGGTTTTAATTGGCCCCGGTCTTGATCACCATTCAAAGTCAAGCAATTCACATGAGGATGCATGTTTGTAATAATGGACATTGTTGCAATGAACCTTCCATCGTAGTTAAATAACATGGAAGAGTTAACTTGACCTTTCAAAATCAACGAAATTTATTTAAAAAAACAATTATATAAGTTAATAAATAAGGATAAATAACTTTTTAAAATTAAGACAAGAAAAAGGAAACAAACAAATCAAACCAAAACTTCATAAATGAAAATTTTAGAACCATAAATAAAACAGTGACCTCGAGACGCTCTACATGGCAGCATCTCACAACCATAGCACAAAGTAATGCAGATGCCATCTCCCTTGCATCACTGCAAAAAATTAATAATTAAAAAAAAATTGGCCCGTAACTCATGATACGATGCGACAACTTTAGAGAAAATTGATTTTGAATAAAATCAGTAGAGCCTGTCATGGGCTGAAATGTTTGGGCTGTGATCGAGTCAGGCCCTAAAAGCACGCGGCTTGCATCACCTTGTAATTAAGCAATGTAGCTGGAGTTGAACACTTTCTAGTTCCTGCTAACTTCATCTCATGAAAAAGGACCCCTTAATTGCTTTGGTATGATATCCGCCAAACTTTTCTTAAATCATCAATTTAGTATCCTAAAATATTTATGTATCTCCTAATTAAGTAAATTTAATAATAAATAAATAAACTAGGTTAAAATGGTTTCAGTATATAAAGCATGTGGTAGTATAAAAAAAAGTGGGGTGTAGTACTAATTAGGACTGTGTTTCGATGTGGAGAATGTGCTAGTGAGAATACATTCGAGAAAAATCAACAATTTAAAAACTAAAACATAAAAATCAAAGCAAAAAAAAAAAAAAAAAGGGAAATAGAGATTGAGAAATAAGCACTTTTTTTTTCTTTTTGGGGAAGCTGCGTATTACATGTTCGGCACGATTGCCAAGGGGCCTCTTCTCATTATATATAATATAGATTATTCTCGATATTCTGTGCTACAGGTTGAATATGGGGTATGAATTCCAAGTTTATTTGACTATTTGACAACCCTACTTTAAGGCTAAAGATATATGGGCCAAACCAAATATTCCCTATCAAAAAGATTTCTAATCTTGATTTATTTGGTGATTGTGATCCAGATGTCATTGGGATCCACATGAATGGAAATCCTAGATGGGTTGTCCTATCAGATTTATGTAAATAGAAGGGTCTCTGTTAGGAAAAAGTCTTCATATGATCATACAAAGCATTCACTAGAAAAATGAACAAAAGTCACAAAGAAACACTTTTCTCCTCTTTGGTATGGTAGAAAACCAAATACTCACAAACTAAAAACCAAAAGAAATCAAATCAATCAATCGGATGGAAGGGCAAAATGAAGCTTCCTTGAAATAGCGAGGTAACTTGGAGCGGCCATGACTATTTGCTGGGTTTAACTTGTCTCGTATGTGAACACACTGCACTTTCATGGAAAACCCGCAGGTAACTTCGGGGATATGATGATGATGATGCTCATCAAATGAATTATTGCTCGAATGGTTAATTCGTCCAATGACTCAGCTAATAGACCAACCGAAATCTAAAGCTAATGCATGTGCTGCAATGAAATCTTATGTAGTTTTCATTTTTTTTTTCTTAATTCCCCTGCTAAAATGTCTTTTGCGAATATTTCCACTATCCATCTACGTAACCCTTGGTAAGCAACAGCCTTAGCTAAAACAAGTCTCACATAAAGAATTACAAGGATGATGTGCTGCAATGAACCTTCCTAATTAATTTAATAACATGGAAGACTTGACTTGACCTTTCAAAATCAACAAAATTTATTTATAAAACTCCAAAGTTAAAGCCCTGTGTTAAAGCTAATTCAATTTCAAAGGCAGGACAAAGCAGTGGGAACTGAATCATCCCCCACAACAACTCTCTTCTAATTATTTTTTTTAGATTTAAGAAAATTGGATTTCCTTTCGGTGAATGTTATCCTAATTACAAATTCCCTCTTCTAAGTTAACTATTTATATTTATGCTAAGAACTTGAAAGTTTCTTTCATTTCAGCCCTCTAAAATCCCATCTAAATATATCGATACAACCAGGCAGTCTACCTCGTACTTCAAACTCAACATGTTCATTAGAGATTTGAGAGAAAAGGGTCTGTAATTCTGAAAAGTAAGGAAAAATGGATGAGGCGTTGAAGAACACTGCCGAAGCAGGAGATTGTGAAATTGAAGCCTTCACTGATTAGAAAGCTAAGCCAAAGTGGGCTTAGTCATCAACAAATAATTAATGATACTGATCAAACATGTGTATCGGATGGATCGATGCATTAAATTTTTCAATGTTTTTTTGTTGGAAAAATTTTTCAATGTTTGTTATTGATTCATATAATTCTACTCGTAATGTTTGTTTGTAGTGTCTTACATCATAATTAATTACAATAACTACTAAAACCATTCTTTGAGTCTTGATTATCAATAATGAAGAAGACTAAAACCTTATTTCCGCACTATATTAACATTGAATAAACATTCAAGGTACATGCTAATTTTATATTGATCAAATGCATTAATTGAACACTTTGTTTAATTTCTAACAATTCAAAAATTGGGAATATTTATATTTGTTTAATTTGTAATATTTGAAGCATAGAAAAATGACACAGATAACTAAAAATTTATCTCTTCTTAATCATATATTAGTACAGCATTTGACAAATACATTTATTATATAATTTTTGATATCTTGATCAAGATTTGGTGTGGATTGCATTCAATAGGGTTTAAAAACTATTGATATAAGTTAAAGTAGTAAGCTTAACAAATAATTTAATATATAGTAGATAAACATTCAAGGAAAGAGATGTTAGAAGGGCACAAATGACATATAAATATAATAATGGAAAAAATAACCCCCTCGGTGATTAAAATATGCAAATTCAATGAATGACCTACCAGTAATTTAATGAAAGGGAGATAAATTTTGAGAATAATTAACAAAACATGAAGGGAGGTAGAGGTGGCAATGGGTCGGGTTCGGGTCGAGTTGATGTATGGCGTTAACAAGCCAAGGCTCAACCCAAACCCGTCCGTTTCATAAACGGGTTGGAATATCCCAACCCGCTCTAACTCGCTTCAACCCGCCAACTCGTTTAAATAATTTAAATTACTACTAAAAATTAAAAATTTTAATTCATTTTAATATCAAAGTCTATACAAATTCTATTTTTTTAATTCATTTTAATATCAAAGGACACCTAATAAACATAATAACACAACAATCATTAAGATAGAACTAAAATAACATGAAAAAAAGAACTAAAACATAATAATAAAGTTTTAAAAGAGTTTACTTATCATCAATGCGTCAATTTATATTAGTAGAGGCTAAAAAATTTGAAATATTTATACCTAAAAAGTCTTTCTTCAATTTATTTTTTGTCATTATTTATATTAAAAGAAGAAAGATTGAATAGCCACAAGTATTGTCATTATAATTTTCCAAACTTTTATTACACAAAAAAATAAACGGGTTGTAATTTGGTCATTTCGGGTTGAGGGGTCAAACCCTAACCCAACCCGTTTATAATCGGGTTGAGAATTCATGACCCTAACCCAACCCATTTATTGAAACAGTCAACCCTAACCCGACTAATACCGAGCGGGTTGGCGGGTCACGGTTCACGAGTCACAATTGCCACCTCTAAAGGAAGGTCATTGTTACTGCACAGATGTGAGGGGAGGTATTTAT
Source organism: Buxus sempervirens (assembly GCA_947561395.2). Classification (NCBI taxonomy): domain Eukaryota; kingdom Viridiplantae; phylum Streptophyta; class Magnoliopsida; order Buxales; family Buxaceae; genus Buxus; species Buxus sempervirens. The sequence goes on from OX387187.1 coordinate 38,818,379, forward strand.
AATATGCATAAACCTTAAGGAGGTTTTTTATTTTTATTTTTATTTACGTACCCTTTTAAAAATGCGCGTCACATGACATGCACCAATAGCCAAATATAAATTTTTTTTTTTGGTAATAAGCCAAATATAATTTGTTAAATTCAACAAATTAATGGGAGGACTGTTATTTAGTGCTAATGGTCAAATGTCCCAATTAATATAAATTTGGAAATTTGATCAGAAGTCGTTTGAAAATATGATGGGCGTTTAGCACTAAAATCTTGCAAACTAATTCAGGTTCTTTGCTAATTAGCACCAGACAATTAATGAGAAGAATCCTATTTATCATGATATATAGAGCAAAGAAGAAGAAGAAATTAAGCTCCAGAAGGCGAAGTGGAACTAAAAGAACTTATTTTCCACTCTAATAAAACATGTAACAGGCATTGAGAGAAGACAACAAAAGAAGAAGATTTCGCATCCATCCACACAAATAAAAACAAATAGATAGATCTTTGCCTTGATGTAATTAGAGAAGGAGATATCCGCACATGCACGCGCAACTGAATTTGAAGTGTTTCCACCAGATCTGCATCTCCAAAATATCTTGAACTGGCCGGCCTTCTTCTGGAAGAGTAACATAGAAATTGCAAAAGGGTAAGGCAGTAGGAACATAGATAATAATAAAGGGAGAAGGTCGGCAACAAATATCCACAAGAAGAGGCGTAGCGGCTCAAATTCCCTGCTTCTTGTCGGTGCTACAAGTCCAATAGCAACAAAGTATATGAAAACTAGAGGTGTAAGTAGGACGGGTTGGGTTGGGTTATGAGAGTTCGGGCTCAACCCAATCTAGGATTTACTAGTCCAAACTTATCGTTGACCCAACTTAACCAAAACTCATTAAACCCATTGGCCCAAACAAAATGTCAGATTTTGAATTTTTTTACAATTTTTATTATAATTACAAAATATTGGAAATTCATTCATTAAATTGTCTATCAACATGCTTTGATGTTTGTTTGTTATAAATGCAAATATTACGAATTCCTCTTGATATGTCCCTTGAATTTGGGAAAAAAACACTTAATTATTTTATTTCTTTAAAATTTTAAAATATAATACTAGTTCACTGTATTTGTGATTTTGCACAACCTTTCTTGTAAAAGATACTTCAATTTCAAAGGGAGGACAAACAGTGGGAACTGAATGATCCCCACAACAATTCTCTTTTAATTATTAATTTTTTTAGGTTTAAGAAAATTGGATTTAGTTTCTATAAATGTTAATCTTAATTACAAATTTTCTCTTCTAAATTAACTATTTATATTTCTGTTTAAAAACTTTGAAGTTTCTTTCGTTTCAGTCCCCTAAGATAACCTGTTTCTTTCATTTCAGGAGAAAGCAGGGACCAGAGATAGTGTGATTTGAAAATCTAACTTTCAAAAACCCTATCAAATAGCTTAATGGACTTTGGATTCTGCGTTCTTTTGGTTTTAATTGACCCTGGTCTTGATCGCCATTCAAAATAAACCAACCCACATGAGGATGATGTTTGAGATAATGGACATTGGTGCAATGAACCTTCCTTCGTATTTAAATAACATGGAAGAGTTTATTCGACCTTTCAAAATCAACGAAATTTATTTAAACAAAACAATTATATAAGTTAATAAATATGGATAAATAACTTTTTAAAATTAAGACAAGAAAAAAGGAAACAAACAAATCAAAACAAAACTTCAAATATGAAGATTTTAGAACCATAAAAAAAACCAGTGATTAGGAGACGTTCACATAGCAATATCTCATGGCCTCATGGCCACAGCACAAAGCAATGCAGAGGTCATCTCCCTTGCATCACCGAAAAAATTAATAAAAAAGGAAATTGGCCTTTCAAAGTCATCTCCCTTGCATCACCACAAAACTTTTGTGCAACTGGATAATCAATTTACAAGAAAGAAAAAAAAGATAAAAAAAAAAAAAAAACAAAGATGGGTAAGCCATTAAAGTGACAAAAAAGCCCAATACTGGCAACAACTGTCAACCACTATTTCCAAGAAAAGTCATGTCAATATCAATGAACTTCCTTCCTAATTAACTTACATGGAGGACTTGACTCGACCTTTCAAAATCAACGAAATTTATTTATAAAACTCCAAAGTTAAATCCCGGTATGGAAGCTAATTCAATTTCACAGGAAGGACAAACCACTGGGAACAAACTCAAATTTGAGGGGTAAATCCTTATATTTAATCCCATGTAAACGAAAGACCCTTTCCCAGAATTTTCCAAACAAAAAACCGGGATATGGAAGAAAAAACGTAATGAAGCAGCATTAGAAAAATCTATATTATTAATAAAAAGAAGAGGAGGAATATTCCCTTTAATTCTGATCTTTTTTTTCTTTTTCTAAACGTTGTCTTCTCTAAACAAAATAATTCTCCACTATTTTTAACTAACTATCTTGGGTTGTTTATATAAGTAGGCTACGTTTTTCTACGCGCAAGCCCCCTAGTAAATTAAGAAAACAAAGCTTAGATATGAGCGAGAGGACGAACTCACGAGGCAACCCCCAATTCTCTTTTAAGATTTAAGATTAAGATTAACCGAACTTAATCTTTGTTATGCCGGTTTATCGTTTCGGCTTTCCGTTCGATCACAAAATCCGACCGAACCTACCTAATTGCTCCAGTACAGTTCAGCAACATGTTAAAGGAGTCAATCCCTTTCAGTTAATCCCACCCGTCAATCACTCTGCAAATCAACGGACAAAACTAAACTGCGCAAAACAGAAATTTCGATATCAGCGAGAGGACGAAGTCACGAGGCAACCCACAATTATTTATCTTTCTATATCCTCTAGCAAATTTTTTTTTTGTTAGTGATATCCTCTAGCATGAAAATACTGGTTGATTAATGGATTGTTAATTAAGGAAAAAATAAACTCCTTTTCTGCTTCGCCATGCTTCAACCACCACTCTTACATAAACCTGGGTCGAACCTCAGGCTCAACATTTTCATTAGAGATTTCAGAAGAAAGGGATCTGCGATATTCTCCCAAAAAAACAAAAAATCAAAAAATGGATGAGGAGTTGAAGAGGGCTGCTGAACGGAGAGAGGAGTTGAAGAGGGCTGCCAAACAGGGAGATATCGATGGATTGTACTCATTAATTGACAGAGATCCCTCCATTCTTGATGGTCTTGATGCACTCCAGTTCGACGATACTCCCCTACACATAGCAGCAAGGCACGGGAGAACCCGTTTTGCAATGGAGATTGCGAATTTGAAGCCTTCACTGGTTAGAAAGCTAAATAAAAATGGGTTTAGTCCCATGCTCCTGGCTCTGGAAGGTGGACACTGGAGCATAGCAAGAGGGCTCCTGCAAACCGACAAAGAAGTAGTTCGTGTCAAAGGAAAAGGGGGAAGAACTCCACTGCATGAAGCGGCTGTCAAGGGAAATACGGATTTGTTAAGAGATTTTCTCTCTGCATCTCCAGAATCTATTGAAGATCTGACAGTTCAACTTGAGACTGCTCTTCACCTTGCCGTGAAGTGGAGCAAGCTGGAAGCGTTTGAGCTATTGATGAAATGGGTGAAAGAGGAAAACAAGATGCGGATCGCGAACTGGAAGGATGAAGAAGGTAACACTGTATTTCATGTGGCAACATCCACAAATCAGATCGAGGTAAGCTCGATCAACCTCCACGCTCTAATTCATTCATCGATCTTTCCTTAATTAAATAGATCCTTAATTTTTCTGGCTATATATATATGTAGTTCGTCAAACTGTTGCTTAGCAAGAGATATAAAAGAGAGTTGGAAGTAAACGCCATCAATTCAGAGGATTTGACAGCCGCGGACCTCATCGGATTACAAAAAGGGGAAGGGGAGAACCCTGATCAGATCTTTCGTCATGCTGGAGCTTTAAAAGCCAAGGAGATTTCTTCTGATAAGCGTTCATTTAAGCATGTGATTTTCAAGGTTTTAAACCATTTAACAACCATTCTTTCAGAGGAATATCTATACTACTTCCGATATAGGAGGGATAGAGACTCCCCAAGTGAAGTGCGTAATGTACTTCTGGTGGTACTTGGGCTGATTGTCTCTGCCACTTACCAAACTGGGGTCAGCCCTCCCTCGCTTCATCTTCCCCCTGGTTTCATTCCTTTTATTGATAGCACAAGCATCAACAGCATCCATGGCGAAAGACTCTGCAGACTTTTCAGGCGGAGCGATAACGACGACGGACTAGATATCTATGTCTACCCGCAGTTTAACTCTCTGGCCTTTTTGTTTTCTCTTGCAATGATGGTGGTCCTAACAACCGGTTCCCCATGCAAATTGAACTGATGATCGCTCTCATGCTCTTGGTTTTTAATTTCCTCCAGTCATCAGCTGTATTCCAAGGTCCTGGTTACTTTCTTAACCCATTTTCTTGGGTTTTCCTTGTATGGTTCATCTGGAAAGCAGTGCGACTACTCTTGGAGTTGGGACTCTTGGGAAGATCTAGAAAATCTGCAGCAGCTGTTCCAGTATCTCATGTTACAGATGCAGACTCCGTGGAAACACCTTTGGTCGGATAAATGCATGCATGATACATTGTAATGGACTGAGTGAAATTTACATTAGGAATTAATGTTTCGCTGTATCTCGTACCTAAAATTTTGAAAATTTGTGTTGGCTAGAACTTAGAAGCATCTTTGGTTAATTAGTTACCTTTGCTATGCGGAAAATCCCACCATGCTTTCTTTTGATTAATATACAGGTTTGGAGGTCCTGCCTTAACCTTCCTCTCCTTCGTTTCAGAGCCCCATTCCCCTGTTTTGGGGAATTGATCATTAAAAAAAAAAATGGGAAAATCACACCATTAATGTCGGGTTCAATTTGTGAGTACTTTCAGCAGATTAAAAGAAGCGTTACCAAAAAAAAAAAGCAGATTAAAAGAAGAATTGAGAGCCCAGTTATCAAGGATATGTGAATTTTCAGATCAGGATCTCTTGCTTGGATGTATACTCTTTTACCAGGACGCGCCATTTTAAGATTAAAACTCTCAAAACAAATTTTTTTTTTTTTCAGAATCCAAGATGTAGAAGAAGAACAAGTAAATAGCAATTGCCAAATCAATAACAATTTGAGGATCTCAGCTCATACACAAGTCAATAGCAGTTGCAAAATAGTAGAAGAAGAGCATGACTGAAATGATAAAAAATTTCATAGTTTAATGGGTAGCTGTAATTTTCTTGTTTATTGAGTTTACAAAAATCGTCAACATTATTGAGTTTACATGTGAGTCATCAACTCAATGTATGACAGAGTAGTCAAATTATTGGGTTTCAAAGGCACTGCTCTAATGAGTTGACTACATACCTTCCTTTTATTGTCCTACACCAACCAAACAGGTGCTGGCAGTGCTGCTGTCATGAACTCTGAAATTAAGGACAAAAAAAACCTGTGATGGAGGGTAGCAAGAAAGTCAACTTTCAGAAGGATTAATTTTCATTAAAAATGTCCAAGACCATGGAAAAAAATGCATCAAAATAGTAAAGTCAAAAGGGATGGCCTGGGTTTGCTTCTTGTTGAAATCGCCCCAGCCATCTGCAATATCATCTCAGCAGAAGATAGTTTGAGGCCCCAACCTAGTTCATTAGAATGGATTGGAGGCTGTTCGAGGCTGCTCGAACAGGAAATGTAAGTGAATTGTTTCTTTTGCTCGAAGAAAATCCTCTCATGCTCGACCATGTTGCCCTAGCATCTGCAGAAACTCCTCTTCACGTAGCTTCCATGGCAGGGCATCTTAATTTTGTGAAAGAAATCACAAGACTGAAGCCAGCTTTTGCCAAAGAACTGAATCAAGATGGGTTTAGCCCCTTGCACTTTGCATCTGCAAATGGACATGTAGAGATTGTGAGGGAGCTCCTGAGGGTTGACCATCAGCTTTGCTGTCAAAAAGGTAGAGACAGAGTAGTACCTCTTCACTTTGCAGCCATTAAAGGGAGAGTTGATGTTATAAGTGAGTTACTCTCTTCTTGCTCAAAGTGCATCGAACACGTGACTGCTCGAGGTGAGACTGCTCTTCACCTTGCCGTGAAGAATAACCAGTTTGAAGCCTTACAGATCTTGATAGAACAGATGAAAGATTTCCACAGAGAGGACCTGTTAAATAGGAAAGACAATCAAGGGAACAGAGTCTTGCACCTAGCAACCTCCAGGAAACAACTAGAGGCAAGTACCCTTTGCATGCTCATAATTTATTAGTTCCTTTTACCATAATTGGTCATACAAATGAAGGAAAAACAACTAAATATTACAAATCAGGTGATAGAGTTGTTGCTTAGCAATGGCAGTGCTAGTAATGGGGTGGTGGAAGTAAATGCCACAAATAGAAGCGGTCTCACTTAAGTAGTCAGCTTTAAAGAAGGCAACTGCCTCCAAGATTTTAATTTACAGAGCAATATGATTTCAGCAGCTGCAGTTATTGTTTGCAATTCTTTAATGGTCTTTAATCACCACTCCTCCAGTAGTTCTGTTTCTTTTATGCGAACAGGAAGCAACATAATATAGCTTTAGGAGGCCTACAATTGGATGCCCGCAACAGATACGCTCTTAGAAATTTATTGTGATCTTTGAGATGTTAACTATTCCAGGCAAGCAGCTGTAGTTTTTAGTTGCAAATCTTTCATTGCCAAATGCCAACTATCAACAATCTTCCAGCAGCTCTCTTTTTTTTTTTTTTTCCCTCTTTTTCCTTTTTTTTTAATCTCTGTTACCTAGAAGCAACATAGTACAGCCTTAAAAGGCCTGCCACTGGATTCCCCTGATAGAAATGTTCTTTCTCCAGCTCTTGTGATCCTTGAGATTTGCAAAAGTTTCAGTAGTCCTAAAAAAAAACGGAAAAAGATTAGTTCAGGGAAACCTTACATTCTTGTTCTCCAACACAGCTGTAAATTCAGTAATTTGGATCTAAGGGACTACTTTGTTTTTTGGTTCATGAAACTGTATAACTACATTGTTGTTCAGTATAGGAAACAAACAAATGTGAAAACTATAAATCCTTCAACTCAAAAGTTGACCTAATTTAACTCCTGTAATAGATAGGAATAATTTCGATGGTAGGTAGATAAAACAAAATTTAGGCCAATGTTCTAAGGATTTGTAATCCAACAACTAATGCTTTGTCAAACTATTATCAGAGTAAAAGAGATGCATGTTTCACCCCTGGAACAGTTTTAGAGCGAGATCATCGTTACTGATTGCTTCTCTTAACACAGCTATTATGAAGAACTAATGAGCAATTTGACAGGGTGGGACCCTCCAGCTTCAGGAATTTTATTTGTTTTCTTATCATATATCCAAATGTCAAACAAAGCCTCCAAGGCTTGTAGTTAACAACAACTAACACCAAGCAGTGTAAAAGAGACACAAGTTTCACACCTGAAACCGTTTTGAAGCAAGATAACGATCAAGATTATTATTACTGATTGCTTCCCTTAACACATCTAATACAAAGAATTAATGACCAACTTAACAGGGCGGGATCCTCCAGCTTAAATTATTATTATTTTTTTTCTCATTATATATCCAAATGTCAAACAATGCCTCCAAATTTGAACAAGTATGATTCAAGTTATTGAAATAAGCAAGTAACATAGAGGCTGACAGACACAAAAGTATTCTCAGTTTTATTATTTTATTTGGCCTTTCCTTTTTCCTTTTTCCTTTTTCCTTATCCTTTGAGCACTATATTGATGACAATGCATTAAGGATTGCTTATGGAGTTAGAATGCCAAGAAGTAAACTTGAGAAAGATAAGTTAAAATAAGAAGATTCTAAGAGGAAAAAAAACCAAGGCAAAATGACAATAGAACACCCTTAGATGGTCACAGGAAGCAGGCTTCAACTAGCACCAGTGCCCATAACTTCTTGTTGATCACAGTAAAATCTTAATAGCAGTTTGAGGTCCTCAATCTAGACTACAAGAAAAAATATAAGATTTTTTGGGGCTGTTTGAACAGGAAATGTTTGTGAACTGCTTCAATTGCTCAAATAAAGTTCGATAATACCTCACTGGGTTGCACTAGGAACCTCAGAAGTCAGGATACTCCTTTACAAATAGCTTCCATGGCAGGACGCCTTAATTTTGTTAAGGAAATCATAAAATTGAAGCCGATTTTTGCCAAATAACAGAATCAAGAGGGGTTTGGCCTCTTTCAACTGGCATCTGCTACTGAACACACACCTAGAGATAGTGAGGAAGCCCTTAAAAGCCATAAGCCATATAAAAAGTAAAGATAAAAGAACACCTCTTCACTTTTCTGCGTTCATGGGGAGAATTGATGTTATAAATGAATTACACTGCTTGTTCAGAGAACATCAGGTAAGTGTCAGCTCAAGGAGAGACTCCTGTTCACCTTTCTGTTAATAATAACCAATCTGAAGCCTTTCACGATCGTGGTAGAATGGCTCAAAGAGTTCAAGAAAGAAGATCTCTTGATCAGGAAGACAATCAAGGGAACACTGTCTTGAACTGAGCTAAATTGGAGTAAAGAATTCAAGGAAACTGCCTATTTTCATGTTTACATTCCCATAGTTTTGTCTTCTTTCATTCTCTGTTTTAGGAATGAAGGAAAAAGGAAAAGATGTAAAGCAGGTGAAAGAGTTATTGCTCACCAAGGTGGTGTTACTGATGGGGCCGCCTAACTGTGCACACCACCTCCCCCCCCCCAAACCCTCCCCTTCCCATCATACTCCTCTCCTCCCCTCCTCCCCACCCCACCCACCCACCCCCCCCCCCCCCCCCCCCCCCCAACACACACACACACACACACACAACAGGCCCCTGCCACTGGCAATGTTACTGATGGGGTGGTGGAAGAAAATGTTACAAGTTTTTCAAAGTGAAACAGATCTTTGGCATACTAGATCTGTGAGAGCTCAAGATATTTCACTCTGCAACACCAACAACAGTTACCATAAATGACAACCTAACAAGATCAATATTGAGTCAACTAAACTGGACCAGTTTGTTGAATACTTCCAATTCAAAAGAGGCAGAGACTCACAAAGCAAAGCTCATAATGCACTGTTACTTATAGCCCTCCTAATTATGACAGCAGCCTTTCAAGCTAGGCTCAGTCCTCAAGGTGGTGTTTGGCAGGATGATGCTATATCAAATGGATATATTGCCCTAATCCTGCCAAATTATTCCCTGCCGACCAAGTGGTTATGGATTGCTTAATTCCCATAGCATTCAGCAGCTTTGCACTTTTCCACCATAAGCTTAAACTTGGAGAATAGTGAGAAAACATCAGATTTCTTTGCCATAGGGAAGAGCCATGAATATTTGGTAAAATGGTCCACAAATAACACATAATAAGAGAAACCGTCAATTGATTAACGGGAGAGGCTCCCCATACATCGGTATAAAGGAGGTCTAATGGACCACGACTTTGAAGTGTGGAGTTACCAAAGGGTAATCGGTGACTTTTGCTACATAGACACGAATCACAAATGACACGGGACTGAGGGTGGTTTGAAGTCATTGGTAGAGTTTTATTAGACACTAAGAATTGAAGGATTTTGGCTGATGGATGACCAAGTCTATTATGCCAATGATCAAGCGAAGCCTTTAGACCAACATAGGCTTGTTTTGTTGTCGACACCACTCCCAGTGCATCAGGCCATTCATACACATTATTCCGTCTCCTTCCATGCACGAGAGTTTCCCCCGTTAGAAGATCCTTCACAGTAAAATGAGAGGGAAAAAATTCAATGGATGTTTTATTTGAAGTGCAAAATTGTGAAACAGAAATCAAGTTTTGTTGCATTGTGGGCACACAAAGAACGTTAGATAAAGAAAATGAAGTAGAAGGAGAGGTGAGAGTAGAGGAGCCAGTATGTGTGATGGAGAGTCCTGTACCGTCGCCGATGACTATGTCATCGGGTCCTTCATATGGTTGACGCAGTGAGAGATTACTCAAATCAGTTGTAATATGATGAGAAGCAGCAGAGTCCATTAGCCAAGTTGAAGAAGGGCTAGCACCAGTAGTTGTGTGGTTAGCAGTAGGAGCATTGCTATTGTCCCGCAGCATTATCTTCTTTGCATGGTAGCACTGACGAGCGGTATGTCCTCCTTTTTCACAGAACTGACAGAAAATATATGTGTTCTTGCCGCCATGGTGGGAATTTCCAGATTTAGGATTGAAGTGCTGATCACTGTTCTTCTGAAAATTATGGGTACTTTGAGGACGATTCTAACCATTGTTATAACCTCCTTTTCTGTTGTAGTTGGTGCTGCTTTTGTTGTTAAACCGAGTTGCATTGGCGGTGATAGGGGAGGACTGCAGGTTCTCTTCCCGTTTAAGATATGACTCTTAATCTACGAGTTTATCATACAACTCTTCGAATGATATGACAGAATCTCTTGCACGTATGGTTGCTGCAATTTCTTTGAAATCAGATCCAAGGCCGTTGAGTGTGTGCATCACCAAGGTGAGATTATCAAGTGGCGCTCCAGCAAGTGCAAGCTCATCAGTAATACCTTTGATAGATCGAAGATAGTCTGCAACTGGGCTAGAACCTCGAGACATCTTCATTAGGCTTTCTTTAAGCCCCATGATTCGAGTGCAAGAACGGTTGGCATACATGCTCTCAAGTTTCGACCATGCTTGAGCTGAGGTCTGTGCGGATGATACCAGAGGTACGATTGATGGATCAAGTGATCCGATGATTGCTAGAAACAGCAATTTGTCTTGACGCATCCAGAAGATGAATGCGGGGTTGGGTTTTTCCTTTCCATTCTCCTCAATAGTCGATGGTGGACATGGATTGGTGCCATCGATGTAACAAAGGAGATCATATCCATAGAGTAAGGCATCAAATTGAGCCTTCCACGATGGATAAATTGAAGGCGTTAACTTGAGCGGAAGTTGGTTGGAACTAACAGCAACAAGGTGATTGGGAAGTTTTTGGGTATCGAACATGAATTGAACTGGAGATTCAATGGGGATTGAGGTTGAACCTTCTATTGCCATTAGAGAGGAGAGTTATGGATCGTTTGACTCGTAGGAGCACAAGGGCTCTGATACCATAAAGAAGTTAACAAACGATTATGAAGATTATTCTATTTGATATTGTATTACAGTGTGTATATATACACAATGTTGATAGCATATACAGGGAAAGTGTTTACATGATAAAATAAAGAAATAACTGAACATAATTACATTGTATAGATCCACAATCAGCTCCTATTGTGAGGGTAATTCACTGAGAGAGGAGAGATTGTTGCCATGATTGTTGGAGAGAATGGGGTCTTTCCTAATACATATGATCATACAAATCATTCATTAGAAAAATGGACAAAAGTCACAAAGCATTCATTAGAAAAATGGACAAAAGTCACAAAGAAACACTTTTCTCCTCTTTGGTATGGTAGAAAAACAAATACTCACAAACTAAAAACCAAAAGAAATCAATCAATCTGAAATATCTTGAAGAGTCTGGTCTTCAGGAAGAGAAACATATAAATTACAAAGTAGGGGAGAGGCGGTAGGAACATGGATGCTAAAAAAGGGAGAATTTGGACAAAAAATATCACCAAGGAAGAGTATATCCACCCAAATTTTTTGCTTCTTGTCGGTGCTACAAGTAAAATAGCAACGAAGAAGGTGATCATCATTGGACAGACGGAGCCGAACAGTACACCGTATAAAGGGAAATTCTTTGTCAGAGTACTGATCATGGAAATAGAAAAGTAAAACCCTAATGAGTTGAAAAACGAAAAGAATAAAAATTCCAATGGTCCCAATGTCGATTTCCCAGCATAGTGTGGATGTTCCTCGCCCAAGGTGGTGATGGTGGTGCTGTTACGGAGTGGTATGAAGGTGTCCTGCCAAGTCCCACCAGGAGGGCTGAGTGCGGATTGGTAAGTGGTTGTGGCAATTAACGTGGCACACACCAGTAGCGCATTGCGAACATCATTTGGGGAATCCCTATCCATCCGATATCGAAAGTACCTCCCCGATTCCCTTAGATTAACTATAGGCAACGACCGCCAGACTTTTTTCAGAAAAGGAGTACGACCGGCACGACAAAGAAGATTTCGGGTCATGGAGCTCTGGGGATTCCTCCCTATTTTTTGATCAAAGATGTCTAGGGCTGTCAAATTCTGCGAGTTCTTGGCGTTCACTTCCACCCTCCGGTTAACCAATAATTTAATAACCTGCATAGTACAAAACATATCAATGACAAGGACATGCGAGGAAGTTGCGCGCTTTCGCAATAACAGTTGATGTGCCCGATATCCATCTCACTAGAATCAAAATAACATAACCTGCAATAAAATCCTCTCACAAAAGAAAAACTCAACACACACACACACACGAAAGAGGAAGAAAGAACCAACGTTCTCTAATACTTCATAAAAGAACCCCATTCACGTTTTCTATTGTGTTTTCTATTGTGTGTGTGTATATATATATATATAAAAGAAAGTAAAAAAAAAAAAAACCAATAACTATGGAATCGTGTAGACCTAGACTCCTAAAAGAGAGTCCTATAAAAAAGAAAAAACTAAAGATAACAACTATCCAATACGTGAACTTTTAAATCCTAATCAAACTAAAACTTCAAAGATAAAAAGGAAAGAGGTTACGTGACCAAAAGTAGGATTAATTAAGAAAAACGTTTTCTAACAATCTCCTTCATTGACCCAGATGAAGGTGTGAAATTTGGGTTGGTGTGGGTCGGATCTCTGCCTTTATCTTACCGTCCGGCACATCTTATGTCGCCGGTGCAAAATTAGCTGGTATACAGTGAAGTTTACATATACTTGTAACAAAAACTGTAGGATAAGAAAGCTTGCCTCGTGATAATTCGGAGATGCTACGGCCATATGCAAGATGCTATCACCTTGGTCGTCTTTCCAGTTAAGGACGTGATCGTTGTTGTTTTCCTCAAGCCATTCCATCATAAATGTGAACGCTTCAAGCCGATCTTGTTTCACTGCAAGGTGCAAAGCCGTTTCACGTTTAAACGTCAAAGCTTCAAAGGCCCTCGGGCAGGCAAAAAGAAATTCCCTCAAAAGACTAGTGTTTCCAGTAATAGCCGCATCATGCACAGGAGCTCTTCCCTCACGACCCTTGACCAGAACAAGCTCGCTGTCCATCGCTACGAGACCACTAGCTAGCAACTCATGTCCACCAGCGATAGCGAGGTGGAGAGGGCTGAATCCTGATTGGTTTAGCTTTCTAGCAAACGAAGGGTTCAGATTCGCAATCTCCAACGCAAATGGGGTATTCCCAGCCCTTGCTGCTATGTGTAAGGGCGTATCAGCGAAGCGGATGGCATCAAAACGGTCAAGAATAGAAGGGTCTTCTCCAATTAACGAGTACAACGCATCGATATCGCCAGTTTCAGGTGCATTATTCAATTTTTGATCCATCAGGATTGTGTATTAGAATAGCTATGCCTCCTTCACTTAGAAATCTTTTAAGCCAAGCAATTTTGGTTGATTTAGGCTGTGGATTACCAGATTATATATAGAAAGCAAGTCCGGAGGTGATCCTGGAGTCAATATCGTAATTAAATGATTTAGAATAAGATACTTTAAGTATAAAGGCGGTTTTCTTCTTTTCTTTGGAAGAGAAAAGCAAAAGATGATTGGGCATATTGGTACGGCCCCATTCTTGCGGAGGTGAAATCCCATGAATCCCATTACAGAATCTTATGCGGAAGGTCCTACATGCTTTTTAAAATTTCCAGATTAGAATAAATTGCATCACATGGAGGGCCAACAAAAAGAAATAAAGAATATAAAATAAAGTGCCAATACATGAGATGAGAACTAACCAAGCATATGATTAATACTTCCGCCTTCACTTACGAATATTTTAAGGGAAGTTATTAGAACCCAAATGCAGGCATTCTAATGTGTGGACTGCAGAGGTAGTTGATTCACATTAAAGAGATCAGGTTTAAAAATTTATTCCCCCGGATCTCTGTGAAGTCTATTCTGCAAGTTCCAAGTGTCGGTTCAAATCCAAAAGACACCAGCATTAATGCACATTAGAATTTTGGTCACTCTGTCTATTCTCTTTAATTTTGGGCCCTATGGGGGGAATTGTTGTATTTTATTGATTTTTTAAGGGCTCAAAATTTCCTCTTGGTGTTTGTCCTTTAGTGCTTTATCTCTTGTGGGATGAATAGTCCCACATTGGAAGTTTATGAGAACTTCCAAGAGTTTATATTGAATAGTGGGAACTAAAGGGGTGCAACCCCTAAAGTGAGACACTGTTCCTTGTTGTCGGGATTTCTTTGCATCGCGCACGCCGCCGCCGCCGTCCGGTCGGTCGTGGCATGGTGTGTGTGTGTATGCTGTTATCTTTTTATACTTATTTTTTGCTGACCTCCTAAACATTTTATTTTTATTTCTAAAATTGTTTTGTAGTCGTTTTGAATTCTTAATCGTTGATTAACCGTTTGTGATTAACGTTATTATCTGTGTGAACGTGTGCCATCTGAAGGGTCACATATGTTCGTTCTCCCTCTTATATAAGTGGGGAGATTAGGGTTTTGGGGTTACACGAAAATCTGAGAATACAGCCTCTGTTGGACGTCTGTATTGTCTTCTCTATTCTGAAAGTTCGAGTGACACTGCATAAGGGTTCGTTGTTAGTCCAGTATTTCTGTGCGGATTACTGGAGAGACCTTTGGTCGTTAAATGCTGGAAGCTACAACGTCAAGCAACCCGTCGCACTAAAGAATCATTCTACAGGGGGGCGCTTAAGGCTTTAAGTACAGAGATTATTGAATCTCGCCTCGACCTTTGATTAATCCGATAAGTTTATTCCAATCCTATTTACATTTTGTTTCTGCTTAAATCGTCTATTTGCATCTGTCAGTCTTTTATGTCTTGATTGTCCTCCTCAAATTCGTGCATCTATTATCTGATACTATTTTATTGATTACCCATTTCCATTCGTATTCTGCTACCTATTTGATAATACAGAACAGTATTAATCCGTTTTTTAACAACAGTGATCTCTGTAATCAACTGTGTAAATTCTTCTTTGGCAAATTTCAGCCTCAAGAATTCCACAAGAAATCTTTCAAGCCACTCAAATAATCAATGCTCAATGACGTGATGCTGAAGGCGGAAGATAACAAGTCCAAGTATTCCAGCTAGGAACAAACTGGTTCCTTCTTTTTCAAAAGCAAAACAAATTAAAGATCTCATATTAAAGAAGAATTTTGGAGAGATAAGCTTTTAAATTTAGAAACTGAACACGTAAGATGGTCTGAAGAATGAATCAAATATACAGACATCATCGTCAAAACCCAGTTCCCACAAAAGTGGGTTGGCTTGTTAGTCTGTGGTATAAAATGTTGTTGTCATTTATCATTCTTTGAGTCCTTTGACCCAGGGCCCGATTAGTCAAATATAACTAATAGTCCAACTGAAATCCGAAGTTCATGCACGCAACCCACTGAGATTACATCTTGTGCTAGCAGATACCGGTATCTCGGTGAATGTCTAATGGCTATGATAGTGCTGACTCCAGATCTGTACGTGACTCCATGTAGCATCCATTGAAGGGTTGTTTAAACTTTCGAAGAGGACTGAGTTAGTTTTCCTTTTTTTTTTTTTCAATTCCGCTGCTATTGGCTATCAAACCTTCGGGGTTTTGGCGAATACTCCCACTCTAAGTAAAGAATTTATGAGGACGATGTGTTGCAATGAACCTTCCTAATTAAATAACATGGAAGACTTGACTTGACCTTTCAAAATCAACGAAATTTATTTATAAAACTCCAAAGTTATAGCCCGGTGTGAAAGCTACTTCAATTTCGAAGGGAGGACAAAGCAGTGGGAACTGACTGATCTCCACACCAACTCTCTTTTAATTATTAATTTTTTTATGTTTAAGAAAATTGGATTTAGTTTCTGTAAATATTAATCTTAATTACAAATTCTCTCTTCTAAATTAGCTATTTTTATGCTTAAAAACTTTGAAGTTTCTTTCATTTTCAGTCCTCTAAGATGGCATGCTCCTTTCATTTCAGGAAAAAGCAGGGATCAGGGTGTAGACACCCCAAAATTGCACGATTTTTGATAAGTCTTGAAGGAGAGAAATATTTTATTAGAATTTTCAATTCTTAGCATTGGGTTTGAGATCCTTAACCCATTTGAATCCAAAGCCGCAAAGGAAAAGGCCCGAATTCAATATTTTATGCAAAGTCAAACTTTTTCGAGTAGAATTTTGTTAACTTTTGACCCCAAAAAATGAAATATTTTTTAAAACAATATTTGAAGATAATTTTTCTTGGTAATCAGGTTTTTAGCAATGTTATTGGATAAATGAATTTTTTGAGATTTTAAATCTTGACGAATACCTTGGTATTAACATGTTGAATCTTTTTACCGAACCTGAAAAACTGGAATTTAGCCTGGAACTGGAAAGTTGACTTTTTATTCACTTGGAATTTGGGTCTGGAAATATTTTTAAAGGATTCAAATAGGGGGGAGGGTGTTTGCTTATTTACATGTAATATCTTAAGTAAATGGAGATTAAAAAATACGAGGACATTTACTAAAACGATATTACATGTAAATAAGCATTGCCTGTGCAAACAAGGCTCAAAACCAACTAAAAATGTGCTGACCGTAGTATATGTGCGGTTTTTGTTATTTTGGTCTCAACCGCCCTGTGTGTACGGTTGCGACCGCACACACAGTGCGGTTGATGATCACGCTTCTCTCGTGGGCTACCACGTGACTTCTAGAAGCTTAGGCCGTTAGGCCACGACAGCAACAATCATGAGGAGCATAACTGAATTGGAACCGCCCTATATGTGCAGTTGAGGTGAATTTGCATGAAAACCGTACATAGAGTGACGGTATTGTGGACACCGCACTGTGTATGCGGTTTTGCTTGTTTCGTGCATTTGCAAAAAAGGCTCAATCCCTGAGTCTTATTTACGCATATTACCTCTCTCTTGGGGATTTGAACTCCCCATTTTGACCTCCGAAACTTCTAGATTTACAACAATTCAAGGCTTTAACTTGAATTGGAACAATCTAGAGGAATTTTTGAGCATACCCTTGGGACTTTTCTACCCTTGGCTGTGCCTATAAATAAGGGGGTCCTCCTCTTGCAAATGGCTGGCAATTTGAAGCATTGAAGCTCTGCAAGAAGGAGGAAAACTCTACTGGATTGTCTACTTAAGGCTCAAGCTACCAAGGTAAAGCTCTATTTAGCTTTCTAGTATTCTCTTTACATTTTCCACCTCCCAACTTCTACCTTTCTGTAGTGTAAAGCTTGTTTGTGATTGTTTGTAGCCCCAAACCTCTTCTAAAGTACCTGGGAATCCTCTCTAGCCGTAAAACGTGAAGAGAGTGCCTTGGGAAAAAGAAGGTGGAATGGATCCTCTAGGCTTAGAACCCTCATATGATGAAGAGCATGTTCATTGGTTATTTTGAGCCTATGGTTGCTTTCTCTGATATGTTTTGTATTTGTCTCTGGAGAAGATATACGAATCCATGCTCTCAATAGCAATAGATTCCAACCTTCTCCTAGAAATATGATTTCCATCATCACCAAACACACTTTTCACTGTTTTTTGCAAGGATAAGCTAGATCTTGGGTTTTCCATGTTTAATATGGGAAATCTGAGATCATTGGCTTTAGAATGAATTTTAGAACTTCATGAGACTGTTTTTCATGGTTTCCAGTTGTTTTGGTCGAATCCACTTGCACACATACACTGATTTTGGCCTTTTATTCAAAAACCTTTAAAACAGGGCAGCATCTGTGGCCTGTATTAGAATGCTTATAACTTCATCCTCCGGATAAATTTTTGAGTGATTCCAAAGACATGTAATAGATAGGAAAGCCTATTTTGTATCTGGAAATTTTCATTCATTTTTATAGAGCCAATTTTTGACACCATCTGTTCAAAATCGGCAAGTCAGTTCAGTCCAAATTGCTGAACTTGCCGCTTTGATTATGCATCACTTGCTCATTTTTAATTCGTTTTGAGTGATTTCAGTCTCTGTGTTTTCCTTGAGGAGTCTATCTTCCATTCCAACTGGTTTCAACAGATTTTGATTTGATTTGTGGCCTGTGTGCTTGATTGACTCAGAGCTGCTATGTAGCAGAGTTCTGAGTTAATCTGTGATCCTCTAAGCATGTTCAAGAGGACACACAAGTCACAAATGGATGGAGTTTGATGTAAGACCTATTTCGTTTGAAATATGGCACCATATACTTAATCCATGCAAGTTTTTATGGATTTATATGGAGCCAAACTCCACGAATAGGGTTTCAAAGTTGCCTACTCGCTGATTTTTCTGATTTATAGCAGTAGATTCTAACTATGTATTTCTCTTTTGTTCTAAATCGGATTGAACTGAAATTTTTACTGAGTGCTCTATTTCAAACCAGTTTTCTGATGGCATTGGTTTCATTTGATTTGAATTTGAATCAAGTGATTTATGGTTGATCGAAGTCTTCAAGTTCTTGTAACCTGATTTTTCCAGATTTACCTTAGCTTGGTTTCCCTTCATTTTTACTTTGATTTTCATTCACTCATGAAGTTATAGAAGTGGTATATCCATGAGGAGAGTCCAAATTCATTGGACTATTCATATAGAATAATCACATACATTTTGCTTACTTTCAAGCACTCTTTGTCTATTTTTTATTAGCAAACAATCTTTAGTATGAGCAAGCATGTGGCAACTATCTTGTACGAATGAGTGGGGGTGCCTAACACCTTCCCGTGCTCATAACTTATTCCCCTTACCTGATCTCTGGATTTTTCCTTGTATTAGAGCTACTTTTGGCTCTATTTGCATTTATGATCCCTTTGGTGTCCATTCACACCTTAACCTGAATGGTGGCGACTCTTTATTTTTATCGATCCCCATGTGATGATATCGGAAGTCATCTTAGGTGACATTTTCCATGTCTCACACGGGGATAGTGTGAGTTCAAACTCCAACTTTCAGAAAACCTATTCAAATTCAATGAATGAGCTACAAGTGATTTAACGAAAGGGATGTAAATTTCGAGAATAATTAACAAATTAAACATGAAGGGAGGCCATTTGTTGCCATCATTTCCATCATTTCCGGCTTGGTTCGGGGACGCGTGAGTGCGCGAGCATGCGAGCATCTGTGCCGATACAAGGAAGGAGCCGGAAACTTTTGATCCCGGCGCAGTTCGCACGCAAAACCAAACTGGTTGCGGTTTAGATACGACCCGGCCGTCTGTAAATTGGAAGACGTCTGATCCGGCGATTGCTAAGAGGATTGGGGTTTGTCCTCCAAAGTTCTTCCCCCAATTTTATGGCAATATTGACGACAGCCATGTTGGTGGTAGCCGTTTGATGTAAAATCTGGAGAAATTGAGGGCCGTATGGGATGACGGCCGTTTCAAAGATGGATGAGCCGTGTGGGGTGACGGCCATTTCAAGGATGGATGAGCTGTGTAATCTTCAAGGATGGGTGGTGATGAGAATCAATAAAAAGTAAAAAGAAGACCAATAAAATCTCAGTACCTGTCGCCTGTTTCCCTATGGCCGTGATCGGGAGCATAGAGAGAAGAGATCGAGGGCTGCCTTGAAAATTACTGGTTCCGGGGTGCATAT
The DNA here is from genome assembly GCA_947561395.2 of Buxus sempervirens. Classification (NCBI taxonomy): domain Eukaryota; kingdom Viridiplantae; phylum Streptophyta; class Magnoliopsida; order Buxales; family Buxaceae; genus Buxus; species Buxus sempervirens. The sequence goes on from OX387187.1 coordinate 38,838,009, forward strand.
CGTGACTGCCCTTAGCCTTGCTTGAAGGGGTAAGTGAGATCGTACCTAGCGATCGGAATAGGACGTATCTTAAGATCGTACCTAGCCATAATCGGAGTAAGGCGTACTTTCTTAGCCTTGTCTTGGAGTAAGGGGGATCTCCATGTGTTGTTGCGACTGGAAGCAACAGTAGGATAGACTACTTTATGCTATGAGGATAGCATGAGAGTATGGTGGTCTGAGAAGACCGAATAAGGGGTCTGAAGAGACCAAAATAGCTAGTGTAGTTGTGTGTTGATCGAAGGATCTCTTTCCCTTGTATGCAGGTCCCTATTTATAAATTGTTTGGCTTGAACACAAAGTCTCCCAACTACCCACTCTTGGGAAGTTGAACCCCACCTTACAAACCACCCACGCTTTTAGAAAGTGGGGGACCCCACTTCCCATGTTCTTTTAGAGAGTTCTATCTTGTAGCCAACCTCTCACGTAATGAGGTTTCTCAATAGACCCACTTCCATATTTATGGGGGACTTGTAGCCACATAAAGTTCAATTCAACCGCCGGGCTACGGCGGGTGTAAACATCATTTTTAGTTCAGGAGATATTTATAATATGCATAAACCTTAAGGGAGTTTTTTTTTTTTATTTTTAATTTACACTTTAAAAAATGCGCCCTGCATACACCAACAGCCAAATCTAATTGTTTGACTTAATAAATTAATAGAAGGACCACTAACGGTCAGATGTCCGAGTTAATATAAATTTGGAAAATTGATCAAAAGTCAATTTATTGGTAATAAAATAATATTACTAAAAGATCGTAGCACTTGACTTGTAATTGCCCCCATGCGGCCTAAAAATGCGATCAAAAGTCTTACATATTGCAACCGGTAATTTCTTGAAAATTAAGAATAGAACGACAGAAAAGGCAACTGAAAGAAGGACGAGCAAGTCGTACGTTGGCAAGAACAAAATATTATTTCGTTTGAGCCATTTCATCAGAAACTTAAACGCTTCGAAGTGATTATATTTCATGCATGATAACATGAAAAGCTCTTTACCAAAAAAAAATGATAACATGAAAAGCTGTGCCTTCTCACTAAAAAAAAAACATGACAAGCTGTCTCAAGTTGAATACCCTATTTCTGTTTGGTACGAAATTGGCCTCCTTGGTATATTCTGGTTTGAGATTGAAGAATACCCTGTCTTGTTTGTTTTGGAACATGGCCTGTAGTGATGTTCTTAGATTTAGAATTTAGAACAGATATATTGCTGGGCTGATATTTATAGTGCTCTTGTGAATGTTTGACTTATAAATACAATACTTACTCTTTTTGTGGGGGGCAATGTTTGGGAAAAGAAAGGGAGGTAGAATCAAAGATTATTCTCCACTCTTTCCTTTATTAATAGTATTAGGTAGCCACTTCATGCAATGTGAGTTCAGCCACCTCTTCATCCGTCAATGTAAAGGACTCTTCTCACTGTGGTTCAAACTTTGAAGTCCCACTTGCCAGAGCAAGGTAGCCTCCTAGCCGAGATGAAGAGGATTCAAGTTTGATATATATATAATGGGCGTTTAGCACTAAAATCTTGCAAAGTAATTCAGGTTCTTTACTAATTAGCACCAGACAATTAATAAGAAGATATATATCCGCTCATGCGTGCAATTGCAACTTTGAAGTCCCACTTGCCAGAGCAAGGTAGCCTCCTAGTCCTCTTTATCATGATATATAGAGCAAAGATATCAGCAAGAGAAGACAACAAAAGAAGAAGATTTCACATCCATCCACACAAATAAAAACAGAAAGATAGATCTTTGTCTTGATGTAATTAGAGAAGGAGATATCAGCTCATGCGCGCGCAACTGAATTTGAAGTGTTTCCACCAAATCTGGATCTCTGAAATATCTTCAAGAAAATCGCATAAAGTGCAAGGGGGTAAGGCGGTAGGAACATGGATAAAAATAAAGGGAGAAGGTAGGAAAAAAATAAAGGGAGAAGGTGTATAGCGGCTCATTTTCCCTGCTTCTTGTCGGTGCTACTGTTAAAATAGCAACGAGGTAGGTGAGGGTCATTGCAACGAGGGAGTTGTACAGTACACCGTATAAATGGAAATGCTCTGTCAGAGCAAGGATCATGGAAATAGAAAAGAAAAACCCTAATGAGTTGAAAAACAAAAAAATTAAAAAGTAGAGTCGTCCCAAGGTCGATTTCCCGGCATAGTGTGGATGTTCCTCACCCGGGGTGGTGGTGGTGGTGCTATTGCTTCTGCTACTGCTGTTACGAAGTGGTATGGAGGTGTCCTGCCAAGTCCCACCAGGAGGGCTGAATGCGGCTTGGAAAGTGGCCGTGGTAATTAACGCGACACACACTAGTAGCGCATTGCGAACATCATTTGGGGAATCTCTACCCTTCCGATATCGAAAGTACCATGTCGATTCCCCTAGATTAACTATAGGCAACGGCCACCAAATTGTTTTCCGGATAGGAGCAATATCCTGCACTCCTAAGGCCACGGCAAGACTAAAACGAAGAATTGGGTTCATGGGAATATCCCTCCTTACAACCTGCATAGTGCATACAAAACATTTCTCAATGAAAAGAGCATGCAAGGAAGTTGCTTTCGGAATAACAATTGATGTGCCTGATGTCCATCTCTGTTAGAATCAAATCCTCTCACAAAATAAAAAAACTCAACACACGCCCACGAAAGAGGAAGAAAAAACCCACGTTCTCTAATATTTCATAAAAGAACCCCCAAGTCACATTCTCTATTGAGTGTGTGTCTATATATATAAAATAAAGTAATAAAAAAAAAAAAAAAGCAAACCCTGGTTAAAAAAAAAAAACACTATCCAATACGGGACCTAGACGCGTAAAAGAGAGTCCTGGTTAAAAAAAAACTAAAGATAACAACTATCCAATACGGGAGGGAACTCTTAAATCCTAATCAAACTAAAACTTCAAAGCTAAAAAGGAAACAGGTTACGTGACCAAAAGTAGGTTTAATTAAGAAAAACGTTTTCTAACAATCTCCTTCATCGACCCAGATGAAGGTGTGAAATTTGGGTTGGTGTGGGTCGGATCCCTGCCTTTATCTTACCGTTCGGCACACCTTACGTCGCTGGTGCAAAATTAGCTGGTATACAGAGAAGTTTGCATGTAACAAAAACAAGTGTAGGGATACGAAAGCTTGCCTCGTAATAATGCAGGATGGTATCACCTTGGTCGTCTTTCCACTGAAGGACGTGCTCCATGTCGTTTTCGTCAATCCATTCCATCATAAATTTGGACGCTTCAAACTGATTGTGTTTAAGTGCAAGGTGCAGAGCGGTTTCACGTTTAAATGTCAAAGCTTCAAAGGCACTCGGGCAGCGAGAGAGAAATTTGCTCAAAAGACTTGTTTTTCCAGTAATAGCCGCTACATGCACAGGAGCTCTTCCCTCACGACCCTTGAACAGGACAAGCTCGCTGTCCATCTCTACGAGACTCCTAGCTAGCAACTCATGTCCACCATCGATAGCGAGGTGGAGAGGGCTCAACCCTGATTGGTTTAGTTTTCTAGCGAACGAAGGTTTCATATTCACAATCTCCAACGCAAATTGGGTATTCCCAGCCTTTGCTGCTATGTGTAAGGGCGTATCAGCGAACTGGAGAGCATCAAAACCGTAGAGAATACAAGGGTTCTCTTTAATTAACGAGTACAACGCATCGATATCGCCAGTTTCAGCTGCATTCTTCAATCTTTGGTCCATCAGGATTGTGTATTAGAATAGCTATGCCTCCTTCACTTAGAAATCTTTTAAGCCAAGCAATTTTGGTTGATTTAGGCAGTGGATTACCAGATTATATATAGAAAGCAAGTCCAGAGGTGGTCCTGGAGTCAATATCGTAATTAAATGATTTAGAATAAGATACTTTAAGTATAAAGGCGGTTTTCTTCTTTTCTTTGGAAGAGAAAAGCAAAGCAAAAGATGATTGGGCATATTGGTACGGCCCCATTCTTGCGGAGGTGAAATCCCATGAATCCCATTACAGAATCTTATGCGGAAGGTCCTACATGCTTTTTAAAATTTCCAGATTAGAATAAATTGCATCACATGGAGGGCCAACAAAAAGAAAGAAAGAATAAAAAATAAAGTGCTAATACATGAGATGAGAACTAACCAAGCATATGAATTGTCAAGTTTGCCGTCGTCAGCTTCATGTTACATATCTCTCCAAAATGATTAATCCAAGCAAAACTTCAACGGCATCACCTTTGGATCCTCTGAAAATGAAGACGATTCCTTTGATAATATAACTGGCATCCATAAACGTTTGGCTTGTTCCAGAGTTAGAATGTGAGCTGTTATCATATGCTTTGCTTAATAGCATGCATCCTTATCCTTAAAAGAAAAAGAAATACTACAGCTTCTTTAAAAAGAAGCAAAAGTAGGAAGAAAGATTTGAAAAGGACAAAAAGATTAAAATAAATAATAACGAAAAAATTTAGGAAAGAAGGATCACTTACATTGTTCATCAAAATTTTGGCCCCACCAATGCTTTAAGGAGTGAAATTATATTATGGTCATTTTCTTTTACTTTGCCCAAGACCCCGAAAACTTCTAGCTAGAAAATTAACAAGGATTTCTTGCTGCAGTATGATTGCCCAGATAGCTTGGTTTACTGTTGTTGTCATCCCTGTAATATTTTATTGATTGTGGACCAACCACTGCAATACAACACTTAAAAAAAAGCAAAGATTTCTTAACCAGAACAAGCAAATGAAGAAAAAGGTAATTTACTTGTACATATCACTCATTTTTGTTAGCTAATCATCAGCATTATTGAGTTCATGACTTGTGAGTCATCAATTCAATGTATGACAGAGTAGCCAAATTATTGGGTTTCAAAGGCTCTGTTCTAATGAGTTGACTACATACCTTCCTTTTGTTGTCCTACTACACCAACCAACTGGTGCTGTCATGAACACTGAAATTAAGGATAAATTAAACCTGTAATGGAGGCTGGCAAGAAAGTCAACTCCTGAAGGATAATTTTTCATTAAAAATAACTAAATCCATGCGAAAGAATGCATCAAAATACTAAAGTCAAAAGGGATGGCCTGGTTTTGCTCGTTGTTGAAATTCGCACCGCTAGCAAGCACCACAACCCCCTCCTCTTCTCCAGCCATCTGCAATAACATCTCAGCAGAAGACAGTTTGAGGCCATTCCAACTCTTCCAACCTATATTAATTGTAAATATTATAAAAATAAATTAATGTTTTTTTATTTTAATAATAATTTCAATTACTGATGAAAATCAAAATATAAATAGAAACGAATACCTTAAAAGAAATTTGGTTTTATAAAAATTATGAAAATCAAAATAAATGTTATTCATATAATTTATATTTATATATACAAATTTGGTTATATTTGAAGCTGCATTACCGTCTTCCACTGCAAACATGCAGGTTTATTACTTTTTGATTTTATTGATTACTTACTCATCCTTCGACTTTTTGGTTATCTCTTTGTTCTTTCCTTCAATTCCTATCTAGCTACAAAGCTATCATAATCCTCGTTCATGTGGGATTAGTTGTTATGATCTTTTCATAATCCTATTTAATTTTCACACTTGCATCAGTAAGAATGTGAAATTGAAGATTAAATTATACATCTGTTAATATATTAATAGTTTTGCTCTCCACAAGCTTCACATGTGGATGCATAACCTTAATTTTAATTTAACTTTTCTCTCTTCTACTTTGAAAAGCGAAATATTTCTTTTCACTTTTTCTTTACTAAAGTTGCTTGAATTGGGTATATATAGTTGATCCCGTAAGAGGGTTCAACTATTGATGATATTATTCCTTAATTTTTTTAACAATACCTTTATCAACCTAACTTGCATAATGAACTTCCAAACAGGAATCTAAATTAAAATTTTTCTGTTCATGTTAACAATTAATGATAAAATGTACATTATAGTTTTGATGAATTGGCCGCAACTAAAATCTATAATGGAATAATGTCTAATGAAACATCACCGCATGAGTAATGCAAAGTAAAGTTAATTACTTAGACCTACATCTACTGGTATATGTTTTAATAGATTCAATCATTTGAGCCGTGCGCTGCCACCTCATACAAATATCATTGGTTACTATAATTAATTAGCTAGATACCTATTCCTGACGTACGAATGGAGAATGAAATCTTTCCGGAAATGTCGCCGATGCTTCCTCAAGTTGATTGGATTAATTACGGGTAATGACGATGACATATGTATCTTTTCTTTAGTATCTTTAAGTCGTTCTCCCACAAGTAACTGGTTTCCCTTAATTTTATCACTTTTTTTGTTTTAGCAGATACTTGTAGTCGGTAAGGTGCATGCAATCTTGTTTTATAGATTCAATACATGTTTTTTAAAGTCTCATACCTTCTAACAGGTGCATCTCTACGTCTCTGTTTTATATGACCAAACCACCTTAATCTACTTAATTTCTTCCATTTTATCTCTAATGCTTGCTATGCCTAATCACTTCTGAATGTCTTCATTTCTTATTAACGACTGCAAGATTTGTGTCATCGACCCCATTTTGATGAAAACTGGCTTATGATAATAATGACATTATTTGCCATCGTTCCTTCCCTCCCCGTTTTTCAAAGCTAGCTCCCATCTTCTATCTTCCATTTACGTCCTCAACACAGTGCTGACGCGTGTGTTAAGTGGCCCAAGTTGCTACATAAAGACCAACCTTAAAAATGAGCCAAACCGGCTTGTTCTGGTTGGCTCAATACAAGTAATTCGGCTTAATTTACAAAAAAACCAATATCATAAAGTTGTCCTTCCCGTCCGCCTTCTTTAAATCATGGTTTCAATTTTCTTTATTTGACTGTTTAATTATTTGTTTGCTAATTCAAATCATCTACTTCCATGCTGTGTTAGGAACCATAATTGTGTGGATTTTTATAATGCTTATAATTGTCTAAATTCTTTCAGGAATTTGGCTTGACAGAGCTAACAAGCAAGCTACACATGAGAACAGGGCTAAGAAGGATGAGGAAGGGGCAAAAGATTCCTTCAATCTGCAACCATGTGGAGCCCCAAAATCATTTCCTTTATACAATGCCACCAGCATACCGTTAGACCAGGGAGTGATTCATTACTGCAATAGTTGCTTGTAACTTGTAACTTCCGATTACCAACAATTACCAACATAACGTCTTGTAGAATTTTTTTTTAAAATTCAAACCAACCCCCAATAAAAGGTTAATGGCTCCCTGTCAGAAGAGAGGAGGTTCAGGCGAGACCTCCAACCTGTGTATTAAAATTGCAGTCAGTGGGGTACTTCCCCTTACAAAGATCATCTGACGTCTTGTAGATCAATTCTAGGCACTAAAAAATCAATGGGCTTTAGCGTCGAAGTATTACCAGCGGTAACTATTTCCGCCTCTAATTATAGGAAAAAAGTATATTCACGGCAGTAGATATTTCTCTGCCCCTAAATCAATATAATACCAGCGGTAGAAGTGTACCGCTTGTAAAAATTTGCGCAGGGCCCTAGAAAAGGCGGGAAATATTTTGGCGCATTTTGTTTCTTTTAGCGGTGATAACTACCGCCGGTAGTTATGTTATTACCGGCGGTAAATGATTCATACCGGTGTTATGTGTTATCTCCGGCGGTAAATACCGCCGCTATAAAGGAAAAATTGGGGCAGAATTCTTCCCCGCCGGTAATTTCTTCTTAAATGTTATAGCCGAGTAATATTACTGCCGGAGATAAAGATTATTTGAGGCGGGTTTTTTACCGCCTCAATTGATTCTATTTAGATTGTGCGGCGGCAACTTTACTGCCGCTAAAGAGCGATTAATATTGCCCCACGAACTGACCCCATTCTTCATTTTTGTTTTGCTCAACTGTGGAAACCCTTCCCGCTTTTTGCCGTCATGCTGTCGTTTGAGAGAGTGCCGTCATGCTGTCATTTGAGAGAGTGCCGTCGCCATCGCCGTCCCTTGGCCGTGCCATCTCCGTCACCGTCCTATGGCCGTGCCATCGCCGTCGATTGCTGTCTATTTCTTCTTAGTTCAAACCCCAACTCAACGCCGGTCACTCAAATGCGATTTCGCCGTGCCTTGCCGTCGCCGTCGCCACCCTCTTCAGGTAAGTTTTGTTATCATCTCACTCGATTAATCTCCAATTTGGTATTGGAAAGACTCGCTTAATTGGTTTTTTAATATCAGCTCTATCCATGGTCATCTTACTAGTAAGATGACCTCAAATGCCAGCATTAGCTATGATCTCGAGCACATCGAGTTTGATGGCCGTATTCATGACCATGGATAGAGCTGCTGCACTAGTCAATTGCATCGCTGCCAGACAAGCTTCATCTTCCTCCTGATTTGTGTGTTTGATTTGGTCTCTATTTGGAATCATGTCGGCTAATGATCTTGGTTTGATTTAAAATGGTAGAGTACCTTAGAGGTTGAAGAACTTGAATGTTGGGCTATGGTGGGATTATTGAACTGTGTTTAGCAATATTTATACAGTGTTTTTGCAGGGCAGTTGCTCCCAAAAGGAGATGCTCTGACATGACAGTGGTTGGTCATGGGATGATTTGTCTACGTTACTCCCTCATCATTTTGCTTCTTCACCATCTCTCTGTAATAAAAAATAATTCTGATTCAGCCTCTAGATTTTGAATAATATGACATTAGTGATACTTATTCAAGATTTTTAAAAACGAGTGTCGTTTTAAAATATATATACAACAATGCCCTTAGTGTGTATTTTTTAGGGGTTTGTTAACTCCGTTGATAAACTTGTAAATCAACTTTTGTAAGACCACTTTGCTAACTTGTAATTAAACTATGTTACGAGACTTGTATATATATTCATTTTGGGCTGTGATCGAGTAAGGCCCTAAAAGTGCACAGCTTGCATCACCTTGTAATTAAGCAATGTAGCTGGAGTTGAACACTTTCTAGTTCCTGCTAACTTCATCTTATGAAAAACGACCCCTTAATTGCTTTGGTATGATATCCGTCAAACTTTTCTTAAATCATCAATTTAGTATCCTTAAATATTTATGTATCTCCTAATTAAGTAAATATAATAATAAATAAATAAACTAGGTTAAAATGATTTCAGTATATAAAGCAATTATATAGATAGCTAGGGTTGTAGTATAAAAAAGGGAGATAGAGATTGAGAGAGACGAACTTATCAGTTAAGCTAAGTCTTTACTTTACTAACCATTCCAGCAATACATGAATTTGGATGGAGAAATAAGCACTTTTTTTTTTCATTTTTGGAAAGCTGCGTATCATGTTTGACACGATTTCCAAGGGGCCTCTTCTCTTTATATATAGTATAGATTATTCTCGGAAATTCTATGTGTATAGATTGAAGAATATGGGATGTGAATTCCAAGTTTATTTGACTCTTCGATAACCCTACTTTAAAGCTAAAGATATATGGGCCTCACCAAATATTCCCTATCAAAAGGATTTTCAATCTTGATTTATTTGGTGATTGTGATCCAGATTTGATTGGGATCCACATGAATGGAAATCCTAGATGGGTTGTCCTATCAGATTAATGTAAATAGAAGGTTCTCTATTAGGAACAAGTCTTCATATGATTACTGCCAAAAAGAAAAAAAAAAGGTCTTCATATGATCATACAAAGCATTTATTAGATAAATGGACAAAAGTCACAAATAAACACTTTTCTCCTCTTTGGCATGGTAGAAAAACAAATACTCACAAACTAAAAACCAAAAGAAATCAAATCAATCAATCGGATGGAACAGGGAAAGGCAAAATGAAGCTTCCTTGAAACAGCGAGGTAACTTGGAGCGGCCATGACTATTTGCTGGGTTTAACTTGTCTCGTATGTGAATACAGTGCACTTTCATGGAAAAACCGCAGGTAACTTCAGGGATATGATGATGATGATGCTCATCAAATGAATTTTGCTCGAATGGTTAATTAGTCAAATAACTCAGCTAATAGCCCAACTGAAATCTAAAGTTAATGCATGTGTTGCAATGAAATCTTAAGTAGTTTTTATTTTTTTCTTAATTCCCCTGCTAAAATGTCTACTGCTATGAAACCTTTGGGGTTTTGGCTAATACTTCCACTATCCATCTAAGCAATCCTTGGTAAGCAACAACCCAGCTAAAACAAGCCTCACATAAGGAATTACAAGGATGATGTGCTGCAATGAACCTTCCTAATTATTTGTTGATGACTAAGCCAAACTGGGCTTAGTCATCAACAAATAATTAATGATACTGAAACATGTGTATCGGATGGATTGATGCATTAAAATTTTCAAAATCATATTATTTCAAAACCATTGTGAAATAACACTAACCACCCATCACGTTTTATAGTTTTTAACTTTTACCTCCTTTCATTAAGTTTCCAGTAGATAATTAAAATTTGCAAATTTTAACTCTTAAAAGGTTGTTTTTCACTCCTCGTTATATTTAACAGATGACATTTATACTCCTTTAATAACATCTCTTAATTTAAAGAATTTACGCCTAGGGAAAATTACTTTTTAGTGGTATTTTTCAAAATATTTAAGATTCAGTCTTCAAAGTTTTGAATTTTAACTTTTAATATACATTTACCAAAATAATTAATTTTTAACACAATTTCACTATTTCTATCCAAAAATTCCCTTACATCAGTTATATAAATGACGTGTACGAGTCAATTTATTATGGGAAAATTAATTTTTAGTGGTGCTTTATCAAAATATTTAAAATTTAGTTAGTAAATTTTTGAATTTTAACATTTAAAGTACCTTTATCAACATAAATAATTTTTAGTACCATTTCAATGTTAGTGGCAAATTCTTCTAAAAATACTCTTATAAAACTTACTTTCGGGACTTCTACAAACAATAAATTAATTTGTACAAGCCATTTTAAACTTATAAAAACAATAAAATGATTTGTACCATGAATGAGTGACTTGTACAAGCCATTTGGATGAATGATTTAAGGGCATTCTTGGAATAGTTGATTTGTAATAGTGAAATGGTATTAAAAATTAATTATTTTGATAAAGGTGTAATAAAAGTTAAAATTCAAAACCTTGCGACTTACTAAATCTTAAATATTTTGATAAAACACCACTAAAACTTAATTTTCCCATTTATTATTTGTGCAAGTCTTTGGAATGAGGTGTATAAGGGTATTTTTGAAAGAATTTATTCAGTAAAATGGTACTAAAAATTAATTATTTTGATAAAATGATATTAAAAGTTAAAACTCAAAACTTTGATGACTGAATATTAAATATTTTAAAAAGAACCACTAAAAATTAATTTGCCCTTTGGAAATTTGATCAAAAAGTCAATTTATTGGTAATAAAATAAGATTATTAAAAGATCGATCGGAGAACCTGACTTACCCCATGCAACCTAAAAGCTCGATCAAAAGTCTACTTATTGCAATTGGTAATTTCTTGAAAATTAAGAATAGAACGAAGAAAAGGAGATCGAGTAAGTCGTTGGCAAAAAACAAAATATTATTTCGTTTCAGCCATTTCATTAGAAACTTAAATGCTTGGAAGTGATTATATTTCATGCATTATAACATGAAAAGCTGTCTCAAGCTGAATACCCTGTTTCTGTTTGGTACGAAATTGGCCTTCTTGGTATAGTCTGGTACGAGATTGAAGAATACCCTGTCTTGTTTGTTTTCGAACATGGCCCATAGTGATGTTCTTAGATTTAGAATTTAGAACAGATATATTGCCGGTCTGATATGTACAGAGCTCTTGTAAATGTTTGACTTATAAATACAATACTTACTCTTTTTCAAAAAAAGTTGAATAATCAATCCTTCAACAGACCCCAGCCAAGCAGGTAGAAATTCATGTAATAATAGTTCTTTATTCCAAGTAATTAGGGGATTGCAGGCGCATGGCTAACTACAAAACATGCAATTTGTAAATAGTATTGTGGGACAACTGGTTAATTATAGGGTGTTAAAATTTGAACATGGGTAGAGCAGTGGTCGTTATAGGGCCGTCAATGCAAAGGACTCTTCTCACTATGGTTTGAACTTTGAAGTCCCACTTGCCAGAGCAAGGTAGCCTCCTGGCCGAGATGGAGAGGATTCAAGTTTGAAATATGATGGGCGTTTAGAACTAAAATCTTGCAAAGTAATTCAGGTTCTTTACTAATTAGCACCAGACAATTTATAAGAAGAGTCCTGTTTATCCTGATATATACAGCAAAGAAGAAGAAGAAATTAAGCTCCAAAAGGAGAAGTCGACCTAAAAGAACTTATTTTCCACTATAAGAAAACATGTAACAGGCATTGAGAAGACAACAAAATAAGAAGATTTCACATCCGTCCACACAAATAAAAACAAAAAGATAGATCTTTGTCTTGATGTAATTAGAGAAGGAGATATCCGCTCATACGCGCGCAACTGAATTTGAAGTGTTCCCACCAGATCTGCGTCTCTGAAATATCTTGAAGGGGCCGGTCTTCAGGAGGAGACAAATAGAAATTGTATAGATGGGGTAAGGCGGTATGAACATGGAGCATAACGTAGGGAGAACTTCGGAAAAATATAACAGCAAGAAGGAGGATAGCGGCCTCAATTCCCCACTTCTTGTTGGCATTACAAGTACTAAAGCAGCGAAGTAGGTCGCGCATACTGAAAGGATGGAGCAGAACAGAGTATTGCGTAAAGGGAAATTCATAGTCAGAGCATTGATCATGGTAATAGAAAGGAGAAACCCTAATGAGTTGAAAAAGAAAAAAACAAAAAATTCCGGTCGTCCCAAGGTCAATGTCCCAGCATAGTGTGGATGTTCCTCACCCGGGGTGGTGGTGGTGCTATTAGGGAGTGGTATGAAGGTGTCCTGCCAAGTCCCACCGGGAGGGCTGAGTGCAGCTTGGAAGGTGGACGTGGCAATTAATACGGCACACACCAGTAGCACATTGCGAACATCATTTGGGGAATCCCTACCCTTCCGATATTGAAAGTACCTCATCGATTCCATTACATCATCTGTACGAAACAACCACAAAAATTTTCTCCAAATAGGAATATCAGAAGTAATATCCTGCGCCCTTAAGGCTCCGGCACGACAAAGAAGATTTCGGGTCATGGAGCTCTGGGGATCGCTCCTTAATTCTCGATCAAAGATGTCTAAGGCTGTCAAATTCTGCGAGTTCTTGGCGTTCACTCTCACCCTGTCTTTTACCAATAATTTAACAACCTGCATAGTGCATACAAAACATATCAAAGAAAAGGGCATGCAAGGAAGTTGCTTTCGGAATAACAGTTGATGTGCCCAATATCCATCTCTGTTAGAATCAAAATAACATAACCTGCAATAAAATCCTCTCACACACACGGAAGAGGAAGAAACAACTAACGTTATCTAATACTTCATAAAAAGACCCATCCACGTTCCCTATTGTGTACATATATATAAAAGAATGCAAAAAAAAAACCCAATAACTATGGAATCGTGTAGACCTAGACTCATAAAAGAGAGTCCTAGTAAAAAACAATAAAGATAATCCAATACGTGAACTCTTAAATCCTAATCGAACTAAAACTTCAAGGATAAAAAGGAAACAGGTTACGTGACCAAAAGTAGGTTTAATTAAGAAACACGTTTTCTAACAGTCTCCTTCATTGACCCAGATGAAGGTGTGAAACTTGGGTTGGTGTCGGTCGGATCTCTGCCTTTATCTTACCGTCCGGCACATCTTATGTCGTCGGTGCAAAATTAGCTGGTATACAGTGAAGTTTACATTACTTGTAACAAAAACAAGTGTAGGGATAAGAAAGCTTGCCTCGTGATAATTCGGAGATGCTGCGGCCATATGCAAGATGGTATCACCTTGGTCGTCTTTCCACTCAAGGACGTGCTCCTTGTTGTTTTCCTGAAGCCATTCCATCATAAATTTGAAAGCTTCGAGCTGATTGTGTTTCACTGCAAGATGCAGAGCGGTTTCACGTTTAAACGTCAAAGCTTCAAAGGCCCTAGGGCTAGCAGAAAGAAATTCCCTCAAAAGAGTTTCATTCCCATTAATAGCCGCTTCATGCACAGGAGCTCTTCCCTCACGACCCTTGAACAGGACAAGCTCGCTGTCCATCTCTACGAGACCAGTAGCTAGCAACTCATGTCCACCAGCCATAGCGAGGTGCAACGGGCGGAACCCAGATTGGTTTAGCTTTCTAGCGAACGAAGGGTTGAAATTCGCAATCTCCAACGCAACTTGGGTATTCCCAGCCCTTGCTGCTACGTGTAAGGGAGTATCAGCAAACAAAGCTTCTACAGTTCTACCCCAATTAACGAGTACAATTCATCAACATCTCCGCCTTCAGCAACATCCTTCCATCTTGGATCCATCAGAATGGTGTAGCAGAATTAATTAATGTTTGCGCCTTCACTTACGAATATTTTAAGGGAAATTGATATCCTGGGTTCCAATAAATTTCCTCTCAGAGCATTTCCTCGCACCATCTCTCAGACTTGGGCTCATCTTGCGACACGCATCATTGTCTCTTTACCCGCTAAGTTTTCACGTTACAACCCTCTGTTAAGTTGATTTGGTTTGTTTTTGTTCACGGCCCGATCTGGTGATCTCTGTAATCTGCTGTGTAGACTCTTCTTTAGCAAATTTCAGCCACAAGAAATCTTTCAAACCACTCAAATAATCAAAGCCGTGACGCTGAAGGCGAAGACAACAAATCCAAGAGTATTTCAACTGGGAACAAACTGGTACCTTCTTCTTTTTTCATAAGAAAATCAAATTAAAGATCTCATTTTAAAGAAGAATTTTGGAGAGATAAGCTTTTAAATTTAGAAACAGAGCACGTAAGATGGGTGAAGAATGAATCAAATATATAGACATCATCATCAAAACCCAGTTCCCGCAAAAGTGGGTTGGCTTGTTAGTCTGTGGTATAAAATGTTGTTATCATTTATTATTCTTTGATTCCTTTGACCCAGGGCCCGTCAAATATAACTAATAGTCCAACTGAAATCTGAAGTTCATGCATGCAACCCACTGAGATTACATCTTGTGCTAGCAGATACCGGTTATCTCGGTGAATGTCTAATGGCTATGATAGTGTTTACTCCAGATCTGTACGTGACTCCATACAGCATCCATAGAAGGTTCTTTAAACTTTCGAAGAGTATTAAGTGGGTTTTTTTTTTTTTTTTTAAATTCCGCCGCTAAGATGTCTATTGGCTATCAAACCTTTGAGGTTTTGGCGAATACTTCAAATCTAAGTAAAGAATTTATGAGGATGATGTGCTGCAATGAGCCTTCCTAATTAAATAACATGGAAGACTTGACTTGACCTTTCAAAATCAACGAAATTTATTTATAAAACTCCAAAGTTAAAACCCGGTGTGAAAGCACTTCAATTTCAAAGGGAGGAAAAAGAAGTGGGAACTGAATGATCCCCCCACAACAACTCACTTTTAATTATTAATTTTTTTAGGTTTTTAAGAAAGTTGGATTTAGTTTCTGTAAATGTTAATCTTAATTACAAATTCTCTCTTCTAAATTAAGTATTTATATTTCTGCTTAAAAACTTTGAAGTTTCTTTCATTTCAGTCCTCTAAGATCACCTGTTTCTTTCATTTCAGGAGAAAGCAGAGCGTTGGGGACACAGTGATTTGAAAATACAACTTTCAAAAACTCTATCAAATAGCTTAATGGACTTTGAATTCTGGATTCTTTTGGTTTTAATTGGCCTTGGTCTTGGTTGCCATTCAAAATCAAGCAATCCACATGAGGATGCATGTTTGGAATAATGGACATTGTTGCGATGAACCTTCCTTCCTAGTTAAATAACATGGAAGGGTAGACTTGAGCTTTCAAAATCAACGAAATTTATTTAAAAAACAATTACATAAGTTAATAAATAAGGATAAATAACTTTTAAAATTAAGACAAGAAAAAAGGAAACAAACAAATCAAAACGGAACTTCAGAAATGAAAATTTTAGAACCATAAATAAAACAGTGACCTCAAGATGCTCCACATGGCAGTATCTCACGGCCACAGCACAAAGCAATGCAAATGTCATCTCCCTTGCATCACAGCAAAAAATTAATTGAAAAAAAAATTGGGGGTCTGTAACTCATGATACGGCACGACGACTTTAGAGAAAATTGATTTTTAGTGATACTTTTAAAAAATAATTCTGATTCAGTCTCTAGATTTTGAATAATAAGACATTAGTGATACTTATTCAAGATATTTAAAAACGAGTGTCGTTTTAAAATATATAAACAACAATACCCTTAGTGTGTATTTTTTAAGGGTTTGTTAACTCCATTGATAAACTTGTAAATCAACTTTTGTAAAACCACTTTGCTAACTTGTAATTAAATTATACTATGTTATGAGACTTGTATATATATTCATTTTGTAGACTTGTAAAATAAAATCAATAGAACCTGTCATGGGATGAAATGTTTGGGCTATGATCGAGTCAGGCCCTAAAAGCACACAGCTTCCATCACCTTGTAATTAAGCAATGTAGCTGGAGTTGAACACTTTCTAGTTCCTGCTAACTTCATCTCATGAAAAAGAACCCCTTAATTGCTTTGGTATGATATCCGTCAAACTTTTCTTAAATCATCAATTTAATTAGTATCCTAAAATATTTATGTAGTCCTAATTAAGTAAATATAATAATACTTAAATAAACTAGGTTAAAATGATTTCATTATATAAAGCAATTATATAGCTAGCTAGGGTGGTAGTATAAAAAAAGTGGGGCGTAGTACTAATTAGGACTATGGTTTGATGTGGAGAATGTGCTAGCGAGAATGCATTCTAGAAAAATCAACAATTTAAAAACTAAAACATAAAAATGAAAGCAAAAAAAAAAAAAAAAAAAAGGAAATAGAGATTGAGAGATGAACTTATCAATTAAGGTAAGTCTTTTATTTGACCAACCATTCCAGCAATACATGCATTTGGATGGAGAAATAAGCACTTTTTTTTTCTTATTTGGGATGTTGTGTATTACATGTTTGGCACGATTCCCAAGGGGCCTCTTCTCATTATATATAGTATAGATTATTCTCGGATATTCTGTCGTACAGGTTGAATATGGGGTATGAATTCCAAGTTTATTTGACTATTTGACAACCCTACTTTAAGGCTAAAGATATATGGGCCTCACCAAATATTCCCTATCAAAAAGATTTCTAATCTTGATTTATTTGGTGATTGTGATCCAGATGTAATTGGGATCCACATGAATGGAAATCCTAGATAGTTTGTCCTATCAGATTAATGTAAATAGAAGGTTCTCTGTTAGGAAAAAGTCTTCATATGATCATACAAAGCATTCATTAGAAAAATGGACAAAATTCACAAAGAAACACTTTTCTCCTCTTTGGTATGGTAGAAAAACAAATACTCACAAACTAAAAACCAAAAGAAATCAAATCAATCAATCGGATGGAACAGGGAAGGGCAAAATGAAGCTTCCTCGAAATAGCGAGGTAACTTGGAGCGGCCATGACTATTTGCTGGGTTTAACTTGTCTCGTATGTGAACACAGTACACTTTCATAGAAAAACCGCAGGTAACTTCAGGGATATGATGATGATGATGCTCATCAAATGAATTATTGCTCGAATGGTTAATTCGTCCAATGACTCAGCTAATAGCCCAACCGAAATCTAAAGCTAATGCATGTGCTGCAATGAAATCTTAAGTAGTTTTCATTTTTTTTTTCTTAATTCCCCTGCTAAAATGTCTATTGCTATCAAACCTTTGGGCCTTTTGCGAATATTTCCACTATCCATCTAAATAACCCTTGGTAAGCAACAACCTTAGCTAAAACAAGTCTCACATAAAGAATTACAAGGATGATGTGCTTCAATGAACCTTCCTAATTAATTTAATAACATGGAAGATTTGACTTGACCTTTCAAAATCAACGAAATTTATTTATAAAACTCCAAATTTAAAGCCCTGTGTGAAAGCTGATTCAATTTCGAAGGGAGGAAAAAACAGTGGGAACTTAATCATCCCCCACAACAACTCTCTTTTAATTATTTTTTTTAGGTTTAAGAAAATCGGATTTACTTTCTGTAAATGTTATCCTAAATACAAATTCTCTCTTCTAAATTAACTATTTATATTTCTGCTAAAAACTTTGAAGTTTCTTTCATTTCAGCCCTCTAAAATCCCATCTATATATATCGATACAACCAGGCAGTCTACCTCGTACCTCAAACTCAACATGTTCATTAGAGATTTGAGAGAAAAGGGGCTGTAATTCTTAAAAGTAAGGAAAAATGGATGAGGCGTTGAAGAACGCTGCCGAAGCAGGAGATGTCCATGGTTTGTACTCCTTAATTAAGCAAGATCCCTTTATCCTCGATTGTGAATTTGAAGCCTTCACTGGTTAGAAAGCTAAGCCAAAGTGGGCTTAGTCATCAACAAATAATTAATGATACTGAAACATGTGTATCGGATGGATCGATGCATTAAATTTTTCAATGTTTGTTATAGATTCATATAATTCTACTCGTAATGTTTGTTTGTAGTGTCTTACATCATAATTAATTACAATAACTACTAAAACCATTCTTTGAGTCTTGATTATCAATAATGAAGAAGACTAAAACCTTATTTCCGCACTGTATTAACATTGAATAAACATTCAAGGTACATGCTAATTTTATTGATTGAATGCATTAATTGAACACTTTCTTTAATTTCTAACAATTCAAAAATAGGGAATATTTATATCTGTTTAATTTGTAATATTTGAAGCATAGAAAAATGACACAAATAATTAAAAATCTATCTCTTCTTAATCATATATTTGTACAGCATTTGACAAATACATTTATTATATAATTTTTTATATCTTGATCAAGATTTGGTGTGGATTGAATTCGATAGGGTTTAAAAAATATTGATACAAGTTAAAGTAGTAAGCTTAACAAATAACTTAATATATAGTAGATAAACATTCAAGGAAAGAGATGTTAGAAGGGCACACATGACATATAAATATAATAATGGAAAAAATAACCCCGTCGATGATTAAAATATGCAAATTCATTGAATGACCTACCAGTAATTTAACGAAAGGGAGATAAATTTTGAGAATAATTAACAAAACATGAAGGGAGGTAGAGGTGGAAATGGGTCGGGTTCGGATAGGTTTGGGTCAGGTTGATGTATGGCGTTAACAAGCCAAGGCTCAACCCGAACCCACCCGTTTAATAAACGGGTTGGAATATCCCAACCTGCTTTAACCCGCCAACCCGTTTAAATAATTTAAATTACTACTAAAAATTAAAATTTTTAATTCATTCTAATATCAAAGTCTATACAAATTCTATTTTTTAATTCATTTTAATATCAAATGATACCTAATAAGCATAATAACAGAACAATCATTAAGATAGAACTAAAATAACATGAAAAAAAGAACTAAAACATAATAATAAACTTTTAAAAGACTTTACTTGTCATCAATGTGTCAATTTATATTAGTAGAAGCTAAGAAATTTGAAATATTTATACGTAAAAAGTCTTTTTTCACTTTATTTTTTGTCATTATTTATATTAAAAGAAGAAAGATTGAATAGCCACAAGTATTGTTATTATAATTTTCCAAACTTTTATTACACAAAGAAATAAACGGGTTATAATCGGGTTGAGGGGTCAAACCCTAACCCAACCCATTTATAATCGGGTTGAGAATTCATGACCCTAACCCAACCCGTTTATTGAAACAGTCAACCCTAACCAGCCTAAGACCGGGCAAGTTGGCGGGTCACGGGTCACAATTGCCACCTCTAAAGGGAGGTCACTGTTACTGCACAGATGTGAGGGGAGGTATTTATAATATGCATAAACCTTATGGAGGGTTTTTTTTTTTAATTTACGTACCCTTTTAAAAATGTGCGCCACCTGACATGCACCAATAGCCAAATATAGTTGTTAAATTCAACAAATTAATAGGAGGACTATTATTTAGTGCTAATGGTCAAATGTCCCAATTAATATAAATTTGGAAATTTGATCAGAAGTCGTTTGAAAATATGATGGGCGTTTATCACTAAAATCTTGCAAAGTAATTCAGGTTCTTTGCTAATTAGCACCAAACAATTAATGAGAAGAATCCTATTTATCATGATATATAGAGCAAAGAAGAAGAAGAAATTAAGCTCCCGAAGGCGAAGTGGAACTAAAAGAACTTATTCTCCACTCTAATAAAACACGTAACAGGCTTTGATAGATGATAACAAAAGAAGAAGATTTCGCATCCATCCACACAAATAAAAACAAAAAGATAGAACTTTGTCGTGATGTAATTAGAGAAGGAGATATCCGCACATGCATGCGCAACCGAATTTGAAGTGTTTCCACCAGATCTGCATCTCCAAAATATCTTGAAGTGGCCGGCATTCAGGAAGAGAAACATTGAAATTGCAAAGGGGTAAGGCGGTAGGAACATGGATAATAATAAAGGGAGAAGGTCGGCAACAAATATCCACAAGAAGAGGCATAGCGGCTCAAATTCCCTGCTTCTTGTCGGTGCTACAAGTCCAATAGCAACGAAGTATGTGAAAATTAGAGGTGTAAGTAGGTTGGGTTGGGTTGGGTTATGAGAGTTCGGGCTCAACCCAATCTAGGATTTACTAGTCGAAACTCGTCGTTGACCCGCCATAACCAAAACTCACTAAACCCAAATCCAACCCAAACATTATTGTTTGAGTTCGAGTTGGGTTTGGATTAATCCAAACAAAATGTAAGATTTTGAATTTTTTTTACAGTTTTTATTATAATTACAAAATATTGAAAATTCATTCATTAAATCGCCTAGCAACATGCTTTTATGTTTGTTTGTTATAAATGAAAATATTACGAATTCCTCTTGATATGTCCCTTGAATTTAGGAAAAAACACTTAATTATTTTATTTTTTAAAAATTTTAAAATATAATACTAGCTCACTATATTTGTGGTTTTGCACAACCTTTCTTGTAAAAGATACTTCAATTTCAAAGGGAGGACAAACAGTGGGAACTGAATGATCCCCACAACAATTCTCTTTTAATTATTAATTTTTTTAGGTTTAAGAAAATTGGATTTAGTTTCTGTAAATGTCAATCTTAATTACAAATTCTCTCTTCCCAATTAACTATTTATATTTCTGCTTAAAAACTTTGAAGTTTCTTTCATTTTAGTCCCCTAAGATCACCTGTTTCTTTCATTTCAGGAGAAAGCAGGGGAACAGGGATAGTGTGATTTGAAAATCTAACTTTCAAAAACCCTATCAAATAGCTTAATGGATTTTGGATTCTGGATTCTTTTGGTTTCAATTGGCCCTGGTCTATATCGCCATTCAAAATCAACGAACCCACATGAGGATGATGTTTGGGATAATGGACATTGGTGCAATGAACCTTCCTTCGTATTTAAATAACATGGAAGAGTTGACTTGACCTTTCAAAATCAACGAAATTTGTTTAAACAAAACAATTGTATAAGATAATAAATAAGGATAAATAACTTTTTAAAATTAAGACAAGAAAAAAGGAAACAAACAAATCAAAACAAAACTTCAAATATGAAAAATTTAGAACCATAAAAAAAACCAGTGATTAGGAGACGTTCACATAGCAATATCTCATGGCCACAGCACAAAGCAATGCAGATGTCATCTCCCTTGCATCACCGAAAAAATTAATAAAAAAGGAAATTTGCCTTTCAAAATCATCTCCCTTGCATCACCACAAAACTTTTGTGCAACTGGATATTCAATTTACAAGAAAGAAAAAAAAGATAAAAAAAACAAAGATGGGGAAGTCATTAAAGTGACAAAAAGACCAATACCAGCAACAACTGTCAACCACTATCTTTCTACCCAAAAAAAAAACTGTCAACAACTATCCAGAAGAAAAGTCATGTCAGTATCAATGAACCTTCCTTCCTAAAGAACTTACATGGAAGACATGATTCGACCTTTCAAAATCAACGAAATTTATTTATAAATCTCCAAAGTTAAATCCCGGTATGGAAGCTATTCAATTTCACAGGGAGGACAAAGCACTGGGAACAAACTCAAATTTGAGGGGTAAATCCTTATATTTAATCCCATGTAAACGAAAGACCCTTTCTCAGAATTTTCCAAACAAAAAACCGGGATATGGAAGAAAAAACGTAATGAAGCAGTCATTAGAAAAATCTATATTATTAAGAAAAAGAAGAGGAGGAATATTCCCTCCAAATTCTGATCTTTTTTTTTCTTTTTCTAAATATTGTCCTCTCCAAACAAAACAGTTCTCCACTATTTTAAACTAACTACCTTAAGCTGTTTATCTAAGTGGGTCACGTTTTTCTACGCGTGTAACGCGTGCAAGCCCGCTAGTAAATTAAGAAAACAAAGCTTAGATATCAGCGAGAGGAAGAACTCACCAGGCAACCCACAATTCTCTTTTAAGATTTAAGATTAAGATTTAACCGAACTTAATCTTTGTTATGCCGGTTTATCGTTTCGGCTTTCCGTTCGATCACAATATCCGACCGAACCTACCTAATTGCTCTAGTACAGTCAGCAACATGTTAAAGGAGTCACTCCCTTTCAGTTAATCCCATCCGTCAATCATTCTGCAAATCAACGGACAAAACTAAACTGCGCAAAACAGAAATTTCGATATCAGCGAGAGGACGAAGTCACGAGTAGGGCTGGAAATGGGTCGGATATATATCCGAATCCGACCCGAATCCAATCCGAAAATCTCGAATCCGATCCGAAAATATAGATCCGCGGTTCGAATACGAATATCGGATTTCGGATCCGACCGAATTCGGATCCGAATCCGAATCTGTCCATATTCGATCCGAAAAAGATCCGAACCGAAATTAACATATACTTTTCATTAAATCATTGGTAAACTTTGTATAAACCATGGTTAAACTATCCTTATTCATATCTTACTTTAATATTTATATGGCTCATTAGTTTTGATAATTAAAATTTGCTTTAATAGTTAAACTTAACTTTTGAATTTTAAGTTCAAATCGGATCTAATTCGGATCGAATTCGGATTTCGGTTATTTATTCGGTCGAATTTCGAATTCGGATACATTATATAAATTCGGTTTCGAATTCGGATTCACATATAAAAGATCCATCGGATTTCGGATCGAATTCGGATATCGGATTTTTATTTTCGGTTCGGATTCGGATCATGACAGATCCGTACCGTATTCAACCCGTTGCCAGCCCTAGTCACGAGGCAACCCACAATTATCTATCTTTCTATATCCTCTAGCAAATTTTTTTTTTGTTAGTGATATCCTCTAGCATGAAAATACTGGTTGATTAATGGATTGTTAATTAAGGAAAAATTAAAAAAATAAACTCCTTTTCTGCTTCGCCATGCTTCAACCACCACTCTTACATAAACCTGGGTCGAACCTCAGGCTCAACATTTTCATTAGAGATTTCAGAAGAAAGGGATCTGCGATACTCTCCCAAAAAAACGAAAAAAAAAACAAAAAATGGATAAGGAGTTGAAGAAGAGTGCTGAATCGGGAGATATCGATGGTTTGTACTCAGAAATTGGGAAAAATCCCTCCATTATTGATACTCTCCCAGAAAAACAAAAAAACCAAAAAATGGATGAGGAGTTGAAGAGGGCTGCTGAACGGGGAGATATCGATGGATTGTACTCAATAATTGACGGACATCCCTTCATTCTTGATCGTCTTGATGCACTCCCGTTCGACGATACTCCCCTACACATAGCAGCAAGGCATGGGAAAACCGGTTTTGCGATGGAGATTGCGAATTTGAAGCCTTCACTGGTTAGAAAGCTAAATAAAGATGGGTTTAGTCCTATGCACCTGGCTCTGGAAGGTAGACACTGGAGCATAGCAAGAGGGCTCCTGCAAACCGACAAAGAAGTAGTTCGTGTTAAAGGAAAAGGGGGAAGAACTCCACTGCATGAAGCGGCTGTCAAGGGAAATACGGATTTGTTAAGAGATTTTCTCTCTGCATCTCCAGAATCTATTGAAGATCTGACAGTTCAACTTGAGACTGCTCTTCACCTTGCCGTGAAGTCGAGCAAGCTGGAAGCGTTTGAGCTATTGATGAAATGGGTGAAAGAGGAAAACAAGATGCGGATCGCGAACTGGAAGGATGAAGAAGGTAACACTGTATTTCATGTGGCAACATCCACAAATCAGATCGAGGTAAGCTCGATCAACCTCCACGCTCTAATTCATTCATCGATCTTTCCTTTATTAAATAGATCCTTAATTTTTCTGGCTATATATATATGTAGTTCGTCAAACTGTTGCTTAGCAAGAGATATAAAAGAGAGTTGGAAGTAAACGCAATCAATTCAGAGGATTTGACAGCCGCGGACCTCATCGGATTACAAAAAGGGGAAGGGGAGAACCCAGATCAGATCTTTCGTCATGCTGGAGCTTTAAAAGCCAAGGAGATTTCATCTGATAAGCGTTCATTTAAGCACGTGATTTTCAAGGTTGTAAACCATTTAACAACCATTCTTTCAGAGGAATATCTATACTACTTCCGATATAGGAGGGATAGAGACTCCCCAAGTGAAGTGCGTAATGTACTTCTGGTGGTACTTGGGCTGATTGTCTCTGCCACTTACCAAACTGGGGTCAGCCCTCCCTCGCTTCATCTTCCCCCTGGTTTCATTCCTTTTATTGATAGCACAAGCATCAACAGCATCCATGGCGAAAGACTCTGCAGACTTTTCAGGCGGAGCGATAACGACGACGGACTAGATATCTATGTCTACCCGCAGTTTAATTCTCTGGCCTTTTTCTTTTCTCTTGCAATGATGGTGGTCCTAACAACCGGTTTCCCCATGCAAATTGAACTGATGATCGCTCTCATGCTCTTGGTTTTTAATTTCCTCCAGTCATCAGCTGTATTCCAAGGTCCTGGTTACTTTCTTAACCCATTTTCTTGGGTTTTCCTTGTATGGTTCATCTGGAAAGCAGTGCGACTACTCTTGGAGTTGGGACTCTTGGGAAGATCTAGAAAATCTGCAGCAGCTGTTCCAGTATCTCATGTTACAGATGCAGACTCCGTGGAAACACCTTTGGTCGGATAAATGCATGCATGATACATTGTAATGGACTGAGTGAAATTTACATTAGGAATTAATGTTTCGCTGTATCTCGTACCTAAAATTTTGAAAATTTGTGTTGGCTAGAACTTAGAAGCATCTTTGGTTAATTAGTTACCTTTGCTATGCGGAAAATCCCACCATGCTTTCTTTTGATTAATATACAGGTTTGGAGGTCCTGCCTTAACCTTCCTCTCCTTCGTTTCAGAGCCCCATTCCCCTGTTTTGGGGAATTGATCATTAAAAAAAAAATTGGGAAAATCACACCATTAATGTCGGGTTCAATTTGTGAGTACTTTCAGCAGATTAAAAGAAGAATTGAGAGCCCAGTTATCAAGGTTATGTGAATTTTCAGATCAGGATCTCTTGCTTGGATGGATACTCTTTTACCAGGACGCGCCATTTTAAGATTAAAACTCTCAAAACAAATTTTTTTTTTTTTTCAGAATCCAAGATGTAGAAGAAGAACAAGTCAATAGCAATTGCCAAATCAATAACAATTTGAGGATCTCAGCTCATACACAAGTCAATAGCAGTTGCAAAATAGTAGAAGAAGAGCATGACTGAAATGATAAAAAATTTCATAGTTTAATGGGTAGCTGTAATTTTCTTGTTTATTGAGTTTACAAAAATCGTCAACATTATTGAGTTTACATTTGAGTCATCAACTCAATGTATGACAGAGTAGTCAAATTATTGGGTTTCAAAGGCACTGCTCTAATGAGTTGACTACATACCTTCCTTTTATTGTCCTACACCAACCAAACAGGTGCTGGCAGTGCTGCTGTCATGAACTCTGAAATTAAGGACAAACAAAACCTGTGATGGAGGGTAGCAAGAAAGTCAACTTTCAGAAGGATTAATTTTCATTAAAAATGTCCAAGACCATGGGAAAAAATGCATCAAAAGAGTAAAGTCAAAAGGGATGGCCTGGGTTTGCTTCTTGTTGAAACCGCCCCAGCCATCTGCAATATCATCTCAGGAGAAGATAGTTTGAGGCCCCAGCCTAGTTCATTAGAATGGATTGGAGGCTGTTCGAGGCTGCTCGAACAGGAAATGTAAGTGAATTGTTTCTTTTGCTCGAAGAAAATCCTCTCATGCTCGACCATGTTGCCCTAGCATCTGCAGAAACTCCTCTTCACGTAGCTTCCATGGCAGGGCATCTTAATTTTGTGAAAGAAATCACAAGACTGAAGCCAGCTTTTGCCAAAGAACTGAATCAAGATGGGTTTAGCCCCTTGCACTTTGCATCTGCAAATGGACATGTAGAGATTGTGAGGGAGCTCCTGAGGGTTGACCATCAGCTTTGCTGTCTGAAGGGTAGAGACAGAAGAGTACCTCTTCACTTTGCAGCCATTAAAGGAAGAATTGATGTTATAAGTGAATTACTCTCCGCTTGCTCAAAGTGTATCGAACACGTGACTGCTCGAGGTGAGACTGCTCTTCACCTTGCTGTGAAGAATAACCAGTTTGAAGCCTTACAGATCTTGATAGAATGGATGAAAGAGTTCCACAGAGAGGACCTGTTAAATAGGAAAGACAATCAAGGGAACACAGTCTTGCACCTAGCAACCTCCAGGAAACAACTAGAGGCAAGTACCCTTTGCATGCTCATAATTTCTTAGTTCCTTTTACCATAATTGGTCATACGAATGAAGGAAAAACAACTAAATATTACAAATCAGGTGATAGAGTTGTTGCTTAGCAATGGCAGTGCTAGTAATGGGGTGGTGGAAGTAAATGCCACAGATAGAAGCGGTCTCACTTAAGTAGTCAGCTTTAAAGAAGGCAACTGCCTCCAAGATTTTAATTTACAGAGCAATATGATTTCAGCAGCTGCAGTTATTGTTTGCAATTCTTTAATGGTCTTTAATCACCACACCTCCAGTAGTTCTGTTTCTTTTATGCGAACAGGAAGCAACATAATATAGCTTTAGGAGGCCTACAATTGGATGCCCGCAACAGATACGCTCTTAGAAATTTATTGTGATCTTTGACATGTTAACTATTCCAGGCAAGCAGCTGTAGTTTTTAGTTGCAAGTCTTTCATTGCCAACTATCAACAATCTTTCAGCAGCTCTTTTTTTCTTTTTCTTTTTTTCCTCTTTTTCCTTTTTTTTAATCTCTGTTACCTAGAAGCAACATAGTACAGCCTTAAAAGGCCTGCCACTGGATTCCCCTGATAGAAATGTTCTTTCTCCAGCTCTTGTGATCCTTGAGATTTGCAAAAGTTTCAGTAGTCCTAAAAAAAAAACAGAAAAAGATTATTTCAGGGAAACCTTACATTCTTGTTCTCCAACACAGCTGTAAATTCAGTAATTTGGATCTAAGGGACTACTTTGTTTTTTGGTTCATGAAACTGTATAACTACATTGTTGTTCAGTATAGGAAACAAACAAATGTGAAAACTATAAATCCTTCAACTCAAAAGTTGACCTAATTTAACTCCTGTAATAGATAGGAGTAATTTCGATGGTAGGTAGATAAAACAAAATTTATGCCAATGTTCTAAGGATTTGTAATCCAACAACTAATGCTTTGTCAAACTATTATCAGAGTAAAAGAGATGCATGTTTCACCCCAGGAACAGTTTTAGAGCGAGATCATCGTTACTGATTGCTTCTCTTAACACAGCTATTATGAAGAACTAATGAGCAATTTGACAGGGTGGGACCCCCAGCTTCAGGAATTTTATTTGTTTTCTTATCATATATCCAAATGTCAAACAAAGCCTCCAAGGCTTGTAGTCAACAACAACTAACACCAAGCAGTGTAAAAGAGACACAAGTTTCACACCTGAAACCGTTTTGAAGCAAGATAACGATCAAGATTATTATTACTGATTGCTTCTCTTAACACATCTAATACAAAGAATTAATGACCAACTTAACAGGGCGGGATCCTCCAGCTTAAATTATTATTATTTTTTTTCTCATTATATATCCAAATGTCAAACAATGCCTCCAAATTTGAACAAGTATGATTCAAGATATTGAAATAAGCAAGTAACATAGAGGCTGACAGACACAAAAGTATTCTCAGTTTTATTATTTTATTTGGCCTTTCCTTTTTCCTTATCCTTTGAGCACTATATTGATGACAATGCATTAAGGATTGCTTATGGAGTTAGAATGCCAAGAAGTAAACTTGAGAAAGATAAGTTAAAATAAGAAGATTCTAAGAGGAAAAAAAACCAAGGCAAAATGACAATAGAACACCCTTAGATGGTCATAGGAAGCAGGCTTCAACTAGCACCAGTGCCCATAACTTCTTGTTGATCACAGTAAAATCTTAATAGCAGTTTGAGGTCCTCAATCTAGACTACAAGAAAAAATATAAGATTTTTTGGGGCTGTTTGAACAGGAAATGTTTGTGAACTGCTTCAATTGCTCAAATAAAGTTCGCTAATACCTCACTGGGTTGCACTAGGAACCTCAGAAGTCAGGATACTCCTTTACAAATAGCTTCCATGGCAGGACGCCTTAATTTTGTTAAGGAAATCATAAAATTGAAGCCGATTTTTGCCAAATAACAGAATCAAGAGGGGTTTGGCCTCTTTCAACTGGCATCTGCTACTGAACACACACCTAGAGATAGTGAGGAAGCCCTTAAAAGCCATAAGCCATATAAAAAGTAAAGATAAAAGAACACCTCTTCACTTTTCTGCGTTCATGGGGAGAATTGATGTTATAAATGAATTACACTGCTTGTTCAGAGAACATCAGGTAAGTGTCAGCTCAAGGAGAGACTCCTGTTAACCTTTCTGTTAATAATAACCAATCTGAAGCCTTTCATGATCGTGGTAGTGTAGACACCCCAAATTGCACAAACAATCATAAAAAATCATCATCTCCTTGAAAGCTAGCACAAAAAGTGGAGAAAATGAATTTTTACCTGTATCCGGTAACTCAGGCCGGATACAAGTACTTCCCTTTGTATCCAGTGGAAAATGCCGGATACAAGGAAACTTTAGTGTATCCGGCATTATATGCCGGATACATTAAAGCTCTAATGTATCCGGCCTGAGGTGCCGGATACATTAGTTTTGCTCAAAAATTAGGGTTTTCCGAGAGAAATCACTTTTTACCATCATATCCCTCATTAAATGAGGGGAAATCTCAGAAACAGTCCTAGGGTTAAGGTTGGAGGGTTCTAGACATTAAGTTGTGTCTACCAACAACCCTAGCCTTTGCCTATAAATAGGAGGCTCCTCCTCAAGCAAATGGCCAAGAATTTGGAGATCGAAGAGCTCCGAGTGAAGAAGGGAACCGCTGCCGGATTGCTTCCAGAACCCCAGGTAAGCCTCAACCCTCCTTTATTTTTCTGTATTTACTTTCCTAGATCTAGATCTCTTCTTCTACCTTTCTGTAGAATAAGGCCATTCTATGTGTATGAAAATCCTTCCCCGGCTCAAAGTATCTCGAGACTCCCCCTAGCCGTAAAACATGGAGGCGGGATCTAGGAGAAATGAGACTGGGGATTGACTCTAGAACTAAAACCCTTTTTGCATAAGCCTTGTGATTGATTGTAAACCGTTTCATATTCAAAGTACCCTTGATTATCTTGAAGAACTGTGTTTAACGGGGAGAGAGAACAAAGGGAAACGATAATGGAACGGAATCCTAGGTTGTTTTAGAACCTTATTTTGATGAATATGTATGCATGCTATGTTGTTGTATTGATCTTGTATGGTTTTTCACACTTGCACATACATAGCACTATTTTGGCGGGATAGGCTCACATTGGGGGATTTATTACTTTCATGGTGATAAATCTCAAATAAATGGCCTCAATCAATTCTAGAATATCTGTAAATGAGTTTTTAAAGGTTTCATGTTTATCTTGCACGAATTGCACATACTTTGTCGCATTTTTGCATTGGTTTTACTCAAAATAGGGTTTACTTGACAGCAACTGTACCCTGACTTCGGACACTCATAACTTCATCATCCGGATGAATTTTGGAGTGATTCCAGAACCATGGGAAAGGTGAGGCTGTCTAGTTTATGCCTACCAAAAATCATTAATTTCTATCAAGCAGATTTTTGACACCTCTCTGTCGAAGTTGATTGGTCAGTTCAGGTTTAAATACAGAACTTGTCACTTCGACGGAGCGCCATGTGTTCGTTTTAAATCCGATTCGAGTGGTTTTTGTTTCTGAGCACTCCTTTATGAGTCTAATTTTAAATCCAATTGGTTTCATATTTTTTTGATTTAAATTGTGTCGTGGAGAGCAGATTTACTCAGAACTGCTCAACAGCACTTTTCTGGGTCAATCTGTGATCCTCGGGGCCTGTTCGGGAAGTCACCCAAGGCACATCCAAATGAGTTTTTGTATGAGGCTAGTTTCTGTTGAAATATGGCCATACAGACTTCATTGACACCAAATTTCACGGATTTCTATGGAGTATATTTTCCTAGGTGATTTTCCAAAGTTGCCTACTTGCTACTTTTGATTTTCTCCGGCAGCAACCCTAAAAGAGCCATAACTCTTGGGATTTCAACCGGAATTAATTGAAATTTTGCATGAGACTATTGTTTACCCTAATCTTTCAAATGGATTTGGTTTGATTTAATTTAAAATTGGATTTGATTAATTTCAAGAGAAATTGCCTTACTTTTTACCAAACTTCCCGGATTTGCCTCAACTTGGTTTTGTGCAACTTTTGCTATGATTTCCATCTTTTTATGATATTCCAGAAGTGATATTAACATAAAAGAAGATCTGGAATTCATTTGGATTTTCATGTGAAGATATCACATATTTGTTCTTTTTCAAGGATTTCATGTTTTTTTTAGCAAGCTTTCTATTTTCTTTTAGCATGAATAAACACTTGGCAACCACCTTGTGTGGGTGAATGGGGGTGCCTAACACCTTCCCCCGTTCATAATCTAATCCCCTTACCCATCTCTGGATTTGATTTTCAAGTAGGGTTATTTTTACTCTAGAATTTGCCTTTTAGCACTTTTTATCTCTTTTTGCTTATCTTTAATTCTTTTGGTGTCCATTCACACCCTAAACAAATGGATGGTGGCGACTCCCACTCTTTACGTCGAGCCCCGCGTGCTGACGGAGGGATGATCATCTCCGGGTGATTTTTTCCCATGTCTCACAGGTAGAATGGCTCAAAGAGTTCAAGAAAGAAGATCTCTTGAATCAGAAAGACAATCAAGGGTCTGTCTTGAACTGAGCTAAATTGGAGTAAAGAATTCAAGGAAACTACCTATTTTCATGTTTACATTGCCATAGTTTTGTCTTCTTTCATTCTCTGTTTTAGGAATGAAGGAAAAAGGAAAAGATGTAAAGCAGGTGAAAGAGTTATTGCTCACCAAGGTGGTGTTACTGATGGGGCCGCCTAACTGTGCACACACCCCAAACCCCCCCCCCCCCCCCCCCCCCCCCCCCCCACACACACACACACACACACAACAGGCCTCTGCCACTGGCAATGTTACTGATGGGGTGGTGGAAGAAAATGCTACAAGTTTTTCAAAGTGAAACAGATCTTTGGCATACTAGATCTGTGAGAGCTCAAGATATTTCACTCTGCAACACCAACAACAGTTACCATAAATGACAACCTAACAAGATCAATATTGAGTCAACTAAACTGGACCAGTTTGTTGAATACTTCCAATTCAAAAGAGGCAGAGACTCACAAAGCAGAGCTCATAATGCACTGTTACTTATAGCCCTCCTAATTATGACAGCAACCTTTCAAGCTAGGCTCAGTCCACAAGGTGGTGTTTGGCAGGATGATGCTATATCAAATGGATATATTGCCCTAATCCTGCCAAATTATTCCCTGCCGACCAAGTGGTTATGGATTGCTTAATTCCCATAGCATTCAGCAGCTTTGCACTTTTCAGCTAACCAGGATTTTCAGTCTCTTCTGATGATCAATATCCTTATACACAGATGTTCTTCACAGTTGGAACTGCCAATCCCTATGGTGGCCATGGTTTCAAATTATAATACTGCCATCATTAATACCATACCCAATGGCACAATGAAGATTTTCATGGTTGTCATTTCCTCAATATTTTCCTATAATGACATCACAGATAAGCAAGTCCACTAGACAAAACTTGGAGAGGCTTGAAGAATTCATAGCATGTATACACCATAAAATTCATGGATGCAAAAATTAAGGAATAAGTTCAAACAATGTTGCAAAATGATTACTTGTTTTTCAATCATTTATTATAAGTTCAGTTAATGGATTCATAGAAGGTATGTGAATGTGAGATTATAATGAGTCTGCAACCATTCACAATGATACATGCAGCAGTTCAAATAAATTAGACTCCAAGTAGGTATAGGAACAATGCTAATATAAAGAAATATCAAACTGCATAAAGCACTAATCATAGATTATTAGTCATAAAGTTTGTTTTAATCTACAAGGCCTACTAGCCTGGCATAAATTTTACACAATCATATGCAATGGCATCACTATAAAGACCATCTCTATTCAAACATCATGATTAGAAGTTCCAGCAAAGATGAGGCTATAAAAGTATTGTATACAAACTGTGTACCACTGTAAAGTTCAGAAAGACCAAATTTCAGGAACTGAATGGATAATATCCATGTGAATGCATAGTATCTAACTCTGTATCTCTCTTAGAATACAACATAGTGATTCTAAATAGCAATTGTTTGAGTGAAATCACAAGACCGTATATACTGTATACTTTATTTCCCTGGGATATAGTTCAATCGATCAGATCACCACTTGTCAACATCAAAGCTCCGGGTTCTAGCCCCACCAGTCCCAATGGATCCAATGACTCCAGCACTTTATCTCTCCACTTTCTGTGAAGAGGGGCAACAAGGAGCAGTATCTAATTCCCTGAAGAGGATCCTTAGCTAACTCCTGCAGAATCAGCCTTAATATCAAGACAACAATACCGGATATCTCCTACAGAGATATGAGAATATGCCTCAAAGATCTTCCCTGATACAACAGATGCTTTTGGGAGCTTTGTTATAAAGAGTCTTGAACAATCTAACACGGCAACCTTACAGTAGCTGGATTTCTCCTTTTGGGGCATAGAAGCTCTTCCAAGTGAGTCTTTCAGTCATCCATCATCTTTATATGAGCGAGAATCATTCTTCAGTTAGAGATAACAAGTTGAGACCATCACAAGAAATGTGAACATTTTGAACCAGCTCCTCGGATGGCTTATCAACACTGAGTTCCCATATTGCATCAGAAATTTTACAGCATCATATTTGAACGTGTATCAGCATCATGGTAGTGGGCTTCCGATTGAAGAGCCAAGTTGCTTATCTTCTTTAGAGACCCCCAAAATGGAACTGGATCCAGTGTTCTTTTTAATTCTATTGATCTTCAGCATAGTCCTCATGTCAGAAGCATCAGACCATCTACCAACAGCAGCATAGATATTGGAAAGCAGAACATGGCAACCAGCTTCATCAGATTTCTGTTCAAGGAAGTCTTTACGCAGTGTGTCAGCAATTTGTACATTGCCGTGAATACTACAGGCACCAAGCAAAGCACCTAATGCCATTGAATCAGGTTTCATTGGCATACGCCTAACAATCCCTTCAGCTTCTTCTAGCAGACCAGCTCTACCCAATAGATCAACCATACATCCATAGTGCTTCAATTGTTGTTTAATCCCATAAACCTTGGACATGTTGTCAAAGTGTCAACGTCCCTCACTCACCAACCCACCATGACAGCATGCCATTAACACACCCAAATAGGTGACATCGTTGGGTTTTATCTCTGATTTCTGCATCTCAAGAAAAGCTTGTAGTGCCCCATGAGCATCTCCATTGATTGCTAAGCCAGTTATCAGTGCATTCCAACTAGATACATTCTTGCTATCCAATTTCCAGAAGACTTCAAGTGCACTCACCAATGTAACCTCATTAGGTTTGCTATTATTCTCAGCATGCATCTGTTTGAACAGCTCCAAAGCATCTCTAGCACGGTCCCATCGCACATAGCCAGAAATCATGCCACTCCAAGAACAGACATCCCTTTCCTGTATCTTATCAAAAAGACAGCGAGCTAATTCAAGTTCCCCACTCTGTGCATAGGCAGAAATCATGGTATTCCACGAGACAATGTTTCTCGAAGGCATCTCATCAAATAACTTCCGAGCCAGAGCCCCAAGATCATCGAATTCCAAGTCACGGACCTGACGGTGCTTCTCTTAACAGGCATTTTATCGAACAACGACCGAGCGACATCAAACTCTCCACAATTAGTATAGCCCGAGATCATGGCAGTCCAAGAAATATCATTTCGCTCAGGCATTTGCTCAAACAACTTCCGTGCAAGCTCCAATGAGCCAGATTTCACATACCCATCGAGAAGAGTATTCCAGGAAATCACGTCTAAGCATGGGCTAACACAGAACAAGGTTTGTGCAGGCCGCAGCTCACCAAAGACACAATACATGTTTAAGAGGGTGTTCACGACGAATATATCTGATTCAAACCCGTGCTTTACAATCTGACTATGAACCTGCTCCCCTTCAAGCACAGAATAATGCCGTGAAGCAGACGCCTTGACAACAAAAGGAAACGAGAAATTATCGGGTTTGGAGGATTTCTGAAGCATTCTAGCGTACGTGAGGAGTGCTTGCAAAGGAAAGTGAGGTGCTTCCCGGGTATGAAATGAGTGAACTGTACATCCACGAGAAGGCGAGCATAAAAGAGGAATTGAGTGCTCTTAGAGAGAGCGAGGAACTCAACGAGCTTGCAGAGAGAGACAGCTCGGCGGAGAAGTCCGTTCACCATGAAGCGAGCAAGAACTGGGTTGAGTTGAGCCAAGCTCTTGCAGGCCTGCAACTGGTATCGCATTTGCTCCTCCATCTACGCTGCATGGCTCAGCCGCAGTAGTTGCACCGGTATTGTAGCGATAGTTTAACAAGTGAACCATTAAAAAAACGAAAATCGAGTTTGAGTGACACTTTTAAAACATAATTCAGATTCAGCCACACAATACCCAATAATCAGAAAATAATGATACTTCTGTAAAATAATTAAGAAAGTATTAATTTACTTTTCATAACTTCAGGAACAAACCCAGTAACAGAAGGTTTGCAAATTGCAAGCCTTTTTGGCGGTATTTTTAAAATGAAATCAATTTATTTAGAAAAACATAAATATCCTTTTTTTAGAATTGGGTGACTGAATCTAAATTATTTTTAAAAAAATATCACTTAAAATCAATTTTTCCAAAAGTAAGAAAAAAGGAAAAACCTTATTGTTTGTAATATTTAATGAAAATCCCTTTTTGTTTTTTTATATTATTTTAGCAATGCGCATTTATTTATTGTATTACATGCCAGTGCACTTATTGAAAAGGGTATCCATAGGGGTGCTCATCGGTCGTGCCAGCCCGAGCCCAGCACGGCACGCTTACTATAGCGTGCCGTGCCAGGCTGGGGGGGCCTAGGGCCATGGCTTGTTATGGGCCACGCCCAACTAGTCTAGTTTATTTAACCCAGTTGAATAAACCTAAAAATTGTTGAATTGTTGATAGTAGTTTATTTAAACTAGTTGAATAAACCTAAAAATTGTTAGTCTAGTTTATTTAACCTAGTTGAATAAACCTAAAAATTGTTGAATTGTTGATAGTAGTTTATTTAAACTAGTTGAATAAACCTAAAAATTGTTTATAGTAAGGTTTGAACTTAGCCCAACAGATTTGAAACCTATCTCTTTAACCACTCAGATATAGCAACTTCTTGCATCAAGAGTATCATAATTAAATTATTTTAGCTAAAAATTAAGGATACCCCCATGATTATTGGAAAATATAATTATAGAAGCTCTTATATAATCAATCAAAACTAAGAAAATAATTAGGTACAAATAAGCCTAAAAAGCTGTTATAAAATCTCCAATTAAATATATTTGTTAAGTCCATGGTTTTTAATTAGACTACATTAAGTCTTTAATGTGTGTAATTTATATTTTTTTTTTGAGCAAAATCTACCCAATAAGTATAAAACAATTTTGTGAGTAATAAAAATATTTTTCAGAATTTTTTTTGTGATTTTTAATGATTTTTTGGGATTTTTCTTGATTTTTTTTAATTAAAAAAGGGTTTTAATACCCCTGGCCCGCTAGGCGGGCCGCCGCCCGTTGCACGTCGGGCCGGCTCGCCGAGCACCCTTAGGTATCCATCCTCACATTTCACGCTAGTACCACTGAATGGCACCAGAAGAAACAATCTCCCCAGATACTATCTCAAACCACTCAAGATGGGTATAGCTCCACCTAGTGGATTCAAGAAAAGCATAAACGTCAACCAATGGTACAATGATAAGATTCGATGGGATGCTACTTTTCTAAACGACAATTTATGTTGCATGTTTACAAGTCAAAAGATGTAAGAGACAAGCTCGTCTGTATCTTATTTTTGACTAGATTGAAAATGGTCACCTAATGGCAGGATCAGTCACATTTCTAGCCAAACTCTAACCATTGAACTAGTCACAAACACCACAATTCCATATTCTCACTCCCATTGAACAATCAGATGCGTTTCCAAATCTCACTCCGTTTAGACCTGTTCAATTATTTCAACTATAAAAGGATTTAAAAGAAGAGGACCAGTCTCATGCAACATACCTGTTTCTCAGAATGGATCAAAAATTGTTCGAGGCTGCTCGTACAGGAAACATGGAAGCTTTGTTCCAGTTGCTCCAAGAAAATCCATTGATACTAGCAGAAGTTGCACTAAAATCCCCAGAAGAGACTCCTCTGCATATTGCAGCGAAGGCTGGTCACCCTACTTTTGTACGAGAGATGGTAAAAAGGCAACCTGAAATGGCTGGAGAACTAAACAAAGATGGGTTTAGAGCCATGGACATAGCTTCGGCAAATGGGCATGTAGATATAGTGAGAGAACTCTTGGCAATTAACCGTGACCTCTGTCGTCTAAAGGGCAAAGATAAAAGAACAACTCTTCACTATGCTGCAATCAAGGGAAGAGTTGAGATTATAAATGAATTGGTATCTGCTTGCCCTGATTTTGTCAAAAATGTGACTGCTCAAACGGAGACCGCGCTTCACACTGCTGCAAAGAATAACCAGTTCAAAGCTTTTCGGGTGTTGATTCAATGGCAAGAGTGGCTCAAAATGGAGGAGATCGTAAACTGGCAGGATCAAGAAGGAAACACTGTCTTGCACCTAGTAATTAACTGCTAGAAAGCAACTAGAGGTTAGTTTATATATTTAGTACCATACTCATTTGTTGTTCTATGCTACAACAGAGAACCTTGGATTTTATTTGCGGACTTCTTAACCTGTATCGACTTGAAATCAAATCTCTCACAATTTACTGAAGTAGAACAAAAAAATTAAACATCAAATTCACAAATTTCAAGAGATAATTCATATAGTTTGAGCTGTTTTAGGCAGAAAATACCTTAACTCTCTCTGTTTGTCCATCAGTCTGCAGGTGAAAAGCAGTGATGGTAAAAGGGGTTAAGCCTAGGATGGTGAAACCCCCTCTTGTTAAAATTGATCGTTGGAAAAAATTGACTCATCCTAAGTTTCCTTCTTATTTACAGGAAAACTGTTTACCATCAAGACTGCTTCTATTGTTCGGGATCACCGCATGTCCAACCCGGCCAAATTTCAGAGGAACAGTTACATTTCCATGCAAAGCATAGAACTACTGCTTAAAGGGAGCAACAATACAAGACGAGTATTAGAGGTGAATGCTACAAATGCTAAAGGTTTGACAGCCATGGATGTGTGGGATGTCTTATTACTGAATCCCAGTGATGTCAAACTTAGAGAATTACTCCAACAAGCTAGAGCACTGGCAGCTCAGGATGTCAATCCTATTGTACCGACAACTTGTCTTCAAAAAATTCAGGGAGAAAACTCATCAAAGTAGGAGCTTCCACCTGAACCTTCGAAAGACTGGTTCAAATACTTTCAGTTTAACATGGACAGAGACTCACCAAGTGACGTACGCAACGCACTCCTAGTGGTGGCTGCACTGGTTGCCACAATCACCTTTTCAAGCAGGAACAAGTCCTCCTGATGGCATCCTGCGTATGAAAGAATCAAATAATGGCAATACCACCTGGGCTATGGGACCAGGACAAGGGACTGGCCTAGCTGCAGGCTCAATAGAATTTGGCTCCCAGACTTTCACACATCTTTTCTTGTTTGAAAACACATTGGGGCTTTCTGCATCAGTTAGTATTATAATCTATCTCACAGCAACGTTCCCTTTTCAACAAGAAATGATTGCCATGAACGCAATGAAGTTTACTTACGGTTGCTCAATAGACAATTTCACAGAACTGAATGGCACAAAGTTTCTTTCACACATCACTCATTGGTGTGGATAATTGAGGAGGTGAATGATATCCACTAAAATTGATATGCACATCTTTCATGGATGGGTCCCGAATATCAACTATTGGATAGACATGGGTGTTGCTCTAGTGATTGAATGAGAGGATTTTGGCAATTTGAACAGCATGATGCATGCTTTATTGCCCCTAATCGATTTCCAATTGACACCACTGAACCTTGTTGATGTCTTTGCCCGTTGGAGCATTGAAGCTTGGCGGAAGGCCCTCATGGTGTACTCATTCTTCTCCGAATACATGAGATTAACCTAAGTCCTTACATTTATTAGAAGATTGATTGGGCTAATGAGCACCAAAATAAGAGTTGGAATTATTTTACTGATGACCACTGAATCCTTATCTTCTATCAACCTGATACAATTTTATGGTAGCCAGTGGCCATTCAAAAGGTTTTGTTCTCAAACCACAAGCAGTAATCTTAATGTCTCCTTTTTCCAGCCAAATGCAACTTGGTCAAAAATTTTAGGTTGGCTGCTTGACTTGGATGGACTGCATGAAGCCATGGTGAGAATGCGCCAAATATTGGTAGAAACTGTTGCACCACATATTCAGTAGTAGACCCATCAATCGCACCTGATATTATAGTCATCTATAATTGAACCTTGGCATCCTGGCTCTGGTAATCAATGTTCAAGAACTAGCTTTGTGGAGCCCATGCTTCCGGTTACCTTCTTCAAGGGGCTGGGTCGGTGAAAGGAAGCCATAATGCTTCCATGAAATTTCACATGAACAAACCAGCCATTTTCCGTCCTCAATCACATTGTATGTCCATGACTTCTGATTTGGCCAGGCAGATGAGCCAATAGGCCCAACCTCTCCATGGACTTGCCCAACAGCTAAAATCCCTCTTCAGTTAGTAATCAATGGGTGAATGCCCAAATCAGGTCTAGAGCATTGTATTTTCTTTGTTGTTCCAATCTATTTCCTTCCACTGGGAAAATGATCAACCACCGTTCGTGACTTGATGATCTCTTTGACAATATCAGGAAGTGACCTCCTTTTTTGTTGGCTTCCAACATAGAAAATTTGGTCTCTACTTTGGTTGCAACCTTGTCACACCTCATGGATCTGTACTTTGATGCAGAATTCAGAAAACTTGAAAAGATGATGTGATTGAGCATATTTTGTGGCATAAAGCTCTCTCCCATCAGTTGGCCTATGTATGATTTTGGTTATGCTTTAGTGATTAAATATGATAGAACCAAACCTCCAAGCTGAAAATTTAGTTAGATCCGTAGATTCTGAACAGAGAAGGTGAAGACTTGCTAGCTGTCAAATAATGTTCTTTGTGAGCTTGTTCTAAGAATGGGCTTCGATGAAGAAATAATTTAACAAAAATAAACAAATTAGTAGGTAGAAATTGGACATAGAGTCTGAGGGTAGGATAATATCATGCTTGGAAGTTGACATCTTCTGAATTTTTTAGCAAGCTTGTGGCTTATAATTAATTATTAGTGGGATAAATATTTGTAGTCTACAGGGATAGATGTCTAAATAATGGGTAATAGTATGAGGTTATGGTATGGAGACTTCCTACTTCAGATGCTTATTTAATATGCTTTGATTGTTAGTTTGAAATTGATGAAATAAACTAAGCAACAACCATCTTGTCTCATGCTTGTCATAATTTCGCAGGCTGTCTATTCAAAGTGGGTTAGTTATGAATTAAGATATTAACGTACGCTTTCTTTTCCTTTTTCAGGAGCATTTCCAGAAGCTAAGGATGGAAAATGCAATGGGTTCATCAGCTGCTACAACTAAACAGGCAGGCATTTTACACTGTTTATTGTTTTAATCCTTATGATTACCTAATCATATGATGTATACCTTTTTCTGCAAATTAATTTGGTACCTACTTTGCACGTGGGAAGAGTCACTATTATAGCCTATGTTTTATCGTTAGATATGATGTGTACAAATATCCTTATTTCAAACCCTGAAATTTATGGCTTTTAATGTGTTGTTTGAAGTGCTAGGGATTGAGCCGGCAATGGGTCAGGTGATAATTGGGTTTGGTTGACCAGTGCATGCTACAATGCTACAAAAGCCAATGAACCTTCCTAATTAATGTTCAGGTTGGTGGTACCCTGTCATTTAAATCGGGGCTGGTTGGTCTGAGACATAAATTGTCAACTGTAGTAGTACTGCTGTGAGACATGGATTCGTCATCTCGGATGACTTCCGATTGTCGTCGCGCGGGGATCGATAAAGATAAGAGTCGCCACCATCCATTTTAAGGTGTGAATGGACACCAAAGGGTTCATAAATGTCAAATAGAGCCAAAGTAGCTCTAATACAAGGAAAATCCAGAGATTGGGTATGAGGAATTATTTATGAGCGGGGGAAGGTGTTAGGCACCCCCACTCATCCGTCTAAGACGGTTACCATATGCTTGCTCATGCTAAAAATCATTTTCTAACAAAACGGGCAAAAGGATGCTTACCACAAGCACCATGTATGTGATCATTCCACATGAGAAGTCTAATGAACTTAGGCTCTCTTTGTGGATTCATCACTTCTAAAACCTCATGAGTGAAGGAAAATCAAAGTAAAAAATGAAGAAAATCCGGCTAAGGCAAATCTGGAGAAATTAGGTCAAAAGAACTTGAAAGCTTTGATAAACCATAACTTCCCCAATTCAAATCCAAATCAAATGAAACCAAAGCCATTGGAAAACTGGTATATAGTAGAGTATATAGTAGAAGATTCAGCTCAATCCGATCCAAAACAAGAGAGAAATCCACATATGAAATCTGCTGTTATAACTCAGAAAAAGTGTTAAGTAGGCATTTTCAAAGCTCTATTCGTGGAGTTTGGCTCAATACAAATCCATGAAAATTGGTATGGAGGAAGTATGTGGTGCCACCTTTCCAAAGAAAAAAACCTCACACCAATCTCTATCCGGATGTGACTTGTGTGCTCTCTTGAACAGGCCTAGAAGACCACAGATGAGCTCTGGACTATGCCAGCGACCGCTTCTGAGTCAACTGAGCACCCAAGACACAAAACAGATTGAAATCTGCTGAAACCAGTTGGAAATGAAAATAGACTTCTCAAAGGAAACTCAGAAACTGGAATCGTAGGAAACGGATTAAAACCGAGCAAATAGTGCACCATCAAAGCGGCAAGTTCAGCAATCTGGGCTGAACTGTCTTACAAACTTTGAAGAGATGGTGTCCAAAATTGGCTACATGGAAGTGGATGAAAATTTCCAGATATTAAATAGACTTTCCAATCTATCACATGTCTTTGGAATCACTCAAAAATTCATCCGGAGGATGAATTTATAAGCATTCCAAGACAGGCTACAGATCTGTCCTGTTTTTGAAGAACTTTGAATAAGAAGCCAAAATCAGTGTATGTGTGCAAGTGGATTCGACCAAAACAATTTAAAATCATGAAAAACAACTCATGAACTTCTAAAAACTCATTCTAAGGCCAATGATCTCAGATTTTCCATATTTACATGGAAATCCAAGATCTAGCCTATTTTGATAAAAAAAAAAGGAAAGTGAGTGCAAAGGTGTGGAAAATCACATTTCTATGAGAAAGTTGGAATCCATGGCTATTGAGAGCATGGATTCACATCTTCTCCAAATACAAAAATGATCAGAGAAACATTCAAGGGCTCAAAATAACCATATAGCATGCTTGCACATCATCTGAGGGTTCTAAACCTAGAGGATCCATTCCACCTTCCTTTTCCCCAGGCTCTCTCTTCACGTTTTACGGCTAGAGAGGATTCCCAGGTACTTTAGAAGGGGTTTGGGGTTGCAAAAATACACAAAGGCCTTACACTACAGAAAGGTAGAAGATGAGAGATTTGCTAGAACTTAAAGAGGAAGCAATAACTCAAATAGGCCTTACCTTGGTAGCTTGAGCAGTTGAGTAGCCAATCCAGCAGAGGTTCTCCTTCTTCTTGCAGAGCTTCTAAGCTTCAGATTGTCAGCCATTTGCAAGAGGAGGACCTCTCTATTTATAGGCCAAGCCAAGGGTAGAAGAGTCCCAAGGGTAGGCCTAAAAGGCCTTCTAGATTATTCCAATTCTCCTCCAAGGCATGAATTGAGGTAATTCAGCAAGTTTCGGAGGGTGAAAAGGGGAGTTTAGGTCCTTGAGAGAGAGGTAATATGCGTAAATAAGGCTCAGAGATCGAGCCATTTCGCAAAGCCTCGAAACAGCCAAAACCGTATACTCAGTGCGGTTTCTACAGAACCGTCACTTAAAGTGCGGTTTATGTATAAATTTGACCAAACCGCATATACAGAGCGGTTCAATTCAGTTATGCTTTAATTGAGTGCTGTCCACGCGGCTTAACGGCCGAAGCTTCGCGAAGCCACGTGGCCGCCAGCGCAACAAGCCTTGATGTGAACCGTGCTGTGTGTGCGGTTGCAACCGCACATACAGAGCGGCTGAGACCGAGACTATAAAAACCGTATATTCAGTACGGTTGGCACCAATTTTGATTGTTTTTGAAAGTTTGACACATGTCAAGGCTCAAATAAGACCTTCGGAGCCCTTCTTAGTTAATCTCTTATATTGGGGTGCAATTTGGGGTGTCTACAACTGCAATTTGTAATCAGTTGAACGCAGTTTTACATGCATTTTTAATTGTATGCTAGTCTAGGTACTTTAATTGTACGTTGCTGATGTACATATTGTGTGTTTTGTGCATTTCATACACATATTTTATGTGCATAAATCAAACAATAATCATATTATTTGCTTGGGAGAAAAAAAATTGTTTTGGTTTCACACAGATGCTTCGGTTGTAGAGCCAAGCAAAGTCCACTAGTCCCTCAGATTGGTAAAATTTAAGATTGTTCAATTCTAAGAATCTCTTTAGAAGCAGAATACCTTTGATGACTATGGAAGCTTTGCACATAACCTTTGATTTAGCTTCTCAATTGGGGAAGAAAAAAGAAGAGAACTCACTTGGTAGACTCTGCTATCAAAACATCCTATGGCACAAGTTGCATTGTAACATAAGCTTAGTTTTTGTTTTCTCTGCCTTTCCCTCATATGATTATGTTTGTGAAAAATTAATTTATTTTACTTAATTATAGGTTTTGCTCCAATATCAGTTGCTAATTTTGGTTTCTGAGTTTCGGTGTTATCACTGATGATTCGTCGGTAGTAATCTCTGAACAGGACTATATATTTTCCCAACAACCTCCACCCCCCCCCCCCTCCTTTTACCAGTCTTATTTATTTATTTTACTGTAGATTGCTTATCTTCAAAATTTGGGATGCACTGTACTTCCTACATCATGTCTGCTCGCTTCTCGGTTGATCGAGCAGTACAATTCTATTTGAGGAAGGACGGGTGTTGATTTAATTAGAAACGGTTGGTCATTGGGACACCCGATGTATGTCTGTTTCATCATTTATATCTATATCATGTAAAGGTATATCAAATTCATTTCTAAGAGCTTGTAATCTAATCATGTTCTTTTTGTCATCTGCTTCATCATACGAGGATTAAAAGTGTATATTATGATTGCTTAATTTGGAGTCAGGTCGAGTTTCTTTCCAAAATAACCTCACATCTACAGCTTGATAAATGAAATACAATGCATTATTACTCTGTTAAAATTTTCTTTTGAATTTGTGAGTTGTTATTGGATTAGAGATGTTGGTATAGAAAGTCTAGAAATCCAATCTAAACAATGTCCCATAAATCTTTGTTTGGATACTCAATTGACTTTAATTCTTCCCATTTAAACGATATTCGGAGCCATCATTGTCTATCATCAAAGGCCCTGATACCACTTTGTTGTTAGGATAGAGTTAGACCAATAGAATGGAGGAACAAGGACAGAAAAATTAACATAAAAGTGTGCTCTCGATGCAAGAAACACTTAACGAAAAAGTTGAGCTTCTATCATAACTCTAATAACTTCAGTCTTTATTGTAAATTTTGTGGTACAAATTTTGGATGACTTTTTATTGATTTTAAGTTATTATATTCCCAAAGCCATTAAACAATTAATGCTTAAACACCATACACAGAAGATTTCAAAACAGAAATAAAGAGCAATTTAACGTGTACAATAGTTGTTCCAAAAGCCTCAAGACTTATAGAGACTTCGTTAGTTAAGCACTTAACATGTAGGACTATAACGCTCTACCATGCTTCCATGGCTGGCGTCCCCCCCCCCCCCCCCTCTATTGACACTGATTCGGTGGTATTTCTTTCTGTTTTAGTGGTTTTACTCATTTATTTGTATTCAATGACTTAAAACCATGCCCATATATAATACCGAAGCGTTTTAATTTGGCATATAAGTTGCCCCGTTCATGAATTGATCCAGATACATGTGGTTGGCTCTGATGCAATTTGTTACGTGTGTAATTGTTGCTAGGGGTGCTGTAGACACTCCAAATTGCACCAACAATCATCAAAAATCATTATCTCCTTGAAAGCCAGCACAGAAATTGAAGAAAATGAATTTTTACTTGTATCCGGTA
The DNA here is from genome assembly GCA_947561395.2 of Buxus sempervirens. Taxonomy (NCBI): domain Eukaryota; kingdom Viridiplantae; phylum Streptophyta; class Magnoliopsida; order Buxales; family Buxaceae; genus Buxus; species Buxus sempervirens. The sequence continues at coordinate 38,883,000 of OX387187.1, forward strand.
ACTCAGGCCGGATACAAGCAGGCCTTTTCGTATCCGGTAACAAGTACCGGATACAAGCAGTGCTTAGTGTATCCGGTACCATGTACCAGATACCTTAAGGCCCATATGTATCCGGTCTGACATACCGGATACATTAAGTTTGCTCAAAATTAGGGTTTTCCGAGAGCTTTTCACTTTTACCATCATATCCCTCATTAAATGAGTGGAAATCGCGGAAATAGCCTTAGGGTTAAGGTTGGTAGGCTATAGACATTATGTTGTGTCTACCATTCTCACCAACCCTAACCCTAGCCTTTGCCTATAAATAGGAGGCTCCTCCTCAAGCAAAAGGCACTGAACTCTTGTTTTGAATTCTCGCAAAGAAGAACTCCAAGAGAAGAAGAAAACCGCTGCGGAATCGCCTCCAGAACTCAGGTAAGCCTCAACTTTTCTTTTTATTTTCTGTCTTTACATTCCTAGATCTAGATCTCTTCTTCTACCTTTCTGTAGTGTAAAGCCTTGTTTGTATGTGTGGAAATCCTTCCCCGGCTCAAAGTATCTCAAGACTCCCCTAGCCGTAAAACGTGAAGGCGGATCTAGGAGAAACGAGACTGGGATTGACCCTAGTGCTAGAACCCATGTAGCATAAGGCTTTTGAATGATTGAAAACCGTTCTATAATCAAAGTACCCTTGATTATATGCATAATGGAACGGAACCCTAGGCTATGCTAGAACCTATTTGGTTGAATCTATATGCATGTTGTATTAATCTTGCTTGGTTTTTCACTCTTGCACACATATTACACTTTTTGGTGAATAGGCTCACAATTGGGGATTTATTACATTCATTGTGATAAATCTCCAATAAATGGCCTCAATCAAATTCTGGAGTGTTTTTAAATGTTTTTCAAAGGTTTTGGATTCATCTCACACGAATCTCACACACTTTATAAATTTTCGGATTTGATTTTCTTCAAAAATGGCCTAACTGGACAGCACATGTACCCTTACTTCGGACGCTCATAACTTCATCGTTCGGATGAATTTTGGAGCGATTCTAGAACCATGGGAAAGGTGAGGCTGTCTAGTTTATGCCCACCAAATTTCATAAATTTCCATCAAACGGATTTTTGACACCTCTTTGTCGAAGTTGAGTGGACAGTTCAGGTTCAAATACAGAACTTGTCACTTCGACGGACCGCCATGTGTTCGTTTTAAGTTCGATTCGAGTGATTTTTGTTTCTGGGTACTCCTCTATGAGTCTATTTTCAAATCCAGTTGGTTTCATAATTTTTGGATTCCATTTGAATTATTGGTAGCCGATTTACTCAAAACTGCTCAATGGCATTTTTCTGGGTGAATCTGTGATCTTCGGGGCCTGTTCGGGATATCACCCAAGGCACATCCGAAGGGATTTTTGTATGAGGCTAGTTTCTTTTGAAATATGGCCATACAGACTTCAATCACACCAAATTTCGTGGAGTTTTATGGAGTGTATTTTTCTATGCAATTTTCCAAAGTTGCCCACTTATCACTTTTAAAATCCCCAGCAGCAACTTCAAAGGAGTATAACTCCTAGGATTTTTATCGGAATGAAGTGAAATTTTGCATGAGACTCTTATTTACCCTAATCTTTCAAATGGATTTGATTTGGCTCAATTTAAAATGGTATTTGAATGATTTCAAGGCAAATGACATACTTTTTACTGAATTTTCCGGATTTGATTCAACTTGGTTTTTGAGTAACTTGTGCTTTGATTTCCATCTTTTGAGATATTCCAGAAATGATATTGACATAAGGGAAGATCTAAAATCCATTTGGATCTTCATGTGAAAATATCATACATTGGTCTTTTTTCAAGGTTTTCTATGATTTTAGCAAGCTTTCTATTTTTGCATGAACATACACTTGGCAACCACTTCGTGTGGATGAATGGGGGTGCCTAACACCTTCCCCCGTTCATAATCTAATCCCCTTACCCATCTCTGGATTTTATTTTCAAGTAGGGTTATTTTTACCCTAGAATTTGCCCTTTTTCACTTTTTGCTTATTTTTGAACTCTTTGGTGTCCATTCTCACCCCAAAATCATGAATGGTGGCGACTCTCCCGTTTTTGTGTTGAGCCCGTGTGTTGACGGAGGGATGATCACTCCGGTGATTTTTCCCATGTCTCACAGGTGCAACTCGGTTCGGTCCGGTCCAGGTTGATTTCAACCCAAGACCAAACTGAAACTACATATATTCAACCCAAAACCGAACCGAACCGAATTATAAACCGAAAACCGAACCGAAATTAAATAAAATAACCGAAACTCAAACCGAACCAAACCAAATTACATGAGATCGGTTCGGTTCGGTTCGGATCAGCTTAAACCAACATATAATTATCTCCTACAGTGTCGATGGACGATTTAGCTAACACATGCTTAATCAAAATTTTCCATTTCCTACAGTGTCACGATGTATGACACCTTTTGAGTGAATATATTCCATTCCCTGAGCAATTTGACGAGCATTTGAGATCAGCTTTTGTAGAGGAACTGATCTGTGTTCAAGTTTGCATAAGAATGCCCTCAGGGAACCACCTGAAAGGTTGTTCCATCAAACCCCACGCCAACCCCTCATCCCATCAAACCCCCAACAACACTTAAACCATTTAAACAAACCAATAAAGAACTGGAACAGAACAAGAATAGAACAAGAAGAAAGAAGTTCAAAGATCAAGGCCTTATCAAGGAGAAAGGTACGAATCCCTCATCTATCATGCATCATCTTCCAAACGTAGGCTTCTGATGACTCCGTTCAAAGCAGACAAGCAAAACCTCCTTGAACAAGGGCCCAGCCCCAAAGCCGGTTGATAACTTGTATTGAGGGATAGGCCTAGAGCCCTAGAATGCTAACCTTGCTCGTCCGACAACATCAAAATCTTGTGTTTAACACCCAAATGTTTGCCCCAGGCTCTCATCACAAACACGTTCATCGCTAGGCAGGCTATCACATCGGGTGGTGGCCTTGTGTTCATCTCTTGGGCTTCCTGCAAAAACTGGGTACAAATCGGTGAAAAAGCCACCGAGACTCTGAGGAGGAGCAGCTTTTTACCCTTGGAGAGATTTGAGAGGGTGATGATGTGGGGGTGGTTGTTCCGGTCAAAGTAAGAAAGGGTGGCATTGGGGAGTTTTTGCCTGCTGAAATCAATAGGGGTCTGGCGATGGCTTGCTCATTTCCACAGCGAGTGGCGGTGGATATGGGATGAGCTCGGCAAGGGGAGCCATAGAGACCCAAAAGAGAGTGAGATGAGAGTGAGGGAAGGAGGGAGAGACGAGAAGGAGGGAAAGAGGCGAGAGAGAGAGAGGAAAATGAGGGGGATTACCTGAAGTGATGAACGAATGGATGGGACGGTGGTCAGCAGTCAGTGGTTGGCACTCAGCGGCCGACTTCAGTTGGGGGGTAATGGGTCCTACTGTTCTAGGGTTTGGAAGATTAATGTTTGAACGAATGGAAATGGGATCGACTTAAGTTAAGAGAGGGGTGGGCTTGTAATTCTATAAAATTTTAAGGGTAAACTTATAAACTTTAATATTATATATAGTAACTTGGTTCGGTTTCGGTTCAGTCTAGGTAAATATTGTAATTCAGTTCGGTTCGGTTTAACCGAATACCTAACCCAAAACCGAACCGACTTAATTTGAGTTAGTGTTTTATGGACCAAAACCGAACCGAACCGAAATCAATTTGGTTCTGGTTAGTTTCGGGTTTACCCGGACCGAGTTGCAGCCCTAAGTGTTGCTCCAAAAGCCCCATGGCTTATGGAGACCTCGTTAGTTAACATCTAAATAGGCAAGCTAGCTACCTCATACAAAGATTAATTATAGGTGAACACGTGTATTGGACGAAATCGTTTGCTATTCCACGTAGAGAATCCCACATTTACTATATATTTAAGTGGGTCCCACATAAAATATTTACAAAAGGTGAAAAGCAGTAGCCATAGGATGCTCCACGTGAAAAAATCATACACCAATAGTAGGAAGCAATTTAGTTAAGCATTATCGCTTTCATATACCAAAATATGTTTCTAGCTTATATGTATACTTGAGGTGCCAATGTAGATAGGAAGGTCACTTGAAGTCGTGGCTTGGAGAAGGACTTGGATGGCTCGGCTTTCTGGCCCTTTTGAATCCTTCTCATAATTCTTTATGATATATAGGGCTGTTTCGTTGTTCGTGTTCTTGGAGTTCACGTCTATGATTCCTACTCAGTTAAGATTCTTTGCATTGGGCAGCTCATCTATCATCTGCGAAAGTAACGGTTAAGCCTATCAAGCTTTAGGAATATTGCATCTTTTATCGAAGTTGAAATTGAAGAAAAAAGGAAGAAAGAAGCATATTGCTTTGCCTGGAAATTTCTTTTTCTAGCCGCAAGGTGCAAGAGGGTGTTGCCTTCGTCATCCTTCCAATTCAAAAGAACCTCCTTGCTAGACATTGAAACCTTTAACAGTATTTTCATGGCATCAAGGCTTCCATGTTTCACAGCCAGATGAGTAGCAGTCTCATCTTCAACCGTCAACTCTCCAAGGGAGTCTTGACAAGCCTCGAGTATTTCATCCAAAACACCAAACATTCCCGCTGCAGCAGCCCAATGAAGTGGGGTTTTCTTATTTCTCCCTTTCAGTGTACCAACGTTGTGCTCGTTCCTCAAGAATTCCCTCACCATCTCCATTGACCCATCAGCAAAAGCTAGATGCACCAGACTCAGACCACCTTGGTTGAGTTTCCTGACAAATGAGGGCTTCAGACTCGCTAATTCCTTTGCAAAACAAATTTGCTTGTTTATTACAGCTAAATGTAATGGAGTATCTGTGAAGGGTATGGCTTCAATCTTGTTCAAAAGATATGGGTCTTGACAGATTGACGCATAGAGGTCATCTATATGTCCCTTTTCTACAGCATGGACCAAACTCGTGTCCATTATTACTTAAAGAGAAGTAAAACAATAGGGTAGCAAGCTTTATCTTCTCTTTTTTGGCTGCAAAAAGGCTTGGAGCTTGGTCGCAGTTACATAGCTTGATATAATACGTATATAGCTTTCAAAACAGGATTTCTTAATCACTTGGAAAGTATTGATGCCTTGCTTACGAATGGGAGGGAGCATTACTTGGTATCGGGGAGTTCTTAGATTACTCTTCTTGCACATTTTCGTGTAAAAGGTGCATGCAAGGATAGGTAGCCCATTTGGTGGTAGATCTAAAATAGAAAAGAAACAACCAAGAAGAGAGGCAAACAATATCTTCTCAACCCTTTTTAGCAAATTAGCTAGTTCAAAAAAAAAATTTTTTTTTTGGGGTCTTTTAGTCCATTTTCAAATTTGTCTCTTTACTTTAAATAGTCTCTTCACAGTGGGGCAAGTCAATGCGGACTGTATTATAAGATAAAAATAAATAAATGCGTTAAAATGTAATATATATGTTAATAAATTGTTTGGTTTGGGGAAACATAATACTTCCTAACTATAAGGTAGAGAGAGACAATGTTTTTCACTATAATATAACTAAGGCATGTGGTGTGGTGAAGTTTTAACTCTTAAATCTTACACAAATAACCACAATCTTGGCTAAAGCATTTATGCATAAAATCTTATTATTGAGTTTTAAAAATCCCTTTGTTACTGAGATCTTACTGTTGAACAAAATGTTCTTGCTGCATGCTAATTGGCTGTTCCCCATACAAAGCTATCGAAGATTATTAATTGCCTTTTATTTTGTTATTTCTTGGGGTATTAATTTGATATAAGATACTAATCTCACATATATATAAGCCTATAACAACAACTCATCATATTACAAAATGAACTTGCTATAAGATAGCCCCACCAATTAGCATGGTATATATATAATCGATGATCGGGATAACAGGTTGCTGGTTACGGGTGTGTTTAGTGTCACACATGGTATATATGTGACATCTCGATCCCACATTGGAAACGGATGAATTTCTATTAACGCATAAGAGTCAGGGGGAACACTCTAACTAGCAAGGCACATTTTGGGGACAAAACCGTGCAGGTTTAGGCCCAAAGCGGACAATACCTCTATAGGTTGGATCGTTACGTAGTAGTCCTCGGGGAGTTTACCATTTTTAATTCTTGTAAGTATTTGAATTCAACTTGAAGTTTTGAACGGCTTTTCGTCTAAGTATTCACATCCTTTGGAGTTGCCGGATGCGATCGGCATTTGGTGTGATCAGAGAGAATGGGTTACCTGTCACCTTTGTCTGTGATTGTAAGGAGTTCTCTCTACTAACGCCGTTATTTTTTTTTTGTGGTAGTTCAAGGAGAAGTCTCGGATAAACTTGTCTTAATTTATGTTTTAAATTTTAATTTTCAATTCATGAGACGATATATATATATATTGAGCTTTTTAATTTTGATTGAATTTTAGAATCCTCAATGCCTAAGTCGTCGTCCATGATAGGATGTGATCGAAACAGTTATTCCTGGACTTGCTTTGTTAATTAAGCTATAATGTCCACTAAAAATAGTTTTCACCATAAAACGAAAGGCTTACTTATGTGTTACGACTCAATCTAGCATCAATTTTACAGCACAAACCGAATGCTTATGCTACTTTGCTTGGTTTTTCTTGGATTGGTATGGGGTGTTAATGGGTTAGGCCCATCGGATGTGGACCTAATCTTGGGTAGAGGGTTTTTATGAGCTTGTGTAGAATAATCCGTGCTTTTTATTCTTTGTTCTCCTTCTTTGGCACTTGAGCTTAGCAGTGATATGTTACTTTTGTGCTGGTAAATTGTGATATGTCAATTGGGCTAATCACTTGGAGAGCTTCAAGATCTTTCCAATTACTTGCTAATATAATAATTTTAAGACAAGTTTGTCACCCTTGATAAACTACATTCACTTGCTACCTCAATCAATTTGTGCTCATCCCATCTCTACAGTTCCCATGGTCACACCTTTGTTTTTTTTTTTTTTTTTTTTTGGAGAAAACCCACTAAGGTAGGAAAAACCTTAGTGGGACTCCAAGAGAGGGAGGAGGGTTGAGGCAGACCCTGACCTGTATATTAAATCCATAAAATGATACAAAAGCTAGGGGGGGACATAAAGCCTTACCCCTATCAAAAAACCTAACCATTATCAAAAACATCATCATGGGGGGGACATAAAACCGTACCCCAATAAAATTAATCAGAGGACTCAGAATAAAATCCTGATGTGTACCTAAAACAAAAAGAGGGAACTTAGATTCTAATGACATGAAGGCCAGAGCGATCATTGAAGAGACACCTTCTTACTAGAGGAGATAGTTCCCATGGTCACACCTGCAATTGTTCTCAAGTGGGTTCCAGAAAAAAACAGTGGCTTCGCTTTTCATAGCTTCATCATCTTTGACTATGATCATTCTCTTCGTAGTCATGTATTGAAAGCAACCTGTGTGTATGGGATTTTGGATGGACTTCTAGGTAACTTGGGGATAGTGATGACATCTGGGGTTAGAGTGGAACTTGTTCCAGTGATCATAAGGTTCATTTAGATTACACCTGCATTTGATTTTTGGCTCTCTATAATTGTTTCTAAGATGAGTTGTGAACAACTGGAAACCTCTCCAAGCTTGGTTGGTAAGGGGGTGATCATGTATAGCTTATGTTGCTGTGGTATCTTCAATCTCTTTCCCACTAAGTTATAACCATTTGTCACTCTGTCCCTTACTCCCAGAAGCTCACAGGTGGAGGGAGACATGAAGAACAGAAACCCTATAAACCATGGACCATACGCGTAAGTGAGTCTCAAGTGGGATACATATTTCCTCCGTGTCTTTGTGTTGTTGTGATCTTCAGTCCACTGGCTCTATGATCACCCTAGAAACTTTCCCGAAAGTGTCTCATGATGGTTTGAGGCACAAACTATTGTTGTTGTTGTAGGTGAGAACCCTAAAGTCTCTCCACTTTTATATATTAAGCTTTCCTAACCATCACGGAAATTAATTGAATTTTTAACCCCCTCACTTTAACTCATAATAACAACTCCCTTTAACTGAACCATTAAATCCATACTTAAATGAATGTTATGGGGTGTGTGGGACACTTTAATGAATATTAATATGGTCACCCTGGAAACTTTCCCGAAAGTTTCTCATGATGGTTTGAGGCATACACTCTTGTTGTTGTTGTAGGTGAGAACCCCAAAGTCTCTCCACTTTCATATATTAAGGTTTCCTAACCATCAAGGAAATTAATTGAATTTTTAACCCCCTTACTTTAACTTATAATAATAATTCCCTTTAATTGAACCATTAAATCCATACTTAAATAAATGTTATGGGGTGTGTAGGACACTTTAATGAATATTGATTAATATTCTAACACTTTCAATCCACTGGCTATGTGATAATGGATGATCCACTTCTTGGTGAATCTGCATGCAATATTCAACAATCATAATTATTGACCCATCATCACTGCTTCTGCGTATGCCACGTGGCATGGCAGGCAGATCAGACCGCCAGGATTTGTTGGTAACCACCCAGTTGTGGCTGCGTTCACGTGGTTCATGCACGAAGTTCTTTAATTTTTTTTGTAAGTACGAAGTTCTTTATAGTAACTAGTCATGGATATTGTATTCTCTAATATGCCGACACAGAACAGTGCCAGAAGGTTAAAAACGTTGTATCTATTATTCTATTATGAACTCCTATTGGCCTGTTTTACTACCCAAAAAAAAAACTCCTATTGGCCTCTCTAAGTGCTTTTGCGCCTAATTCTAGGTCCACTTTTGCAGGTTAATCCAGTTTTAATGAGCCCATAGCTTCAGATTTTGATTCAAAAACACAAATGGGTTAAAATATGTATATCAATAATAGAGTGTGAATGTAAGTGGGGGAATTTTGCTTATGCCAGTCGTTGTGGGTGTAAGACTAAAAGTGAAACAAGAGAAGGAAAAGCTGGGCAAGTCAGGGTTAATGGGGTCTGTTGCTGTTAATATGTTTAATTTTCTTCTAATCAAATGGTCTTATTTAGTCAATTAAGGTGTCTTCTTGTACATATCTAGTGCTTTGGTCTGCCTTTAGTTTGGGCCCCTCAGGGATCAAAGTATTGTGACTCCCTCAGCTATAAATAAGGCTTCAGTTTGTATTTTCCCTGCAATTAACCACAACCTTCCTCGATCTCCATCAGTAGTTTTAGAGGATTTTGTCATTAATCGACTCGTAAAGAACTATTAGACATGGTTCTGGAACATAGCTTTGTCTCCTCTTGTGTTCTGTGTTTTCTTGTTCTCTTTCCTATGTTATGTAGCTCTCAGGACACCTTTGTGTGCTCTAGAGCTACTTACTACGGTAGCCCTGATTGCTATGGGACCCCAAGTATTCTCTCTCTCTCTCTCTCTCTCTCTCTCTCTCTCTCTCTCTCTCTCTCTCTCTCTCTCTCTCTCTCTCTCTCATCTCTGTTATGTATTATGCCAATGTATTTGTACATAGGCCGGTGAAGATTGAACATATATATATAACGTTTTGAAATGAATCAGCCGGGGCATGCGGATATGGAGAATTTGGAAGAAAAGTTAAAGATGGACAAGTTTCTGGCGTTTCAAAGCTGTTCAAGAATGGCACAGGCTGCGGTGCATGCTACCAGGTGCATATATATCCCTTAGGAAGCTATATAAGCTACTGTTTGGAGTTAACCAAAAGAAAAAGAGAAAAGCTACTGTTTGAAACTTTCAAAACAACAATGATGACAGAAAGCCATGAAGCCTCCCTCACGTTTCAATCATTTGTCATTATTTATAAATAAGGTTAGGTGCAACATACCGAAATTATGCACTGAAGAGGGGGCGAACATCGTGGTTACAGACCACGGCGAAGGTGACCGCACCGACTTCATCCTAAGCGCCCGAGCCTACGCAAAGTTGGCGCTTCCTTACTTGGCCGCAGAACTCATGGCTTACGGTGTAGTTGACGTTGAATATAAGAGGTAACATCTTCTTCTTCATACATTCACATTTATAATAGGCAGGTTCTGGCATGAAACCCAACATGGAGGAGCATTAACATCCTTTAGTTTTTGACTGGTTTTTGTTGGTGCCATGCAGGGTCCCATGCCAGTACCCAGGTTACAACCTTCAGCTAAAGGTCCATGAACACAGTAGGTATCCTGAATATCTATCCCTTGTTATACTGTTTCAAGCTAGCCAGAAGGAGATCACAGCGGTTGAACTGAGTCCGGTAATAACAAGCTAGCCCATGAGACCTTCTCCAGTTCTCTGCGAGTTTGTCTTTAATGGCGTAAATAAGTTTGCTTTGTTTGTGTTTGGCTTGCTGTTTTCTGGTGCAGGAGGGATCTCATAAATGGTGGCCAATGCGCAGGGCCTATGGTGCAGTCTGGGATACGCATAATATACCAAGGGGTGCACTCTACGTCATAATCCTAGTGAGTGATTATGTTGATGGAGAAAAGTGGGTGCAGCTGGGGAGTGTGATCCCTAGTTATTGGAAGGCCGGGGTTGCCTATGACTCAGGCTTTCAGCTTGATTAAGTTCATGACTTCCAACTTCTACAGCTCTTCTATAGAATAGTAGGATCCTCTTATATATATATTAATCGGTTCTTGTTAGTGAATATGTCATTTTAAGCATAGTTTATATATCTCGTTAGAGCAAGTGCTGTAGCTTTTGCTCAATAAATAATGAGATTGTGTACTTTGTTTGCTCAGAGGTTGAGAATAAAATAAAGTTTCCCCTTTGTATATGGTTTCATTAAATGATAATCAAATGAAGCACTAAGTGGCGGCTAGCCTTGCAACTTGTCACGTGGGAAAAAAACATTCTTGCTTTTGCAGTGACTTAATCCTTCCATGGTAAGAGAGGAAATGCATTCAACTCGCATACATGCATTCCCTTTTTTCTATGTTAGAGCAAAGTTATCAGAATCAATCAATTAAAATAAATAAAAAGGGGATTTATATGGGCTCATGACCGATCCTGGCGGGAAGGTATATATTTATTAAAATAAATATCATTTTACTGTTCATACAAGGGTTCTTACCTTTAAAAAACTTGTAAACCATACAAGGTTTCTTCCAAAAATATCCTTAAAGGACTTGTAAACCAAATGACTAAAGGTTTATAAGTTTTTTGAGGGTATTTTTCCAAATCCATTATGAACAGTAAAATGTGCTTATTCTTAATTATCTAAAAGAAGTATTGTTTCTCAAGTACCAAGAATTGCTCAATGGAATTTGAATTATGTCAACAAAAAAATCACTTAAAACCAATTTTTCCTTTTATAAATGCTTTATGTGAGGCCACTAAGAGTTCCACGTGGAAGCCTCTTGTTTCAGTAGCCCAAAATTGCAAATGATTTTGTCCCTTCCTTTCGCAGAGATTTATAGAAATTAACCATGTGGACATTAACATTAATCTATATGGAACATGATAACAAGTTTCCTATGTTCTAGTGGATCTCTAATTCTTGTGATAAGGAAGGTTTTGGCCTTTTGATTGAACCCATTATCTCGTTTAAATAATATGTCACTGCCACTTCTAAACCTAATCATACATATCTAGGGTTGTACAATTAAAGCAACATGAATATGATGCACCTTGATTACAAGTCCACAGATGAAGTTCCTTTAAATAGACTTCCAATAAAGATTCTACTATATTTATGACAATTGCAAATCTTCAACCCTGTTTCTTTTGTCACTCTAAGCTACCACCAATCAAAATATATTAAGTGACGTGTTTGGATAGGTCATATTTCAAATGACTCCTCAAAGCATATTACCTGACATATTTTGATAGGTAGTAGACCATAATGCAAAAGAATCAGTGTGGATGATTCATACATCTACGACTATATGTTATGTTTGTCTTGACGAGCAAGACTTTAAAGAAAAAATGATGATATGATTTCCTACAAGCTTGTAAGCTAGTAATTGAGTTTAGGTGAAAATAACTTGGAAAAGTCCTTCAAAAAATCTAAATGGTTGTTAATCTAGGAAAGACCATGAAATGAGTTCTTTTTTTTCTACCCTTTACAACATGCACAAGTACCTGTAAACAAATTCATTTAATTTATTAAATGATACATAATAGCAATTCTCATTCCTTTCAGCAAGAAATTCACACCCAATCCAAATAGAAGAATTCACCTAGCTGAACGCTTCTGACCTAATTTACAACCCTCGCTTTGGTTTCAATTTCGTTTAACATGGCCCATATTGTACCAGAGAAGGTGTCCAACATACCTAGCTATACCAAAACTCTTGCTTGATAAGAAATTCTCGGCCTTTTTTAGCTTCTCATGGTTCTTGTGCTAAACTTCTCCACAGTACAATCGTATGAGATGAGGGATAAACCCTCAACTTCTAGCTTCCTTTACATATGTAAACTTAAACATAGTTCGATTTATCACCTACACATGCAATTGCTCTTCCTAATCAATTTGATTAAATCTGCATACCAAGATATATATACACATGAAACCAACCAAATAAAATTTTAGTTAATACCATGAAAAAGCACAATTTTATTCCTCATTGCACCGGCCTCGTGATGTGTGCAAAATTAGGGATATTAGACCTTGGATATAAAGTAGAAGACTTTATCACTATGTTAGGCAGTACCTTTAAAGTGGATGTGACATGTCATTGCAATTATCTATATCTATATTACTATATTTAACGCGAGAAGGCCCCTTGGGAAGTGTGCCTAAAACAATTCACAACTTTCCCAAAATGCCTATTTCCTACGTAGTTTGGGTTTCAATAATACAAGGCTCTACTCCTCTAAACTCAGAATTTTCATCAAAAACCAGTTAGTTTGTAACTGATCCCCCACTTCTCCTCTCCTCATTCCCTCTCTCTATGTGCAATCTTGCACGTGCACCCCTGCTAGCATACTTAAAAAGTTTACACTCCAAAATTATATGCTAAGGGGTAACACAATCAGTGCTCCATGTAAGTGAAAATAGTCCACTAAAAATGTTTCTCAAATAACACGACTTATTAGGATCCATGGGAAATTTTTATTTTCCATCATCATCCATACTATTTGTAAAAAGAAAAGGGGGGAAAATTATTTGATTCTGCTCTTCCCTACTTTTTTTTTTCCAATCTTTGTATCTCAACATACCACCACAACCACCTCTAAATTTAGGAATGAATCAGACTGGCTGTTATGCTACAGCTTGAAGTTTTCATGGTGAATATAATCGGTAACTTCTTTTCTCTCTAATAGATGCAAAACCATAATGTATCAGTAATCATCTGGATCTTAATCAGAACAACGTGTTACTGGTTACCTACGTTCTTCTCTAAGCATCTCGTGATTGGCGGTACAGAAGACATTGCAAACCATGCAAATTAGTCTAATTGACAATTAAATGGTGGATCAGCCCCGTGGAGACCCGATAAATGACTCGACTCGATCAGTTGAATCGCTTACAGTCCTTACTCCTTGCTTCTTCAAGCGTTTTAGAATTTAGAAACGCATTGTATCGCAAGTGGGAAAAATCAAATCTCGAATGTTCCCTCTCGTTCAGAGAAGGGGGAGCCTCCCTTTTGGAACTCATCGTTTCTCATCGATTGATCAATCTACTTTGCCCTAGGGCTCATATCGTCCAAATTTGGAGTTTGTGAATTTTGATTCGCCAATAAAAGGTCATTTCGCCTTAAAAGCGGTTTCTTCTATCTCATTGGTAGAACCATGAACAAGGAAAATGTGCTCCAAACGCTGCCAGATATGGTTCCTCAAGGGATCACAGAAGAACAAAGCACTCGAATAACCCAGAATTTCAGAGCAGCAATGGCACTTCTTGCTGGCAAGAGACCTCGCAACACCCTAAAAATCCACAATCAAAGTCCGCAGTAATTTACTTGACCTTTTCCTTTGATTTCTAAATTTTTAATTCTATTTTTATTTTTATTGCATTGTAAGTTGCAGCTATCTGTACGTTTTTTGGTGCCAGTAAAAACGAAATGATTTATTGAGAGAACAGGATTAAAATCAATATGGGAGTGTAGTTACGTGAATAATTTTGGCTAAGCGAAAAGCTTAGCAGCCCTAGATTGAAGTGGCGTACTTATGAGCAAGAATTATATGCGGTAGTGCGAACTTTACAACATTGGGAACCCTAATCGCATGCATGGTAGGTGGATCGCCTACATCCAGCAGTTTACATTCTCTTTGAAGCATAAATCAGGGACACTTAACAAGGTTGCAGACGCCTTAAGTAGAAGAGCTTATTTGCTTACAGTCGTATGAGCTGAGATTATAGGATTTGAGTACCTAAAGGATCTCTATGCAACGGATGAGGATTTCAAGGAAATCTGGGTTCAGGTTAATTTTAGTTCCCTACTTCTCCGAATTTTCAAATTCATGATGGTTATTTGTTTTATGATGATCGTTTATGCATTCCTCGTGGATCACTACGAGAGCTTCTCATTCGAGAAGTACATGCGGGTGGATTGGGAGGACACCTTGGATGAGACAAAACCATCTCTTTGGTGGAGTCTCAGTATTATTGGCCACATTTGAAGCAAGATGTAGAGAAATATGTACAAAGGTATTACATTTGTCAAACAGCTAAGGGACAGGCGCAGAATACCGGATTGTATACCCCATTACTTATTCCAGATGGTCAATGGGAGGCGTTATCTATGGATTCCATCCTTGGTCTGCCTCAAACTTAGCGAGGTATGGATTCTGTTTTTGTGGTGATTGATAGGTTCTCTAATATGGCACACTTTATTCCATGTCAGAAGACATCCGATGCTAGTCACATTGCACAATTGTTCTTCAAAGAGATTGTTTGTTTACATGCACTACAAAAAAGGACACTTTTAGCGGCGGTAAGATACCGCCGCTAAAACAACAATTACCGCCGCTAAAAACATTTCCGGCGGTAACTGGTCTTGCCGTAAAAGATGCCGTCACTAAAGCTTTTAGCGGCGGTAAAAAACTTACCGCCGCTATTGCTCACTCATTAGCGGCGGTAACGTTCCCGCCGCTATTGCCCATTCATTACCGGCGGTAGATTACCGCCTCTATTGGTATCACTCATTACCGGCGGTACGTTCCCGCCGCTATTGCCCACTCATTACCGGCGGTCAATTACCGCCTCTATTGTTATCACTCATTACCGGCGGTATTTCCGGCTTTTAGCGGCGGTATTTTCCGCCGCTAAAACTCATTTTAAAAAATAAAAAAAATTAGATCAGATTTTTAGCGGCGGGAAATACCGCCGCTAAAAATCATATTAAAAAATAAAAAAAATTTGCTGCTGTCCTTCAGCAGCATAACCGAGAGGGGAGAGAGAGATAGAGATGGAGAGGGAGAGAAAGAGAGATAGAGAGAGAGAGAGATGGAGAGAGAGAGAGAGAGAAGTAGAGAGGGAGACAAAGAGAGAGAGAGAGAGAGAGAGAGAGAGAAGTAGAGAGGGAGAGAAAGAGAGAGAGAGAAGTAGAGAGGGAGACAAAGAGAGAGAGAGAGATGGAGAAGGAGAGAAAGAGAGAGAGAGATAGAGAGAGAGAGAGAGAGAGATGGAGAGGGAGAGAAAGAGAGAGAGAGAGAGAGAAGTAGAGAGGGAGAGAGAGAAGTAGAGAGAGAGAGAGAGAGATAAAGAGAGAAAACATACCTTGAAGAAAAGAAGAGATTCGGCGGGTTTTTATAGATTCGAGTTTTAGCGGCGGCACATAGATTACCGCCGCTAAACCTTACATTTTCCGCGCCCACGAGCTGAATTGAATTTGAAAATCGCGCTTAAACTTTTAGCGGCGGTAATTACCGCCCCTAAATGTACATTCAAAATTGAAACGCGGGGAAAAATCCCGCTTGTATAATTAGAAATGGTCTTTTAGCGGCGGTAAGCAAGTTACCGCCGCTAAAACTAATTTATGATTTTTTAATAAATGTCTTTTAGCGGCGGTAATACGTTTACCGCCTCTGAAAACCGGCTTTTAGGGGCGGTGCTTGACTTACCGCCCCTAAAAATGTAGTTTTAGCGGCGCTAGATACCGCCTCTAAAGGTCCAACACAGTAGCAGTCGAGGTTTTACAAAAAAAAATGAAAAAAAACCCTTTACCGGCGGTTTAACCGCCGGTAAAGGACGTGAAAACAGGGTTTTACCGGCGGTTCTTGGAACCGCCGGTAAAACGTGCACATTATTTCACCCACGCCAATTTTTTCGATTTAAAGCCCTAAAATCGACTTTTAGGGGCGGTAAAGAGATTACCGCCGCTAAAACTACATTGTTAGGGGCGGTAAAAACATTACCGCCTCTGAAAACCGGCTTTTAGGGGCGGTACTTGACTTACCGCCGCTAAAAATATAGTTTTAGCGGCGCTAGATACCGCCTCTAAAGGTCTAACACAGTAGCAGTCGAGCTTTTAAAAAAAATTGAAAAAACTCTTTACCGGCGGTTTAACCGCCGGTAAAGGACGTGAAAACATGGTTTTACCGGCGGTTCTTGGAACCGCCGGTAAAAGTTGCACATTATTTCACCCGGACAAATTTTTTAAACGACGGTAAGCGTTTTAGAGCCCCTAAAATGGACTTTTAGGGGCGGTAAAGAGATTACCGCCGCTAAAAGGGTCTTTTCGGGGCGGCAAAGTGTATACCGCCGCTAATATATGGCTTTTAGGGGCGGTAATAGGCCTACCGCCGCTAAAAGGGTCTTTTCGGGGCGGCAAAGTGTTTACCGCCGCTAATATGGCTTTTAGGGGCGGTAATAGGCCTACCGCCGCTAAAAGGGTCTTTTCGGGGCGGCAAAGTGTTTACCGCCGCTAATATATGGCTTTTAGGGGCGGTAATAAGCCTACCGCCGCTAAAAGGGTCTTTTCGGGGCGGCAAAGTGTTTACCGCCGCTAATATATGGCTTTTAGGGGCGGTAATAAGCCTACCGCCGCTAAAAGGGTTATTACCGGCGGACTGTTACCGCCGGTAATAAGGCTTTTTTTGCGCGACCTTCCCGCCAACTTGTTACCGGCGGTAGATATGTTTCCGCCGGTAAAATGTACTATAGCGGCGGTAAGTACCGCCGCTAAAGGCTATTTCGCGCTAAAAAAATGCGCGCCATAAAATTTCCGAGCGAAAAAAATGGTAAAAGAATTTTTAGGGGCGGAAAGTGCTTTTACCGCCGGTAATAGTGCCTTTAGAGGCGGGAATTAGGTTACCGCCGCTAAAAGGTGCCGCTAATTCTCTTCATTTTTGTAGTGATGGTGTGCTAAAGTCCATTGTCTCTGATTGTGATACCAAGTTCTTGAGCCACTTTTGGCATTCTTTGTGGCGTCGTTTTGAGATGGACTTGCAATATAGCAGTACTTGTCATCCCCAAACAGATGGTCAAACAGAAATGATGAATCGTACCTTGGGCAATATCCTGCGAAGTGTGTGTTAGGAGCACCCGAAACAATGGGATTTTGCTGTTTCTCAAGCTAAATTCGCCTACAACATGGTGTCGAACAGATCTAGTGGCAAGTTACCTTTCGAGATCATTTACATTCATCCTCTTCATACATTGGATTTAGTTCAATTACAAAAAATTGCTAGGTATGAGCATTGTCGCCCAACACTTAGCTGATAAACACTTTGATATTCACATGGACATCAAAAGGAAGTTGGAAGAATCTGCGGCAAAGTATAAGGAAGCAACAGATCATCATCGGCATTCCAAGGTATTTGCTGTTGGGGATCAAGTTATGGTGCATCTTCGCGAGGAGAGGTTTCCTGTGGGAACGTACAGTAAATTAAAGAAGAAGAAGATTGGTCCAGTGCGGATTCTTCAGAAAATCAATGATAATGCCTATATGGTTGATCTTCCTGCAGGTTTAGCACTCTCCAAGACGTTCAAGATGCAAGATCTCTATGAGTACCATGTTCCCATGGCTATTCCTGTGCTTCACTCGAGGACCAATGTTCTTCTAAGAGGAGGGGACTGATGCAGGACGAGTTTCAAGGCTTCTATGGTCATTAAAAGAGTGTTTTCCGAACCAAGCATATATATTTTGGTAATTTTTTTTCACGTTGTCAGAATTGGCTAAAAATTGATAGTCTTATTGGAAACGGCCCAAAAAGTCGGTTTCGGGATTTTAGCCAAATTCTATCGTTTAGACCTTTAAATAGGCCAATTTGTTATTTTAGGAAAGATTTGATTGCTTTCGTCTAGAGTCAAGGAAATTTCATTTTGAGTCATTATTTTGGGGAAATTCATATTTTGGCAATATTTTAGGAATTTGAGTCCTCTAATTTTACTATTTTTAGTAAAATTCGTTTTTTCTATTTTGAGTAGGCTTCATGTTTTCTATTTTTATGGTTTTATTGCAACGTCTAATCAGCTGGCAACGGGTCGGGTTGGGTCGGGTTCGAGTCATGTCGTAATCGGGTCAAGGTTAAACGCGTCGGGTTCGGGTTGACCCGATTAATGGCGGGTTGGGAAAACCCCAAACCGAACCCAACCCGATTATATTTTTTTATTTTTTATTTTT
The DNA here is from genome assembly GCA_947561395.2 of Buxus sempervirens. Taxonomy (NCBI): domain Eukaryota; kingdom Viridiplantae; phylum Streptophyta; class Magnoliopsida; order Buxales; family Buxaceae; genus Buxus; species Buxus sempervirens. The sequence continues at coordinate 38,901,472 of OX387187.1, forward strand.
TCAAAAAATATTATTAAAATAGGATTATGGGGTAATCGGGTCGGGTTTGGGTCATAATCGGGTTGATTCATGCCATTTTTTCACCTTTTTTTAAATCGCGATGGCGGGTCATAATCGGGTTTGACCCGATTACAGTCAGGTTGGGAAAACCCCAACCCAATTAATAAACGAGTCAACCCAACCCGTTTATAATCGGGTTAGTCAGGTTGACCCGTCGAGTTGGTTCAATTTTTGCCGGCTCTAATGTCTATATAAAGGCTTTTAGGGATTTCCTTTTTTTTTAATAAAAAATTTTATTTGAAGCCCAGAAATTATTGTGTTTTTGAATTTTCTTGTCTTCTAGAACGATATCTAGATCAATTCATCTATCAAAACGATATTTGATCATTTCTTTCTACCTTCCCTGTGTCAATATAATGGGCATTTAGCACTAAAATCTTGCAAAGTAATTCAAGTTCTTTACTAATTAGCACCAAAGACAATTAATAAGAAGAGTCCTGTTTATCATGATATGTAGGGCAAAGAAGAAGAATAAATTAAGCTCCAAAAGGTGAAGTGGACCTAAAAGAACTTATTTTCCACTATAAGAAAACATGTAACAGGCATTGAGAAAACAACAAAAGAAGAAGATTTCACAGGATACACAAATAAAAACAGGAAGAGATCTTTGCGTCTTGATGTAATTAGAGAAGGAGATATCCGCTCATGTGCGCGCAACTGAATTTGAAGTGTTTCCATCAGATCTGCGCGCATCTCTAAAATATCTTGAAGGGGCCGGTCTTCAGGAAGGAAAACATAGAAATTGCAGAGGGGCAAGGCGGTAGGAACATGGATACTAATAAAGGGAAAAGTTCGGCAAAAAAT